>CM052436.1:164372771-164420478 GCA_028533085.1 Varecia variegata | reverse complement strand
ATGTTTATAGCAGCACAATTCACAATTGCTAAGATGTGGAAACAACCCAAATGCCCATCAATCCATGAATGGATTAGTAAAATGTGGTATTTGTATACCATGGAGTATTACTCAGCTATAAGAAATAATGCTGATACGACACCAATAATTGAATAATCTCAGGCAACTCACTTCAGCTTTCTGAGCCTCACTTATTTCATCTGCAAATTGGAGGCAAAGGTGCCTTCCAGTCTCACCTCCTAAGTTGTGAATTGTGACTGCAGAGGGATGTGAAGCTGCTCTGCTGGGAGGGGAGGCATCATCTTTTCTTACTGATACTACACACACCGTGAAAGAGGCAAGGCTTATTCAGACTCGTGTTCTGAGAAGCTGATTATCTTAAGGCATTAAACAAAGTGCTGAGTGTGTCCCAGGAGTGTCTTTTCCTTCATGGCCCGTGTATTAATTTCCTGTGACTGCCATAAAGAGTGACCACAAACTAGGTGGTAAATGGAAATTTCTTCTTACAGTTCTGGAGGCCAGAAGTCCAAGATCAAGGTGTTGGCCATGTTGCATTCCTTCAAAGGGCACTAGGGGAGGGTCTGTCTTTGCCTCTCCCGTATCTGGTGGCTGTCGGCAATCCTGGGCTGGCTTGGTTTGTGGCTGCGTCACTCCAGCCTCTGTCTTTACGTGGCCTTCTCTTCTGTGTGTCTTCTCTGGGTGTGTCTTATAGGGACATTTGTCATTGGATTTAGGGTCCACTCTAATGCAGGACGACCCCTTCTTGAGATTTTTAACTTAATTGTATCTTCGAAGATGCTCTTTCCAAAGAAGGGCACATCTGCAGGTTGTGGGAGGCAGGTTGTGAACTTACCTTTTTGGCGGCCACCATCCAGCCCGCCACAGTCATCACCAGCCAAAAGCTGACCCATGTTGCTGGGGACGTGCTGCCTAACCAAGGCTCTGCCCTTGCTTCCCTTAGCCTAGGTCCAGGTTCTGAACGCTTCCATTTGCTTCTAGAACTTTGTCACCATGAAGCTTTGCTTTAATGAAGGGAAGAAGTTTTGTAGCAAGCCTGAGAAGGCCAGACAAGGCCCCAGAAGCCAGCGCATTGGCAGATGTTGTTGGTGGGTGTTGTGGAAGGCTCCGGAGCCAGGCTGGGAGTGAACTGGGGCCAAGCCAGTTCATGCAGTTCTCTGGCATGTAGTTCTCGCTTGGCAGATGTCCACCTCCATCAAGCCCATCCTGCTGGCTCTGCCACCAAAACATCTCTCCAGTCCTCCCTCGCTGGACAGCGCCTGGCACACTCCTGGCCCAGCCTCCGTCTCACCTTTCTCTGCGTCAGCAGCCCGTGTGCCCTTCAGACAGCAGGACGATAGTCACAATGTGTGTTCTGTGCTGCTGCGTGCCCTGCAGGGGCCAACTTACCCTCACCAGCACCTTTGCAGTGTGGCTGTCCTTCTGCAACGTAGAGGTGCAGAGGAAGTCCGAGTCAGAGCCCACTAACGGCCCCGCAGCACGCTAAGGGTAGGACTTAAACCCCTTCCAGGACCCGCTTCACGGGGGCGTGGCCTGTGCAGTCCTGCAGCACCTGCACTCAGAGGGCCTCACTCTTGGTGTTGTGCTCTGCTGCTGCCGTCAGGAAAGTCTTAATAACTTTGAACAAGGAGCCTCATGTTTTCATTTTGCACTGGGCTGCAAATTGCGTAGTTGGTGTTGACTCTGTGCATAGTCTAGAACCCCTAGGGGGTCTGGCAGTGACTTTTGTGACATTTCATAGAGGTGTGTCACAATGCCGAGTTTGCTCCTTCTTTCCAGTACCCATCACAATCCATAATTATTTTGCGTATTCGTATCCATAGTTGTCCCCCCGACTGGGAGATTCTATGGCGGCTGGGACCTCATCTGTTCTCCATTGCACCCCAGGGCTAGCAGTGGCCAGGTGCTCAGCGTTACTTCTGGAATGAGTGTTCTCAGCTCTGACCTCTCCTCCTGTGTGGCCTAAGCACGCACATCTTTGCCTTGCCCTGCTAAGCCTGTGCTGTGCTCCTTTGTGGACAACGGGCTGTGCCGTCTCCTGCTCAGGGGGCAGTGGGCCCTACATGAAAAGCTCTGGGCACAGTGGCACCAAGCTCATCTCAGGTAGGAGAGTGACCTGCTGTTGCTCCCTCGGATGAGGCCTTTGTGGAGCCAGAGGCCGTGGGAGCTGATTACAGAGATGCCAAGTGACTCCATGAGCCTCAGGCTGGCCTGGGAACCAGTGTCGGCGGCGCAGGCCGGCTGCCAGGGCCCTGCCATGAGCCCCGAGTTTGACTCGGCCCAGAACTTTGGGCGCCCTCCCCTCTTGCATCCTGTTCGTCCCAACACTTCCTGAGGCCCTGTTCTGGCAAACGCTGGGAGTGGGGTGCTGAGAGCACCAGACTTGGTGTCAGCTAACAGAGATTTATTCATCTTGGAAACCTGTCAAGCCTGGACTTTGGGCTGGGCATGGGCCGGGGCAGGCAAAGGTGGAAGTCAAGGTCCTGCCCCTGAGGAGCTGACAGGTGAGCAGAAACACAGAACAGCTGTGATGTGAGGTCAGGGGACGCCTTTTCTTCCCAGGTGGTCCTAGAGCCAGGGGCAGCTGCAGCCACACCAGTCGTGCCTGGCAGGTCAGGCCTGTGCCCGGCTGTCGGCAGGACCACTCCTGGGATGTGGCCTGTGTGCTTTCTCTCCAGCTTTTTTCTGGTGTTCTGCCCAGCCAAAATCTTCCCAATGTTTCTGAAACTTGCTTCCCTTTCTTTAAAACAGAAACTGCATCCTTTCTCTCAAAAGCAGTAATTTCTAGATAATTTCTATTTGGACAAATCCAAATAGAAAATTGGACTTTTCTAGAAGAGTATAAAGAAGAAGGAGAAATCACCAGTACTTGCAACCCCTGTCGCGGTCAGCATTGTGGAGTGTGGCTGTGGAAGCCTGTCCCCCATGCCCCCACCTGCAGGTGCGCAGTAGGTATTTGTGACTGAGTGGAAATTGAGATCATACATTGTATCTGGCTGTTTCTTCTGCCTTTTCCACTCTCTGTGACACTAACCTTTCCCCTTGTGCAGTTTGTGCCAGGGTTTTGACGAATTTACTTAGTGGTCTCTTATGCCGAGCTTGTGTTGTTGGGGCGAACATCTGAGTGTTTATGTCAGGACCGTACCTCTGGTTAGTTCCGTCACGAGCCTTCCTAGAGTGGCCGCAGGATGGACCAAGAAGGAGCTGACTTCCTTTTTCGGGTGTGGTATGTGAGGAGTGCTTCCTGCTCGTCGGGAAGGATGCCCGTCAGAGCGGAGGCCAGTTTCTGCGAGGTGCTGTGGTTATCGAAGTGGGCAGAGGAGGTGAGGAATGAATTATGTATTGGCTCTAATAGGTGAAATCAAAGCAACTAAGACAGAACGTACCTTTCTGGAATCGATCAGGGAGAATGTGGATTGGCCTGAACAATCTTCATGGTGCACGGGGAAACACTGCTCTCTCCTGCTCGAGAGGAAGGTAACCGGCCTCCATCGTTGCCTTGCAGAGTTCTAGTTTGGACGGACACCCCAGTGCCCCAGAGCTAGCAGGTCTCCTTTGACTTCAGTTCACGGCCACCGAGTGTCTATAGCTCACCAGATGCACTAGCGTCGATGAGACCTCAGCCCAGATCCTTCTTCAGTGCCCCGCCTGGTACTTCCCGCCTCTGCCCAGTGCTCCCCACTCCCGCCCACCAGCTGAGGTCATGCTGGCTCCATGTGGCTGACTCCGGTGTCCAGTCCTCAGCCAGCCCTCTGAGGAGTGGCCCACTGGTGACTCCTTCCTGCTATCTTCTCTCAGCTGCCCTGGTTCTCCCTTTTCTCCTTTTATCTACAGGCTTCCTGTTTATGGTCTTCCTTGCCACCTTCATCTCTTCTGCCTACCCTTCTGGCATTCCTTTCCGCCATGCCAGAATGTTCTCTTGTTCTCATGTCGCGTTCTGTCCCTAGGGGATCTCACTGCAGTACCACCACTGACGAGCTTACACAGCTTCCCCCGCTCTGATTCCCTTGTCTCTAAATGGGCCTACTAACTATACCCCTCTTCAGCTGTTCCACAGATTGCAGGTCGAATTCCCAGCTCCTGTCATAGGACGGGACACATCCTAGGTGCCCCATGACTCCCCTGTGGTCACTCATTCATCCATTCACTCATGTAGCAAATCCTTATGGGGCACCTCTTACATGCTGGCGTCTCTTCTGGGCACAGAGGATACAGGGCGGAAGGAAACGGACCCAGGCCCTAATGTGAGGAAACTAGACGAGAGCTAAGTAGATATGTAGTTTGTCACATGAAGCAACAGTAGGACCTGGTAAGGGAGAGGGAGAGCAGAGGCGGCTTCCAGGGGCAGTGCTAAGTGGCACTGGGCTCCTGCACGGCCGGAGCTGGGACGTCTGGGTGCAGCCCCGGCTTGCCCACGTCAGCTGTGGACCTCGATCAGGTTCATACTGTCTCCGCTCTCATTAGCTGTGTGGCATCACTAGCACTCAACTGCTGTGTGCCTCAGTTTCCTCATCTGGGTGACCACCTACCTAGTAGCTGAGGGAACTGCTAACCTTTATGAAGTCTAAAAGCTCATTTCTCAAAGTCCTCAGGCCCTGCTCTGGAACTGCGAGTGTGGATGGAAAACGCAGATTCCCTGGCCTAACACACTGCTCATGCTTCAAGCTCTGGGGGGAGGCCCAGGGATCCGCCTTTTGAAACAAGCACCCGAGGAGTCTCAGGCTCTCTGACGTTTGCGGACTGTGGTATACAGGCTGCTTAGGTGGTGTGGTCACATCTTGATGCGGGCAGGACTGGCCCAAGGCTGCTCAAGGTGTGGTCACCTGGGAGCATGTTAGAAATGCAAGTCAGATCCCCT
Organism: Varecia variegata; assembly: GCA_028533085.1. NCBI lineage: Eukaryota > Metazoa > Chordata > Mammalia > Primates > Lemuridae > Varecia > Varecia variegata. Next base: position 164,415,602 of record CM052436.1, on the reverse strand, counting down.
GGGGGCGGGCCCAGGACTCTGCCCCATAGCCTCTGAGCGCTTCTGCTGCAGCCCCTTGGAGAAGTGCTTGGCGGTTCTGCGAGTGGCAGGGCATCCTCCAGATCAGGCCTGGACCGGGCCCAGGGGTGCCCTAGGCAAGGACGCCAGCCCACCGCCTTCTCTCTCTGCTAACTCGGTTTCCCTCCTCCCCTCAGGATCCCAAGTGATGGTGGTTTACTTGGAGGACGAGCGGAGCCCTGCACAACTGGTTAGCACGGCGGAGCTGGCGGCCGCACTTGCTGGCTGGCGGGCGTGAACGGGCGTGAACTGCGGGATCTCAGCGTCTTGACCAAGAGGAAGCATGTCTAAGAAAGGCCGCAGCAAGGGCGAGAAGCCCGAGATGGAGACGGACCTGGTACAAATGGCCAACGAGGAGCTGCGGGCCAAGCTGACGAGCATTCAGATCGAGTTCCAGCAGGAGAAGGGCAAGGTGGGGGCTTGGGCCTCTAGCTCGGCAGAGGGCTGGGCTGTGGACAGTGTGAGGACAGCGTTGCCCGGGGTATGCGTGGAGGGTGGGTCCCAGGCCGGGGCAGAGAGCGGGCACTTCACCTCTGTGGGCCTCAGCCTGCCCTTCCCTGGACAGAGAGTGCTGGGTGCGGGTCATGGCCCTGCCAGCACCTGCCGTGGCCTTGGACAAGCCCCGTGGTTTAATCTCTCTTACCTGTGAGTGGGGGTTGTTAAAAGAAAAACTTTTGACAAATTCAATTGAGCAGAGTTTAATAGAGCCAAGAATGATTCTCGAACCAGGCGGCCCTCAGGACCAAAATGGGTTCAGAGGAGCTACAGGGGGCCGCGTGGCCGGCAGCGCTGTGGACAGAAACGAGAGGTGAGGCACAGACAGCTCAACTGGTTACAGCTCGACCTTTGCCTCATTCGAACTGGGCTGAATAGTGGGTCGCCTAAGAGTCACTGAGGCAGCTGCTGTGAGTGTCCGAGCCTCAGCTGTTTGTTACAGAAGCGTACTCATGTCCGCTCTCAGTTTCCCCAAGGAGTTAAGTTGCAGTTCCCCACATGAGGATGCAGCCACTGAGTACCACCTGCTGAGGGTGTGGTCTGGACTTCGCACACTACTAGGTAAAGATCTGGGAACAGGGCTGTCTTGCTCTCGTAGGGCAGATTTGAGCTTTGGAGCCGGTCAGGACAAGCCTGGGTGGGCAGCCGGCATCCTCTGGGAGTCCAGCTAAAGCCTGTCATGGTGGGAGGAGCCCAGGCTGTTTAGGCAGACCTGGCTTGGGACCTCAGGTTGGCCCCAACCTATAGCTTCATGATCTTGGGCTAGTGACTTGAAGTCTCTGTATTCATCTGACACATGGCGTAATAACTGTCTTGTATAAGATGGTTGTGAAGAACTGATACAATAGAAAGCCCACTTGGCACCTGGTTCCCAGACACTGCCACAGCCCTTTTCATTGTCATGGCTCTGACTTGGGTGGGTTTGAGGGTGAAGTGAGCCAGGGGCTCTGGGCCCAGAGAGGAGCTGTCCATGCTGAGGACAGAAAGGGGACGGAGATTCGGGCTTGCTCCTGGGTGCCTTGAGCAGTTGAGGGTCTGGCCTGCTTGGGGAGGTTCAACCTGAAGCCCTGAAGGTGCCCTCCAGCCCCTGCTGTAGCACCTGGACTGAGGGGAGGAGGCTGCTTGGGGAACTGCAGCAAGTGTCCCTGTCTAGTTGAGCTGGGATTCAGGCAGCAGCTGGCGTGCTGGGTGGGGCCCAGCTCTGGGGTGGGGAGGGAGCTAGGGCCTGGCCCTGGCTCCAACACAACTCAGGATGACTACAAGGACAGAGGCTGAGTTCCCAGCCTGGGGACTGGGCTTCTGGAGTTTGGGGACAGATGCACCTCCCTCCCTCCCCAGGCATTCAGGACTCCAGGCCTAGTGCAGCCAGCCTCTTCTACCCACGGCTGCTGGTGATGGCAGCATGTTCAGGTCAAGAGGCCAGGTCACTTCCCTGGGATCCTTCAGGGCTGGCAGTGAGTGGCTGGAGCTGCAGAGGCTGGCAGGTCGGATCTGGAAGTAGCAGCAGCAGCTGCAGTGATGAGGGAAACTGCACACCCAAGTCTGGCCTCCATGGCTCTATCCCATGTCTGCCACCTACCTGCTTGAGGTCTTGGGGTAAGCCACGTACCCACCCCCTGCCTCAGCTTTCTCATCTGTTAGGGAGGACCTCTAAGGCATAAGGCAGCTGCCTCCTGGTTTGTTTGAGGAATGAATGAGATGGTGACATGCAGGGCCTGGATGCTGCCTGTCACGCTCGCTCAGTGGTCAGGGTGACATTTATGTGTCTTCTGTGCAGACAGCACCAGGTGCTTTAGAGGGTGTCATGATCCTTGCAGGGACCTGCAATGTCAGGGGTGGCCTCCCCCATGGTACACGTGAGCAAGCTGTTAACAGGGAGAAACCCCCAAACTCTGTAGTTTACGGAGGCTTATTCTGAGCTGAGTGTGTGTGACTGATGGCCCAGAGCACATGTTTGCAGCAGGTTCTGAGAAAATGGGCCTGCAGTAGCCAGGTTACAGTTTGGTTTTATGCGTTCATGGAGACAGGAATTACATGTAAGATCGTAAGTCCGTATGTGGAAGGTGCACACTGGTTTAGCCTGAAAAGGCAGGACATCTCGAAGGGGTTGGGGGTGCTTGGAGGTTATAGTGGGTTTAAAGATTCTTCGATTTGCAATTGGTTAGAGAAATGAAGCTTTGTCTAAAGGTTTGGAATGTTTTAAGGGTGTCTGTTAATGAGAGACAATCCACTGGGTATTTACCAAGACTGAAGTGACCTGGTAAGTGATTTGATGGCCTGCAGATAGGGGTTAGGCTTTGTCCTGCATGGCCTTAGGCCTGTCAATGATTTAGTGTCTTATTATTATAAAGAATATCCCCAAGGCGGGGGCACTGCAATGCCTATCTGACCTCCCTTCTCGTGGCCGGCAGCTCGGCTTTAAGGTTTTTCTGGGGTCCCCTTGGCTAAGAGGAGGTTCATTCAGTTGGCTCAGGGTTTAGGATTTTATTTAGTTCACAAAGTGCAGGCTTGGTGAGGTAAGGGGATGTGCCCAGGTGTGGCAGCTTCCGGGGCCGCTGTGGCAAAGTCCCACAGACCGGGTGGCTTGAACAACAGACATTTGTCTCACAGTCCAAAGGCTGGAACACTGAGACCAGGGGTCTGCGGAGCTGGTTCCTTCTGAGGCCTCTGTCCTTGGCTTGCGGGTGGCCCTCTTCTCCCTCTGTCTTCACGGCCCTGTCCTGTGTATGTCTGTGTCCATATATCTGCTTTTCTTACAAGGACACCAGCCAGATTGGATCAGGGCCCACCCTAATGTCCCCATTTTACCTTAACTACCTCTTTAAAGCCTCTATCTCCAAATACAGTCACATTCTGAGGTCCTCGAGCTAGGACTTCAACATATGAATTTCAGGGGACACAGGTCAGCCCCAAACACCAGGTCTGCACAGTGGGTGGTGGTGCTGGGTTGGAAGCCAGGCCCGGGGAGCCCCCAGCGGAGCCTCTGTGTCCCCAGGCTGCCTCCCTGCCTCACGATGGGTGGGGATTTGCACAGAGACCCATCTGGGCTGCTCACTTTCTCAGTCCAGCCGCCCTCGTGGCCTCTTCAGGAGGCCTTTGTTCATCTGCCTGCTGGGAGAATTTCTCTTCTCCAGGGATTCAGCAATGTGTTTATTGGCTGGTCTGAAAAGCATAAATGTAAACTTTACAATGGCATTTAAGTGTTACTTCTATGTGATCTCATAACTGTCAATGCCACATTTAAAGTGCTGTTATTTCGGCGCAGCATCCCTGCGGAGCACTGTAGGACGAGGGACTGTAGTGAGCGCGTCATTTGCTCATTCGGCAAGGTCCATGCATGCTCGAGCCCGGGCTGGGCAACAGGTGTTTGGAAGTGGCTCAGAAACAGCCCCCACCCTCAAGGATGGACGCAGAGATGCACAGGGAGCTGGCTGTACAGCAGCACTTGGCACGTTGCATCAGAGAGTTTAGAAAACAGTGTGGGGACAAGAGGGACCTGCGAAGGCTTCATGGAGGTGGCTCTGGAGCTGGCACTCGGGGATCGTGCTGTCTGGAGAGGCTCACATAGTTCCATGCATCCAGCCACACTCATGAGCATCCTGAGCGGGGCAGAGTCCCCAGCTTGGCAAGGCCCACAGTCTGAGGCGTGTGGGCAGGGGATGGTGGTCAGGACACAGGCCAGAGCTGGACTGTGCAGGATCCAGTCGCTGTCCCCACTCACCAGCTGGAGATTCCTTCATCCTGCCCTCAGGGGCTGCCGGCCTCAGTGGGTGGGGCGGGAGGGTTGGCATTTGGGTAGGATCTGAGTGGTGATGGAGAGAATTTTGCAGGGCTCTGGGAGTCCAGGGAGGTGGTGACCCAGGCAGGGCCATGGGAGGCTTCCTTCCCCTGCAGGAATATGGAGGGAGGTAGAGGCAGAGGGGCCCTGACAGTGGGTCCAACGTGTGCACCAGCTGGCCCTGACCGAGGGCCAGCCCAGTGGGTGCCCCCAGCCCGCGGCCACCCTTGCAACCTCCACCATGTTCTTTATCCTTCCATGCTTTGCTCAGTCCACAGCTAGTTACTGAGCAGCTACTGTGTGCCTCGCTCTGTCCTAGAAGCCTGATGCTCTGGAGATCCAGGGCTCTCTCCTAGAGCTTGTCTAGGCAGTGAACACCATGAGATTAACATATGTATGTATTCAGTAGCGAGAAGTGTCTGGAATAAACTAAAACAGGAGAGGTGGGAGTCGTGGGAGTCGGGAAGACCGCTTAGGAAGGTGGTTGGCAGCAAAGGGCTTGGCGTAGGTGCCACGGAATGAGGATGAGGAAGCAGACCCTGGAGCCCTGGCAGAGCGTTCCAGGCACAGGGCTCAGCATGGGCGACGGTGCCTGTTTGTCAGGGCCGAGGGAGGGAGAATGGCCCGTCAGAGGTTGCTATGGGTTAGCCCTGCGGGCCAGGGGAGGATTGGGCTCGTGTTTTGGATACTTCAGAGCTCTTGGGAGTTTTATTTTGGTTTTCTTGTATATTTTTCTTTGGTATTTATTTAGTGAATCATTTATATCAGTATAGACTCATGGATACTTATTTTATACTTGAGATTATAATCCAATAGTACTTTGTTTATTTTGTTGCTCTGACTGTTCCAGCTTTGGCTGGTGGGGTCCCTTTCAGGTGGCTCCTGTGTCTCTTTGACCTGCCCCATCATTGTGGGTTTTTGTTGTTATTGTTTATAAGGAATTGGCTTATGTGATTGCACATGGGGCAAACCCGAAATATACAGGGCAGGCCGGCAGGTTGGACCTTCAGGCAAGGGTTGAACTTGTGTCTTGAGTCCCAAGGCAGTCTGATGGCAGAGCTCCTTCTTCCTCCTCAGGGGACCGCGGTCTTTCTCTCAAGGCCTTCCGCTGATTATGGACACATCTGCTTTCCTCCAAGTCTGCTGATATAAATGTTAATCTCATCTAAAAAATACCTTCACAGCAACATCCAGACTGGTGTTTGACCAAATGACTGGGTACCGTGGCCCAGCCGTAGAGGATAAGAAATGAGCCCAGGGAAACATCACAGCCGATTTGGGATCTGTCCCTGACCCTTGTGACCCCAGGTCGCTGTCAGCATTAACCAGGGAGTTAGGACAGCGTTGCCTCCTGGGAGGGAGACTTGTCAGAGGCACTTTGTCCATAACCGGGAAGATCCTGTTGAATTCTTAGGGTTCTGGATCCATTAGGAAAAGACTCTGATTCCTGCCCCACGGCGAGGTGGACAGACGTTGACTGGTTGTCTGGTTTTGTTTCTGTGACTGTGTTTGGTGGAAGAAGATGTCGAGCTTGTGTGTTTGCCTAGGTTGGTTTTATTTGCGGCTTTCCCTGATGTTATAAATAAGGATTTATCAATACCCAAGTGACATTGTAAAACTCCTCACCTAAAATTAATTTTAACACGTTAGTATGCTATAAACAGTGTGGTCTGGGGGGAAATGTTGCTGTTTTCCATGGAAGCAGCTTGTGCATCAGAGACAATTCAGTTCTTCAGAGACTGGTAGTATTTAGAAAACAGACGGATCGTCAAGGGTTCCTGTGGAGTGTGGGTACTGCGTGCTTTTTGAAATGAAAAGGACGAAGAAACCATTTTAAAGTGTTCTAAGAACACATTCCCTTGGCACATTTTACAAATAATGTTTTGACTGTTTGCTGATTAGAGGAGTAGACTCCGGTGGGATTGGCCTGGCATCAGCAGGGCACAGGCTCTGGCCCCAGGTTGGGGGTGAAGCTGGCACTGTCGCTTGGCAGCCCCTCATTCCGGTGGGTCACTGAGATTGTCTTTGAGCCTTGGCTGCCTTGTGACAAAACAGAGGTGGGAGCTTGTCTCCTCCCTGGGACTGTGGGAGGTTAATGTGGGGATGCCCCCGGGCCCGCAGCCCATTCTGGGTCTCAGGTCCACAGTGATGTCACCCCCAAACCCAAGACAGAAGCCTAGTCCATCTGCTCTAACCCAGAGTTCGTGGTGGGGGGTGGGGTGGGGGGAGGGGCACTGGAAATGTATTTCTGGTTTAAAACCTTTTTGCCCTTGGTGAGAGATGATTTCTGCCAGGGTGTTTTGTGACTGGTCCACTGGGCTTCCTCATACATCTGCCAATTGGAAGGGGTGTCAAAGGCTTGATGCTCCTCTCCAACATCCTCAGGTGTTTCCAACCTCCAGGAGACCAGTAGGAAAGATTCCAGGTGGGGTGCCCGGAGTGGGGAGCGATGGGAGGGTGGGACCCCCGAGGGGAAAGTCCCAGGTGCGGGGAGGCTGCCGCCGGGGCATGGCCGGCTTTCCAGCCCCGACCCTGACCCTGATTGGCTCTCTCGCCGCTTGGCTGCAGGTGGGCAAGCTGCGCGAGCGGCTGCAGGAGGCCAAGCTGGAGCGCGAGCAGGAGCAGCGGCGGCACACGGCCTACATCTCAGAGCTCAAGGCCAAGCTGCACGAGGAGAAGACCAAGGAACTGCAGGCCCTGCGCGAGGCGCTCATCCGGCAGCATGAGCAGGAGGCGGCGCGCACGGCCAAGATCAAGGAGGGCGAGCTGCAGCGGCTGCAGGCCACACTCAATGTGCTGCGCGACGGCGCGGCCGACAAGGTCAAGACCGCGCTGCTGTCCGACGCGCGCGAAGAGGCGCGCAGGGCCTTTGACGGCGAGCGCCTGCGGCTGCAGCAGGAGATCCTGGAGCTCAAGGCAGCGCGCAAGCAGGCCGAGGAGGCGCTCAGCAACTGCATGCAGGCCGACAAGACCAAGGCGGCCGACCTCCGCGCCGCCTACCAGGCGCACCAGGACGAGGTGCACCGCATCAAGCGCGAGTGCGAGCGCGACATCCGCAGGCTGGTACGTGCCGCGTCCCTCCCCAGCTCGCTCGCACGCACCTTCCTTTCACAAGCAAGTGGGAAAAGCGGAGTCTTGAGGACCTACGGTGCTCTGGGCTTTGTTCAAGACGCTGGGTTTCTGGAGGTCCCTGCCGTCGTAGGTGTGGCAAGGCTCTGGGGCTGCAGTCTCCTCTCTTGGTATGTGAACCTTGGCAGATCACAAACTGCTCAGAGCACAGTTTCCTTGCTTGTAAAGTGAGGTTAGTACACGACAGCTAGGCATGTTGTGGGAAAGCACTGTGATGACATATCAAAGCGCTGGGCATTTATGATTCATTTTATTTAAACAGCGGTGAGCAGACTTCACCTGCAGGTAAGATGTGGTGGGTAGGGGCAGGACAACACAGCCATCCTGCCTCAGCAACTAGGGGAAAATGTAAGTTGGAAGTGATCATATTTTTAAAGATAATGGAGAGCTGTGGAAGCTGGGGGCGAAATTCCCGAGGGAAGGGCTTGGGTGGGCTCAGAGTTACTGGCTGCTTTCTTCCCTGGGGGCATCTGCTGCTTCCTAGTGTGGGCTGAGGATTGGGGTCCCCAAGTAGAAAGACTCCATTGGGGATTAGAGAGATGAGGATGGCCTTTTGCCATCTCAGGGTTGGCACGGAAGAATGGAAAACAGGGGCACCCCAAACCAGGCTATTTACTTCACAGAATGTCCACTGAATGCTGGGGTGGTAGGCGAGGTCAGTGAGCAGGGATGGAAAGGGGGATAGCAGCTCCCACAGCCTCAGCCGACATGGCAGACAAAGCTCTCTAGAGGGACAGGCCGCCACAAGCACACAACCAGTCTGCTCCTCAAGGCGTCTGTCACACCTTGAACCTGTGTGGTGCAGGAGGCTAAAAAGTGAAGTAAGCTAAGATCCTCAGACCGGGTCAGACAGCAACAGTGACATTACAAGGCATACATCTTAATTATGAGGACAAGTTTAGATTGAGCTGAGAGAATGGGGAAAGGTGCACCATACAAACACTAACCAAAAGCAAAGCTGGTCTGGCTGTGTCAGTGTCAAACACTTTAAGGAAAGAAGTAATATTACAGACGCATAGGGACAATTCTTAATGAAGGGGTCAATTCAGTAGCATTGTACTTAATTTTTTCTTTTATTCATTTTGAAATTTAGTTATTATCAAAACAAAAAGAAAAATAGACAAACCCACAGCTGGGGATGGACATACTTCTGTCAGAAAGCAATAGAATGTGCAGACAAAAAGTGGATAAAGATATGCAAAATTTGAACAACACAATTAACCAGCTTGAACTAAACCGACAGGACACCCTGTTCCAGCAACTACAGAATACTACTCTTTTCAAGGGGATGTGACACTTTTATCAAAATAGACACATTTCAAAATTTGTGGTTTGTAAGTAGCCCTTAGAGGAAAACATTTTAGACAAAAAGAAGAAATGCTGGAAATGAAACATCTGAGCTTCCATCTCAAGAAGAAAGAAAGAGACCAGCACATTAAACTCCAGGAAAGCAGAATGAAGGAAATCCAAAGAGCAAGAAAGATTGGAAAGAAGTCAATTAAGGAAAATCAACAAATTCAGTAGAAAATTAAAACTGATAAATTGATAAATGTTAGCAATACTGGGAAAGCAAACGAGGGACTGTAAGTCACTGATGAAGTGTTAGAGGGAAAGGCCGTGGCTCCTGCTGACATTAACAACATCACGAGCAGCATTCATCCATACACTTGAAACCTGGATGACATGAGCATGTCCCCTGAATAAGCACAACTTATCACAACTGGCACTGCAAGAAATAGGAATATGAGTAATCCATAGCTTTTAGAGAAATTAAACATGTAATTAATAATTTTCCCATAAAGAAAAGCCCAGACCTAGATTGCTTCACAGGTAAATTTATTCAAGTACTTAAGGAATAAATAAAACTAATTCTAACTAAACTCTTCCATAAAACAGAGAAACAGAAACATTACTCACTTATGAAACCAGTATAACTCTGATTCCAAAACCAATATTACAAGAAAAGAAAATTTTTGTATTACCTCTTATGAACAGATAGAAGAGTACTAATAAGATATCAGCAATCTAGCTAATTATCAGATCTATCAAATCTAGCAATATATAGAAAGACTAGTAAGTCATGCCCAAGTTGGATTTATTCTAGGAATATAGTTTAGCATAATATTCTAAAATCAATGACTATAATTCAACATAGTAATACAATAAAGGAGGAAAAATTCATATGATCATCTTAATAGATGCAGAAAGATCACTTGATAAAATTCAACTTCATGATATAAATTCTCAGCAAACCAGGAGTAGAATGGAATTTCCCTAGTATGATAAATGGTTCTATCAAAAACCTATTACTGGCTGGGTTCAGTGGCTCATGCCTGTAATCCTAGACTTTGGGAGGCCAAGGTGGGAGGATTACTTGAGCCTGGGAATTCAAGACCAGCCTGGGAAACATGTTGAGACCCTGTCTCTATAAAAAATTTAAAAAGCAAGGCATGGCGGCATGTGCTTGTGGTCCCAGCTACTCAGGAGACTGAGGCAGAAGGATCGCTTGAGCCCGTGAGTTTGAGGCTGCAGCGAGCTATGAGCACACCATTGCACTCTGCCTGGGTGACAGAGCAAGACCCTGCCTCTAAAACAAAAAACAAAAAACAAAAAAAAAATTCCCCAGGACTAACCACGTACATAATGGTGAAATATTGAACATTTCCCACCTGAGTTCAAGGCCAAAACAAGATATGCACTATCACCACTTCTATTCAGCATTGCACAGGCGAGGATATCAAATACAAAAGACAATAAAAGAAAAGTTTTAAAGATTAGAGAAAAAGGAAAACTCATTTTCTGTAGATGGTATGATTGTGATGTAGAAAATCCAAGAGACTTAGCTTATTCCTGCTGCTATAACAAAATACCACATATTGGGTAATTTATAAATAATAGAAATTTATTTCTCACAATTCTGAAGGCTGGGAAGTCCAAGATCAAGGTGCTGGAAAGTTCAGTGTCTGTTGAGGGCCTCGTCTCTGCTTCCAAGATGGTGCCTTGAATGTTGTGTCCCCCTGGTGTGGAAAGGGCAGGAGGACAGCAGAGACGCAGCCAGCTCCCTTGCACCTCTTTTATGAGGTCATTAATTCCATTTGTAAGGGCTCTTTCCTCATGACTCAATCACCTCCTAATGGCCCTACATCTTAAGACTGTCACATTGGTGATTAAGTTTCAACATAATGAATTTTGGGGGAACACATTCAGATCATAGCAAGACCCTACAAACTATTGGAATTAATAGTGAATTTATTAGAGTCTCTAGATACAAGGTAAGTACACAAAAATAGTTTCTATATACTCACAGTGAACAATTGGAAAGAAACTTTAAAAAACTATCAATTAGAAAAGAGCACAAAAAATTCAAATACCTAGGAATAAACCTAACGAAAGTTGTATAGGATGTCTACCCTGAAAACTATAAGACATTGCTGAGAAAATAAAGGAGACTATCTTAGTCCATTTTGCATTACTATAAAGGAAATACCTGAGGCTGGGTAATTTATAAAGAAAAAAGGTTTATTTGGCTTATGGTTCTCCAGACTGTATAGGAAGCATGGAGCTGGCATCTGCTTCTGGTGAGGGCTTCAGGGAGCTTTTACTCATGGTGGAAGGTGAAGGGTTATCAGGTGTCACATGGTGAGAGGAAGGCGGGGGGCGGGGGGGGGGTCGGGGAGGAGGTGCCCGCCTCTTTTGAACAATCAGATCTCAGTAGGCACTAACAGAGCAAGAACTTACTTACCACCTCAAGGGCAGCAGCAAACTGGCCATGAGGGATCCACCCGCCATGACCCAGACACCTCCCACCAGGCCCCACCACCAACATTGGGAATCAAATTTTGACATGAGCTTTGGAGGGAAGGGAACAAATACCCACACTATATCAGAGACCTAAATAAATGGAGAGAGAAACCATTTTTATAGATTAGAAGGCTTAATCTATATGTAAGTTCTTCCATAATTGGTCTATAGATTCAGTGTACTCTATGACTAAAATCCCAGCAGACTTTTTGGTAGACATTGGGAAGCAGATTCTAAATTTGATAAAAAAATTTAAAGGGCATGGAATCACAATCTTGCAGAAGAGAAAAACTGGAGGTCTTGTACAACCTGTAAAAAAGCTTACTGCACAGCGGCAGCAATGGACACAGTGAGGCTGAGGATGGCAGGTCAGCGGGACAGGGAGTCCAGACACAGACCGATCCGTTTGTGGCCACTTGATTTAGGAAAAAGATGGCACTGCAGTTTACCGGGGAGAGGATGACTTTTCAGTAACCAGTGCTGGAACAGCGGGATGTCTGCAAGAAAAATTAAAACAGGAGTACTGCCCCTTATGCCACCCATAAATATTAATTCACAGTGGGCCTTAGTTCTAAATGTAAAAAGTAAAACAATAGAGCTAGTAGTAGAAAACAAAACTATTTTCATGATCTTGAAGCAGCTAAATATTTCTTAAGCTATTTGCGTAAATACACTATTCAGAAAGGGTTGTACATTGGACATGAAAGGATTTTTGTTTATCAAAGGGCACCAATGAAAGAGATAAGGGAAACTACAGACTGGGAGAAGATATTCCATACATATGCCACAAAGACCTGTTGTGCAAATTATAAAAACTACAAAACAATAAAAAAATTTCAAAGAATTGGCAAAACTTTGAAAAGGGTATTTCAAAAGAGGATAAGTAAATGACTGAAAAATACATGAAAAGGTGCTCAACCTCATTGGTCATCAGGAAACCACAAATTTAAATTACAGGTAGATACTTCACATCCACTAGAACGACTGTAATAAAAAGACCATAGCAAGTGCTGGACAGGATGTGTGGCAGTGGGACACACATGGCTGATGGGATCATAAAATGGTGTAGCCACTGTGATAAATGGTTTGGCAGTTTCTTAAAGAGTTAAACACAAATTTACCTACTGGCGCAGCAGTTCCACTCCTGGGTACCCACCTGAGAGAAATGAAAACACATGTCTGTATAAAGACTTGTACACGAATGTTCTTAGCAGTGTTGTTCATAATCAACAAGTGGAAACACCCCAGATATCCACCAATTGGTGAACGGATAAAATGTAGCATACCCATATAATAGAATGCTATTGATTAATAAGAAGGAATGAAATGTTGGTACACGCTACAGCATGGGTGAACCTCAAAAACATTCTGAATGGTAGAAGCTAGACACAAAAGACCCTCATATTCTCTGACTCCATTTATATGAAATGTCCTGAATAGTCGAGTAGAGACAGAAGGTGGGTTAGTGGCCGACTGGGGCCAGGGATGGGAGCAGGGATTAGCTGTACATGCACAGGGGGGATCTTAGCGGGGCGGTGAACATGTTCTAAAACAGATTACAATGACGGTTGCACAACTTGGCAAATTTACTAACAATTGATGATTTTATGATATATAAATTATGCCCTGAAGTGTTTAACAAAAATTGGAACTCCGGGATATTTAAGTAGCACTGATAAAAATTTAATGGTGGATCTTGTATTTGCATTTAAAAATAACCTGTATTTCTAAGAGGGAGAAAAGCTCACAGACAACTCTGCATGACTACCAGGATGGCTAAATTTAAAAAGCTAACAGTGCCAAGAAATGACAAGGATGTGGAGCAACTGGAACTCTCATATATTATCTCATACATGAAAGTGCTGCAAAATAAAACAAAACCTGGCAACTCAGAATTCCACATCCAGCAAAAACATTCTTTGAAAAGTAAGGGTGAAATAAAGACATTTTCAGATAAATGGAGGTAAGATGATTTCTCACTAGAGTCTATACCACCAGAGATGCTAAAGGAAGTTCCTAAGATGAAGGGAAATGATGCCAAATAGAAATTTAGTTCTATAGGAAGGAAATGAAGAACATCAGAAATGGGCAAATGGGAGTAAAGGTATGAGACTGTCTTTTTCTTAATTTCTTTAAAACACAAGTGACTTTGAAGCAAAACAATAATTATATTGTGGGGTTTACAACACGCAGAAGTAAGTGTGTAAAACAATATTACAAAGGATAGGAGTGTGTGGTTGGTGGGAAATGGACTTAACACTCTGCAAAGTCCTTAAATCTTATCTGACATGATGCACGGCACTGTTAATTCAAGAAGACTGTGGCAAATTAAGGACTAAAAAGTAGCACAGAGAGGCACAGCTAAAAAGCTAAATTAATAGAGGAAATAAAATGAGATACTGAAAATAAGCGTTTATTTATACTAAGAGAAGGCAGGGAAGAAGGATCAGAAAAAGAAAAACCAGATAGGACAAATAGAAAAGAGATGGCAAATGGCAGAATTAAAGAAATCATAGCAATAGTTACATTAAACGTAAGTGGACTAAACCAGTTAAAAAGCAGAAACTGACTGGATACAAAAGTCCCACTTTAAAGACCCACTTTCCCTAAAGTAAAAGAATAGGAAATATGCAGTGCAAACAGTAAACATGACAACAGAATGGATACAGTTGTGTTCAATCAATGGAATATTACATAATAATATGAAAGAATATATTTCTCACACACACATGAACATGGATGAATTTCACAGACCTAATGTCAGAACAAAAGCAAAGAAGATCAGCACGAAACCTGCATGCTGTGTGATTCCATTTGTATGACGTTTGAGGGGGTAAAGCTAATCTATGCCGCCATCCCCTCTGGGGATGGGGTTGATTAGGAGGGGAGGGGCCAGTCTTCCCAACTGTTAAGAATGTTTCATATTTTGACCTGGGTGGTGGATGCATGAAGTGTGTACAGACACAGGCAGGCCCTGATTTGCATGTTAACGTGTTAAGCGAGACTCCTGCGTGTTAGAACCATGTTCTCAAACTCCAAACTCCCCACTACACGCTCAAGCTATCTGTGATTCAGTCACAGACTTGCTTTTCTGTCCTACCAATGTAAATGAGCCACAAAGCACAATTTCATTTTAATTATTCTTTCTGGGTCCAGAGAGAGAGGTTTCGTAATCCCTAAAATATTCAAACAAGAACCTGCTTTCACAATCCCTAAAATATTCAAAGCAAAACAAGAAGCTGACATCTTGATACTGAGTGATCTTGATCAAAGGATTGCTTCCCTCCGTGTGACCTTACAGGTGTCGGTCTGGCTTTTCCTGTGGCAACTTGATTGACTCAACACCATTTGTCAAATAATGATGAAAATTAACATTTCCCATTGCATTTATTGTTGCAAAATGGGGCATTGATGTGTAAAGCTTGCCCCGTCCTTACAGAGTTTTCTGAGGGTGGAAGTATATATAGAGCCTTCTTAATTGAAAGATCCAAAATCTGAATGCTTCAAAATCTATAACTTTCTGCACGTCGACATGATGGCACAAGTGGAAAATTCCGCACCTGACCTCATGTGACAGGTTGTGGTCAAAATGCAGGTGTACAACACACAGTTTATTTAGTGTCTCCAAGGGAAAAAGATTCCCTCACACAGCATGCCCGTACGTTATTTTCTCACTGTGTTATTGGTATGTGTGACTAAGTGTAATAAATGATTGCTATGGGTAGCATATACATTCAGAGTCAGGAATTATGGTGATGCCACGCGACCACAGATTGGCCACATGGGTGGCTGAGATAGTGACACCTTTATTTTCTGATGGTTCAGTGTATGCAA
Organism: Varecia variegata; assembly: GCA_028533085.1. Classification (NCBI taxonomy): domain Eukaryota; kingdom Metazoa; phylum Chordata; class Mammalia; order Primates; family Lemuridae; genus Varecia; species Varecia variegata. The sequence continues at coordinate 164,400,508 of CM052436.1, read as the reverse complement.
ACTTTGTTTCATGCACAAAATTATAAAAATATTGTGTAAAGTTACCTTCAGGCTGTATGTATAAGGTGTATATGAAACAAATGAATTTCATGTTTAGACTTGGATCCTATCCCCAAGATATCTCAGTATGTATATGCGAATATTCCGAAATCCAAAAAATTCCAAAACCTGAAACACTGCTGATATCAAGCCTTTAGGATAAGGGATACTCAACTCATACTCCTATTTTACAGGGTAAAATTTGAGTGGGAATTTTATACTTTGTCTCAGGCCATTGATCCTCTTTAAAAACTCAATTGCAAATGATGAATTAAAAGCAACATCCAATGGGATCTGAAAATGAATTTCTGTTGTAATGATAAAGGCAAACATTATCCTACTCCCAGTTTCCCCAACAGAGTATTTGATGCACAGATGCCATGCAGGGAACTAGAACAATAAGGAGTGCAGATATAGAGAGGAAACATTCCTAAAACAATGTGGCAGAGGGTAAATATCCTCAATGTATAAAGAGTTTACCAAATTTATAAGAAAACACCTCAATTCATAATTAACCAATGCACCATTCACAAAGAAGAAAAGCAATGCCTATTAAACATAAAAATAAGTGCAGCCTCACCAGTCATGAAATTAAAACAGCAAGATACTAACCATTTCCTATCAAATTAGCCAAGATTAACACAAAAAGGTCGGAGATAATTCAGGTGTCAAAGGGGAAGACAATGAGGTCCTTCTGCAGGTGGCTCTCTGCCTCCGGGTCTTTGCGCAGGTACTTCCATGTCATTGGCCAGGAGCTCTCTGACCCCACCCCCTTTGCACGGCTGGCCTGACTCCTATGACCCCTCTGCAGGGAGGCTTGGCCTGAGCACCGTCTAGACCAGCCGGAGTCACGGTCACAGGCCACCCTTTCCCATCCTTGCCACAGCAGTCCTCCTCATCTGATATTTTTATCTGTCTGTCTCTTAATTTGTTGCTTGTGTGTCTCCCCCTTCTGGGATGCAAGTCCCATGAGGCCTGGGACTGGGTCTGTTTTGCGTTGTGCACAGAGCCTGTGCGCTGTGGTGCATAGGAGGGGACCCATGCCTCTGTGGAAGCACAGCTTTATGTGCCCTCCTGCCCTTTAATGTGCTAATGCCACCGAAGGGAACATGCAGAAGCACACCCCAAATCCCACGTGTAGTCGGATCGTACTGTGTGTGTTCTGCCACTGGTCTGTCTGCGTTCACATTTGCTGCTTCTCATTCCTGAGTCAGGACAATGGCATTTATGACAAGCCATAGGGACTTGGGAAAGTGGACATGTTATAAGGTGACAAGTGACAAAACAGGACGCACAGCTGTGCACACAGAGCTCCATCTTGCAGAGAAGTCGGATGGAGGGAGGCAGGTGACGGGCTGGCAGAGGCTGTCTCTGGATGCTGAGGTCATGAGTAGTTTGTTTCCTTCTCTATTCGTGCTTGTATTTTTCATTTGCTAATGATGAGTGTGATTCTTTTTATAATGAAGAGAAAACTATAGAAGAGTGCTGCTGTTGGGAAACAGTTTGAGAAGGCAGGAGAAATCGAGCCACAGGCGATATTGGGCTTTGAGATCCCAGGTGGGCGAAGGCGGCTGACGGGCCAGCCCAGGCTGCGTGTCGGTGGCTCCTGAGATGTCCTGGGTGTAGAGGTTTGTTTTCAGTTTGTGTGTCCGGTGGTTCCCTGCCCAGGCTGCGTGCTGAGCCTTCAGGCTTGGGCTGTTTGCTCAGCATGGTTCCTCCTGTCAGCTGGGTAGGAGGAACAGTGGCTGGTTTCTGGTCTGTCTGTGGCCCTTTCACATCTAAATTGTGGCAGCTGGGACACAGAGGAGAGTGTTTTCCTTTTTTTTTTTTTTTTGCCATAAAATTGTAGAAGAGAGGCTATATTTTTTTCTGGTGCACTCCATTTGGTGAGCACCTGCTATGAGCTAGACCCTGGGCTAGCACAGATTTTTTGGGATTTTATTTTATGCTTTTATAAAACCATAATGGTTGTTTTTAAAACTCATGAATGAAGAGCATCATTCATTCAGCACATGTTCCCTGGATGCCTGCTGGGCCAGTGTCCCCTGGCCTTGTCATCCTCAGTCATTCAGCACATGTTCCCTGGATGCCTGCTGGGCCAGCGTCCCCAGGCCTTGTCATCCTCAGGGAGCTGCCAGTCTAGCATCTAGAATAGGTGACACCCCTCCCACGTGGTCAGTCCCGGCTCAGGTGGTGAAGGGCTCAGCGGAAGTAGCAGAGAGGAGGGAAGGCAGAGCCTCCCTGGGGGGTGGGACTCTGCACAGGTTGACCAGACCAGTTGAGTGGTGGCGGAAGGGGGCCCAGGGTCAGGATGCGTGCTCCCGACCCCAGGAAGCCCCATCTCCTTCTCCTTTGAGGAAAGTGCCCTGTTTCAAGTGAGAGTGGCAGTGTCCTTCCACTCTGGAGAGAGGATATGGGGCATGGCAGCTATGCCTCCCCTTGCAGGTGGACATCATTCACTGTAATTGGGAGTTGTCTGTGATTCATGACCCCACACTTTAAGAGACTGCCACCCTTTATGTGGCGACTGTTTTGAATGGAATTTGATTGTGTTTGGAGCTCTGTGTTTGCGACAGCTTGCTGGGTGGCGGCTGAGGCCTGCCTTGCTTTGCCATTCTATGCAGTCCTCATCACCTGCCTTGGAAACGATAGCACATGATCTTGACTTACTGCAGCAGGTGTGAAAACAGCAAATGTGCATTGCTCCTATTCCCGGTCTGATAAACGTCTCTCTGCTTCTGCTCTTCTCTATCTGATACGTGTCACTCCGCAGGCGCATCCTTTGCCTGTGGAGACATGCGGAGGGTGGACTGCCTGTTTCATTTCCTTGCCAGCCCGATTGCATTAGAAATGCAAGAAGGCTTTTAGACGTGTGCTTACACATTAGGATGCCTCCTAAGGAAGGCAAGAAGAAAAGGTGGTTGTGGTCAACATGGAATGGCGACACTCTGGTTTCTGGGTTCATTCCTTAGATCAGCTAGGACCAGGTCTGGCTGTGTGCCATGGAGGCTCCCAAATACACAGGGGTTGGGGGTTGGAAGTCTTAGTTCTGTCTCTTCTGGAGTCTGGAGGTTGCAGTCAAGTTCTGGGGGCTGCACAGAGGTGTGAGGGACACAGGCCTCTCCCAGCTGTCCCCTCGGGGGGCTCTGGGATGTGGGCCCCTCATCCCCATGGAGCTCCAGCCACCACACCTTTGTCCCAGGTTGGCAGTGGGCAGACAGGGGAAGAAGGGCGTGGAGTCTTCATCTGAGAATGCTTTTCTTTCAGGAGGTCTCACACACCCCCGCTCTTTGGCCGGAACGTGGCTGTAGAGGGGCTGGGAAACGTAGCTCTCGAGCTGCGTGCCCTGCAGCGCCTACCAATCCCGGGGCGCGGCTCTGTTGCTGTCCCAGGGCAGCTGTGGGACAGATTACCATGGACTGGGTGGCTTACAGCAAGGGAAGCGCACTCTCTCACGGTTCTGGAGGCTGGATGCCCACAATCCAGTGTCAGCGGCGCGGTGCTCCCTCTGAAGGCTCCAGGGCCCGGTCCTTCCTGGCCTCTTCCAGCTTCTGGTGGTGGCTGGCAGTCCTTGGCCTTCCGTGGCTCTCGGCTGCATCACTCCAGTCCCTGTCTGCACGTGGCATTCTTCCCAGTACGTCTGTATCTCGCCCTCTTCTTTTAAGGACATGGGTCAGTGGATTTAGGGCCCACCCTAATCGTCCTAATTGACGTCTTCATTATGTCTGCAAAGGCCTTATTTCCAAGGTCACATTGTGACTTCCTGGGTCAACATGAATTTTGGGGGGCACTGTTCACCCCACTCTGGGTACCAAGGAGGAGAGTGAGAATAGATGTTGGGGTCGTGGCCTCTGCTTCAGTCTTTGATCCCCCACACTTTGTGGTGAAGTGCTGTTCACCAATTTGTTCACACATCGGTGGGCCTGTCGGCAGCCGGCTCAGTGATGGTTTGCACTGAGATGCACATTCTGGGGGACTCGACTGCCAAGAAGTGACCAGGCTGTTTCCATGGGGTAGAGGGGACAGTGAGGGCTTGGAGAGGCCGACCTGAGTTTGAGTCTTTGTTCTACTGCTAACTAGAGCATGGACACTTTGCCCTCCCTGCGCCTCAGGTTTGTGTGTAACACGGGATACGTGGGGTCTACCTTGATGGTCTTTTGAAGACTGAGGGAGAGAGTGTCTCTTAAGTACAAATCGTACCTCGCTCACACTAGCATGTAAGAGAGAAGTGATAGCCATCATCAAGTTTGTTGTTTTTTCCCAAACTCTGTGTCAATTAGGATTTTTTTGGTTGCAAGTGACAAAAATTGCACCTCAAACCAGCTTAAACCATGAGAGTGTTGGCTCTTGTAACTGTGATGCTGTAGGGTTAGCTGCAGGGACTGCTCCAGGGCCACTAATGATGTCACCCAGGATCCAGGTTTCTCAGGCTCTGCCCTGCCTTGTGCTGCATTGTTCTCAGGCTGCAGGTGCTCACGCTGTGCCGGTGGGGTGCCGCCACGGTGCCAGCCCCCATATCCTCCCATCCAAGTACTGACCAGGCCCGACCCTGCTTAGCGTAGCTTCTGAGATCAGATGTGATCGGGGTGGTGTGGCTGTAGACCAGACCCCACATCCTTACACCACACAGCCCAGAGTCTCCTAGCTCCTAAGGAAAAGCAGGAGGGTCCTAGAGGCCCTCTTCAGGCCATTGGCTCTGATTGGGTCGCATGTCCATCCCCGGGTCAGTTACTTTTAGGGACGGGGGATGCAGGTGGCATGAGGCAGTCGGTGACTGCCCTGGAACATGGACCAGTTTCAGTTCTGTCCCTCTCCTAAGCCACATGCTGACACTGAGAATGTGGGAGAAAGGGAAGGGTGTGCTGGGAGGGGACTGAGGAATGTCCTGCACACTAGGTGAACAGTTCCGGAAGCTTGGGAAGCTCCGTGTCAGTGATTCACCACTTTGTCGGGGTGCTGGGGGCTTGGGGGCGAGGATCACTAAGAGCTCAATGTGGGAGCCAGACGTGAAGCCAGCACATCTTGAGAGTGCCTGGCATTAGCTGTGTGAGCGTGGCCAGTCTCTTAACCTTGGGAACCTCAGGACTCTCGCTGGGGAAATAGAACTGTCTAGATGGTGTTGGGTCCAGAATGTATTCTGCATTGTGGATGCCGTCTCTGCTCGTCGAGAATACTCTCTAGGCACCTTTTCCATGGTGGTCGCGGTGTGAGCCCTCTGCTCTCCTTTACCAGGATAACGGTGCTCTTCTAGGTTGGGAATGTGGGATCCTGGAGATGCCGTGCTTGCCATGGTGCTGCTTTCTTTGGGGAACTGGTGGAAGGCAGAGCTGGGTGCTGAGGGGGACAGCCTGGAACGACCCCCCTGGCTGAGCAGGCTGTTAACTTGCAACACCCTCAGCTGCTGCTGCTGGCTGCCCTCTCTTCAATGTGCCTTTCTTCCCTCCTAGCAGTAATCATGCTCTAAGCTCCTCCAGTATTTGCTTATTTATTGCATTTATTGTCTACCTCTCCCTCCAGTATGGAAGCCCAGGGCAGGGAACCGGATCTGTTTCCCAGCACCTGCTGATGGCTCGGCTCAGTATGTGCTGAATGAACAAAAGCACGCCTGAGGGGTTTAAATTAATGAACTCCTTCCACAAATGTTCTTATTGCTTCTGGGGTGGCATCGACATTGGCAACAGTGTTTTCAGCATCTTTAAGGATTCTTCCTGACAGCGAGGCGGTGCTCCTCCCTTCCAGAGTTTGCGCTACTCTGGGCACTTGGGCTTTGGCCGGAGCAGGTGGGTGGCGGTGGGTCACCACCAGGGGGCACCGTGGGCACATCCCGTGGCTGCTGGCAGAGAAACTGCGCTGGCACCTGCAGCCCCAGTGCCCTGGGTGGCGGGTGGAGAGCATCCTTTGTCTTCCAAAGAAGGTGCCTCAGAGAGCTCTTAAGTACTAATACAAATTAGTACCTGGTTCACCGCTAGCATGTAAGAGGGAAGTGGTAGCCATGTCAAGTTTGTTGTTCTTTCTGAACTGTGTCAACTAGAATTCTTTTGATTGCAAGTGACAGAAATTCCACCTCAGAACTGTGACACTGAAGCACTTGGCAGCAAGACTTCCCAGTCAGGAATTTGGGGGTAACAATTCCCCCTTTTCTAATTTCACTGATTTTTTTAAATCAGTTTTTAGTGGTCTGCTTTTGAAATAAGACAGGCTCGTGTTAACGAGGGGCTAAAGGCACTGATGGGGCGGCTAACACGCCGGGATGCGCACAGTGTGCCGGGCACAGGGCTGCACTCTCCCTGTGGTCGGTCACAGCCCCCTTACAGTCGGACAGGGTTGGTTCTGAAGTCTCCTAAGTGTCGGGGAGGTGGCCCAGCCTGCCCAAGGTCACACAGCAAGCGAGGGTGGGGCTTCCCTCACTCCTGTCTGCCGCCAGAACAGGCTCTTAACCAGCGTTCTCGGCCGTGGCCATCTGTGTCTGAATTCAAGCAACAGGATTTAGGACCAAGAGTTGAGATTTTAATCAACTTAAATGTAACGCACTCTGTTAGTGTACTGACTGACAAGAGCATTTGTCTTAGTTTCCTATGGCTGCCTTAACAAGTGACCACACATTTTGTGGCTTAAAATGACAGAAATTTATTCTCTTAGAGTTCTGAAAGCCAGAAGATTTATATCAAGGAGTACGTATGGCCACACTTCCTCCTAAGGCTCTAAAGGAGGATCTTTCCTTGCCCCTTCCAGCTTCTGGGGTTGCTGGCAAACCTTGATGTTCCAGGCTCGTGGCTGCATCACTCCAATCTCTGCCTCCATCTTCACGTAGCTTTTCCCCTGTCTGTGTGTCGCTTCTCCTCTTGGAAGGACACCAGGCATAAGGGCCCAGCCTATTCCAGTACGACTTTATCTTAACTAATTGCATCTGCACTGACCCTAGCTCCAGATAAAGTCACATTCTGAAGTTCCAGGAAGGTCATGGACTTGGGGGATACCATTCAACCCTGCACAGTGCCCTTACTGGGGCATTGAGAAAAAGTCCAAGTGGATGACCTGGGGCTGAAGCTTCCTCTGTACACTTGTCTTGGTGTTGCTTCCTCGATGTCACCTGGCCCATTGTGTTCAGGCTGTGTCCCCTCTCTGACATTCCCAGGGAAGGCCAGACAAGACTGGGCTGGGGGTGAGCTGGGGATTAAGTTCAAGTTTGTATGGGGAGAGTCTGAGTTCCCTTCGAGATCAACGAGAAGTGCCAAGCAACCCGTTGATTCTGTGACTTTGGAGCCCAGAGAGAAGCCAGGCCTGGGGGCGCACATTTGGAATTCAGTTGCATATGGTGGGGGTAATGCCATGGGGGAGATGCGGCTGCCCAGGGAAAGGATGCAGGGTGAGAAGATACCCAAACATTGGAAACTCCAGGCTTTAATGGCAGTCTGTAAAGAAGATAGAAACTGAGAAGTCACCGTGGACAGGGAGAGGTAGCGGGGAAGGTCACAGAGGGGAAGGGCAGCATCAGGTGCCGGAGAGGAGTTGAGGGTGGGGACAGAAAGCTGCCCCGTGGGTGTGTGGCCAGGAGCACGACCCAGCCTTGCAGGAGCTGTCTGGGTAGTAGGGTGGGGCTGTGACCAGACAGGAAAGGGTGGGTGACCTAGGGGAGACAGGGCTTGGGGGAGAACAGCTGACTCTGCAAGGACACTGAGCTGGGAGGGAACAGGCGGGGAGGCCAGGGCAGATGGAGGGTCAGGATTTTATTTCATTAAGGTGAGAGAGGCATGAGCATAGATAAATGTCAGTGTAAGTGTTGGGTGAATATACAGATGCTTGAACCTGTGGCCGTCTCCTCTGTCCTGAGGGGATGTCCTAGTCCATTTGGTGTTACCATAAAAGAATGCCTGAGGCTGGGTAGTTTGTAAGGCAAAGAGGTTTATTTGGCTCACATGTAGAAGCAGCATGGTACTGGCATCTGCTCCTGGTGAGGCCTCAGGGAACTTCTAATCAAAGTGGAAGGCGAAGGAGGGCTGGCATCACGTGCTGAGAGAAGGAGCAAGAGCGAGGGCAGGAGGTGCCAGGCTCTTTGTAACAATCAGATCTCCCAGTAACTAACAGAGAACTCACTCCTTGGGGAGGGTGCCCAGCCGTTCATGAAGGACCCACGGTGACCCAGCACCTCTCACCTCCAACACCAGGATCGGATTTCAACACCAGAGTCGGGGCCAGACGTCCAAACTCTATCCCTGGAGCGGTGCCTGGGTCTCGGGCTGCAGTTACTCTGCGTCCCAGCTTTGCCCTTATCAACTGACCAGGGCGAGGGAGCTGCTTTGACCTCTTCCTGGGCCCAAGGCCTGGAGCAGGGGAGGAATTTCCCTGGTCATGAGTCCCTGTGATTGGTGGTGGCTTCTTCTCTTTTTCAGATGGATGAGATCAAAGGGAAAGACCGTGTGATTCTGGCCTTGGAGAAGGAACTTGGCGTGCAGGCTGGGCAGACCCAGAAGCTGCTTCTGCAGAAAGAGGCTTTGGACGAGCAGCTGGTTCAGGTCAAGGAGGCTGAGCGGCACCACAGCAGCCCCAAGAGGGAGCTGCCACCTGGGATCGGGGACATGGCGGAGCTCATGGGCATGCAGGTGAGGGCAGGGGCACACATCCACCTGTCCTTCCTCCCTCCTCCAGCTTCTCGCCTGCCCGGCATCCCCTCTTCCACCCGTCTGTCTGCTGTGCATCCCCTCCTCTCTCCTGTCTCTTGTCCTTTCCCCGTTTCCTGACTGTCACTATGTGCCAGGCCCAGTGCTTGGTGCTGAGAACACCGGGGCGCAGAACTCGCTGCCTCTGCCTCCTGTGCCCTTGAGCTTCTGAGAAGACAGAAATGGAGACGTCAGAGCAGGGTACCCAGGGGAGCGCAGACAGGGCCCCTCTCATGACAGGAAGGGATTGGAAGTCAGAGTCCTGCAAGATGAGTAGGGCCAAGGCGAGTGCAAGGGCAAGGGCAATAGCTTGGTACTGTTAACTAAAAAGATGTTAATGAAGTTTACACTTTGGAAAAAGGAGAGCTTTATTTCTCATCAAGGGTAGCAACCTGCTGGGCAGCTGGTCCAGCAGGTTGGGAAGCGGAGCCAGGCCAGAAGCCAGACACACACGGGTGCTTCAGAGAAGAGACAAAAGGGTAAAGGATTTTATACTGAGAGGGGCAGTCAAATGTACATATTCAATAAGCTATAGGAGGAGTCATGAATATTCATGAAGGGAAATCATGTGCATGTAACTGTTTCTCTCTCCCTTCCCATCATGCCTGAGAACTCGGTTTTAAGATATTTCTGGGGTCTCCTTGGCTGAGAGGGGTCCATTCAATTAGCAGAGGGCTTAGTATTTTATTTTTGGTTCACAGTCCCCACTTTGGCCAGGATGTGCCAGGGGCAGTAGCGGTGGCCAAACTTTATTTTGTCCCATCGTAGATGGTTGGGAGGCTGTTTGCCCTGCATCTGTCTAGGCCCAGGAGAGGTTTATAAGCTTACAGCCAATTAAACGTTTTGGGCCAGACAGGACTAGGAGTAGACAGGCACTCATGAATGCCTTAAAACCTTTTAAGCAATATAGTTGAAAATCAAAAGCCAAAAACATGGTTATAAAAGTAACTTATCTGTAAGTATCAAGTTATTTTAGTCTAGGTTTTAGGTACAGACTTACTAGTTATATAAACATAAGTATTTTGTTAAGACCATTCTTTTCCTTAAATTGGCTCTCACAGTCTCACGTACCTCCCTGTTCCTCGAGAATCCCTGGGCCTGGGGGGACGGTCTGTCTGTGTAGTGACAGGGCACTGGCAGTGGAAACAAACCAGGCCCGGTGGGTTTCAGGCGGGGAAGATTTGTAGTCTTTATTGAATCATGTCTGGTTTCCAGGACACTTTGACTCTCGTTTTCTCAGAAGTGAAATGAGAGATAAGTAACACTGATAATTTGACAGTTGAAGAAGAGGAAGAATTTGGGTATCAAATTGGAAAATGGAACCTATTCCTCTAGGGAGTCAAATAAAAATGTCATAAAGAAAATTATAACTGGTTATTTTTCTTTAGTGGTCCAGAATTAACCAGAATTTAGTCCAAACTTTGGACAAATAATAAAAAACTTAAAGACAAAAGAACACCAGAATCTAGAGGCTCAAAACTAAAAATACAAGTTTGTCATTGAGAATGGAACAAGTAAAACAATACATATTGTTTAATATGTCTGAGCCCTTTATATACAGAAAGTTTCATGTGCCACTCATAGGTGGAAGGAAATAGGAAATTGAAGGTCCTTTTAAGGCTTGAAAGCAGAAAAACAGGTTTTGGAGGAGAGAGAGAGAGAGAGAGAGAGAAATTCTTGACTAGTTAGCAAAGGTGGTCTCATAAACGAAGCTCTGTGGGCAATAGTTCTCAGAGAGACTAGATGGCAGATGTTACATTTCAGATTTTTAGAGGTAGAAACTCTTAAATTCTTTTGTTTTCATAAAAGGCCGTTTTGCAGCAGTCATTTTTAAAATATGTTAAAGAAATATACATTGGGGCCAAACATTTTTAATCCCTTTAGTCTATTTTGAAGCTAAAAGTTTTACATATTAAAAGCCAAACTGATAGTTTGGGAGAAATTTGGGTTAGAGTTTGTTAGAGATAGATAGAGTGAGAGAAAAAGAAACAAATTGTGATAATGAGGCAACTGTGTCCCATTCCAGGAGCAGATATCATAGAGAAATTTTTAGACAGAAGGAATAAAAACAAAGGCCAACATTTGGAGCAATTTTTTTTTTTTAAACTAGTTGAGAAGAAAGAACAATTGTTTAGGAGCAGAGATGGAAGGAGAGGTAAGAAAAAAGGAAAGAGTCGACTCTAAATATTTGGCATGTTCCATTTTTTTTTTTTTTTGTCTCTTTTAGTTTTAAATCACCCTCTTTAAGGGAGGCTATGAGAGACTCAATTCCATCTGGAAAACTTGAAATACGAGTTATAGCATCTTCTTCATTATTCGGGGAGGTTTGATAGCCTCTTTGTTTTAATTGAACACACAGTCTCCTAAGATTTTATTGTGGCTGGCAAAGCTTTAAGTCATTTTAGGTTAGATTTCAAACATGTGTAAGAATTTTTTATTTTTTTTTAAGCCTGTTAGTGACTAGTGTCTCTGATGACAGTGGATCAGAGACCATTTTCTTAGAATTTAAGTTTTTGTAATTGTACTTACCTCTATGAGTACGTCCTCCCCAAGTGCTGGAACTTGAGTGTCTTCATAAACCCTATGGACCAGCTGCATCTAACTAGTTCCTCCCCAAACCAGGACCTGCAGAAACACTCCCTCAGGGTTGGGAATGGAGGGAACCAGGGAAACTGGAGTAGCCCCTCCTAAGCAGAGGGCTCAGAAGACGTTGCCCTCCTGGCTGTGGAATGGAGGGAATTGGAGCTGGGGAGGAATGAAGGGAAGGGGTGGAGAGAAATAAAGTCTCTGAGATCTTTGTCTTAAAAGTGGGAGATCTTGGATCCAGGAGAGCTTACCTGAGTTTCTCCCACCGAGGTCAGGGAGACTGTGAGCTATCAGTGGGCTCACGCAGACAGTGTGTTGACCTCCAGTCATGCTGGGGGAAACTGGGGGTCTCCCTGGGTCCCTTCGTGGTTGCCATTTGTTAACTAGAAAGAAAAAAAATATTAGCGAGGTTTCTACTCTGGAAAAAGGAGAGCTTTATTTCTCATTAAGGGTAGCAACCCACTGGGTGGCCATTCCAACAGGTTGGGAGGCTGAGCCCCAGCCAGAAGCCAGGCACATGTGCTTCAAAGAAGAGACAAAAGGGAGTAGGATTTTATACTGAGTGGGGTAGTCAAATGTACACATTTAACAAGCTATAGAAGGAGTCATGAATATTCATGAAGGGAAATCATATGCATGTAATTGTGCTTTATCTCTTTCTTCCCGTCATGGCTGGGAACTCAGTTTTAAAGTGTTTCTAGGGTCTTCTTGGCTGAGACGGGTCCATTCAGTTAGCAGAGGGCTTAGGACTTTAGTTTCAGTTCTTAATAAAGACACAGAGGAGGCTGAAGCAGAATGTATTCATTCATTCATTCATTTGGTATTTGAGTGTCTGTTACAAACTGTATGTGCTGGACACTGTATTAGGTGCCAGCATTTCAGTGTTGAGCAAGACCAACCCAGGGTCCCTGTCCTTGAGGAATGTGTTAGCACGTCCTGGGAACTGTGAGTGGTGTGTGATGGGCCTTTGTAAGAGACACAGGGTGGGCAGAGCTCAACGCGAGGTCCCCAGGGAGCCATCGAAGGGTCTGAAGTGTCAGTGCCTCTAAGATGAAGTCTTCCTGCCACTGTGCAGCGGGGCTTGGAGTGTTCCCCTCCTTGCTGTGTGACATATGGTCCCCTTAATAAAGATCTCACCTGTTTTGCCATCATGTGACTTTTCTGGAAGGCTCTATGGAGTGCTTTGAATCATTTCAGCTTCTTCAAAGTACATTTTTATCTTGCCTTTTTTTAGGAGCAACATATGGATGAGCGAGATGTAAGGCGATTTCAACTAAAAATTGCTGAACTGAATTCGGTGATACGGAAGCTGGAAGACAGAAATACCCTCTTGGCAGATGAGAGGAATGAACTGGTAATCAGCCCCCCAGACAGATGGTGCCTTGTAGACGCAAGGCAGGGGCCACACAGCATGCCTTCAACAGAAAGTTAATGCAGAGGCCTCTGGTTTTCTGTGCTTGCTTTCTTATTTCTTTTTGACTGAAAATCTAGCACATGCTTATTGAAGAAATCTGTTACTGCCCTTTGTTTCTGCAGGACTTTATGCTTAGCAAACAATTGTAGAATTTCAGTGAGGAGTGTGGAAAGGATGTTCATTGCAATGTTGTTTACAATAGCAGCCAAAAACTAAAGCCAAAAAACCCAATTGTTGAATACTAAAGTATTGGTCAGGGTAATTGTGGAATATTTATACAATGAATTTTATGCAGTCTTTAAGATTGATGTCGTAGACCATATTTAATTGACATGGAAATTCGTTCACAGTAAATTAAATGATAAAAGCAGTTATAGAACAAAAATACACTGTCATCCTGGATGTTGGAAGTTGTTCTTATAGGTGGCATGATTATGGGTAATTTTCATTTTTGCTTATCTGTTTACTTTTTTTTGCATAAAACTTGATATACATCTAATTTTAAAAATAATGAACATGGATTTCTGGTTAAAAAAGAAATCTCCAATAAAAATATCAATTTCATGAATATTTGAAAAAATGGGTACTGAAAAGTGTAAATAAGTATCACCTCTTCATAGTTTTGATAGGATCAAAATAAGTTCATTTCCTTCCAGTATTTTTAAAGGCATATTTTATATGGCTTTATCAGCCTGTATGTGTAATATTATGTCTCCACGTTTTATTTAAATACTCATGAGCTGCAAAATAGCTTGCTGAGAGGATTAGGGAAAACACAGGCTGCTGGGAACAGTTCAGACTACACTGAAGTAGTTAAAAGTAGAAATTGGTAAGTTTGCCAGCGCTTCAATCTTGTTTTTTTTCAGAGACAGGTCTCGCTCTGTCACCCAGGCTGGAGTACAGTGGTGCTATCATAGCTCACTGCAGCCTCGAACTCCTGGGCTAAAGTGATCCTCCTGCCTCAGCCTCCCAAGTAGCGAGGACCATATTGTGCCACTGTGCCCGGCTAAGTTTTAAAAATTTTTTTTTTGTAGAGACAGGGTTTTACTATGTTGCCCGGGCCAGTCTTGAACTCCTCCTGCCTCAGCCTCCCAAAGTGCTAGGATTACAAGACTTGAGCCATTGCACCTGGGCTCAGTCTTAAAATCATGAGATAATACTGTAGTTTGGGTGGTTCTTACATGTTTTCAATGCTTATGTAAACATATCGACATCCACCAGGAGACTTTTTGTTTTATCTCATGGTTATAAAATGAGTTTTTTTCCCTTTTGCATTGTTCTCCGTGCTTTTTTCACCCAATTCATTCACAGCACTCCCCGCCGATGCAGCGCTGCCCCCAAAGTGATGCTTGGAGACCCGCCTTTGTCTTCTCAAATGCTGCGGCGTCCTGCAGTGTGGCTGTCCCGTGTTCAGCCATTCCGCTCATGGGGGATGTTTAGGCTCGTTCAGATTTCTTTGCTGTTACAACAATGAGACATGGAAGACACATACCTGTCTTTACTAACTTGAACTTTTATTTCTGTGGGGTAGATTTCTAGTAGAGTGCTGGAGTCACATGGTACATTTTATATTTCAGCGGATACCATCAGAATATTTTACCTTAACTTTTACAGCCTGGAGACTCCAGAGTCAGTCTTTTGTGTTTGATTCTTGGTTCTGGCACTTTCTTTGTGACTTTGAGCACATTGCCTCATCTCTTTGGGTTTGGTTCTTTGTGTATGAAATGGGTTTGGGGATGGTTCCCCTCCTGGGGTCGTGAGAGTGAAATGAGAGAGAGTGTGGGGAGGGGTCAGTGCTATTTCGGGCTTGTGGCAGCCCGTGCTGGTGGGCGGCGGTTGTAACACTGAGGGGTACTGAAGTTGTTCCTAGTTCCTGTCCATTAAAACAGCCCTGCGAGGACTCCCACTTGCACTCGATTCTCACCGCAAGTCTAGGAGGTGGCAGCTGTCATTATTCTCATTTTATGGATGAGGAAACTGAGGCCAGGAACTTGCCCATGGTCGTGCAGCTAGGAAATGAATGTGTCTCCAAGGACACTGTCCTCAGAAGTAAAAGGCACGGGGGCCTCTACTTGTGCAGGTCCCCAGGTTCCTCCTCCTCATCCCTCAACACTGTGGTTTCTCACCAGTCTCTGTCTTGCTGGTCTGGCCTCCACACATCAGTACAGGCAATAGATTGTTCTAGAAGGCAGACCTGCCCACAGAATTCTTCTGCTTCAAAGCCTCCAGGGCTGGGGATGGGGACCGAATGACCCAGCTCTGCCACCTACCCCACCAGCTCAGGCTAGCCCACGCCCTCCCTTCTCTCCCTGTCACCCCCAGTCGGTGGTCCCGCTGGACGGTGTGGAGTCTGTGAATCTGTGGGCACGTGGTTCCCTTCTCCCGTGGTGTTACCTCTGTGGCCTATCCTGGTCCTCTTCCCCATCTGTTTGGATGGGCATCCCTGTCACATCATCCCTTGACCCAGTGCCCAACACAGGGCCTGGTGCGAGAGGGGTTCCCAGACACTGACTGTACGGAAAGGACGCGTGGCTGATCACAGAAGAGTGGGCAAGTCCTCTCAGGGCTGGTGGACGCCATAGTGCTCTCCGTGCTCCCAGCCCTGAGCCCGGCACGGTGTCGGGGCCCAGGGCTGATGTGCTGTCCGGGCGTGGAGCTGCCTGCTGAGTTGGTAGGTGGCGGAGTGGGAGGCAGGAGGAGCCAGGTAGCTGGACTGGTCTTTCTGTGTGTGATCTGTGACCTCCGGGGTGATGCCCTGAGGGAAAGCAGAGTGGGACAGTAGGCACAGCGCAGGCCGCCTGCCGACAGGGCCACCTGAGCCTGATCTGTGGCCTCCCCCTTCGGGCCGCACCCTCCTCCTCGAACCTCACCCAGGCCCCGCGAGGCTCGGGTGAGAAGCTGTGCTTGGCAGCTGGCGTGTGTGCTCTTTCGGTGTTTGTGTCCTCACAGGGGACCTCTGGTCCCGAGGAGGCTGGGGTTGAATCTCTGCATGACTCCATGGTTTGGCCTTGGCCTGCCTTTGGGTCTTCAAGTTGTCTGACCCTCTATGTCCTTTTCCAATCCCAGCTGAAACGCTCCCGTGAGACCGAGGTCCAGCTGAAGCCCCTGGTGGAGAAGAACAAGCGAATGAACAAGAAGAACGAGGATTTACTGCAGAGCATCCAGAGAATGGAGGAGAAGATCAAGAACCTCACGAGGGAAAATGTGGAAATGGTGAGCTGTCGGCCCCTGGGCCGGCCCTGGCACTCTGTCTCTGCCTGCCCTGACCCTCCTGGTCCACGCGCTCCAAGGCCCACCTGCCACCGCCCCCCAGGAAGCCTCAGGGGCAGTGCTGGTCCACAGACCCCTCTCCCTCCTCTCCACTGCTCTAGAATGTTCTGTGCTGTGGGCATCTGTGCCTGGAAGGAGGCAGCTGTGTCCTTAAACACATCTCTTGTTCTTTCTGTTTCTTCATCTATAAAGTGGGAATGAAAACATCAACATTACAGGATTATCTACAGGGTGAAATGATGGCACACAAAGTCCTCAGAGAAAGCAGAGCTCACAGTGGACGCCCAGTACGGGAAAGCAATGGCATTTATTGCGTGGGTGCTTTGCATAAGGGATTTTAATCTCCAATGAGGATGATTGGTCTTTGTGGTCGGGGCGGGTGTCTTGTAGTTGATGGTTTTAGAATGCTCCGGGGTAATTGTTCAGAATAGTATTAATAACCCCCGCTTTACAGCTGAGAAGACCGAGGGGCTGAGAGCCACGGCCTGCTCTGTGCCGTAGCAGGTGCAGGTGTGCACATGTGTAATCACTGTTCTGTGGAGCCCTCTCCTCCCCGCCTTCCCCTCCCAGCTTTCCAGGCTCATTTCAGAGTCATCTTCTGCCCCCAGACCCTGCCCATCCCTTCCTCTCAGCAATGTGCACAGTCAGCCCTGACCACTCCTCCAGCTGGGGCTGGTGGCCGTCATCCCCTCCCTCCTGCCATCATCCTTCCGTCGCACACCCGAGCCCCCAGTCCACTGCCATCCCTAATAAGCATTGTGGAAGGTCACCCTGCAGTGCTTTCTGTCCCTCTGGCTGCAGAAGGAGAAGCTGTCAGCGCAGGCATCTCTGAAGCGGCACACCTCCTTGAACGACCTCAGCCTGACGAGGGACGAGCAGGAGATCGAGTTCCTGAGGCTGCAGGTGCTGGAGCAGCAGCATGTCATTGACGACCTCTCGCTGGTATGTGTGGCTCGGCTGGTGTGACTCCTCTCAGCCGGGTGTCACACGGGTGTCAGGAGCAGATGTCAGGGCTCGGGGCAGTACTGCTGAGCTGGGCCAGAGTCAGGCAGTGCTGACTTTGGGACTCGCTGGGTCACCCTGACGTACACGTTCCTACTTCATTCTGCCATAAGACAGCCTCGACTTCCCTTAAATGAGGTCACTGGTACCTGGGACGGTTTCCATAGCTACTCTTTTTCTCAAATCTTCTCTGTGGTTTGCAGTGGTTAAGTAGCAGCCTCAGTTTTAAGAACGAGTCTGCTGGCCCTTACAGAGCGGGCATGATCTGTCTCTGAGAAGGCTCTGATCCTTCTCCAGCCTAGCAGTTACAGACTGTGAGCTGGGGCCTGCAACCCTGAACCTGGTGACTGGACTAGAACTTGAAGGGCTTGCTAAGGCTGTGTGTGTTTCCTGGACGTGTATGTGGGGTGCACACCTGTTAAGGTGTGGGTGAGCATGCCTTGAGCTCAGGCGCCAGTCTAGGAACACCTGCACTGAGCTTTAGTTGGGTCTTCTCCTTGCCCAGCAGGGTGTGTGGTGGTTCCATGCATGGTCTTTGAAGAGTAGAAAATCCAGAGATCAAAATTCTAGAAAAGGCTTTGATGGTAATTGCCATGTTCACTCTGCCTGCCTCTGTCTCTCCCTCTGTGAATCACCCACCTCCCTCCCTTCCGCCTTCCTATCCATTCATTCTTCCACCCTCCCGCCCACCCATCCACGCACTTATCCGTCCACCTTTGCTCCATTATACAAAAGATGCAGTGCACCTTAGGATGAAAAAACATATTCAATAAAATAACAATAAAGTCAAAAGAGCAATCATAAACCAAGTCAAGGATAGGGAAAATAAAGGTAACAGCGTCGGCCAAGATCAGGAAGGGCAGACCATAGGCTGTAGCTGAGCACCATGTTCCTCTCTGCCGAAGTGGAAAGGAAGCATGATTAGCAAGAGGAAAATTCCCCAGGTTTATGGAGCAAAATGCTGTAGGTGCTCTTTCTGCTGACAGTGGCTACCAGGCACCCACAGTCTCTTGTTTCTTTCTTGGGGCAACACTGCTGGGCAGGTTCTAGCCCCATGTAGCAAAGGAACAAACTGATCATGAGAAAAATAGCGGAGTGACCTGGCCAGCAGGAGGCCCAGGGGCTTTGGCCCCGGCTCCATCTGCATCCAAAGCTGCAGGTGTTCTCGTACGCGGAGGCTGTCGCGGGAAGAGCCTGCTGAGGCCAGCAGAGCACATGTTCAGTCAGCCCTGCTTAGTGCCTGTTACAGCTTCCAGCCTCAAGAAGATAGGCTTGAGTTTTACAGGACTGGCAGTTCTTGGCGCTTTTTCTGAAAGGCCCTTAGGCCTGAGTAGATGGTGTGGCTCTGTAGCTGTCACTACTGAGAAGCAGCCACTTGGGTGCTTGGAGCCTGGACGGGCCCTTGCCTGGGGTAGACGAGTAGGCTCAGCAGCGTCGTAAGCTGCTCGCTTTGAGAGCCAGTTGCACTGGTGGCGAGACGTGCGGCTGGCTGGAAATGCCAACAGTTGTGTTTCCTTCTAGGAGAAAGAACGGCTGTTGCGCTGCTCCAAAAGGTATCGAGGGAAAAGTCTGAAGCCGCCCAAGGTGAGCCTGTGATGGTGCAGCTGCCCCGCTTTGCAGCCGTGTCCCCGGTCTGCGGGGCAGGGCAGTCTCGGGAGGGGCCTCACAGAGGGGCCCTGCACGCAGAGACACACACAGCTCCTCGTGTTTGGTGATGAAAAACCTGCCACCACTGTCTCTCAAAGCAACATAAATTATGGCATTAATGTGATCTGTGTATTGTAATTTATTCATGCAAAACTTACTGATGAATTCTGTATTTAGGCCTCAGGGTATAGTCACCCAAAATTAAAAACATAAATACTTAGAGTTTTTGAAGGATTTAAAGGACACTCAGACTTGGTTTATATCATCTAACATCCTGTTCTGAAAAAATCCAGGAGCATTGTGGTTTCTTTTTTTTAATCATGCGGAACTGTGTTCTTTTTGGAAAATATAGTTTTGCCCATTTCTTAGTAATAGTGTCTGAAAGCCCTGGTAGGGAGGACGTAGAGCGGGGCTTGTAAAACACAAATGCCCACAGGGATCAAGTTGGAATGTAAAAGTACAAATCAGAGCAGGTACAAAAAAAGACATCGTTTGCATTTAAACCTGTAAACCTATTTTTCACTTCCACGAAGACATGAGCCTCCTCACCTTTTTATTGAACCAAGTGTCCCACTCGATTTATTTTTTGCTAGAGATGTGGTTATAGAGAAATATTTCCTGTCTATATGGAAAACACCTGTGCAAATTGATGGTGAATGGGGAAGGACACACGGCCTTGGTGTCAGGGTGACAGTAGGGAGTGGTGGGGACTGTGGCAAACTGGGCCCTGAATCCTGGTTGCTATAAAGAGATAGGTCAGGTGCTGTCAGATATTCCAGTCTTTAAAGCGAAGTGTTGATCCTTTGTGTTAGTTTCTTAGGGCTGCCTTAACAGAGTACCCCAAAAAGTAGGTGGCTTAGAACAACGGAAATTTATTGTCTTATAGTTCTAGATGCCAGAAGTCTGAAGTCAAGGTGTCAGTAGGGCCATGCTCCCTCCCTCAAAAACCGGTGGGAGATCCTTCCTTGCCTCCTCCTAGCTTCTAGTGGTTTCCCAGCAATCTCTGGTGTCCTTGGCCTGCAAGCTGTATCACTCCTGTCTCTGGCTTCACCATTGCGTGACATTCTACCTGTGTGTCTTTATGCCTTCACATGGCTGTCGTCTTATAAGGACACCACCCATGTGGGATTAGGAGTCCACCCTACTCCAGTATGACCTCATGATAATTTAACTAACTATATCTACAATGACCCTGTTTCCAAATAAGGTCACATTCTGAGGTACCACAGTTAGGATTTCAACATATCTTTTTTTGGGGACACAATTCAATCCCTACTAACACCAGACTTTATGTAAAATCTAAGGATTTTAAATGTTGGAGCAAATGTCTATGGTATTGTGGTCCAAATACAGGTTAAGTATTCTTAATCCAAAAATTGAAATTTGAAATGCTTCCAAATCCAAAACTTTTTGAGTCCTCACATGACACCATGAGTGGGAAATTCCACACCTGATGTCATGTGACACATCACAATAAAAATGCAGTCAAAACTTTGTTTCGAGCACAAAATTATTAAAGATATTATATAAAATAACCTTCATGCTATGTGCATAAGGTGTATATGAAACATAAATGAGTTTTGTGTTTAGACTTGGTCCCATCCCTAAGACATCTCAGTATGTGTATGCCAATATTCTAAAATCCGAAAATATCCAAAATCTGAAACAATTCTGGTCCCTAAGCATTTCAGATAAGGGATATTCAACCTGTAAAATATTTATCTGTGAGCCAAAGAAAATATATCTGTGAGCGACATTTCGCCCACAGGCTGCCTCCTGGTGGTCTTTGGTGCAGCATTTGGGTTGACGCCACTGACAGAACTCTGGACTTATTTTATTTGCCATGTCCCAGAGCCTTGGATGAGCGACTGTTTACACGATCTTACTGAATTCTCACAGCCTCCCTATGAGGCTGGTATTATTTTTTCCATTTTCCATTTACAGGAAACATATAGATATAAAATATAGAAATAACTCAGAGAAAAAGTAACTTGACAAGGCTGAGGTTCAAACTCAGGTCTGGGACTCCAAGGCCCGAGGTTTTCCCACCAAGCCAAGGTGAGCAAGGTGTGTGTCTCTGCACACTGACATTAGAAACTCAGAAATGGGACGTGGTTTGGGTAGAACTTGTTTATATTTAAATATATATTTTTGTGGAAGAAATATATAACCACATTATAGACCAGCCGGGAAATAGAAAGTGATACATCACCCGGAGTACCTCCCTGGTGCCACACATTCCCCAGCTTAACTGTAGAACACACGTGTGCACCCTACATTTTTAGTTAACATTATGCTACAAGCATTCATCCATGTTCAATGCCGCCATCCTCAATATAAATTTTTATGGCCGCACGACGCTGCGGCGAACGTGCCTCTGCTCGCTCGGGCGGCTCTTCCTGGCCGGCCCGAGTCGTGCCCTGACTGCCGAAGGTTTCATTAGTGACTGTACCATTATTTCGTTACCTTTCCCCTGTTGTTGGACTTTTTGCTTCTACAAATGTCACCACAGCAAACTCCTCTTGTCTAGAAAGCTGTGTCCATCGTCTGGATGGTCCCCTCAGGCCGATTCCCGCCAGGTGAGATGTGGGCAGGGCTGGGAAGGCCGTGGCCAGGGATCACGCCCCCCGCCGCTGCACGGAGAGCTGCACCACCTCGCACAGCTGCCATTAGCGTGCTGCCGTTTTAGAGAGCACCGTGTTTAGAGAGCACAAACCCAAGGACATGCAGTCTGTCCCCTTCACTGGGTGCTGTGGCCTTATATACCCCATGAAGTCTCCACGTGGGGTTTTCCGGAAACCCGTTGGGGAGCCATGACTTTATTTTTCAAACCTATGTCAGAATGCCTACAATAAAAAAAGGTTTCTTTTCCCCTTTTTTATGATTTCTGAATGTGCTTATGGGAGGAGAACTTTACAAGGGCTGGCATTGAGTTGTGATTTGCTATACTCGCCTCTGTGGCAGGTGTGCACAGGGCCGTCTGTCCTGCCCCTGTCCTGTTCACTGCCTGGCGCAGCAGAGTGTGTGTCCCTAGTTGGTTGTTGGCTGAAACGGTGAATTGTCTCTACTGGGAAGACTCATTTGCATGACACTGGACTCTCGCAGAAGAATGGGGATGTGCGGCCCCTTTAATGAGAACGCCGAAAGGGGCTGTGACACAGTGGGAAGTATTTGTGTGCCTACATGTATCTGAGCATAGAAAAGGTACAGTGAGCATAGTGTTACAATCCTACAGGACCACTGTTGTGTATAGGGTCTGTTGTTGACTAAAACGTCATTATTTGGCATAGGACTGTATTTACGTGGTATTCACATTGTATTAGGTACAGTATTGTAAGGCATCTAGAGATTAAAGCACAGAGGAGGATGTGTGCAGGTTGTATGCAAGGACTGCACCCTTTTATGTAAGAGACTCCAGCATTCTGGTGCGGGGGGTCCTGGGAGCAACCCCTCAGGGATACCAGGAGACAACTGTCATTTCTTTTCCCCTTAAACACTTCCGTCGTCCTCTGTCCCTTATACATCCAAGTGCTTTGCCACTTTGCCCAGGGCTTTGCTTGACAGAATATTGTGGTGAATGCATTGAAGGTTCCAGAATTTTCCAGAAGCCTGACAGGCCAGTCCCTGTTCTCTGGCTCCTGACTCTCTTTCGGAAGGACCCTAGCAAACCTCTCCGGACTCCCTGAAGGAGAGCACCTGCAGTCCACACCCGCACCTGGGTCGGGCAGGGGTGTCAGCCCTTGGCTCCCTGAGGGTGTGAGCCGGTCTCACGGGGCCTGCCAGGAGCCCCTGTGGGATGCCCTCCAGGGGTGAGACTGCTAGGTCAGCGTGGGCTCACATTAGCCCCCAGGGAGGGGCTGTGGGAGAAGGACCCTGGGCGGTTCCTTGGTTCCTGTCCCGGAGGGCCGGGGTGGGCGGCCTGCTCTGCAGGAGGTCTGGTGTCAGGGCTAGCCCAGCAGGAGCCCCCGCCATGGTGGTAAGTCCTGTTGTAGGATATTGAAACTCGCACAGAAGTTGTATCGCAGTGGAGTTCTGAGTCCATGAACGATCGCTAAAAATTAGTACAGTTTGCTCATGTGCCTTGGTTGAAGGTGGGCTTGGGACTCTTGGCTGAGGCTGAGAACTTGTAGTGGGTCCAGCTAAGTGGTAAAGGGCTCTGGAGAAGATTCCGGTACTGGAGCTAGGACACTGGGACACTGGGACAGTTATGGAGACCCAGGGGGTTTGTCCCGGGCCGCGCCCGAGCAGCTCAGCAGCAGCAGCGCGTCCCGGAGCCTGTAGGGTTCCTGTACCCGGGGAAGTGCTGCCGGCTGCCGGGCAGCACCAGGAGGCCGTAGCTGGCGCAGGTGGGAGCAGAGCTCAGGAGCCTGACCTGGCTGCAGGGCCACCGCGGGCACCTTGTCCAGAGTAGCAAAGACCACAAGGCCGTCCAGACCACATCTGAAGACTCTGGAATAGACAGGAAGTTGTGGCGGTTCTGGGTGATTATTCCTGGTGTCGGGAGTGAGCCGAGCAGTGAGCCTCAGTCCTCCGGGAGGAGCTGCCGGGTCTGCAGGCTCCTGGCCTCCTGCCTGGTCTCAGGAGGGGACTCCAGGCCCTGTGGGGAGGGGTGCGTGGCAAGGGCTCTGGATTGCAGCCCTGCCCCTCCACCCACTGGCTTTCTCAGGGGTCTCCACTGCCGGGGGTCAGGTCCTCATCCCTGTTCCTGGGATCCTGGAAATAGCTCCCTGGCTGCTCCTCTGCTTCCAGCACCTTCCCTCCCCTCCAAAGCTGTGAGAATGGCCTTTTTGAGGCACAGTCTGACTCTGCTTCCTTCTTCCTAAAAATACTCCATGGGGCTCCTTGGCCCGGCCCTCAAGGCCGGGGAGCAGCGCTGTGCACCTGCTGCCTTATGGCCTCCTGCGCGCCTTGGCTGTAGGTCGCAGCCTTGCCACCTGCCTCACCTCCTCAGGTGAGTGCCTCTCACCTCCTCGGCTCGCTGCCTCCGGCTCCTTCGGGACTCGGCGTAGTTGTCACCGTTTCATCCAGGCCTGCGGCATCTCTTGGCTGGGTTAGTCACTCCTGCTCTGGGCTTCCTCAGCCCTCGTGCTCCTCTGTCCTGGCACATGGTGCGGCCCCTTGTCCCTGTCCCTTTCTACATCTGCCTCCGCGGGGCTCAGCTCTGGGAAGAGCTCAGAGGATGCCGTGGCCAAATGAGGGAGTGAAGCGGCCTGCGGGGAGTGGGGTCGGGGACCGCACAGGTCTTCGCCGCCACAGGAGCAGGGCTGGAGCCGGTCTCCAGTCTGGCTTTTTGGGTCCAGTGCTGGGAAAAACCAAAGGTCGTTGTCATCAGACATCTTGCCCTGTCTGAACTGGCTCCAGGCCTGAGGCTGCCCTGTGTTCACAGCGGCTCAGTGGTGAAGGCAGGGGAAGCGCCGCCTCGGCCCTCAGGCATTGTCTGTGGACACTGCCTCAGTCACAGCAGGGTGTCAGGGGACAGGGCACAGAGCCTTTGGCTGGAGGTGGGAGTCCGAGTAGGTCCAGGAGCCAGCTGGACTGGACGTCCCTGTGGTTTCTGCAAAGCTAGGAATCCCTGGGGCGCAGGCCGCTGTTGCACCTGACAGCACTTGCCAGGTTTCTTTTGAGGATCCAGGTGTAGAAATCAGCCTTTAGACTTGTCCCAGAACTCAACAGTTTGTAGATAGCCAATGAGATTTTTTCTGTTCCTAGTGTCAAAAACTCAAAGTCACATAAGCAAGGAAAGGAATTTATAGAGCTGAAATGTCTAGGGGTGTTGGCTTCCGGCACGGCTAGATCCAGATGCTCACATGCTATGTCAGGACTCCACCTCTCTCTGTCTCTCAGCCCCTCCAGTGGGTGGCCTTCTTCCTGAAGCAGGCACTCCCCATGTGGTGACCCAAATGGCTCTGGCAGTGTCAGGCTTGCGTTACACTTGCCCAGCAACCTCTGTGGAAGAGAGAGACTCTCCTTCTCGTAGTTTGAGCAGAAGTCCCCGGGCTGGTGTTCCTTGGCTCACCTTGGGCACAGGCCCATCCCTGGACTGTTCCCAACCCTGCTACACGGTGCCTCTTTTGCAAACGTGACCTCTAGGGTTGGTCAACACTAAATGGGACAGCATGATGCAGTTGCACAGCTCATCTGATGGGTACCTTTTAAAGGAATAGAGCATCATGCATGGCTGAAGTTGAAATGTAGGTATGAACTTAGCTGTATGTATTTCTTTTATGAATTGTCCATTGCCTTTTGATGTTGCTTTGGTATCCATCAAAGTACAGAAATTTTACTTTTTATGGTAAAATCTGTCCATTTTTTTCTAATATGAGGGTTTTTTGCTTTTGATGTTATGCCTAGTGATGCTTCTCTGAGAAACACAAGACTCTCATAGATTCTGGGCAGGGCAACCTGAAGACTGTGATCTAGCGCAAAAGTCACAGATTTTCCCTTGAATAATGGTTTGTTTCAGTCTGTAAAAATGGTAAAACAAATGCTGGAAAAATGATTGCAAAGAAACCAGCCAGTTTAGCAAGTCCAGGGTACACATGGCACGGCAGGAGCAGCAGGGAAACTTCCCGAACACGTGAGTGCGGAGGCGCCTCCTCAGTTCTGGCTCTGTTCCTGAAGGAGAAGGCTCTCGCCACGATACTGTTGCTAGCGCTGCTCCTGGGGGCCGCTGCCAGTGTCCAGGGACCCAGGGCCTGTGCAGTGGCGTTGACAACAGGCTCAGGGAGGTTCGGGTCTGGGAGGAAGGTCCCCAGAGAATAGACTGGCTCAGAAGCTGTCCTCTGTGGCAAAGGCACCCCAGCCCAGCCCAGGAACCCGGCTCCTCCCAGCCCGTAGGCAGCGTGGCCGGCATCGCCGCTCTGCCCGAGCTGGCCTCCCGCGCACTGCAGGTCCCCCGGAGCCTTCCTGTCCGCAGGAAGCCTTGGGGACAGTGGGGCGGTGAGGTAGAGGAAAGGAGACCACGTGGGGGGAGAATTGGTGCTTTTTCCTAGGGCTGGCGGAAGGCCTGGAAGTTGACGCAGACGACGTGGCTTTGGGCTAAGCCCCCGCACGCCGGCTAGCACCTGCGGCCACCGCGCGATGGAGTACGTGCTGTTTGTGCTGTACTTCTCCTTCTTCCTCTGCCTCTGCGCCCTGGTGTGCCTTTACTTCTCTGGCTGCCAGGAGATGACGTATAAGCACGAAGGTAAGCAGCTGGCTCGGGGGGCCTTTTCTGAGGCTCCGTGACAGTCCCCGGCTGTGCCCAGATGCCCCTGCCTGTGACAGGCGGTTCTGTTGGGAATGATTCAGAGACAAGAAGAGAGGAGTCTAAGAAGGGCTGGATCCAGCTGGGGGGACATTTGGGGGGCATCTCCTCTTCCTTTTTGTCATTCTGACCTGCTGGGAAAGAGGTCCTCCAGGTATGCAAGGTGCAAATGAGAAGACGTGTTCGCTCGTCATTCATTTTTGCCAAAACTGAATTGTAAAATCTGGATTTGTTTGTAAAAAGGAATCAGTGAGGCGAGACTTTGGTTGTAAGGAAAATTAGTGTCTCGAGGAATGAGCCCTTTTTATACAGTAGATATGTTTGGAGTGAGGAAAGGGTGGAAAGTCACGCTCCTGAGGCGTCTTTTGTTAGGAAGTGGCCACAGAATCTTAGAATTATTGAGGCACAGAAAACTGGACAGTTTCTTTCATGCTTGACCTTTTTTTTAAAGCCCCTATGTGTGCCAAGCATGAGAGGAAATAATGTTTTCTAGGTGGTTCTCCTCTCATCCCTTGCTAAACAGGGTGGAATTATTTCCAGTATATTTGGAAAATGTGGTATGAAACAAGTTGCATTGTCTTCAAAGAAGACAGCTGCCATGTTTTCATTTTAAAGTATCCTTTTCTACTTTTTTATTGATAGAGGCATAAATAGATGCAGCCTGTTTAGGCTTCCCATATAGTATAATCACTTAGGTAAACTAACCCTTAAAGGAAACAAACTAACCTGACCCGTCTGTTATAAAATGCTGGGCGGTCGGATCCCAGGCAACTCCTTGCTGCTGTGGACATTTTATAGAGCTATGGGTTCTTCTCCGTCACTACAGGGTTATAATTTGACTGCCCTTGTGCATTTGATTTCCACCCTGAGAGCTGCTTCCTGTTTTCCTCAATACAGCAGGGTTCTTTGGGGTCTTGGTCCCTGGGGCCCTCTTTTACTTTAGGGGGCTCCACTTGGGTGTGGAGTTGGGCTGTTTACAAAGGCAGCTCTGCTTTAAATGCAGGTCTGCAGCTCAGCAGGTACAGTCCTGTGTTAGGGCTCTGTAAGTGCTTGGGCCTACAGTCCCACAAGAGTTCAGAAAGTGGGTCATCCTAGGTAGTTGGACATTGAGTCTTTAGCCCCCAGGACAGTCCTGACACTGACAGTGGACGGTCAAGCCCAGGAATGTGTGTGGCCTGAGGCCGCCTAGGCCCCCTTGGTGTGTGGGGCACGGCAGCAAACACGGACCTGTCCCCAGAGGCCTAGCAATTAGCGTGTTTACAAGAAATAAGGTCAGCTGAGTGGCTACCCAGAAATATGTGGGATCTGGAACTTGGAGGTGAACCATGTGTGTGCAGAAGAGCTTCAAGTGCTACAAATGTGTCACAACTATGGGGGATGTCACTATCTCTGCTCTCTAGAGATTATTGGGAGAGTTTGTGACACCTGAAGTCAGGTATCCGGAGGGGATATTTGCATATATCATTGTCCCCAACCTCTGCCAGGAGAGAAATGCCGTTTGAAATCAATTCCTCACATTCCTGCCTATTAGACTTACCTGGGGAGTGTGACCAGGTAGTGCCTGACTGATGCTGGCTGCAGGAATGAATGGAAAGGATGCCATGCAAACCTGAAATGATTTATGGATATATGAGCCAGTTTGGCTTTCTGTTCATTAACAGAGTCCTGTTTGTGAGCACTCATGTAACAGCCAATATTGTGTGCCGGGCCCTGGGTCACAGTGGGGAACAAAAGGGCCCGAACCCCTGCCTTTGTGGAGCTTCCATTCTAGAGGGGGAAGGGGGAAGACCAGCAGTAACACAATAGCAAAGTGTACCTCTGTCAGGTGGGGATAAGTGCTGTGGAGGAGAACACGGGGGGGGGGGGGGGGGGGGGG
>CM052436.1:164340216-164372671 GCA_028533085.1 Varecia variegata | reverse complement strand
TCATCTAGGCAGTGCAAAGGCCCTGTGGCAGGTGTGCATGAGGTGTAGCACGTGCAGAGGAAGAAGGGCTGGGGAGGCCAGAGTGGTGGGAGCAGATCCTGCAAGTGCACTTGGACTGCGTGAGGCCTACACAGGTGTTGGCTTTCACCTGGGCCCGGAGGGCCATCAGGGGCTTGAGCGCAGGAGCAACATGACGTAACTTTTGTCTTAATTTCTGTGGCTGCCAGGTTGAGAGACAGGGCAGGAGCAGGCAGAACAGTGAGAGGGGTTTTCATAATTCCAGTAAGAGATGACGGTGGCTTGGATCAAGCCCATGAGAGGGCTGGATTCTAGGTTAAAGGTGGAGCTGGCAGGATTTGTCCCGGAAGGGACGGGCGTGTGAGAGCGAGGGCATGGGGGACGCCTGGGTTTGGGGCCTGAGCGCCTGACAGATTGGAGCTGCTGCTGAGCACAGGGCAGACTGTGGGAGGCGCAGGTTTGGGGGGTGTTGTGTTGGCTGCTGTAGGACCCTGCAGAGCCATTGAGGACATGGCTTATCAGGAGTGTGGCGTTCAGGGCGAGGACATGTGCCAAGACATGTGCCCTGCACGTCTTGGCCACCAGGCAGGGAGTGTGAGGGAAAGCAGTATGCAGAAAGATGCCCAATGCAAGAACGTTCTGGGGGGCACACAGTGGTTGGCACCTCCCCTGAAGCCTCTTCAGAAGCTCTAACTGTGTAAGGTATCAAAGACGTCGATCCTATCTCCTTTCCTGCCTTATGTCTGAATTATTTCCTAATCATGTTATTAATTGTGGTACCAGCCACATTTTTCTCACGTTTGCAGAGATGAGATTGCAGACGTGTGTGGGCTTAAACACTCAGGGCGAGGGGCGCCCTTAGCACGTGGGTGCACCCTGCTCCCTCGTGGCTGAGGAGCAGGACCAGCCACATCCTTGAAGAGCCAGCGAGGGCCTGGGGCTGGGCTCCGGAATTTAGCTATGGTTCCTCCTTCACGGTCTGGAAAGCATTCATTGATTGTAAAAACAAATACAAATTTTTCTCAGGGGCTATTTGCGGGGAAAAAAGCAATGTTCCTAAAACAAGGGACATTGTTGACGCAAGCTCCTTGGGGCAAGGACCATGCCTGATTTTGATCCTCTTGTGTCCCCCAGGCTTTCTCAGTGTCTGACCCATAGAAGGTGCTTGGCCAGTGTATGCTGAATGAATGGATGAATGAATGAATGAAGGTCCATATTCTGTGGTATTTGGAGTGGGACAAGTGGTGACCAGGGTAACCTGAAGGCTGGAACGCAGAGCATTGAAATTACCTCGAATCTGAGTAATGGATCCGTGAGGATCCCTTGCGCTACGCCTACTGATTTCGGAAATGTTCCCAGTTTTCTATAATGAATAGTTAAGTGAAAATTGCCTTTGAGCACAGGTCTGGTGAGGGCTTGGGCCACACACATGCCCTGCTAGTCAGAGGCCTGGGGTCAGTGCATGGACTCTACTTCTCAAGCTTGTGCCTGTTTCTGGTGTCCAGATTTATCCAGATTCTTCTCTTGGAACTAGACACCTGCCTTGGACCTCTCCCCTTCTCCTTTTGCAACAGTCACGCTGTTGGGCAGTGCACGTGAGACCCCTGTTGTGCTCGCGGGTGAGATGGGGGTGTTACTGTGTCCATTTGCTGGAGCAGGAGGCTGGCACTTACAGGGGCTGAGCGATTTGCACGGGTCGGCAGCTCGAGAGCCTGGAGCCAGGGTCTGACCAGCTCGCTCTACCTGTAAGCCCAGAACTCAACCCCCACCTCCTGCCACCTCCTGTCCCACCCAGTTACAAAGCCCCCCACCCACGTCTCGGGATACCAATCGCAGCTCCCTGCACTGGTGTGTTGATGACAGGGCTGGGGCTCTGGTGTTCCCCAGTCTGTTGCTAATGTCATGCAAATTGCCTTTTACAGAAGCATGTTGTGGAGACGTTTTTTGGATTTGACGAGGAGTCTGTGGACTCAGAAACACTGTCGGAAACATCCTACAACACAGACAGGACGGACAGGACCCCAGCCACGCCCGAAGAAGACTTAGACGATGTAAGCAAACCAGCGGGGGTGCAGGGGCTCACCTGCCTGCGGTTTCAAACTCTGGGGACCCATTCCCACCAGGCGTTATCCAGGCTGTGGCATCAGGAAGGGGGGCCCCT
The DNA here is from genome assembly GCA_028533085.1 of Varecia variegata. NCBI lineage: Eukaryota > Metazoa > Chordata > Mammalia > Primates > Lemuridae > Varecia > Varecia variegata. Next base: position 164,370,492 of record CM052436.1, on the reverse strand, counting down.
GTTGTGGGCTCAGGAACGGCAATGGGGACCGCACGTGGGGGGTCAAACTGAGCCGTTCACATGTGACGCCTGGTGTTACTTACCATTTGCGGTTAAAGTTGCCGTGTGGCAGTTTCTCCCTTGTCCCCACTCGTGTGTGCACACGCACACACTACCAGGTGAAACAGTGCCATTGCTTTTTTTGACTATAGAAATAAAGCATCATTGTAGGAGAAAATCCAAGCAGTCCTGAAAAGTGTAAAGAGGAAGGTGAAACACACTTGAAGTCTGGCCGCCCCAAGGTCACTGCCTTCCCCTTTTCTGAGCGTCTGTGCCCCTCCAGGTAATGACCACCTTACAGAGCGGGCCAGTTGCATTCTCTCAGGAGTCCCAGGTAAAACCTTAGGCAGACCCTGGGGGTTTCTGGACCTTCCAGTGACAGAATAGCCACACTTGATTAGTTTCCTGAACTCCAGACTTCATTCCGGGCGGACCTTCCCCTTCCTCCCTGCTGGGTCTGCATCGGGCCGGCTGCTCTTTCCCTTCCTTGTGTTTCTGGCCCTCCGCCCTGCAGGCCCCTGGTGGCTTTTTTTCTGAGCCCAGGGAGGGGCCTGGGTGGAAAGGGTATTGGGGGACTTGCCAGGGGCATCTGAACCCTGGGGCGATGCCCTCTGGCTGGGCCAGGTGCACAGTGCTGCTTCTCAGGGGGCACGTCTCTGGGTCTTCACAAGCTCCCCTGGGGGGCCACTCTCTGCAGCTTCCTGGTGGAGGTGTGGTCATTGCCTCCCTGGGACTCCCCATGTCCCAGGACTCTGGGTGGTCAGCCTCCCACAGACACCTGGCTGGGATCTCCTGGATCCCAGAGGGGGAAAGCCCCTCTCCTGGTGGCCTTCTCTGTGGAACTCCTTCTAGAATGACTTCCAGGTTGGTTTCCTCCCACGGGTCCCTTTGGTCATGGAGAATGTGGTACATTCTGTGGGCACAGGCACATCTGACCCCAAGGCAGCCCTTCTCTTTGCTCTTCCACCTTGTGCTAAGACTCCAGGGGACACGTATCACCTCTCCAAGTAGTACCTTTGACATCCCTTCTCATGCTGTGGGACAAAGACACACTGTCCTCCGCATCGGCCACCAGCCTCAGCCGAGCGCCTGCTAAGGGGCCTCACCCGTGCTGGAGACCCCCCACAGCATGAAGCGTGTCCTGCGTGGTCTGCACTGGGCTACTTGGCATTTGGGCCGCTGTTCTCAGCCACAGTACCAAGTCGCATTTTCGTATCCTGTCACAATGAGCTTAAACAGAATCAGCCAGACATGCACTTTTTAATTTGCATTTTTCTAGCCATTGATATGTAAAAGGCATCTTTCAGCACCAAAATATGTGGCTCTACGTCTCCTCTCCTACGACCACAGCCATGTGGGGTTTTCACACGGATGCTCATCTGGCGCTTAAGGCGCTTAACAGGTCCCTGGCAGGGGCGTGTGTGGTGTTTCCAGCTGCTCACACCTGTGCACGAGCAGGGGGCTCTTTCCAACGCGCATCTACGCGCCTGTGCGGCTGCCCCTCAGGACACACTCCAGGGAGGGGCGCCTTTACCGCAGAGCCCTCGCTCTGCCGCTGGGCTGCTGTCCCGCCTGCTCCCGCGCCAGCCACGTGATTCCGGGAAGAGCCCTCACGGCCAAGGTGGTGTCTCCTCCCGGCCCTCCCTCCGGAGCCCTCACTGCTTCCTGGCAGCGACAGGCTCCTGAAGCCGCTGTCGGCAGCACTCGCGACGTTGGTCTTGTTCAGGTCCACTCTGGCACTCAAAGCCCCAGCAAGTCACGTGCTTGATTGTTTGTTTTCTTCTCCATTACGTTAAGGCCACCGCCCGAGAAGAGGCCGACCTGCGGTTCTGCCAGCTGACCAGGGAGTACCAGGCCCTGCAGCGAGCCTACGCCCTGCTCCAGGAGCAGGTGGGGGGCACGCTGGACGCCGAGAGGGAGGCCCGGGTGAGTGTGGCTGGCCCTCAGGGCTGGCGAGGGCTGGCAGCAGGCCAGGTGGTGTGGCCCTTTCCAGAGGTGAGATTCTGTCTCGGCCCCTGCCTTTGACACTGGACTCAGCAAAGTCCCCACTGTGACGATGTTCCAGAACTCTCTCTCCATCCTTGGTGTGACCACATGAGCTCTGGGGCATCCCGCTGCCAGAAGAAACGGTGCTGCTGTCTAGCTAGCACCTGTGGCGTGTGCCGTCTGTTTGCAAGAGAGCACGCTTCCAGGATCTAAGGCTGAGCGTGAAGCCACACACTTGGCCGGCCCTGTGGTCTTTACACTCACCTCCCTCCAGGCCCGAGACCCCAGGCACCTCCCTGGAACACTTGAGGGACTCTCAGGGAGCTCCCAGCCTGTGAGGCACTCTGGGCCTTGTCAGCCACCTAAGTCCAGGCCTTGTCATCCCTCATGCTAGGCTGAGCTCTGCTTTCTGGAAACTTCCACCCACTGGCCCTTCTCCCACCTTCAGGAGCCACATGGACTAGGGCCTGCTTGCCCTTCCTCTTGGGAGCACGGGGCCTCCCAGCGAGCATGCCGCGGGTGCCAGTGCCGTCCTGTGTCCCATCCCCGTCTCATTCCCACAACGGCCCTGGAGGCAGGAGGAATTAACCCATCTTCTGAATGAGGAAACTGAGGCTTAGAAGACACCGAGAAACTTGCCCCAAAACCTAGACAATGCCTCGCTGAGCTGAGAGTGAAAGCCAGGTTTCTCTGACTCTGAATCAGTGCTGTTTTTCAGAACCCTGTTTGGAAACTGCACAGGGTATAGATTCTGATGGCCTTAGAGGGATGTACTGGAACTGCGCATTGTCTGGCAAACCTCTAGATGGCAGGTGCAGAGAGGAGAGGCCACTCCAACGTGGGGCTTGTTCAGGTGCGGCAGCCCTGCGTGTGTGGCAGGGGCAGGAGAAGCTTCTGTGCCATAAAGGAAGGTTCAGTCTTTATCTTCTAGGTCAGAGGAGAGAGCCACTAGGCTTTGTTTGGGCTGAGTTGTTTTCGTGGTTTCTTAATTGCACCTACTTGCCAACATTTAAAAGTCAAGAGGTTTCACGGAGAAGCCCAGATTCCTGACTTTGCTTGGAAGGTCAGAGCGTGTGGCCACACCAGCCTCCCGTCCCGTGGCAGCCTGGGGCTGCACGTGAGTGGGTGCCTCCCCAGCTGGGCCACATGCCTGCAGCCTGCGTCTCCACTGCTCCCTGTCGCCGCGCCCCCCCCCCCCCCGCCAATCTGGCTTCCCTTGTTTATGTGACTCACCTGGTGCTCGAAGTCTGGTGGCTTTCAGCCCTTGCTGTCAGTGATGCAGGGCCCAGGCGGGGGCTGAGCAAGTGTGCGCTGCGGGGGTCATCTCCCGTGCTGGGCCAGCAAGCGCTGCATTGCCAGAAGCCGCGCTGAGGCCCTGAAGCGCCTCGCTTCTGGCTCACTCACCACCCCGAAGAAACTGGTTCCTTCTTTAGGGTTCATTTTCCTTGTTTGTAAAATCAGGGGAGCTGGAACTGGCAAACTCTCAAGACCTTTCAGTTCCTGACAATTTTATGTCTGTAGCTGACAGGTGAGCCTCCACACCACTAGGTAGGTCCTAGGCCAAGTTTGAATCTGTGCTCCTGAACGTGAGCCTGTGCCTAAGGGGTGCCTGTACGCGGCTCGGGCATCGCTTAGCTTGTGCGAGATCCTTTCTGCTTCTCTCTTGCCCTGAAGGGGACCTGCTCACTTCCTGGTCTTTCCCTTCCAGACTCGGGAACAACTACAGGCTGATCTGCTGAGGTGTCAGGCCAAAATCGAAGATTTGGAGAAGTTATTGGTTGAGAAGGGACAGGTGAGCAGGAATGATGATGTGTTTGTGAATCTTTGCTTTTCTGTCCCGTTGGTGGTGTCCCAGGAGCTTGCCTACGTGCTGAGGAGGGTGTTCTGTGGAGGTGTATCTGGAGCTCCAGAGACATTAGAGAAAACACCCAGCAGACCCAGGAGAGAATATGCTTCCTAATGTGCCCATCTGCTGAGTTAAAAAAAATCAAAATGCATTATGGAATTCTAACTTGGCTCTTTCTTGTTTGTTTGCCAAATGCACAAAAATAGGAGATGATTCCAAAAGCAAAGTTGAAACCAAAACCTTTTTTGACTTGAACCTGAAGAAGAGCTGCTATTGCCTATGCAGATTTTGCATGTGCCAAGCCTTAGGCCTCATGGCCACAGCGTTCCATGCTGTGATTGTGTCATAGAAAAATCCAGGCGCTTATGCTTCTCAGATGAGTCACCTCCACATACCCATGCTCTGCATTTGACTGGGCAAGGCCGACGTGGCAGCAAGACCCTGGGGTGGGGAAGGCAGCAGAGCGGGCCCAGTGGAAGCCCAGCCTCTCGGAGGGCAGCGTGCAGAGGTCAGCACGGGCCCGCCCGCTCTGTGTCAGAGGGCCGTCTGCTCCACGTGGTTTCTCCGGGATCCAGGGGTGGAGGCATCGCCATCTTATAACTGCTGTATCTAGAACTTGTTCTCTGCTGGGCTGTTTGCTGCCTTGGCAAAATTAATTGGTGCAAACCAGTCCCATGGCCCCACCTAATGGCCGGAGTGCCAAGGAGTGTGTGTGGCAAATGGAGTGTCTGGGTCGCCCTGCCCCCGCCTCTGGGGTCATCTGTGGGGACACCCTGGCCCACAGCCTGATTGGTGGTGGGGCCAGGGAGGCCTGGTGAGGTCTGCCACAGGGCCTAGGGTCTGGTGGGACCCTTTGGGGCCTGGGGGGACCCTTTGGGTAAGAGGAGGGTGTGAAGGGAGGGGCTGAAGAGGCTCCAGGCTGGTTAGCAGGGAGGCAGCAGGTAGAGCACCACGAAGCAGATGGCTGAGAGCCAGTTCTGACTGATCCCCAGTTAGCAGACAAGGGCTCAGGGTTGTGGCTGAGGTTCACGTTAAGGCAGATGGCCGGTAACCAGAGCTTACGCCGGCCCACACAGGTCACTGCAGCAGGCTTTATTAAGGGCCGAGTTGGGGCTGAGAGCACCGAGCCCTTAGGCCCGGCATTTGGAGTACACACGCTGGGGCCTGCCTGCCTGGGGCCAAGGTGGCTCTGCTGCTTGCTCGTTGTGCGACCTGGGACAAGTTGCATCATCGCTTTGGGCCTCGGCTTCATCATATTTGAAAAGGGGCTGTTCATATACGTAGCACGTTAGGGAAGGGGAAGCAGGAGACTGGGAGGGAGCCGGGGCAGAGAACCAGGTGAGAGAAGATGAGGTGTTTTCATACTCCTGCCCCGGCTTGGCGTTGGCCTCAGTCTCCCTCTTCCAGGCTGAGCTCACACATTTGAACATGCCTAATCACAGTCGGCCTCCCACCTTAGCGTGCTGGGTCCTCTGTTCGTGGGCCTGCCCTGCCCTCCCTGCCTGCTGCAGGAGGGGCGGGTCTGGGGCAAAGCACGTGGCCATCCGTTCAGCAAGAACCCATTCACCTGCCAGAGCCCTCGGCCGCCGCCAGCCCCGAGCCAGTGCACGGGTGGTGGGTCAGTGCGCTATTGCTGTGTAACAAACCACCCCGAAACTCAGTTGCTTAAAACAACAAACATTTTATTTACTCATAGTTCTGAGGATGCGCAGTTTGGGCTGGGCTCAGCCCGGGCTCAGTGGCTCTGCCGGCCCCACCTGGGGTCGTTTCTTGAGGCTGCAGTCGTCAGGCAGGTCCACTGGGGTTGATGGCCCGAAATGGCCTCACGCTGCTGTCTGGGTGCTGGTGGCAGCTGCTGGCCAGGTCTCTCATCCTCAGGGATGCTCACTGGCTTCTTCATCTGGTGGCCTTGGGGCAGGAAAAAAGGGCAAGCCCTGAGGCACGAGCACTTCCCAAGCCTCTGCTCACATCGCGGTCACTAACATCTCAGTAGCCAGAGCATGTCACAGCCCAGCCCGCGGACAAGCAGACCCCAGCACTTGTTGGGTGGGGCCACAAAGGGGTGTGCACAGGAGGTGGGAGGGAGTGTGGGGGCCGTCTTTGCTAACAGTCTGCCAGGGATAAAAGGGAGCAGAGTGCTGCCCTGTCCTCACCGCACCCTGCGGGGTGGTGAGGCCAACACGTGGGGCACACAGTGACAACGCAGGGTGACAGATGTTAGGTAGAAGGAAGCCCAGGAGGCAGCCAGTGCCTCTCCTGCACATTCTGTGCGTGGAACCAGACCCGAGGTTAGGCTTTGGCTTTTAAGCGTCCCGGAACGCCTGGCCTGGCCCAGCCCCGGCTCTGCGCCCAGCAGCGGAGGAGGGAGGAAGAGAGTTGGAGAAAGCTCCCCTGCCTCCCCTGTTCATCCATCCGTCCATTCTGACGTTCACTGAGCACTGGCTGTGTGCCAGGCGCTGGGCTGGGCTCGGGGATCCACCGTGACACGATGGACTTCGTGCCCTGTGCTCACAGATCGTACACGGGAGGGACTTGACCAGGCAAAGACACTTGGGAGGGCGGCACAGGCATAGTGTGTCACTGTGGCTCTGACCAGGCTGTGGGGTGTGGGGCTGGCCTTCAGGTGCGTCGGAGGCCCACCAGTGTGGACTTGGTCACCCCTGGGCTGTGTCTCTGTGAGTGCTGCACGCAGAATGAGGTCGCTGTGCTTTGGGGGATGTGAACACGTGAGGAGGGAGGCCCCACAGACCTGCACGTCTCTCTTCTGGGTTGAAGTTTGAGCGGGAAGATGAGAGTGTCTAGCTACTGTCCTTTCCTCTGACCCTTCCATAGCAGGTTTCATAGACAGGGACCTTTCTCACAAAACGTGTTACTGTCAGTTTGCCTCAATTAGCGTGACCATATTTAGTGCTTTTCCTTAGGATTCCAAGTGGGTGGAAGAGAAGCAGCTGCTAATCAGAACGAACCAAGACTTGCTGGAAAAGGTACGTGACCCTGCTCCAGAGAACCCCAGAGCCCGGTCAGCCAGGACCTTGGCCCCTCAGGCCGCATGAGTCTCACTCAGCGCCATTTGCACTCCAGGGACAAGGGCCCTGGGCCTGGGCGGCTCTCACTGGGAGCGGTGTCTTCCTCGCATTGAGTCAAAGCCTGCTTCCTGCTTGTGTCCTCAGGGACCAGGCCTGCAGGGCTGGCATAGACCACCCTCCCGGGACCGCTGCAGAAGTGGGAGGGCTGGCCTGTCCTCTGCCCCTGCTTTGGAGTCCAGAGCCCATCACCCTCCAGCATGGAGGGCACCTGGGGCACTGGTCAGTGGGCAGGCTCTCAGGCCATCGTAGCCCAGTTCAGCTGACCCATACTGGGAGCTGGGCCTCTCTGGTCATGGAACTTTCCAGAGCTCTCTCAGGGGGGTCTCCTTGGGGAGTAGATCTAATGCTTTGGGATTAATACCATAGCTTTTTTTTCCTCTTTATTTGTGTACAATTCAATCATTCCCTTAGTAAACTTACTGAGTTGTGCAACCATCACTGCAATGCAGTTTTAGAACATTTCAGCCCCCCCCAAAGAGCCCTCCTGCCCATCTGCAGTCACTCCCCATCCCCCACGCCCAGCCTCTGGCAGCTGCCAGTCTACTTTGTGTCTCTGTAGATTTGCCTTTTCTAGATGTTGTACGTAAGTAGAACCAGATCAAAGTTTAGGCCTCTGTGTTAAGTGTCCTGGAATGCCGGCACTGGACCAGCCTGGCCTGGCCTCACCCTTGGGAGGGTCTCGGCCCAGCCCCCGCTCTGCCGCTGACCAGCGTGTGGCCTGTTCACTTCCCTGCGCTTCTCGGTGGTATCTGGGACAGGGCCAGTCGCCATTGGGCACTCTGGTAAAACCTACCATGGGAGGGTTTTAGCATCCTTGGTCTTGCTCACTAAATTCTAGGAGCCACAGAAAACTCTCACATGCTCGCCCCATTTCCAGGTGTCCCTGTGGGGCAGGACCACCTGGCAGAGAGCCCTCCTGGTCCTCCCATACCTGTGGTCAGGAATAGTTCTGAGGACTTACTTGAAGGCCTCATTTACATACGTTATCTTAGTGACCCCTCCCTGCCACCCGGAGACGCGTGTGCTGTTACACTCCTTGGGCAGAAACAGAGGAACAGAACAGTTAGGCAGCCTGTCCAGTGTCTCCCAGCTGGCTCTGGGATTGGGGCATCTTGTTTCCCAGACTGATCTGGGCTCTCAGGGAACTGCTGCCTTTAAGGCGTTTTACGCAGGGTTCCTGGGGACACAAGAGAGACCCCAGCCTCCCTGCTGCAGTTTGCTGGGCTCGTTGGGGAGGCTGATTCTGGTGGAGGTAGTTGAGTTGAATGCCCCTGACAGGCTTTGGGTGCAGAAGCACCAGTGTCGCACTCTTGTTTCCCTTGTGTTTGACCTCAGGAGTGACCTAATACCTCCATGCCTCGGTTTCCCCTTCATTCATCTATTCAGCACATATATAAGGGGCCCCTACTTTATTGGCCCAGGCTCTGTCTTCCTCAGTCCCAGCCTCATGAGCAGAAAGGGCCTGCAGCCTCACACGCTTGCTGCAAATCCTGCCCTCTCCGCCCCTTCCCCTGGTGGCTAGTCCTCAGTTTCCCTCAGGCCACCCACTGAGGTGGCCTGCTATCAGGGGACCCTGGTGAAAGGCAGAGGTCTGCCGCCTGCCTGTTAATCCACGGATCTCTTTGCTCTAGATTTACAGACTGGAAATGGAAGAAAACCAGCTGAAGAACGAAATGCAAGACGCAAAGGATCAGAACGAGCTGTTAGAATTCAGAGTGCTAGAACTCGAAGTAAGAGACTCTATCTGTTGTAAACTCTCAAATGGAGCAGACATTCTCTTTGAACCCAAACTGAAATTCATGTAAAGCTCCCAGATGTTTTCAAGCATGTGTAAAGGGGACATGTGATAGTTTCTTTCTTTCTTTCTTCCTTTCTTTCTTTCTTTCTTTCTTTCTTTTTTTTTTTAAATCTGTATGTTCAGAATAATTTCACTGCCTTAATATGTTTTGGAGAGAATGCTCACCGAAGTCTATGGACATGTACCACAGAGCTAATATATTTATTGCCTACGGCTTGTTTTGCACTTAATAAAATAATTTGTTTTTGCAATAGTTTGCCTTTTTTATTTGTGTTTCATTTCCATAACTACTTCTTTCCTGCATGCATAGTCACCGGGTACGCATTCTGCAAACCCAGACAGAAGCACTGTTGCAATTAATAACACACCTTTTTAAGTGATCTTGCATGCAGCAAATCTCACCTTTTGAAATAGCAGAGTCTGACCTGGCCAGCAGTTGACTCTATAATGTGTTTAATGCCAGTTTGGGCCTATTTTCTATTTGCCAAGGTAAACACAAGGTAAGTAAGACAGGGTAGAAGGATGTGTTTGCATAGGCGTTTAAGAAAACTAGTCATGTTGCTCAAACTCTTCTACCCAGTAAACGCAAACCCAGGCATCACAGCAATATTGGACTAAAGAAATTACTATTTGTAACTCAAACTGCAACTCAAAACTACTGGAGGGAGATTGATTGCTGTTCACATGTAGAAATATGTTCCTTCAGCAACTTCCCCAGTGCACCCAGTGGGATTCAGTGAAAGAATATTATTATTATTGCTTCCAGCTGAAATCTTGCCTCGGGTGTGTTACTGTATTGCCTTGCTCCCATGGTATTTCATAATCCTTTTTTGTTTCTGTTTAAAAATCATTGACATTTTGAACATCACTTAAGTTTGTGATGAGTTTCTATAAGCACTTGTGACGCGGCGCTGCTGTCTCTCAGCTGAAACCTCTGCATGTATGACACCCTCAGTCGAAGTGAGCACCTTCGCAGTGTTTGTGGCTTCTCTGATTTTGTTTTCCCCTCCTGGCTTGAGTTAAAATTCTGTCTGCATTAGAACTTCCCATCTGCACCTTGTTGTGTTCCAGGGACAGTGGCCCGAGTATCTCTCAGTCCAAGTGCCACTGTGTTACTCAGCTCTTGCTTGAACATGACACGAGTATTTTACTTGTGCAGCACAAGTGGAAGTAACGTGAGGTCATTGCTAATCCTTCTGCTGCTGTTAGCAAACCTTTCCCAAGTCTTTGTTTTGAGTCTTTCTCATGAGAATTCCATAAGCACTGCCTAGTTTACTGGAATTTTCTTTAATTGTCTCCACCATCCTTCAGAGCCGTCAGAAACCAGTTTTCTGATATTAGTTCATATAAAATATGAGCTTTGGGGGGTCACCTTTTCTATGGAGACTCCATTTAAGTAAATTTGCTGGTAGAAAGGCATCTGTGGAATGGAACCATCATGAGTTTCGTTCTTCTTGGCTAATAAGGGAAATGAGGTTTTTCTCTCTGGACTGGTTCAAACTTAGGTCAGCCAGGTTGAGGCTTCATGGAAATTGGCTGAATTAGCGCCCCCCTTCCTCTCCTTCAACTTCACCCAAGGTTGTCTTCTCAAGCCCTGCTGTCTAAATTTGTGTTCATCTCAGCTACGTTTCTTAGTTGAATTATTATAGAAGCTCATTGGTTCCGTAGCTAAATTCTGCTGGAGTGGTCCACGGCATGTTATTTTTATCTTACTCTACCTTCTATCAAATGCAAGCAGTTTGATTTAAAGGTGTACTTTGGAAAGGTCTTCTCTGCTGCCCCAGCACGACTGTGGTGTCTGTGGCTGAAGGTTTCCAGTCGGCTCTGCACAGGAGCCGCATTTGAGACCAGACCACTGTTCTGCCGAGGCGCTGTAGCCCTGTAAGTGATTAGGTTTCTCCTGTCCTTTTTAAAAACTTGTCACTTGTATGATTAATAAGTACCTCTTCTGGGAAAATGCTCTCTTTTCCTTCCTTAGTGGTTGAGATTTGACTGTGAACCTGAGGCAGCAGTAGAATGACCATTGGCTGTGTTAGTGTGGTTCAAAAAAATGTGGAAATGGAGTCGGCAGATCATACTGAAAAGTCCAGGAAGCCAGGGTTTGGGTCCGGGCCATGCCCTGGTGTGGGGCCTCAGACTCAGTCTACAGAAGGACAGCAGTGACACCCCTCTCTCGTGGGGCTGTGCGAGGATTAAACAGGATAATGATGTGCTTGGCACAGAATAACACACCATAGTTAGTGGCTTTTGTCATCCATTCAAATTTAGTGCAATTGTTTTTATTAAATCTTGTGATTCTGCAACTTCATGGGTTTTGATCTTGCAACAGATAAACTCATGTAACCATTTCTTCCCAGCCAAATAGGTACGAAGCGAACACATTTCCAAAGGAGACCTGCTGCGTGGAAAGACGTGAAAACGTTGTATTTCACGGACAAGGCCACTGTAGTCCGAATGTGCCCTTTAGTAACACCTTTACCAGCTGGAATTCGTTGCTTTTTGCTGAGAAACGTGGGAAAATGGCAAGTGGTAAATAATCCAACCAAGTTCTGTTTTTAAACCGAATCTTTTCCCCAGGAGAGAGAGCGGAGGTCGCCAGCATTTAACCTCCAAATCACCACCTTCCCTGAGAACCACAGCAGCGCTCTCCAGCTGTTCTGTCACCAGGAAGGAGTTAAGGTAGCGTGCTTGGGGGGTGCCTCCACCAGACCGACAGCCGAGGGCTTGCTCGAATGCCAGGCTCAGTTGTAAAGGGGGATGTGTCCTTGTGCCAGGGATAGAATTGTTTTTCATAAGATACCTCCTGTCCCTTCACTCGATGTTGAAAGTCATAGTTTGTTTATTTTTTAAAGGGTCACCAAATGTTACTTTATTTTGACCCATGTCTTTAAAAGAGCAGAGACTTGGGAAGTAGGCTTGAGTACAGACCCCAGCTTTGCCACTGCCCTGGCCTGGCCTGTAAACTTCTGGGCCTCAGCCTCTTTGCTGTGAAACCCAAATGGCAACACCCACACTGAGGCACAGGGGCGATGATGAGATTCGATAATGAATGAACGACGTAAAGTGCCCAGCACAGGGCCTGGCATGCAGTCAGTGCTGTGCAGTTGGTGGCTGTGGTAGCTGTTACGGCCTGGTGCTTGCCCTGTGCCTGGAGCCCTGCTAGGCCCCGTGGGCAGTGTCTTTCTGACCCACACAATTCCATGGGCCTTTCTAGAAAGCAGTGTTTGTGCTGCTGTAAAACTCGGCAAACAAGCAACAGTCACATCTTTCCCCCTCACTCCCCGGAGGAAGAGCTGGGTGTCAGCTCGGCCCTGCTGCAGGTATGACAAGGGAAGAGAGAGCGTGCTGTCTTACCAAGACCAAAGGTCACGGCGCTAGAAATTGGTGTGGATGGTCTTTGCAGCTCACACAAAAATGAACGTTGGAAATCTTTTCCAGGATGTGAATATTTCTGAACTTATGAAGAAATTAGATATCCTTGGCGATAACGGGGTAACTATGCGCGATCGGTTTCTGGTTTCGTGTTCTTGTTTGATCCGGGTGTATTCTGTGTGACTTTTCTTTTGTTTTGTTTTTTATTTTTCTCTGATGTAAGAGATCTAATAAGAACAATGTAAGGCTTTTGTATGGCCATGTTCCTGTGTGGGGGTGGGTCTGCATTTGTTACAACTGGGGTTCCAAAGTGAGGGCATCCTTAGGGCCTGTGACTATAAGGGGCAAAAAGCCTGCTAACTATTACCCAGAAGGAAGGGTGGAATCGCTCAAGATCGCTGAAATCAGAAAGTGATATTTTTGCCTTCCTAAAAGATTGGCTTAACTGAGGCCCTGTTTCTCAAGGGCATAGTGCCACTCCACGCAATGTCCTCAGCCAGAGGGACAGGAGAGGGAGCTGATGCTTGGGGTGCAGCCCAGAGAGGACCTATTCAGGTTGCTTGGTGCTGACTGTCTGCACGTGGATTTGGGATCCAGTGTAAAACGCCCTTGCCCATTTTTGTGTTTTAGAATTTGAGAAATGAAGAACAGGTTGCAATTATCCAAGCTGGAACTGTGCTTGCCCTGTGTGAAAAGGTAGAACCCAGCGGCATCTCTGTGCTCACACTGTCCCGGCTCCCAGCACCATACAAGAAACTCTACATTGGCGCCTCGCTTTGTGTGGGGAGCATGCGTGTGGTCGGCCTGTGTCTGCATGTGCACATATGCATGCCTTCTCGTTTACATGCTCACCGCAGAAAACCCAGAGACGCAGGAGGGAATAAAAACCCCACCGAGGAAACAACCTGCCACGTTTGGTGTATTTCCTCCTGGAAACATTCCCTCTTGCCCATTTGTGCTGTTAACTTAGTTGAAATCAAACTTGACATTGGGTTTTCATCCCCCTTCATAACCACCCCCCTGTCCCTTGAAATGGTTCACAAACATCTGTCTAATGTCCCCACCTCACTCCGCCGTGAGGTAGTCGTCCCTCAGCTGTCAGAGAGCCGGGCTGTTTCCACTTCTGTCTTTCCACCGTCATGCAGTGATGAACGTTTTTACACATCACTTTCTATCTGCATTTTAGAATACATCCATAGGCTAGACCTACAAGTGGAGTCATTGGGCCAAGTGATGAGAACATTTGCAAGGGCTTTGGCATTGTCAGAACAGCTTCCAGAAAAGTGGCAGCAATGGCCCTTCTCCCCGTGGCCTCACACGCTGATGGCTTCATGCTGGCGCGGCATGTTCCCCCCGGAAAGCACTTTGCCAGCTGCATAGGCGAAAAACCACGTGATGTCATTGCTTTAACTTTCATTTATTTGGGTGCTGGTGAAGCTGAGCTTTCTGATGTGCATCATCTATTTCCTTCTGCCTTGTGAATCGTAACCGCACTTCTTTTGAGAATTTTCCATTAAGTCTGTTCATCCATCCATCCATCCATTCACTCAACAAATACATATTTGTTGTAATTGTTTTTCTTACTGACTTCTCTGCGTGCTTTACATATTGAAGATACTAACTCTTTGACCTATTTTTTAAAAATACATTCCTGATTTATTTGCCTTTTACATTGGTTTAGGATGTTTTAGAAACAACACAATTCGTTATCTAGCCCTGTTGAAGACCTTTTCCTTTCAAAGCACATGAGTTAAACTTTAAAATGCTATTTTTATAATGATGAGGTCTTAACGGTCTTAGTCGGGATTTGTTCCAGAATCTTTGGGAGGACATTTAAAATATAAATCGTTTTCTTCCTTGAGCATCTGCCCATTCCCCACAATCAGGTAGAGAGCACTTGGCAGGCTGAAGGCCAAACCTTGCCCAAGGTCACACAGTCAGCAAGTGGTGACATAGGATTGACTGGGGCTGGCTTTCTCCTGCTCCCGTCAGGTCACCTGGCTGAGCCTGCTTCCGCAGGTGAGCGTGGGGGTGATGATTCACACTTGCCGGCCGGTGGGCCTGTCAGGTGCAGGTGACTGGTACATGGTTGGGGCACAGGGGACCTGTTCAGAACATCCCTTTTCGTCAGCAAAACCAAATGTGGTTGTCCCTCCTGCAGCAGTGCTCCCTGCAGTGCTCCCTGAAGTGCTGAGTAAACACCTAGGACTCAGTTTATTCAACATGCTCTTGGATGTTTCCTGAGAGATAGGGCCTCGGGTGTCGGACACGGAGCACAGCCTTGGGGGCTGCGGAGATGCCGTGTCCTCCTGCTCCCGCCTCGGTGTTGGGGAGGCCCCTCCTGGCGTGGGTCTCGGCCCCACCACTTGTCAGCTGCAGGGGCGCTGGCAAGGGCGTCACTCCATCTCCCCGAGCCACTTGGCTGCCGTCCTGGTGCCTTGCAGAGTTAGTGTCAGCAGTCAGGACACCAGATATTTAAATGGAACCAAACCAAACATGGCCACCTGGTTAAATTAAACACTTGGGTTCACACTTGGTTCCTGCAGGTCTCAGTCGATGCTTGTGGACCAGGTGAGCCAAGAGCAGGAAACGCCCCTGACTCCGGGTGGGTGGTTGCAGCGGGGCAGGGGCGGGGGCGTTGGTGGGATGCGTCTCCCCGTCCCCAGAGTTTCCTTAGGGGCCAGGGCGGCAGACGGCAGGAGGTTCCCGGCCTCAGTGAGAGCTGCCCTGTGCAGGGTGCTGCATCCTCCCACCCGAGCCCTTCCTGGCACACTGTCCCCATGCCCGACAGATGGCAGGGATCCAGGCCCCACACCTTAGGTCCCCAGTGCCGCCATCTGGCCGGCATCCGAGCGAGACGAGCGTCTCCCTTTCATGGCTGAGAAAACGGGGCATGCCTGGTGTCCGGCTCTGTCTGCTTTGACCCCTGCCTGCCTGTCAGCCTCCCACCTCCCGCCTCCGCTGCTGCCTCTCTGGGCTGACCACCAGAACCTCGCCAGGCTTTGTGCCCCGTAGGCCAGAGAGCTGCCCTGGCCACCTGCCGGCTCCTCACAGACCCCAGGAGGCCGTGCGGAGCCCTGATTCTGTGCGTGGTGCGGAAGTGCCCGCTCCCCATCTGGGACTGTCTTTAGGGACCGGATGGACACCAGTGGTTCCTCAGATCGGGATCTGGTAGACACTGCCGTGTGTCTGTGAATACAGGTCAGATGAGCTTGGGAGTTGCTGCACGCCTTCTCCCTGCTGAGCGGGCACATCGGTCCTGTGCGCACTCCTCAGGAAGAGAAGTGGGCCGCCGTGCCGGCTGGAAACCGGCTAGCAGGACGCCCTGAGCATGTGGCAGGACAGCTAGGGGCACCAGCAGTCCACTCTGCCTGGGACTGAAGGCTTTCCTGGGACGTGGGAATTTCAGTGCTAAAGCAGGGACATTCGTGGGCAAACAGGGACAAGCTAGTCACCCTAGAGCTGACAGGCACTGCATGAAAGCTTGCAGAGGGGACCAGGCCCCTGCAACGTCACTACCAGGGGAGGCTTGGTTAAGGACTCAGTCAACCCCTGCTCCACCAAATACACCTCATTTTTAAAAACTGCCATACAATAAAATTGTCATTCAATACTGGTATCTGAACAAACTGAAGTCAACTTCAACGTTCCCTTAGAAGCACAAAGCCGATTTCTTAGCGAATAAGTGAAGTGCAACCCAAACTGGTTAGGGATGTCCTAAGATGTTCCTGTGATGATGTTGCTGCAAGTAGCCTCTCCCTCAGGTGCATGCCTTCCTCCTCGCCCTCGGCAAAGCCCTGTGCGTCTTGAGGGTGCAGGCAAACAAGCTGTGCCCATCTTGGGAGCCCCTCAGACCCGCTCTCGTTAGCCGAGTACAGGGTCAGGGACCAGGCCTTGCTCCCCTGGGCCCGTGGCATGTGCCCACAGAGAAGCTGAACCATAAGACATTGTAGGGTTGTGCCTCATCATTCGTCATACCTCTTCTCTCAAGTTCAAAACCAACTGAGAAATAGACACGGACTCAGAGAGGTGGAAATGTGTTAACGTCCGGGTTCTCGCAGGCAACAGCGGACTGGAGAAAGCAGCACAGGCCTGCGGCCGCAGCCAGACTTTCTACGTGTTGGCCCCTGTCGGGCCTTGGGACCCTCCCTGTGGGGAGAGGAGGGAGACACCACTAGCCAAGGGGGGTCTGGGCCCTGGCCCTGGGCAGCCCTGGCCTGGGGTGCAGGGAGCTGCCTCCACCCTGCAGCCCCAAAGAGGATGCCAGTTCCCCCTCGCCACCCCTGCCCCAGACCCCCTGGCCTGGGGTGGCGCAAAGCCGCGGGAGCAAGTGACTCCTGGAGTGCTCGGGGCTCTGTAAATACCTGGCCAGACCCTTTGATGTTAAATTCTCGACCTCCCCTGGCCCAGAGGCTCACGGCCAGCTCCCTCTGCTCCCGATAGCTGGGAAGGACCTGCCAAGTTTCTGTTTTGCATGCCTAATGTACATATATTTTCAAACAACAGCAAAAAAGCTCAACACCATGTTCTACAGAAACAGCCCCGAGAGCAGCTTGTTATGATTCAAAATTGAAATTTTTCCCCATTTTAATTTTACCCATTTTAAGACTACTTGCATTAGGATATTAAAAATGAAATATTTTTAATTCCCCATCAAAAATATGCTTATCTATTTCTAAGAAACCACAATCCTCTCTCAGCAATGTTTGAGGAAAGGCGGCGTGGGTGCCTGCTGCTGGCCCGGGAGCCCGCGCGTGGGGCCAAGTTCACCTGGACGTGAGGGCAGAGCCTCTGGTGGGTCAACGCGTGACCCTCCACAGAGCCAGCACACACACCTGCCGACCTCCGCGCCCTCGCAGCCCCTCACCCCACAGGTGTCTGTGAGGCACCCGCTATGTGCCGGCCCCTGGGCCAAGCAGGGCAGTTCAACAGAATGAGTCAGATGTGGTCCCCACCCCCAGGGACTGGTAGGGGAAGGGCAGCACAGTGGCACCTACCAGGTGAGTGCCATGACAAGGCATTCTCAAGATGGCTGGCGTGGGTATCCCTGGACAGCAGCTGACCCCATGGACCCAGGAAGCAGGCAGGCTTCCTGGAGGAGGTGACAGCTAACTCAGAGCCTGAAGGCTGAGTGACAATAGCTCAGTAGAGGCCCGGGGCTGAGGCTGGGGCTGGGAGAGGCAGGGGTGCTCCAGGCAGAGTGGATAGCAGGTGCGCGGGCCCTGGGGTGAAGGAAGGCTTGGCTTGTGGGAGGGGCCACATGCAGTTCAGGATGACCAGAGCCCGGTTTGGGGCAGGGAGGGGAGAGTGATGGGTCTGGGGCCTTGTCCCTGTTGCCAGGAGCAAGGGATGTCCTTGGAAGGCTCCAGGCAGGAGCAGGAAGTTCCATGAGCAGATGCATGTTTTTGATAGAAGGAGCTGGCTGGGGTAGAGCAGGATTTGGGGTGGGGGGAGTGTCAGACATGAGCCCGGGGCTGAGAGGGGGCCCAGGGTGGCAATGGGGAGGGCGGGCGGTGGCAGATTTGGGAAAGGGGGGAGGCGGAGCCAGTGCAGGCCGTGGAGGGAAGGGAGGGCCCAGGGCTTGACCCGCCTGGGGATGTGGGAGGCCAGCAGCCCTTGCTGAGGAGCCTGAGGCCCTGAAGTGAGATGTGCAGGACAGGCTGGGCAGCCCCGGCAGGGGAGGGTGGAACCCCGGGGAGGACAGAGCGTGGGGGAAGGCTGAGGGCAGGTGGCCTTGGAGGGTAGGAGCTGCCACCAGAGAAGGAGGAAAACAAAGAGGAAAACGAGGAGCGAGAGGGGCCAAGGGAGCCTAGGACTGCTGCTTCAGCAGCGAGGAGGTCGGAGACGCTATTCATACCTGTGGGCAAACCTGGACACGCTGCTGCCTGTGATGCCCGCCCCCCACGTCAGTCCCCTGTGCTGTGGCTGTCTCGCCTCTCCAAGGTGGGCTCCTCACAGAGACACCGCAGGCTGTACCTGCTCCGTGCTCACCCCTGGCCCAGACCCAGAAGCAATGTGGGCAGACCCCCAACCCCTCACCTGCTGCTCGGTGCACGCCCCCCCGGGCCACCTGCGCCCTCAGCACTGTGCCCTTGCGCCCTGGCACGCACTCCCACCTCCTCTCACCACGCACCGGGCACCTGGGCAGTTCGGACTGGCCCGTGCTGGAGGGATGAGGGCAGCGGCTTTGGCGTCCTGCAGGCTTGTTCAAAATCCCCGTTCCCCACCGTGTGACCTTGGACAAGTTACTTACCTCAGCCTCCATGTCTTTACCTGCAAAGTGGGGGAGACGCCGTCTGCTCCCAGGGCAGTCGTGAGAGGGTCAGACGAGGTGTCCTGCTTGAAGCGTCAGCTCGAGCAGGCACTCAGTGACGTCAGTGGCTCACGCTCGCTCACTCTGCCATCAGCTCCCAGTACACACGCTCCAGGCTGTCCATGCTCACGTCCAACCAGGCCCTGAATCCACACTTTCACATCACGGACATGTCATGGACATGTCCCCCTCACACCTAGGACGACCTGCACATGTAGGCCTGCACATGCATATGCCACCATGCTGTGCACGTGAACAGGTGTGTGTCTGGCAATGCCCCAGGCCACCCTTGTGCTGACATCTGTTGTTGATGACGCTGATCTGTTCAGACTATGAGATTGCGCATCCCGACGGGTGTGGTCCTCACCTGCTGCACCCTTCCTGTCCCTGCTGTCTTCTAGTGGCTGAAGCAGATAGAAGGAACCGAGGCAGCCCTGACCCAGAAGATGCTAGACTTGGAGAAGGAGAAGGTAAAAGACTTGACCACCTGGGGCTGGGGGAGAGTTCGGATAAGTCGCATTGCAGAAAGTCTTTTCATGTATTTCCACAATTAGTTATCTGCACACATTTCTAAATTTCGCTTTTGCCCCAGTGGTTGTTCTGAGTAGTTCTCATCCATTTACTTACTCTTTGATTCACTCACTTACTCATTTAATTCATATTTTGGGAGCCTCTGCTGTGTCCCAGGTGCCATGCCAGGGTTAGAGGGCCAGCAATGAACAGCAGGGTCCCTGCTGCGAGGGGTGCTCACAGGCACGCGGGGTCATGTGCTCGTGAGCTCGAGAGAGAGCAGCCCCAGGACGGTAGGAGAGACACAGCCATGATACAGGGGAGCTTGACCAGTGGCGCTAGGGACACACAGACAGGGCTTAAATCTTTGCTGTCCACGAGAGCTTGGGAAACTGGACCTGAGTCTTCTCAATGATAACTGGGGGTCCCAGTGCGCCTCGCTGGGCTGCGGGAGGAGAGATGCATGACCAGCTTTGCACAGGGCTCGGCACCTTGGGCACCTGTAAGTGGTGGTGGTGGTTGTTCACCAGGGCTTCAGGTGCTGGCGGTGGTGGAAGATATTCACTGGGGCTGTGGGTATATAGGGGAGCCATTTTACCTGGCATGGGCAGGTCAGAGAGGCTTCCCAGAAGATGCGGTTCTTGAGTTGTCAAAGACCAATTTGAATTCTTCCAGTAGAAATGGGAGGTGGAGGAAGGAGGTGAAAGGAGTAGTGTAGGCCCAGCAGCAGTACGCGTGGTATGGAAAGACCCCTGGACTGGCACCAGAAGGCCTGGGCTTCTAGTCCCACCGCTGCCACCATTGAACTGTGGCATCTAGGACAAGGCTTTGGTCCTCTCTGGCCTTCTGTTTCCTCATCTATAAAAGGAAGTGGCTGCAGTAGGTGAGCTGTAACCCTGAACCCTTCTAATCAGTGTTAGAGAGAAGTTTGCATTGGGAGAGAGCGTGCTTGCAGGAGTTAGGGAGTAGCCCAGGGGCCGGGGGAGGAGGAGAAGTCTGTGGCAATGAAACCAGTCCAGAGGTGGGTGATGCAGTTTGGGGGGGGGTGCGGAACTATTGAGACAGTGTTCAGGGGCCACCAGGGTGTGACAAGGGGACCCTAGAAGGAATCCTGCAATGTGGGCTTCGGTTCAACCTGGTTCCTTCATTGTAGTCAGGCCTCTAAGAGGAAGGGGAGCAGGAAGGGCTGGGGCAGTGTGGACCGTGGCTCCCAGGTGTGGCTGTGAGGGAAGCCCCAGGCAGTGAGGCTCCTGCTGGGGCATCCAGAGGGGAGCGGGCAGGGAAGAGCATCCCGTCCCTTCTCACCCTGGTGTCCCCAGTGCGGTGACACTGCTACTCTCTAGCAAAGGTGAGTAGTTGGCTTTGGAGAGCCTCGCTGTCGCGGGTTCTCGTGCTGACCGTTGTCCCTGACGGGCGCCTCCCTCTCTCTCAGGACCTGTTCAGCAGGCAGAAGGGCTACCTGGAGGAGGAGCTGGACTACAGGAAGCAAGCCCTCGACCAGGCTTCCCTGGTAGGACCAGAAGTGGGTTTGACGCTTTGGCTCTTGGACTCCGCAATAGAGGCTGCTTTTTCCTTCAGGGCTGAAACTGCATTTAGGGCCCTCCCCAGGCCACCCGGGGGTGATAAAAATGCCATCTCCATGCTGCAGCTAGAACGACCATACCCACTGTCACTTTTTCCAAATCAATCACAATTTTAAAAATATTCAAAATTCCTTTGATGATTTTCTTAGACATGCTTATTAAATTCTAGTAATCGTTTGAGATGAACGGGAAGAAACAGTCTTTCTAGTATGTCTGTTTATACTTAAATATTCATTTATTTGTACTGAAAGTTGTCTCGAATCGAGTTTTCCTATAAATAGGAAAAAGAGCTGGTCACAAAGGAACAGAGAGGTAAAGCAATGAGATGACACCCATGATTGTCAGAACAAAAGTGACAGTTATGAAGTCCTATCCCATGCGATGTTGTGTTTAGGTCACAAAATTTGTTCTGGCCTTCCTGGAGATCAAAGTACAGTGGGATGATGTTCAGGTTCATATGTCCTCGTGCTCGAAGCCACGCACTTCTGGCGCTGGGAGAGGTTCTCCCATGGGTGGCCGGTGTTGAGTGAGGTAATACACGTTTCCAGGTGTCCCCATAGCAGAGAATTCAGACTTCAACTCTGCCCCTTATATGGACAGGCTAGGGTAGTATAGGAAGCCTTGAGCAAATCTTTTCCAGATCATTTGTAGTTAAAATCATTTTACAAAATGGGTTTGCACCTAAGAAATGCAGAGTCAATAACTAAAAAACAACTTTCAAACCCTGGTTTCTATGAGAGCCTCCGGGAAGACAGAGAGCAGGTAGCCTGGGCTTAGTGCACGTGGACAGGAGGTTCCAGAGGCTGGTCCACGTCACCGACCCTGGGCTCTGAGGCTCGAATCCCACGGGGCCAGGAGCAGGAGACGAGGAGAGTCAGCATGGATGAAGCCTTATCGAGACACAACATTTCCCTCTCCGTTCTTACTTACGGGCACATGACGTTTTGACAGTGTTGAGGGCACTTAATAAATGAAAATATTTTTATCTATACTCTGGTCCATCTTTTGCCCTCTTTAATCTTTTTCGTTTTCTTTGATTTCAGCCAGGGTTGGTCTTTTTGCAAACACCCCAAAGGACAGGCTGTCCCTGTCACACAACCCTGCCTTCCCCTACCACTTCCCAAAAACTCTGAAGAATGCAATTTCAGGAGATGTTATAGGAACTTGGGGCCCCCCAAAAGGGTGGTGTAATAGAATAAGTTTGGGAAACTCTTGCAGGCTTCTTTGGTCCTTAATATGCTAAAGGATGGGTTGAGACTCCAAGAGGAATGTGAGCAAGCAGTTTGCCAAGTTCACTGGGTCTTGGGACCCTGTCTTCAAGGAACATCTTGTAGAACTGGTGTTTCCAAACACATTTTGGGATGCCTTGGGGCACACCCTTCCTTTGTGTAGGTGACATCTGCAGGAAGGCCTGAGGGATTGTCAGGGTGCTGGTTCTGAGAGGAGACCCCTCTGGGTACTGGTGCTGCCTCCATGTAGAGGCTGCATTCACACCCAAAGAATGTCCCCAAGCCTCCCAGTGGGTTTCACACGACTAGATAGGAGTTCTGACGCGGCACTAGATGATCAGTAACAGTCAAGGGGAGAGACACTTGGAGAGCGTGGCTGGACAGCAGGTGCCAGATGCAAGCCCGTGTTCCTCTGCCATGCAGCAGAGCGAGAACTGAGTGAGGTGGGGCTGGAGCTTCCAGAATTGGGTAGTGGGTTTCCATCTGGAAGCCGGCCACATGGGGGTCTCCTAGGAGCTCGGCTGCTGGATGGGGAGGGACGAGCCAGCAGGCACCAGTGAGCTCCTGCCCCATGTGGAGCCCACGTGGGGACCCCCAGTGCTGCCTGTGGACAGGCTCCAGCCTCCCCCCAGGAACAGCCGTTGGGGCAGCAGAGGCAGAGGTGATAGCGCCTGTTGGTTAAAATCAGTCTGGTCCAAGACGGCTGGGCAGCCAGTGGGGAGTTAGAGCAGCCCGCGGAAGCCAGAGGAGACTGGAGGAGCCGGCAACCACGACGGGGTTGCGGGTTAACCCCGCCTCAGTGGCAGTTTCTGTCCACACTGGTGTCTCATCCATGGTTCCTCCGAAGAGAAGTAGCTGCCCTTCAGTAAGTGATGTGGGTGGGGATTTAGGGCATGATTCTCTCTTTTGTCCCTAGATATCCTTATAAGGTAACTAAATTTAAGTGTTTTGCCGTGAAGTTGAGAAGTAACGTCCTCTAATGAGTAAAACGTGGAACTTTCATGAGGACTGACCGCTACTGTCCCATTCGGCTTTGCTAACAGGAAGTGTCTTGCTGGGGGCGGTGATTAAAGCTCTTTGCTTTGGCCTGAAGTTGCATTGCTAGTGCAGCGGAAAAGCAAATGTGTGCAAATCGAGACATATTTCCCCTTTGGTTCCCATGACAACAGGGGAGGTTTGTTCCCAAGGTGAGGAGAGTAAAGCAGAAACCAAAGGTAAAATAAAAACCAGGTGGATCAAACCTCTGTTTGAGGCGCACATTTTAAGGGGAGGCTACGATTATTTCTTCTTCTTGCCCTCGGCCCCCTTGTCCAGAGTAGGGGTGTCTGGGTTTAAGAGAGCAAAAACGCTCTTGATAGCATGTGCCCAGGGCTGGGGGACACCTGTGCCGCCTGCCCCGGGGCTATTCGCCACTATGCATGGCCCCTGCGTGCCCCTCCCTCCTGGTAGTCACTGACCCACTCTCTGTCACCTTCACCTGTCTGTGTGATTTGGGCCGCTCAGAAAATCCAGGACCTGGAGGCCACGCTGTACACGGCGCTGCAGCAGGAGCCGGGCCGGAAGGCGGGCGAGGCGCTGAGCCAGGGCCAGCGGGAGGACCTGCAGGCGGCCGTGGAGAAGGTGCGCAGGCAGATCCTGAGGCAGAGCCGCGAGTTCGACAGCCAGATCCTGCGGGAGCGCATGGAGCTGCTGCAGCAGGCCCAGCAGGTAGGGGCGCCGGCCCCTGCCCCTGCCCAAGCACCCCACCGCCCCCGTGGGCGCCAGCACCTCTGAGGGGCCCCTGGGGGTCCCAGGCATGCTCAGCAGAGAGGGGCAGCAAAGCACATTTCTGTGAAGCAAGATCTGTTCCCTCATGGGCTCCCGCCATCCCTCCCTCCCCGGCCGGGGAGGACGGGCGGGGGCCTGGGGCGTGATAGACGCAGGGAAAGAGGGAAACTAACCAGAGCGGGCTCTCCCCTCGGCCCCTCCTCCAGCACCCTCCAGCACCCCACTCTGTTTCCCAGTCGGTCGCCTGCAGCCAGGAGGCATTGGCTGGACGTTTTGCTTTTTAGCTGTATTTTGGGATGATGGCTAATTTGAGGATTGGGCTTAGAAGCTATGCCAGTTGTAATTCCAAAGACCTTGATCGCCAAGGTTTGGTGTCCTAAGCGAGTTTCGTGTGCTTCTGTGCACATGGGAGCGAGGCGTCCAGACTCCTGAGTGACAATCAAAGAAGGGCAGCGGCTGCGTGGGGCGCTCACGGCCGTCGGGCGTGGTTCCCTGCACTGCAGACACTTATCTCATGGTGTCCCTGGGGAGGGGGCACACTGTGATGTCCATTTTCCCGATGAGACAACTGAGGCTTGGGAGGTTAACCTGTGTGCCTGAAGATCACCCAGCTAGTAAGGAATCCTACCAGTGGGGAAGGATCTAGAGTACTGGTGGGGAGGGATGTCACAGAAGGATAAAACAAGGTGTCAGGGCGGGCGGAGACACAGAGAGAGGTTAATTTATTTTAAGGAATTGGTTCACACAATTGTAGAGGCTTAGCAAGTCCGAAGTCTGCAGGGTAGGCTGGCAGGCTGGAGACCCAGGGAAGAGCTACAGGCCAAGCCCAGACGCCGTCTGCTGCAGCACCGCCCCCCTCAGGGGGTCATTCTTTTGCTTAAGGCCTCAGCTGATTGGATGAGGACCACCCTCGTTAGGGAGAGTCACCGGGTTTACTAAGAGTCTACTGATTCAGATGTTTATCTTGTCTGAAAAATATCTTTATGGAAACACCTGGAATAATGTTTGACCAAATATCGGGGTACTGTGGCTTAGCCAAGTTGACACATAAAACGAACGGTCGCCACCATCAAAGTGGAAGAGGACCCAGGGAGCAGAACAGCACGGTGTGGTCAGCTTAGTGGGGCAAAGTGGCTGAAAGCACAGGCGCTGGCACCAGGTGGCCTGGCTTTGAACTCTGGCTGTCCCACTTACTAGCCATGTGGCCTTGGACAAATGACTCAACCTCCCTGGGCCTCAGCTTCCTCATCGGGATGAGGATGATGCCTGCCTCACTGGGCCATGGCAAGGTTTAGGTGATCACTGCGTGTCAGATGCTCTTGCTAGTGCAGGTGCTGTGACCTTCGCTGGGTGCAGACTGAGGGTGGCTGCACCAGGCGCCGCGTTGGCGGCTGGCACTGGCTTGTATCCAGTGCCCAGCACTGGGCCTCCTTATCAGGACGGCATGTGTAGTGAATAAGGGATTGATTTCGTGTTCAGGAAATCCAGTTCAAAGCAGAACAACCCTTGTGTATTTGAGCCAAAAAAGACATTACTTCACCTGAGGATTCACATCTCGTGGAATGTGCGGCACACGGTGGCCTGCACAGAATGCCCTGAAGACATGGGCAGTGCCACACTCAGTGGTGACTCCTGGAAAAGCCCTTCATGGCACATGCTGAGAAATGAACCCGGGATCTGAGTGATTAAAAAGGATGCAAAAAGCAAAAAGCAAGTCATGGTAGTCATCTCCCTGCTCGGCAGCCCGAGGACCAGCATCCCTTAAAGAAAAATGTCATTTAATCACTTTGTGCAAGTGTTTTGGAGCAGTTGTGTAAAATCCTATGGGACAAATCCCTTCCTTTTATAGTTCTCCTGGAATCTATGTAGTAAATTGCAGGGGGAAGATTGACCCGTAGGTTATCAGGGCTGAGATTTGCTTTTCCTTTATCTTCGGCTTATTTTCAAATTAGTTGAGAATATTAAAACTGCCCTGATCTCGCTTTTATTAAGACACACTGATATGTGCACATAAGCCAAATTCAATAAATTCATTCAAGAATGCAATGCTTTGAGGCTCTAATGAGATATGACATGCAGACCAGTTAGCCTGGTGCATGGTAGGTGTTCAGAAAAGGAAGACTCTTTACGAAATGACACATGGACTTCAACTCCCATGGTCGCGTGCTGTCCCCCGGCCACTCCAAGTGTGCCCATCATGCCTTGCCGTGACATGTTGGAAATGCAGGGTCGCAGGCCCCGCCGCAGACCTGCTGAGTCCGATGCCACATTTATGAAGCTCCCCAGATGATTCCTGTGCAATTAAAGTTGTTAAATTTTAGTTGGTCTTATGGATACACGGCTGTGAGTTACAGAGAGGTGTAAGAGTTTCATTACCCTTTTGGTTTTGTAGGAAAATGAATTCTCTCTCCTCCTCCCCCTCCGCCTCCCCCTGTCGCCCTGACTAAAGCCAGGTAGGTCCTGCTTCATCACACCAGGCCGCAGAATCCAGGGGAAGGTGTTCCAGCTCCTCCCTGCTTTGAGCTCTGCTCTGGAACTGTCCCAGGGCTCTACCTTCCCTGGCCTTGGTTTCTTTGTCTGAGCAACTCTAGCTCCAGGCATTACCTTGAGGGTCCCTTGTCACCCTGCAGGTGGAAAGGCTTGGCCAGGCTCTCCCAGAGTAACTGACCAGGCCGTGACGTGGGCTGACTCTTGCTGCCCTCCCTGCTGAGTGCCACACGCATGTAACAGCAGCAGGAGGCAGGGTCCCCCGGCCAGCATCTTGCTGCCTTCGTAAAAGATGCACAGACTTCACTGGATATTTCCTTTAACAGACTTTCCTGGAGGGGGGTCACCATGGTGTGATTCCTGGGCAGAGGGGAGGTCTTCCTTACTCGAGCCCCGTGAGGACAGGCTGCTGCTGCTGCTTCCTGCCTTCATTCGACAGCTGTGTACTGAGCATCTGGCTCAGGCGGTCTGGGGCGGGGCCTGAGAACCTGCATTTCTAAAGGTCTCAGCGTCATAGCGGTGCCACTGGCATGGCATGATGAGCCACACTTGGAGTGGCCAGGGGCACAGCACGCGACAGTGGGAGTTGCAGCAGCCGTGTACTGAGCCCCTGCCGTGTGCTGGCACGGCCCTGGCCCCTGGCCCCTGGGAATGGAGCAGTGAACAGGGTGTCAGAGTATGTGCTTGTGCTCCGGTGAGGGGACGGGCAGTGCCCGTGGAAATGTTGAGAATGTCCGAAAGGGGCAGAGGCTGAAGTGGCGTGAGGTGGTGATCTGTCCGGCTACCTGGCAGAGACAACAGCAAGCACAAAGACCGTGAGCTGGGAACACGTTTATTGTGCTTGAGGAAATGCTTTATATTTTTTTAACAGTTGTAATTTTCAAAAGAGTTTATTATTCATGTTTTGCAATTATTTGCAAATTGCTATAATTTGATACTTAGAGTCTTCAGAAATTTGGTATCTTCAAAAAACATTGCAAAACCTACATTGTTTTCCCCAAAATGGAGGAATTCAAACATGCATTGTAGTGATTTTTTTCCCCTCCGGAACATCAAAAATAGCGTTTTAAAGTTATGTGTGGAAAGCTATGATGTAGCATTAGGAGCCCAGGCTTTTGGGTCAGGCAGCTTTGAATTCATATCCTATCCCCGCTTACGGTGTAACCTGGGGCAAGTTCCGCATTCTGTGGAGTACACGAAGCACACATCGCAGAGGGCGTGGCCAGTGGGGAATTTACGTAACGTGCTCAGAAGTCTCTGTCACAAAGTGAACGCTCACTGAACACTAGCGAACATCTGCTGCACCTGGCCTTGCCGACGCAGCACCAGCCTTTCCCGTGTATTCTGTCCCCTTCATATTAATAATGACGCCTAACATGCATTCATTCAACCCATGCAACACAGCGTGACACGGCACAGCACAGCACAGCACGGCCGGGCGTCCTGGCCACATGCTCCCTGTTTCTGCTCTGGCCCGAGTGCCGGCTGCCTGCTTTGGGCCAGACGGACCTTTCCAGTTTGCCAGGACGTCACTGTTGCCTTTTGCCTCACATCCGGCCCACAGAATGCAGTGACGCCCATTGCCTGGCCCCAGCTGGCATTTGGGGTTTCCAGCCCTGTTAATGAAGGGGAAAAGAGGAGGTGAAAGAATTCATCGGCTGATGGCACCTTTCCCAGCAGAATGATTCTGCACTTTTGCAAAACAGTCTTCCTGAGCGAAAGCTGGAGTTAAACCACTGGTATCAGCCTGCTCTGTCTGACCCTCTCTGAGGGTCTCAGTGACACTGCTCTTACGTCCTGGCCCCAGGTGGCCTGCAGGGATATCTGCCGGTGTGGTGCACGATTACAATACCCTCCCCACTTTGTCCCTGCAGAAGCCTTCCTGACACACAGCACCACCCCTTGCCCCCCTGCCCCAGGCCCTCATTGGCTCCCTGGTGCCCAGAGGATAAAGTCCAGGTTGCTTAGCCTGACGTCAGAGTCTTCTCGGCGCCCATTCTGGTCCTACAACTGCACTGTCCACCTCTCTCAAGAGATTCCCCCACTCAACATCATGCCACTGCCTTTTGTTTTGTTTTGCATTTTTCTAACGTCTATGTACCAAGCACTGTTCTAGGTGCTGGAGCAGCAGTGAACAAAGTCTTTGCTCTCAGGAAGCTTATATTCCAGTGTGGGGAGACAGACGGGGCAGCACACAGAAGGGGCCTAATACGTGTTGGTTGACTGAAACTCAGCCAGCCCTATGAGTATAGATTGCTGATGCCATTTCACAGGTGAGGAGAGTGAGGCTCAGAGAGGGTAAGCAGCTCACCCAAGGTCGCAGAGCCAGGAAGCAGAGCTGAGATGTGAATCCAGGTCATGAGAAATTGTTAACCACTTCCGTCTGGCTCTTGGTGTACAAGTTCTGTGAAAGCGGTGGAGCCTGACACTAGGTTACAAAGCACTTTCCCACAGGTCCCCCTTCACTCTAGGTCCGAGGGTCACGCGGCTACTAGAGAAGAGTGGTTCAGGCACAGAGAGATCATGTAAGTCGCCCAAAGTCCCACAGCTGGGGTGTTTGGGCTCCAGAACCCAGGCTGCCACCCTGCCCCGAGAGGGGTGTGGGGCAGCTGCTGCTGTTGCCGACCAAGTGGCACACAGCTTCCCACGGGCGAGAGAGGCTAGAAACGAACTGGTGTGTAGAACTAACTCACGGAGCACCTACTCGGTGCCAGGCTCTGCTGAACCAGGGCTGGGCTGTGTGCCTTGCCCAGGGACACAGACCTGAGAGTCTTTTTTCTGCTTCCCTCAGGCCAGACCTCTCTGTTTTGCTGCCATTGTGATCTTCCTGAAGTCAATAGCTCATCATTTCCCTGCTTAAAACCCTTCGCTGCCTCCCATGGCGGCCCCAAACCTGTGAGCACCCCACAGGGATGTTCCAGACGCTCCAATCTCTGCCCTTCACCCCACCCCCAGGCCCCCTGGCGTCCCGCATGTGCCGTTCTCGCTGCCTGGAATTCCCGCCGTGCCTGGCACCTGGCAAGCTAACGCTGTAGGTCCCCAGCAGGGCCAGTGCCTCCTCCGGGCCCGCAGCCCATGGCTCAGCCGCTCACCCTCCTCGCGTCTCTCATGGGGGCTTCCCAGTGAGACCTTCCCTGAACACCTGCCCCCAGCCCCCCCTTCTTGATTTCTCTACGACATTCTCATTCACCTGATTTCCTACTGTTTGTGTGCTGCCATGGTCTGAACCCTAGTTGGGCTTTAAGTTCTGCAAGGGTGGGGACGTTGTCTTTCTCCCTGGCGCTAAAACAGGCCCAGGCATATTGGGCATATTCACCAAGTGCGTGAAAGCGCCTACAGCAGGGGTTCCCCAAGTGGGGTTCCCGGACCAGCAGCGTCCACATCACCTGGGGACCTGCTGGAGGTGCCCCTTCTCAGGTCCCACCCCAGACCTGCTGCATCAGAAACTCTGGGCATGGGGCTCAGCCATCTGCGTTTAGCCAGCCCTCTGGGCGATGCTGGCTAGCAAGTGAGACTCGCTGCTCTATGGCACGCACAGGAGGCTCTGTGTGTCCGCGGAGGCTGCGTGTTTCGTCCTCGCTGGCGCGGATCCCAGCACTGCCGTCTTGCGGCATCTTCTCGGTGAAGGGGACCTCCACCCACAGTCAGGCTGCCAAGGGGCTGCGCCAGCCCGGAAGTTGCCTGGGGGTACCCACACTGCAGGGACAGGGAAGCCCTACTGCGCACATGACAAACTGGAAGAGGTGGAATTTGCCAGGGTCCCTAAACCATCCAGGCATGTGGGTGTCTTAAGGGGAGTTCAGCAGGTGCAGTGCCAAGTAGGGTGACCAACTGTCCCAGTTTGCCTGGGACTGAGGGGTTTCCTGGGACTTGGGACTTTCGGTGCTATCACCAGGAAAGTGCTAGGCAAATAGAGACAGTTGGTCATCCTGGCACCTAGTGCCAAGTGGGAGTCTAAGAGGGTGGCACCACCATGTACTTCCCCTGCCCTCCCCTCTCACTCCCCCCAGCTCCCAGGCTGCAGCTAAATAAATCTTGGACAAATATGTGACTTGGCATCATATTAACTCCATGCTCTTTATTAGCCTGCCCAGAGTGCCTGCGTGTTTTGGTCCAGTCTTGATGTTTACGTTTTTAAAAGAGCCCATCTTAAGATCGTACACTGCATAATTCTATATCCATGAATTGCAAGAACAGGCATGATCCATCGTTCGTGGTACAAGTCAGAACAGAGTTCCTTTGCGGGGGGGGGGGGGGGGG
>CM052436.1:164320093-164340116 GCA_028533085.1 Varecia variegata | reverse complement strand
TTATACCCTGATGTGTTTCAGAGAGTCCGAGAGCTGGAGGACAAGCTGGAACTCCAGAAGCGGCACCTGAAGGAACTGGAGGAAAAGGTGGGTGGTTGGAGCCCGGCCGTCCGTGCCTTCCTTTCCAGGGGACATTCGTGTGGAATCTTGTTCTCCCTGCGGCCGGTGTCATAATGTCCAAAGAACGGGCTCTGCCTCCTGCCCTCCTTCTCTGCCCTTCTCCAAAACCAGCACCTCCAAGAAATCAGTGTCTCCTTCAAATTCCTTTCTCGTAAAGACACTGCCTTCTCAACGGCTGTCGAAAATCCTGCTGTGTGGGGCCAACTCGTGTGTGTGTGTGTGTGTGTGTGTGTGTGTGTGTTCCACAAAAGCCCTCCCGAATCCCGCCACTGCCACCTCACTAGGAAGGATGCGGTGGCCTTCTTTGTTGAGGGATGCATCAGGTTAGACTGTGACGAGGCTGGTGGCACCCCTGGGTGTGGGGATTAGTTATTTCCCTTGGACACATTCATTCTCGATGCCTTCTGTACTCCCCAGACCAGTTGTGTGTTCTTGGAAGACGCCGTTTCTTCTGTCCTGGGGGACATGAGACTGGCCTCTCAGTGGCCTTTTGGGTGTGTCCTGCCCAGCCTCATTTATCTCTCTACCATGACAACCATTTTATGGGTGAGGAAACTGAGGCAGAGATAGACTGGGACAGCTGTCCCTGGTTTCACAGCTAGGAAGGGATGTCTGGGGTCTTCACGGATGCTGCAGCCACCCTACCTGTCCCCTCCACCACGCGCCGCTGAGGCCGGCAGACATGCATCTCGTTCAGGTGCGTGTGACTCAGCGCCACCATGGGGCCTCCCCTTCCTCTGCCCACGCCTGGCGGCTGTGAGTGCTAGACGGCTGGGCGCAGGGTCCGTGTCGTCACGCGGGCAATTCCTGCCACAGGGATGGGGCATCGGCAAATGTTTGGGGAATGAGTAAACAAACGATCGTAGATGGGTGCAGAGAAGAAACACAGTTGCATGTTTTGTGTTACCGAGGTGAGTCCAGTGTGGGGACGAGGTGGGGGGCCGCTGACCCTGTCCCACGTGCCTGACGAGGGGACCCCAGCGTGACCCTAAAGGGCAGTGGTGTCAGCCCCGATAAGAAGAGAGAGAGGGCATTTCTGGGCTGCACGTGGCTGAGGCCTTGTGAGAGAAGAAGCTGACTCACTCCAGGGACAAACCAGGGCCGGAGTCACTGGAGTCACCAGAAGTCACCAGAGGCAGATTTCAGGGCTGTCCAAAAATGGGAGGACAGCCTTCCCCGTCCTGGAGGAGCCACATGTCCCATGCTGAGAGCGACAGGGTTAGGATTCACATTCTCTCACGAGAGTCGGCTGCCAGGCAGGCCATGTCACCTGCCCACCCCCGCCCGGAGCCCCTGGGCCTGGCTGGCTTGCGAGGCAGCTGAGGGTGTGCACGCACGGACTGGGCTCTCCTGCCAGTTCCTACTGCTCTCACGGGACCCTGGTCTAGACTGATGCCTCGAGTTCCCCTCTGCCAGATGCCCACTCCCCCACCAAACTCCCAGGGCTATTCTGAGGACCAGGGGGATCTCAAGTATCATTCAGTTTAAGAATTTCTTGGGACATAAGCTGGCTTTGCAGACAGATGAGTCCAGGCTTCCCTCTGGCCCTGCCTAGCCGGGCCCTCTGCGCCAGGCCTTGGTGTTTGTTTCCACCTGCTGCCAGGAGGGAGGCTCTGTCTCCTCGGGTGCTTGTGAGGACTGAATCTGTCGAGCTCATGAAAGTTCTTAGCCCAGGGTCCAGGCGGGGAGGGTGGGTCTCCAGGGCTGGCTCTTCCCACCTTCCCGTCTCCCAGGGAG
Source organism: Varecia variegata (assembly GCA_028533085.1). Taxonomy (NCBI): domain Eukaryota; kingdom Metazoa; phylum Chordata; class Mammalia; order Primates; family Lemuridae; genus Varecia; species Varecia variegata. Next base: position 164,338,259 of record CM052436.1, on the reverse strand, counting down.
CCTTACGACTTCCACTGGCAAAGTGGGTCACAGAGCCAGGTATACCGGAAGAAAGGTTTCCAGCACAACCACAAGTGTTCTTGCTGACTGAAATGTTGGAAGTCAGGCCAGAGAGGCACACACAGGACATAATGCCGGCTGCGCCCCCCGCAGCGGAGAATAGTTGGGAAATGCTTGAATCATGTTTGTGGCTCCTTTTTACTCTTTTCTCAGAGCAAATGTTTGTGGACTGCTCTGTCCCGTTTTGTCACAGCAGGGAGTTGCAAAGGCTGGTGTGCGGAGCAGGAGGGATGGCCGGGATGGACGCCGGGTTAGGTCTGCAGGGCCAGAGACATTCCGAGATGCCTGCATGCACCTTCGTCTCCTCGTGGGCACTGCTGGCCTGTGACGGTGGGAAGTGACTCCAGCCACCACTGTCAGGGGCTCATCGGTCCCTTTGTTGCAGCCAGAAACTCTTTCCTGGCACACCCCACTGGGTGGTCTTGGCAAGTCATCCCCTTCCAGGCCTCAGTTTCCCCATGTACAGATGAAGGGCAGATGAAGGGCTGTGTGACACCCCAGGCCCCTTCTAGTTCTAACTTCCAGTGACCCTAACTCTTGTTTAGAAGCTGATGGCTATTCTTTTGGACTTTACTTTTTAAAATAAATAATATAATGTAGATATTACCTTGTTTTAGAGAAAAAAAACCCCAAAGATTACTTTCAAAATATGATGTTTAAATATGTTTCACATAATGACTACCAATTCTCTTCGGACAAAGCAAGTCCTGGATAAGTTAAGGAAAAAAATTCTACTTTTAAGTTGACATGTAGTTTTTCCTTCTTTTAAGGACATTTTTTCCCCTGCTATTTTGTTTTTCTTTTTAAAAGTAGATTAATGAAATGGCACAAAAGATTTTAAACAGTGGATCTCTGGGAGGAAAGAACCCCGGCAGGGATGGTGTCGGAGGAAGGGCCGTGTGTCTCCAAGTTAGACGGGGTGACCTGGAGGGGACTGTCCTGATTCCTGGTGTCTTCGGTGGGCGCCACTGGCCGTGCCTGTCTCTTCACACTGGCCTGCCCAGGCTCTGCAGCGCCAAAGCGTCCCGGCCTGCAGTGGGGTCTCCCCGTGTGGGTGAGCCCGAGTGTGTGCAGCGTGGCGGGATCCCCGGCCCGGGTGCCCGGCGCCGTCCGGGGTGGGTTTCCCGGGTGTGGGCAGCCCCGGAGCCTGTTTGCTTCCGCTTCTCTGCCCGGACCCAAGCCCCGTGTCACAGTTCTTGTAAAATGCTGTCATTGAATTCCATACTACATATCTTACATCTTTTTTTCTTTTTTCTTTCTTTTCCCTCATTTTCTTTTGGTCTTATTTTATAGTTTTTGTTCCTTTTTTTGTTTTTCTCACTAGCATTCATTCTGTGGCCTTGATGACTTCCGTGAGCCGAGAACGCGGGTTGGTATCCTTTCCTTTTCTCTGATAAAATGATGATTTTCTGAAAAAGGAGGCTTCCTCCCAGTCTCTGACTGTGACGTTCCTTGTGGAACGTGGCCCTGGGCCCGGGTGTCCCGGGTGCCTGAGGAGTTCCGCCCCTCGGAGCGAGATCAGGAAAGATCTGTGAATAAGAAATTCCCCTGTGCACTTTCGTCCTGCAGCGGAGGCTTCTGTTTTATTCCAAAGGTTCTTTCTAGTTTGGCTTCAGTCCCTGGTGCTCCCTGTTGCCTTGTGACCAGTAAATCCTCTGTAGGGTCCAGAGCCAGTGGCTTCCAGGGCCAGGGACTGTAGAGCAGGTGGCTGATGGGTGCAGGGCTCATGACACCAGAGCATGACTGACGTGCAAACTGCCCAGGGGGCCTGTGCAGGAAGCCACCAGCTCCCTGCCCCTTACCCCAGCTCTGTGCCTGGTTTGATGGCCGTGCTGTGGGACTCCAGAGTGAAGCCGGCCGCAGCTGGCCCTGCTCTGACCACTGGGCTCTGTGTGTTCCCAGGACGCAGCGCCCACCCTGGGTTCCCACTTTGGCATGTAGACCCCCCACGTTCTCCCTGCTGTGAGTGCCCATCTCAGGGCTGGGGTCAGCTGGGGGCCTAGACTCTAGAATTCTGCCTCTGAATCCAGCCCAGGGCGAGGGGATCAGCCCGTCCCTGAGCTTGGGGGATGCCCACTGTGCCCACCAGCTGCCTAGACCCCTTGGGCTGAGCTCGGATGCTGGGCCCCTGCCTCACGCCCACAAGGGCTTTGGTCTGGTACCTTCTGCCCCAGTGCCTGGGCCAGTACTGGGCACGTGGGAGATATTCATTCAATGTCTGTGAAATGGATAAAGGAATGATCTCAGGTCTTAGAAGGCAACTTACACTCAGTCCCACCCGATGAGAGGTGGGGATGGCCACAGGGGTTTGGGTGGGTTTTGGAGGACAGGGGACCCCAACCCTGCTGCTGCTGCTTCCCTGGACGGTGGGGGAAGGTCCCTCAGGGACTCAGCCAGAGCTTCAGGGCAGCAGTGGGGGAGGGGCAGATAAGCCAAGGGCTCCTCTAGGCACTTTAACCCTTGATTCTTATGTCATTTCAAATTATTTTTTAACCTTACAGGATAAAAAAAGAGTTTATGGAGCAAACTGAGTCCCTACAGCAACCCCAACCCCACTAAAACCAAAATTCAACAGCGAAATAACTTATTCAAAAGCCCAGAGACTGCAAACAGAATTCACATATATTTGACAACAACTTTAAGGGGAGGCCTTTTGGACATATGGCTGGGTCCTGGCTATCCCAAGGGGTAAGAACTCTGCAGGGACGATGGGGATTTTATCAAACTCGGAGCCACATTCGTGTCCCAGCTGTGGCACCTTCAAGAGAGTCCAAGGGAGCAGAGACATGAATTCCAGGAAACTAAGTGCAATTACCAGAAACCAAGGATCAGAGCCACCGTGCCGCCCTCGCCTCCACGCCTTGTGCCTGCCCTGGCCGCAGTGTGTGTGCCCGGCTGGACAGACACCGTCTCTGCCCTGTGTACATAAATCTCCACAACTGTGCTGTGTTCACCCGGCGGAGTCTGTCCCAGAGCGACTTGCAAATGGCCCTGTGATCTGAACCCCAATTCAAGCCCCAGTCAGCAAAACCTCTAAATCTGTGCATACCTGGACTCAGCAGCTGGAGCCAGAGAGACAGAGCGGGACTCTAGTGAGGGGCTGGAGCCTTGGCCGCCCTGGAGGAGCAGACTTCAGGGACCTCAGATTTCCCAGTGGAAGCCGAGGGCTCCATCACTCTTGTGGGTGTGACGTGACAAAAGTCCCAGAGCATGACTGTCCCTGGGGCCAGGTGGAGTGAGGACTGAGAAAGTGGATGCAGTCACTGACCAGGGCATGCTTCGGCCTGCCTTGTGTCTTCCTTATAACCTGCAAGGGCTCCAGGGAAGAGGTGCTGGGGCCACGCCCAGGGCGCCTGCGGGGACGCGGCTGCGTCCGCGGGGGTCTGACACCAGGGCCCGCTGTCACACCACGCGGAGGAAGTGCACCCTTCCTGCTGCGGGAGGCTGCCCCTGCACAGAGCCAGGAGAGGCTTCAGGGTGCCGGAGGCCTTCCCAGAGAAGGGAGGGGCAGCCGCGGAGGGCCGGACGCCGGCGGGGGACAGTCCTCTGGGAGGACATTGCTGGAGAAGTGGCTCTCTGTCGATGTTCCTGTTGTTCTTCCTGGGTAGGGTGGGGCGTCCTCTCCCAGCTGTGGGAAGGGCAGCTCTGCAGCCAGAGTGGATGGTGTGAGAAGAGCGTGGCTGGGAAGGGGCAGCCAGCGCGTCTGTGCTGAAGACCCTGCCCAAGGCGAGGACGGGCCGCCCGACGGCTGGCTGTGGGCGGAAAGGCCCAGTGCTCTGCTCTTGGGCCGAGCAGCAGCCCTGTGATCTCCAGTGGGAAGGACCTTTGGACAAAAGGGACGTGACTGAAATTCGGGCAGCTGAGGGAACCCCAGGGGGACGGTACCCGACAGAGGAGCTGACAGTTCTCAGAAGGCCAGATGCGTGGGTGGGGGACATGGTGCTCAGCACAGGGGGCCCTGCCAGCCGGGAGGGCTGCCCGCACGACACCAAAGGATTTGGGGGCTCTAAGCAACCGTGCACCAGGACAGCCCAGAAGCGCCATTCTCTTCTGAAATCCAAATCCCAGCACCTGCTGGCCCAGCCCACATGACTTACCAACACTTGGTGACCAGATATGAACCAACTGATGTCTTTGCTTGAAAAACAGCGTCTGAGCAACCGAGGCAGCGGTGGGAGTGTGGGAGCACATAGCGAGTGGGAGCAAGAGCATGCCTGTGTCCCGGGCTGGGGAGACACGGGACGCAGCTAACTGCTGTGAGGTAGAGCGCCCGTCGGCACGCCCGCGGGCACTGCAGGAGTGTGGGTCCTGTCCTGCGAGGCTGCCCGGCTGTCCACTCAGACCGTGTGTGACAGAAATGGCCTTGGCTTTGAAGTCGGACCCAGCTGGTCACTCTCAGCCCGCCCACTCCTTGCTGCTCCGAGGAAGGGGGTGACGGTTCCAGGTGACGCTGAACTGTGAGACCCGCAGACTCCCACAGGCCACGCTGGGCGCCCGCCGCTCTCTGTGGGAGGCGTCCTCTAAGGGGTCCGCACAGCCCACCGGGGGCCAGGACCCCTTCTCTCCGGCACCCCAGGAGGCAGCTTAGGTGGAGGGAACGAGGTTCGCCCAGGCAGGTATGGGAGTGGCACTGCTTCCGAGCCCCAAGTCCCTGCTTAGGGTTTCTCGTAACATCCCCAGGTGTAGCTTCCTAGGTCCCTCCTCACAAGGGCCTTTGTGGTCAGGGAGCCTCTGCACTCTGGCAGCCACCGGACACACACCTGCACGTCACCCACAGCCAGGGGCCCGGGGAGGTGCGTCGGTCATGCTGTTGCTGCTGCTGCTGGCTGGTAATGCGTGTGTGGTTCCCAGGGGAGCAGAGCTGCACGTCCTGGGAACCCAAGGTCACTTCCTCACGTAGGAAGGAGAAGGGTGGCTCACAGACCCGCTGGGAGGACTAAGCAGAGGGCTATGGAAGGCTCCTGGCACAGGGACACCCGTGGTGCAGCCTACACCCGTGGGCTTCCGCCTCTCGCCTCAATCCTCTGTGGGCCAAAGGCAGCCGGGGACGAGTTGGGGCAGCGGAGTCGAAGCCTCGCAGCTGTGCTCCGTCACCGCCATCGTGGCTGTCTCGTGGGAGGCTCGGAGCGAGACCGGGACAGGAGACCAGCTGCACGTGGACAAGCCGTGCTGGGTGACCCAGCAAGTCAGTCCCCCATGGCTGCAAGACCTTTCCCACTGGGTCCCACTTCACTCTGGGTCTCCGGCTGATCACAGATGTGATTTTGCTCCAGTGACATGCTGAACTAAACTGGGGGAAGGGACAAGTGCTCTGAGCTGACGCGATTAGAGTTAGCTCAAGCTAAAGGTCCGAGATGCCCCAGAGTTTGCACACAGTGCTGGGCCCCGGGGAGACAAATGTGTGTTCAGGGGCCGTGGCTCACCCCACAGGTTGCCCACCTGCTCCAGCTCTGGTGTCACTGTCCTTTCCCAGTGAATTCCACATCCTCCTCCCCCACCCCCCCACCAGCCTCTACTGCCTCCCTGCCACCCCCCCACCCTCCCGCCACCTGCTTCTTCTCCCTCCCCTGCCGTAGCCAATCCCATAACCAATCTGTAACCATAGGAACCCTGCCTGACACTCCCAGTGCAAACCATGGTCTGTTTGATTTTTGTTTATCTTCTGACATTTAACCAGAACCTGCTAGGGGCCAGCCAATGTGGGGTCCTTGTCCTCTCTTGGGTTATCTGAACGCTTGGGGGCTTCTGTAGACCCAAAACTGTGCCCTCCGGGTCTGGCTCTGCACTAGGATGGAGCCCAGGTCTTCAGATGGCCGGACCTCCCCTGTCCCTCCCCCCACCTCTCTGGGGTTGCCGTTCCATCTGAGATGGGGACTCCGGTGTCCTTCCTGTGGCCACCCTCGGACTGGGGAACCTTCCCAAGCCTCCCAACGGACCAAGGCCGCACCCTTACAGCCACCCACAGGGGTCGATAAGCCACAGGCAGGCCACGAGCCCTTTTGTCCCCCCATTCTACCCTGTTCTTCCCCCAGGAGTTTCCATCACTTCTCCAGAAAGAGCCCGAAGATACTTCCCCAGGGGAGGCCCTGCCATTGCCCTGCCCTCAGGGGAGGGCGAGGACGCACCCGCCCGCAGGGCTGCTCCCCCAGAAAGGGCTGGAGCTCCTACTTCTTCCTGGGGAGGCCTCAGGATGATTTCAGTCTGTCATTCTGCTGCCTTCACTGTGGATGGATCCTCGGGGCCCAGGCCCAGGCCCTGGGAGCTCACAGGAGCCTCACAGCTGGGAGGGGAGCTGCCGCCAGCCTCGTTTTGCATGGGGCTGAGTCACTTGCCTAAGATCATGCAGCAAGTAAGTGGCGGGGCTGGACCAGCCCAGGCAGCTGACCGCAGGGTCTGGGGGCCTCACAGCTTCGCCTCTGCCCAGAGCAGCTCGCTGTGCGTGTGCCGCCCCCGTGAGCCATCTGCACAGATCCACTCGTTCGTTCCTCGGCAGCTCTTGGCTTACGCGCTATTTTTACCCCCTTTTATGAGAGCTTAGGTGTTACTCTTCCAGGGTCACACCTGGGACGTGATGGAGACAGGCCGAACCCAGGCAGGCGGCCCCTCTCCCGGCCAGCGTGCACCCCGCCCCCGCCGCCGACTGCCCCCGTCCCCTGCAACCCCTTGCGGCCACCCAGACTCTGGCCACCGTCAGGGAAATGTGATTAAAGACAAAAGCTTGTCCCAGCTCAGAAAACCTTTCCACAAAGGTAGGAAAGAAGCAAAACCTTGTATTAGTGAATCAGCATTAACCCAGGATGCGACGTGCATCACAGGCGACCCCTGAGAGCGTGTGAAGACAGAAAGCTCCCCCTTTCCTGTGGCCGGGCACAGCCCACGCACGTTCTCGGGACGAACAGTCACCACTGGTACACCGGCTCCTCCTGAGTTCACCTGGTGATCGGGGTGACCTGTGTTCAGTCCTTTTACCCAGAGGAACAAATAAACCTCTTGTCTTCATGACAGGAGGCACTTTTGCAACTTGGAGCCAGGTGCCCACCGAGTTAGGCACCGTCCCTCCCACAGGACACCAGGGCTGCTATTTTCCCTGGATATGATATTCCAAAGAGATGGCTCGAAGGTCCTTTAGAAAGACATTCTTGGGTCATAAAGCTGGCAAAAGGCTTATTTTGCTTGGAAGAGGATTTACAGATATTTCAAAGATTCAAAGAAGGAACTTACAAGTTTTCTAAAGTAAATACTATAAGAAAAGAGAAGGGGGAAGTCTCTTCCCTTATTTTTAACAGGGGAATTAAGCCTCTTATTTTCGATTTTTCTTTGCCCTGACACCTCTCTGCAGCAGGCCTGGCCTGCTGCCACCCCTCCTCCTGCATGCGAGCCGCCTGCCTCCCGCCCCTGCAAACCCCGGCATGCTCGACCCCCAAATCACAGTGGCCTGGGCACCGCCCGACTGCCCTGTGCCCACGGAGAGATGCAGAGTCCTCGAGTGTCTGCGTGGATGTGGCCCCAGGCCCCTCTGTCCTTCCTCACTTCCCCCTTCTGTGTGCCCACTGGGCCAGCCAAGCCCAGACTGCCCCATTCCCTCCGCCTGTCCTGCCGCGCTGCGTAAGGCAGTGGCCTGAGGAGCCCTGCACCGGGGGTCTCCTACCCACCCTTCTTGCAAGTCTCATCCTCCTAGGATCTCGTCAGCCCTAGGCTTCCTCTCCCACCTCTGGGCGCCGAGAGGGTGTGTTTTCTTCTTCCCTGGGGTCTTGTTGCAGCCACACCTATTGTATCTCCTGTGCTAGACACACACTCTCCAGTTCTGGAGTCAGATCTCGATTTCAATCCATAGCTTGTCCACGTGCAGCTGGTCTCCTGGCCCGGCCTCGCTCCCAGCCTCCACGAGACTGCCATGATGGCAGTGACGGAGCACAGCTGCGAGGCTTCGACTCCGCTACCCCAACTCGTCCCAGCTGCCTTTGGCCCATGGAGGATTGAGGCGAGAGGCGGAAGCCCACGGGTGTAGGCTGCACCATGGGTGTCTAACTGCCACTTTCCATTCCATCTGTGGGGCTGGACAAGCTCCTCCACCTTCCAGAGCCTCCATTTGCCCATCTGTAAAGTGGTCATGTGAATGCCCACCTCATAGGGTCACTGGGAGAGGTGGACCAGGTAAGGCATGAGAGGCCCCAGCGTGGCTGGCACTGGGGCATGTTAATTTCCCACCCCTTCCTCTAGCGAGCTGTGAGTCCTCAACAGCTACGAGCTGTGCCCGGAGAAGGGGTGTGGAACCTCACTTGTTACTGCGGAAAAACTTGAGCTTCATTTACTACTGAGAATGTATAACACTCTGATGGTCCTGCCTGGAGATCTTATTTTTCCTCATTGTACACATTATTAAGCATTTAATTCCAAGTGATTTTTCTGCGACTTTTGCTTGCCTTGGGTGAATTCTGGCATGCTGTCTTGTAAAACGAGAGGCTTTCATTCATATTGCATGACGTTTGTGCAAGTGAAACCCGTGTCACCCACTCGTGAATAATGCACCTGTTCTTGCGCTCCCCAAAGGATATTTTCCTGAACAATCTGAAGGCACAGCCACCACCTCGGAATCTCCAGGAAGTCAGTGTTGCAAATTCACTTAACTTTATTAAGTCTTGCTCCATGAAATATTTACGAGATGGAGCCAACAGCTAAGGGAAGGACAGAAAAAAACTTCAGCTATGTCATCAGAGCGCCCAGCAGCGACGGGTTCGATATAATGAACGTTGATGTGAAGGTTGACACGTCCTGGGTGTTCCGGGACATGGAAGATAGCAGTGAGGAGCTGGGATGTCTTCCGGAAGCAGCAGCCAGTAGCCCCGATGTGGACACAGGGACACTCAGGAAGCAGCTGGAATCCTCCGAGCAGAAGCTGCTGGCAGCAGTGGACAAGTACGTGACGCCGGAATCTGCGCTGAGGGACAGGTAGTTGTGCCGTTTTGATCTCTTTGTGTGTATTTAGCAAATCCTGGGGCATCATAACTGTGTTCTCATGGTGTGTTGAATCGTCTCTACAGCCGAGGAACCGGGCTCACCGAGGGCAGTCGTTTGTGCTCAGTCCCTCCTGTCTTTCCCATCCTCTCTCCCTAGCTCCCTTCTGGACACAGCCAGTGGGAGACCCCGGAAGGCAGGAGGAAGGGAGAGACCAGGGCCTTCCCCTCACTTCTGCTCTGGGTGTTGTCATCCCCTCTGTGGCTGTAACTCAGACACGCTCTCTGCTTCCTCTGTGGTCCCAGCTCCTGCGGGATGGCCTGGCTCCCTGGCCCTGGTGACATGATCTCCACCCCCAGGGCCAGAAGTGGCTCCTGGCAGTTGCTAGTCAGGGCTGCCTGTCACCTCTGCCTGGCCTTGTAGCTCTGCCATCCTCTTTGCAATAGTTTCTCTGCATTAGTTTCTCTCTGCTGAATTCCCTGGCCTGGGCTCTGTTTTCCTGACGGAGGTGACATGGTCCCTAGGTGGGACATCTGAGTCCAGGTCTTTCTCCAAAGCCCGTGGTCTTTCCTGATGATTTATTGACACCTAGGCTGGCAGAGTGAGGTGGGGCCTTTCATAGATATCAGAGCAGAAACTAGCATGGTTATGGCTGGGATCGATTCTACTGGGCTTGCTAATGTCCCAGCAACCAAGTGCCTTGGATTTTTGTGGGACTTCCCCATTTTCCCCCATTTGCCTTCATTTCAATAAAGACAAGTCATTAAAGGTGTATGTACATGTGGTTTACCATTTTCCCTTTTGGTAAAACTTTTCACATGAAGAGATTCACAAATCAGAAAAATTCTGTTGCTATCCTATGTGATCACTCATTCATATACTCGCTCATTCATCCTGCAACCTGCACTTCCTCCCAGGAGTCAGGCACTAAGCCGCGCTAGTTTGCTTGGGCGGCCGTGCCGAAGGCAGGCAGTCCTCGCTGAATGTCGGCGATCTCTTGTACCTGCGGCTGTAAATGAGACGTGTAAGGAAACCAGTTTGCCACTGGCTGATGGATATACATGAGAGCTGAGTTCCTGCAGTCTTTCTGATCACAAAACATCATCAAACTTCTAAATAAAGACCCCAAACACTTCTAATAGTAAACATTGAAATAAATGTGAGCTATGCATCCATTTAAGAAAGACTAATAAAAATGAGTAAGCTAGTAACTTACCCACCGTTGCAGTTCGGAGGGGGCAGCCGGGGCCTTGCCCCGCAGCTCAGCGCCCAGGGCAGGAGCAGCCCGGGCAGGGCACGGCCCATCGCAGGGCGCACTCACACCCAGCCGCTTGCTCACGCAGACTGGACCGTGCAGACTCCCGATCCACTGGACCCTCAGAGCTTTGGGGTGTGGGAGGAAACCCCTGCAGACATGGGGAGGGCGCGCCAACTCCACACAGACGGCGGTCCGGCTGGGAATCAATTTTTTTTCTCATCAACGTTATAACAAAGCGATGTCGAGCAGAGTGATGTTGTTCGAGACCTGCTGCACTGCACACTGGGTGACTCAACAGAAATTTATTTCCTTACATTTCTGGAGCCCAAAATTCTGAGAGCAAAGTGTTGGCAGGGTTAATTTCTTCTGAGGCCTCTCTCCTTGGCCTGCAGACAGCTGCCTTCTCCCTGGTCCTTACACAGCCATCCCCTGTAGTGTCTGCATCCTGGTCTCTTCTTATAAGGACACCGGTCTTAGTGGATTAGGGCCACCCTAATGATTTTCTTTCAACTTAATTACCCCACTAACGGTCTTATCTCCAAATATAGTCATGTTCTGGGGTACTGGGGGTTAGTGCTTCAATACGTGAATTTTGGGGAGGACACAGTTCAGCCCATAGCTTAAGTCCCAGGGGTTGAGAGCTAGGGAAGGCAGGCCCCGGCCCTGAGACAGTAGCAGAGTGGCCACACAGGGCTGTACATTCAGATCTCCCTCCAGAGAGACTGGCAGTGAAATCCAGAAGGTCAGTGGGCCTGGGGTGGCTGGGCGGGAAAGCCCCACCAAAGGAGGCCCCTCGTGTGCGGGAGCACAGAGAGCCCTGGGGCACCATGACTGCTGGAGCTGAGGGGCTGCGTGGCCGCTTGGCCAGGGCCTGGGGAATGTGGCTGGTGCCCTCTGTTCTCTTTGATGACGGGTGCACCATCTTGCAGGAGAGGGGCGGGAGTGAAGGAGAAAAGGTCCCCATGCCAGTCCCATCATGGCCCCCTTGAGCCCCAGATGCATAGAGCCATGATATCTCCTTTTACAGATGAGGAAACTGAGGCTGAGAGGATGAAATACATTATCCAGGGTCATTAAGAGCTGAAGCCAGCATCTGGGTGCATAATTCTGAGTGCAGATTTCAGGCTGGCTAGGGTATGGTAAAAGCTAAGGTAGAGTATGCATTAGATTTGCTTCAATTAAAGAGTTAAAATATAAAAGTATTTATTATAAAAATAATGTAACATCTTTGTTAAAAATTTGAGGAAGAAAACCCCACTCTCATCTTCATCATAACACTGTGATGTTGCACATTCATTTCCAATCTACATGCAACAAAACTAATAATAGCTGAGCACTTACTGAGTGTGTGGTCGGTACCAAGCCACCGTTTACATGCTTGACAAGTATTAACACAGTTAATCCTTAAAACAACACTGGAAATGGGGTCATGATATTCTCCTCGTTGTATAGATGCGGCAGTCAAGACACTGGGAGGTTCAGTCACTTACCCGAGACCCCACACAGCATTTACCAAGGCCCAGGCGGCTTCTGCAGCCGTGGCGGCCCGGGTGTCCCGCTGCCGCAGTGGTCTCCTAGTTTCATAGCACTCTTCGCAGCACCGGATGTGAACATTTCTATAAACTTGTCATTAGCGTAATCAGTGAAAAACGGCACTTCCTTGTCTCGTTTCATGTTTGGGAGTGTATTAGTTTCCTGTGGCTGCTGCAAGTTTCCACAAACTTGGTGGCTTAAAACAACACAAATTGATTGTCTTACAGTTCTGGAGGCCAGAGGTCAGAAATCAGTCTCGCTAGGCTGAAGTTAAGGAGTCAGCAGGGCCAAGCTCAAAAAGCCATCACAGGGGAGTCCCTTTCCTTGCCTTTTGTGTCTGCAGAGCTGCGTTCCTTGGCTCCTGGGACCTTCCGCTATCCTTGGAGCCAGCAGCGCAGCATCCTGCTTCAGTGGTCACATGGCCTCTCTAGGGTCCAGTCCCTCCACCCCTCCTCCTCAGGATGATGTGGTTGCAGTTAGGACCCCCCGGACAACCCAGGGTCACCTCCCCCTCTCAAGATCCTCAACGTAGTCACCTGTGCAGTCTCTTTTGCATTTTAAGGTAACACCCATAGGCTCCAGGGATATATCCAGGACCTGGATATATTTGGGGGCCACAATTCAGCCTGCCAAGGTGAGCTTAGTCATTTTCTGCTTAGTTTAAGATTAGAAATAGCATCAGAATTAAATGCTGTCTCATGTTTAATGCTGCAGTGCAATCTGAAAAACTAAACAGAAAGGCTTTTCTTTTTCCTTTCAGATCTCGCCACCTTTCACCACCCATCAGAAAGTGCTCAGTCTGAGTCTGAGCCGTTCCCCCAGGGCTGCTCCTCGGTCCAGTTTGGAAGGACCTTGATTGTAATCCACACACGAGTTCATGCTCCCTTCTGTCACTCTTGAGACCTTCCCTCAAGGCCTGAGAACTGGAACAGGAGAGGGGACTCTGGGCCTTATATTAGCAATAATGCATCATTTAACTTCACCTTCACGGCAACTTGCTGAGCAGGGCATGGTGGCCTGGCTTTATGGACACACACTGAAGATTACTGTGGTGAACCAGCCCAGTCAAGGCCCCATGGCTGGTAGATGGCAGAGCCCGGAGGCAAAGCTAGGTCTTCACCCAGGGGAGCAGAGTCTGTCGTGCGTGAGCAGGTCCCCTGGCAGGGACTTGGGGAAAGGAGCAGGAATTGTGCAGAGAGCTTGTCCGCGGAGGCTGTGAACACGCTATTCACGTGCATCATGTTTTCTACTAGAGAGGCAAGGTTAGCACGTAGGGGACTTGCAGCCCAGGCACAAGCAGCAGACAGGCACATCCTTGTGGTGCCTCCTCTCCCAATGGGACCAGAAGCCCAGCCTTTCCTTGTGGACTTTCTCCCGCCACTCTGCACGTGTCCTTGCCACAGGGCTGCGAGCAGAGTCCACCTTCAGTCTGGGTAGCGCTTTTGCGTTGCGTTGCGTTGTGACACAACCTCCGTGTTTCCCCAGGGCCACACAAAACCTTCGTGTGGCTTGGCCATTGCTAACTATTAGATAGTTAAGCCACTTCCAACTTCTCACTTGGAAGAGTAAATAATACAGAGATTGATTTTTTTTTAATTGCAGAAACCTTTTTTTTAAAAATTCAATCATTTCTTTAGAAGAGATTCATAAGAAAGTAGCTAAAATGGGAGACAACAGAGCATAGGGTTAACTGTGATTTTAGGAGTCAGACAGGCTGGACTCTATCTATACAGCTGTGTGACTGTGGGCAAATTGTCTGCCCTCTCTGATCCTCAGTTTCTGTTGTGTGTGATGTAGGGGTAACAGAATCCATTTGAAGCCTGGCAATGTTGTGAGGATTAATTAAAACCCGCAGTTGAGCTCTCAGCCTAAATGGCTCAGGCTTGGTCACTCTTAGTTGGTATTACCCAAATGTGGGATTACTGGTTTAGGGGTGAGAACACCCTTAAGATTGCTGATGCATGGTATCTTATTATTCACATGCTATATTTGAAGTATTATAGATAATCTCTAAAATGATATGTATGAATGTCATACAAAATGTAATTTTGTCAGCATGTCAAATTGGCCAAATGACAAAAAAAAAAAGTTGTCCCTGGTGTCCGTGAAAGCCTCAGGCTGTGTTTACTGCATCCTGAGCGAGCCTCTCCCTGCTTCTGTGCCGCAGGATCCAGGAGCTGGAGCTGTCGGAGAAGCAGCTCCTCGGGAAGGTGGCCCAGCTGAGCGCCCGCGTGGCCCAGGAGAGAAGCGCCTGGCTCCAGGCCCAGGAGAAGCTGGCGGCGCTGCAGGGGGAGCTGGCCAGCCGGGTACCGTTCCCTCCTTTCCATTTCCTGTCCCAGCAACGCCGCGGGAGCAGGGCAGCAGCTGCAGTTGAGCAGACAGTTGGGGGGGCCTGGGAGAGAAGGAGCTGGGGGGATCCTGATTCTGTGGTGCACGTGGCGGCTGTGGGGCCTGGGGTGTGCGGGGTGGTGGGAGGGGGAGGGGATGACTGGATCTGCTGCCCTGTGGGGGTTGCACGCTCCCTGGGACCTCTGGTCAGAGGTTCATTTCCATGTCCCCAGGACCAGACCGTCTCCTGAGGGCAGGAGATGGCCGATGCAGGGTCCCTGTCCGGCAGGTGGGAGACGCCGATGGGAACAAATGACTGTAGAACCGGAGTGGGTGCCATGCGGGTGGTGCAGTAACACTGCGTGTGTGTGGTGGAGGGTGCGAGGGAGAACTGGAGCCATGTGAGTTGGGCCTTGTTGGGAAGGGCACACGAGGCATGGTAACAGCGTGGGCAGAGGCACGGAAGTGAGGGAGAGCCGACCAGGACTGGGTAGAGGATGTGTGCAAGGTGGGGGGAAGGGAGGGAGGGTTCCAGAGGGGTCAGACTGCCAGGTCCTCTGTGGCGACCAAATTCTGAAGGCAGTGAGGAGCAGGGGACTTCAGCAGGGAAGGCCCAGGCTGGGATGCCACCCTCACTGTGTGGGAGAGAGGTTCTGGTGAAGGGGAACATTGGAGCCCTTCTTGGGGAAGCCGTGGGCTCTGGAGGCAGATGCCTGGAACTAAACCCTGGTTATGCCACTCACTAGCTGTGTGACCTTGGGCAGGTGGCATAACCTCTCTGGGCCTCAGTTTCTTCATCTGTGAAATGGGAATAATATAGTACCAACCCTCTCAGATTGTTGCGTGGGTTAAGTGTGCGTTAATACATGTAAAACACCTCCAACAATAGGTATTTAAATAATGCTATCTGCTTTTACGATTATTAGCCATGATTGAAATTTTCCAGGTGAGAGACGAGGAGGGCTACGGGGGAGGCCATTCTTAGGAAGGACAGCAGAGGCAGAAACGATAAGACTTCAGGGCAGCTGCATGTGGTGCCCAAAGATGCCCCTGAGGAATCCCGTTGTAGTCGGTTGCTGTTTAGACTGGAGCCCAGGCGTTTTCAAATTGCAGGTCGCAACCCATCGGTGGGAAGTGAAATCAATTCAGTGGGTCACAACCAGCATTTTTAAGAAATAAAATAGTCTAGGAAATATGAAAAGGCATCGCATGTGCTAAGGGGAGTGCTGTTTCATGACACTTGTTTCCACTGTACATAGGGGTGTGTGTACCCATCACCCAGGACGGGGTGATGTTCCCAGGTATTTCTTACAGTGGGACTCGCCCTGGCACAGCTGTTAACTGTAAGAGCAGTGCAGGGTGGAAAGATAAGTTGTCCAGTTAAATTAAAATTAGTCTTTGAGATGCCGAGGAGACATCCCAGTGGAGGTTGCTCCCCTTTATACTGGACTTCAGGTGCAGAAAGTGGACTAAATTCCCCTCCTTGGTTCAGAGCACCGCATCATTGCTGTGCCGAGGGGAACGCTTAACACCAGGTGTTGCTGGGCTATGCGGTACTCCAGCCTGGAGATGGGATGTCTCTGTAAAAAATGCTGTTGTAAATATTCTTGGAGCCATGCCCTACGTGCATGTGAAATCAGACACAGCCCTGCAATGGACAGGTTCACAGTGTGGTGGGGGACAGAGGACGAGGGGACAGAAAGTGAAGTGTGGTTAGGGAGGTGACAAGCACTGCAGGGACCAGCAGTTTCTGCAGGACACTAAGCCCTTTCCCACCTGCGTCCTCTTGTTCATTACCGGCTCGTGTGATATGTGTGCTCCAGGAAAATGCCTGTCATGAAACTTCACTCCCAGAGGAGGGACAGAGTTCAGAGTGATGAGCGGGCTCACCCTGGGTCTCTTGGCTATCACTCTGTCCAGCTACCAGCCAGCCCCCAGCCCCTAACACAAAATCTCTTGCTAGAGGCATCTGTATTTTGAAGTAGTACCCTAAATGAGTTTCCTAGCTGAGCTGTTGTTGTCATATTTCCAGTAAGCATTTACGTACAAAGATGCTCATTTCTGTAGTGACCTGTGGTCATTTTGAAAGCTATCAAAGGCAGACCCATCTGGGCAATGGAGCCCCGTCCACTGAGCACCGTGCAGCACAGATTACAGAATTTGCACCATCAGGAAAACCAGGAGACTATTCCTCCCAGGGGCTCTTACACCAGCTTTTGTCTACCCCAACACACCCCAAGACAAACTATTCAAAGAAAGCTTGTCTGAGCTGTTCCCAAGTTTCCTCTTCCATGTTTGCTCTTTGCTTGTTGGCTCTTCTTTTCTGCAAGTGCTCTGGCAGAGTGGCAGCAGCAGGCGCTAGCAGTTGAAAGAAAGCTTCTCATGGAGGCAGTTCCACCTGTTTGCTTGAATTAATTCCAAAAATTAGGCAAAGACTCTAATTTTAGAAGTGGTTGGTGCAACCCAGTCCAGCTTGTAGCACATGGGTGGGGAGGAGGAAAGCTTAAGAGCAGGGAGATGTGTTCTCTGGCCAGGCAGGTGGCCAGGTGAGGAAAGAAAACGCCTGAGTCAGATACAGGGGCTGGGAGTCCTGGCTGCAGGGAACTTTAGCTGCGTGCTGTGCCATTGCTCCTGAGTACCCCCAGGGGCTGTAGCAGTACCTCTCTCCAAGGGGGAGTATCCACCATAATGACAGTCGCTGTGGCACTGGTGTCCTGATGCGCCGGCCAGAGCCGTGGACCTTCCTTGGGCCAGTCATTGACCTTTTAGGTGCTGGGAAATGGGGAGCTCTGGGTAGTGCTGGGATGGAGGTGGGGACACTCAGGAGGATCCGCAGCAGCTGTTTACGCACTGGTGTGGCCGTATTCAGCACTGGGACAACTCCAGTGGCCGTTGGGGTGTGTTACGCTGATGGGCGTCCTGCCGGCTGCACGGCACCCATCCAAGGACTCAGGGAGCACCTGGGTGTGCAGGGCCCTGACTAGGGTGAGGTGAAGGAGGCACTCACCTCCTGTGCAAGGTTTAAGGGGCACCAAAAACTCAGTCATGGAGATAAATAATATTTTGATGCAATATTTTAATACAAAAACAATTAATACAAAAAATACACCAAGCACAAAATATGGAAATGTTAAGGAAAGACAGGATCAATGTGAGCGACAGTGTGTCCTTGGGCTTCCTGACGCCCTCATCCACCGTGAACTTGTAGGTGCGGGAGAAGGAGAGCGTGGCCCGGCGGCGGCTGCGGGAGCGGCTGCGGCGCAAGGACGAGGCGCTGGGGCGGCAGGCGGCGGCCCTGGAGGGCTGCCGGCGGGTCCAGCGGCGCCAGCTGGGCCTCGTGCGCGAGCAGGAGCGCGTCCTGCGGGCGCAGGTGCAGCGGCTGGAGCGCGACTTGCAGCGCCTGTGCCGCGCCCCCGGTCTCCTGCTGGCCCGGCTGGACGCCGCGGACCCGGGTCCCCAGGGCGCCGAGGCCGCTGCAGAGCTGTGCGCCCTGCAGACCAGGGCCGAGCGCGAGCGGGAGGAGGCGGCGCGCCGGCTGCGGGAGCAGAGGGCCACCGAGCGCTGGCTCCGCAAGCAGCTGGAGGAGCTGCGCTGCTGCGTGTACGGGCTGATGCTGTCGGAGATCGGCCTGCTAGGGCAGGTGGAGGACCTCACCCAGCAGAACCGCAGCCTGCGACAGGAGCTGGGAGCCCAGGTGCCTGCTGGTCACTGCAGCCTGGTAAGTGGCCGGAGCCGAGGGCAGCAGTAACGTTTCCTTTCTTTCGCCACTTGGTCAAGTCGTTGATCCATCTGTTCCCCAGTCTTCTCCTCATACACCCATCCCAGCCAGCATGATCCATCCATCCTTCATTCCATCCGTTCTCCTACCCACCCCTCCAACCCGTCCAACCTCACCACCCATTCTGCACACGGAATCTCACCAGCCATCTGCCCATCCCCTCATCTTCCACCACCCACGTGTCCACTCACCATCCATCCACCAATGCACCCACTTGTCCACCCCCCCACCCAGCTATCCAACCCTTGTCCACC
>CM052436.1:164178311-164319593 GCA_028533085.1 Varecia variegata | reverse complement strand
CCAACAACTTGTCCACCCCTCCCCACCCCCGCTGCTGTCATCCTCCGCTTCATCCTGACATCTGCTTGTCCATCCAGCACCTAGTAGCCCCCTTATCAAACCACTTGTTTACCTATTTTTGAAGTCTATTCGGGCTGTTACAACAGAATACCATAGACTGGGTGGCTTATAAACAACAGAAAGTTATTTCTCACAGTTTTGGAGGCTGGAAGTCCCAGATCAAGGCACTGGCAGATTCGGGGTCTGGGCAGGCCGCATTTCCTGGCACTTTCTCACTCTGTCTCACGTGGTGGAAGGGAAGGGGCCTCTTTTATAAGGGCACTAATCCTGTCCATGAGGGATTCACCCTCGTGACCTTATCATCTCCCAAAGGCCCCATCTCCTAACACCCTCACGTTGGGGATTAGGATTTTGACATATTAGGAGGGGGGACACAGACATTCGGACTCTTGCACCCACCCACCCACTTGTCTACCCGTGTTCCATCATCTTCTCATTCGTCCCACCGTCTGTTTGTCCATCTGTCTCCCCGTCAACCACTTGCCAGGCAGCCAACCAGCCACCCCATATCCCTCAGCATCTGTCCCCTCCTGTCCATCCGTCTATCCAACATCCACTGAGTCCCTGCTGTGCGCCAGGCCCTGTGCGGTGTCATGGGACTCTCATGTGCTCGGGAAATCTTTTCTGGCACAGCCCCTCCCTGCCCAAAGCAATCTCCCCTTCCTCTTCCCTCACAGCCCCGAAGGTGGGCGGTTCCCTCGGGAAAGTTCCACATGTGCGTCTTCGTTTCTCTTTCTTTAGACTGTGAGTCCCTTGGGGGCAGCATCCAGGCCTGACTGGTCTTTGCAGCTTTAGTCCCCACAGCAGCACACAGGAGGCCCCAGGACTTCAGAGTAGAGAGCACACGGGGGCGGGCCCCTTTCTGGTTTGCATATTTACTAGCTATGTGACGCTGGGCAAGTTTCTGGAACTCTGGAAGGCAGGCTGGACGTCATTTGACTGACGGAAGAGTAAAAACATTTACTACATTCCTGCCACGTGTGTGGCGCCCTCCGGGGTGTTTCAAAGACATTATTTCGTTTAATGCTCGTGAAGACTGTGAGGCAGGTACTGCTAGTCTCATTCCACGGATGAGGATGCTGAGGCTCAGAGGGCAAGCTCTGTTGTCACACACCTGTTGTCACACAGCTAGTAAGGGACGAAACTGGAATTTGACCCAAACGTGATGTGAGTCAAAAGCTCATTGTTTCTGCTGCACCCAACTGTCTCCCCGAAAAGAGCCCTGCTTCTCCCCTGGGCTCACGCTGAGTTTCGGGAGAAATGAGCGAGCGACCTTAGCCCAAAGAGGAGTGCTCATTTTTAAAAAATCAAATTTATCTTCAAACTTGAACAATCTATTTCAAGTTACCTGGGACCTTAAATGCTCTACATTATCTCAGGGTAATACCCCTGTCTTGCCCAGGTCATTTTAATAATGGCTTTATGTGTGGTCACAGTTTACCCATCTGCCACTTTATCCTCCTGTTGTCACTCTTGTGCATTTCCTGTTCGTTTTCCTCCGTTATGTTCATCAGATAAAAAGAAAACAAAGTGTACATTTAATATTGGCACCTTGTAATTTTGGAAAATAAATTGTGCATAGATGGAAATTGTCATTTAAAATTCTCTTCTTCTTCTGTAACTTTCCTAAACATAAGACTTTAATTTAGGCTGTTGGTCTCTCCATCTGTCCCATGTACTGCTGCTTGCTATTTCTTCAAAATGGTTATCTGGGAGGAAGCGTGAGTACCCCAATATTTAGGAGGAACAAGCTCATATTTGGTCCCTTTTGTGTTTTCTCATTTAATGCTAAGAACACCCTTGTGGGCCCGGCACTCTTCTCTCACTGAAGAGATGGAGAAACTGAGGCCCAGGAGGTTGAGCGACATCATCGCAGGCACCAGCTACTGAGCATCGGGCAGGAGCTGAGCCGGACGCCACCCTGCTGCCCTTACCTCAAGATCCTGGGGCCAGAGTTTGTTCTTGAGCACCAGAGGGTGAATTTAGTAGATTCTGTGCCATCTCGCACAAGCCCTGTCCACACATCTATGACCTTCTCAAGGTTTCATGCTTTCTCTCGTAAAAGTCCCTGTAGCCCAGGGAAACTGCATCTTGTGGGGGCACCTGCTCTCGGGCTGCGCTGGAGGCTGGTGTGCCCTGTCGCGTTCTCCTGAAGATTCCCCAGATGGCCCATGGAGTGTGGTCCCAGCCAGCTCTGCCCTCCACGGGGAGAGTTGCCTCTCATCAGCTGAGTAGCAGGAAAGCAGAGCTGCCCTGTCGGAGCACAGGGGTCCAGAACGCTGAGCCTGCAACACTGGGGCCGCGCTGGGGGCGAGCTGCTCACACCGGAGACCGCAGGCGGAGGATTCCAGCTCTGCCTCCTATCAGCTGCCATCCCTTTGGCGGGGTCCTTGACTCTCCGTGCCTCAGTGTTCCGAAGTGTGAAATGGGACCAATACTGGGATGATGCTAAGAGTATTTCTTCCTGGCATGGCTATGAGGATGAAATAAGAAGGCACAGGGAAAGGTCTGAGCGTGGTGCCCGGTACACAGTGAGTACACAGTGAGTGATCAGTCAAATCTAGCTTCACTCACTGTCACCGTCACCACGGCCACTGTCCGCAGCAGCACCACCACCGTCATCCTCCCCACCATCCCTTTCAGGGTCTGTGCTCGTGTGGCAGGATGTTGGGGAAGGTCACCCACACTACGGGACATTGTAGGTTTCTCTCTCTTGGCTTTTTGTGTGTTTTTCCCAAGGGCTTGTCCCGGATTGGAGTAGGTTAAGTGGGAGTGTGATTTGTCTCCACGGGTCCTCTGGAGTGGCTGCAGGAAGCACAGCTGGCAGGGACCTGGGGTGGACAGGGCCTGTGGTCACCAGCTCCCATGTCCCCGTGGCCTGTGGATGGGCTGCGGAGGGGCTGAGAGAACCGCAGTGGCCTTCTGGGAAGGGCCACCCAGGGCAGGTCATTTCACTTCTTTTAACTGTAGTTTCCTGATAGATCAGCACGTGAGTACTGCGTTGCTAACGCTGCTGTAACCCAGCGCCGCAAGCTGGGTGCCTGAGACCACTGAACTGGCTCCTCTCCCGGCTCTGGAGGCTGGGGAATCCTAGAGCAAGGCGTGGGCCGGGCTGGTGCCTTCTGGGCGCTGGGAGGGGGACTCTGTCCCAGGCCCACCTCCTCCGCTTGGGGGCGGGCGTCTTCACATCACCTTCCCTCTGCAGCTGTCTGTGTCCAGATTCCCTTGTTGTGAGAACACCAGCATGTGGGATCAGTGCCCCACCCCACCCCAGTGTGGCCCCATCTTGACTGACTACCTCTGTAAGGACCCTATTTCCAAATAAGGTCACATTCTGTGGACGTGGGGATTAGGGCTTCACCATGTGACTTTCAGGGGCGCAATTCAACTCATGACAAGTGCCCCTCTGGATGAATTGTTCTGAGGACCCACGAGATGACAAAACTCCGCGGGTTCCAGATCCTTCACGGCAGGGAACGTGTGCTACTTCTGGAGCTTTGCACGGGCAGGCACAGACAGTCCCTAACGTGGACTGAAGCACCATGTTGTGCTGTGGACCTTATCCCCATTTTACAGAGGAGCAAGTGGAGGCACCTACTGGTCTGTCACCCGCGCAGAGTCACACGGATAAGTGGCCTGCCTTAGTCTGTTTGGGCTGCTATAACAAATGGCTGTGGACTGAGTGGCTTAAACAACAAAAACACTTATTTCTCACAGTTCTGGAGGCTGGGGAGTCTCCGAGAGGGAGGCACCTGCAGATGTGGTGTCTGGTGGTGACCCGCCCCGGCGCGGCAGAGAGAGCAGAGAGGAAGCCGCTCTCGCCAGTCTCTTCCGATGAGGGCACGAGGCTCCACCTCACGGCCTGGTCACGTCCCAAAGGCTTCACCTCCTGATATTGTCCCTTTGGGGATTTGGGTGTCAACGGATGGATTTTGGGGGACACAGACATCAGACGGTAACACGGTAGGACCAGGCCTGGCACCTTGGTAGGCTGACCCCGTAGCTGTGCTGTAAGCGCCGTGTCCTGCTCCTCCAGTGGATCCGGTCAGTGGGTCAGTGTCAGTCCAGGCCCGTGTTCTCAGTGCCTGCGCTTGGCGCAGGTCTGAGCTCAGCCCAAGGGCTGGGGTGTGAGTGAGACAAGACCCGCCTGCCCAGGATGACAGACAATAGCCTGGGAGGAGGGGTGGGGACAAGGAAGGAGTAGGAGAAGGCAGCCTGTGGAGTCCGTGGGTCACTGTGAGGATCCTGGCGGTGAAATGCAGGCTGGACCTGGGCCACGGAGTGTGACAAGGCTGCCAGGCCCTGTCCGTGTCTCAGGGCAGCTGACGGCCTAGACTTAGAGTATCTGAGGTCAAACAGGGCCACCTGGAGAGACAGAAGCCGCCCTCAGAGGGCCCCCAGGGAACGTAGGGTGCCAGCCAGCCACAGGCTCTTAGGCTGGGTGCAGCCTGAGACTGTGCGCATCAGAATCTAGAACCTCTCAATAAGGAACCTGCAGAGCCAGAGGCTGCCCTTTGGGGTCCTGGTCAGAGTGGCACAATCCCCAGTGGCTGGTGTACGTGGCTTCCAGGCCTCTGCATATCTATGAAGTCACACGTAGAGTCCCGAGAGCAGCTTATATTGTGACTTTCCAAAGCTGCCGGTGTGTTTTCACAGGGGTGGTGAGTGACCGTGAGGACTGAGAGCAGGTCTTTCTCTGGATAACTGTGGCGACCGCCATAGGATCGCCCTCCCTCCCTCGCCCCCTCTGCTGTGGCCCCATTGCCTCAGGATCAAGCTCCGCCTCCTAACCATGGCATTCGAGGCCCCTGAGGCTCTGGCCTGGGACTCCTTCTTCATGCTCAGTCCCATCTACCCTGCTCCAGCCACACTGAGCTCCTGTAGGTCCCTGAACATGCCAGGCTTTTCTGGCCTATAAACTTTCCCCATGTCTAGAAGCTTCTCCCGCCTGCCCCTGTTTAGACTGTTTGGTAAATCCATTCAGCAGGAATGTTGTTTCCTCCAGGAAGACTTTCCTGAGCTCACATTAGCTCGTTCCCTCCTCAGTGCCGCGTGCGACATGACCCTCCTGGTGCCCTCTCGTTCCCTGTGCCCGGCTGCCAGCCCATAGCCATGCAACCCTCCTCCTCACCAGCGGGTTCCGACTCAGCTCCAAATCCCAGCCCTGGGATGTGAAATGTTTCGTGAGCGAGTGACTCAGTGGATAAATGAACACGGGAAGGTATTTGCTCCACTGCCCGTGGGCTATGGAAACTTCTGGCCAAAGGGACTGCCACGCAGTGGTGGTGCTGGGAAGTGAGGTACAGAAATTGGGATTTGTGCAACAGATAGAAAGTCATTGCAAAGGCCGACGTTTATCGCGTGCTGCTCGCCCGCCCGGCACAGTCACGAGCTGCATTCCCCCATCAAGCTTATGAGGTGGTAGATTTATTGATTCTCATTTTGCAGAGGAGGAAACTGAGGCAGGAGGTAAAGTCACTTGCCCAAGGAGGTGCAAGCAGCAGTACCTGAAAGGAGGCATAGGCTTCGCCACCACCTGAAATGCTACACCACCGCCGCTGTGCTGTCTGGTGTGCTCTGGGAGCTGTGCGTGACTTACAGTGAGGGCAGTTCTCATGAGAATGGCTAGGTAAACGCAGTTTATCTGCAGATGCGTCTCAGTGCTTTTCTGTGAGTGCGCACCGGGTGCCTGCCGCGTCCCCGGTACGGTGATCCAGGCACGGACCCTGCTCTCCACAGCATGCAGGGGAGACAGACACAGATGCAACCAGCAGTGCTACAGTGCTGTCATGGCAGAGGACAGTGCAGGACTGTGGCCTGGCCTGGACGGTGACAGAGGTGCTCGTGCAGAGAGATGAACAGTCAGGCTCTTCAAATGTCCTTATGCAGTGTTGTCCCAGAGCGGAAATCACGCTCCCGTGTCAGGGCCTTTAGGAATTACGGGTGCACGGAGCAACCCCTGGTGGCAGCTACAAAAATCTTTTTGTTGTTCGCTGAATTGTGGGCAGCCGCTTGGTCATGGCTTGTGTCTGCGCAGAGCTGCATGTTACACGTCTGTTACCTTGGCAGCAGGAGAGGGCTTGAAAGAACAGTGTTGATAATGTCAAAAAATAAAACACAGGCAAAAGGCATGAGCATACAAATAATATAAAAGAAAATACAAATGGCCAGTGGTCTTACCAAAAACGGTCAGCTCCATTAGTTATAAGATAAATGCAAATGATCAAAACCTCGGGATTCCATTTTCTTATATTTGTCAAATATTACAAGATCTCACTGCTCTGGAGGGTTTGAGCTATTGACAGTGCAAGTGGGATCATCCTTTTGGGAAGGCTGTCAGCGAGTATTACATGCCTTAAAAATATCTATGCCTGTTTCTCAGCCACTTGACTTCCATGAACGTATCCAAAAAGTGGCCAGAGGGTGTGGAAGAGTTATGCACAGTGATGTTTGTTGGTTTATAGTTGGTAAAAACTGGAAACAACGGAAATGTCCAATAAGAAGGCATTGGTTTGGTAATTTAAGGCATGCCTTATGGCAGAGGATGTTAGACAGCTATAAAAACCACATTGCAGAAACTTGTGGAGAAATGATCCTTCTATATCATTAAATGGAAAATGCACAAAGTACAAATTTACATTTTGTGTAAGGAGAAATTGTACAGTGTCTATACATAGGAAAATGTCTGTGCATAGACAAAAACCCCAGAAGGATATATTCTAACACGTTAGTGTTTGTCTGGACATCATTATATTCCTCATTTTCTTCTTTTTGCTTAGCTTTCAAAATAATTGCACATTATTGCTGAAACCAGACAAAGTTGCAGGCAAGTGTTTTCTGGAGTGTTGAAAGGTCAGAAGGCCTGGCAAGGCTGAGCCGTGTGCAAAGCAGGAAGGGGCAGAGAAAGCCCCACATCATGTCTGGAGACCTGAGGGCTGTGCCTGTTCTCCCAGCAACTTGCTGTTTGACCATGGACACTCACTCACCCTCTCTGAGTGATGGCTTCATCACATGTGAAACGAAAGCGGTGAAATGGACAGTGGGTAACATTTTAGCACAACATCATCTTCTAGGGTGCCCCCAGTGGATGTCACCCCCTTGAGGCCGGGAGCTATGGGTGTTTAGCCCTGGTTGTACCCGGCTCCAGTGCAGGTGCTCAGCGTTTGTTGAATTGCATTGAGGTCAACCTTGATATTGAGACAAAGTCCCAGTGGGATTTGTGATTAAAAACTGATGACCATTGCTCCCTTCCCGAGGTGTGAAAGCGGCTTTCCACGCCGCCTCCCCAGCCTCTTCCCTTTCTCCCTGCTCCTTCCTCCTTCCTTCCTCTTCCCTGTCTCCTGCTCGTCTTTCAATTTCTGTCTCTTTCCTTCTCCATCCTACCCCCTCTATTCTTTCTCATTCACTCTCTTTGTCTCCTTTCTGTCTTCGCTCTCTTTTCACTTCCTCTTCTCCATCTCACTCCTGTGCTGACTTTGAGGTGTGACAAAAGTGTTTAATTCTGATGAAGTGGGAGCCAAATGGGAGCAGGATGCGAGCCCGGGGCGGCAGCCAGACCGAGTTCCTCGGGACAGATGACTCTGCCCCGCCCCCTGGTTTTCATGGTTTGGCCCGAGGCTCCCGTATCAGGGCTTGCTGAGAGCTTCTGGGGGTTCGGTCACGTGGCCAGCACTGAGGTCCCTGGTTTATGAGCAAACCTGGACATGCCAGAAACCATCACACGCGTACGTGGGAGGTCACATACTGGAGGGTGAGGACATGATGCTGAGAGGGAGGGTGATGAGGACTTAATTTGGGGGAGGGCCAAGGAAGACCAGAGAAGGCTCCTTCCGCGTCTGGCCTCACGCCAGTCCCAGGGGGGCAGGAGGGCAGCCAGGCGGCGGGCATGGAGAGAGGTCCAGGCCAACGCTCCGAGGCTAGAAGCCCTTCCAGGAGCGTGGAGGTGGGGGTGGGGTGGGGTGGGAGGCCAGCGGGGGTTTCAGCTTTCAGCGCAGTGGGAAGCGCTGACAGCTGAGAACAGGAGAGCCACCTGATCCACTTTCCATTTTAGTACTATCGCTTTGATCGCTCAGATGCTGAGTGGAGCGTGGAAGGGAGGGCTGAGAGCCAGGTGCGGGAAGGCTTTGCCTTCGGCAGGTGATCGAGCCCTCCTGGGAGGACCTGCCTGCCTGGTGAAGGAATAGCACGTGCAGAGGCCGCAGAGGCAGGGGGAGCTGGGGCAGGCCTGTGGCCACTGTGAGGGGGAGCCAGGGTGCCGAGCGGCAGAGGAGTGACAGCCGTGCTGCGGCACCTGCACTGCCTCCTGGCCTGAGCGGGGCCCGGTGAGGCCTTGCAGTCCCAGGGTCTCCCTGGTAGCTACAGGAAGGATGCGAGGGGCGTCTGCTGAGGGCAGGTGAGGGCCTGGGGAACAGGCGGGGAGCAGACAGGGCATTTACTGTTCATTTCTGTTTCTGTCTCACCTGGAACCTCACCTGGCACCTAGTAGGAGCCTGAAGTGCTTGCTGAATAAATGCACCAATAAGTCCAAACCATCTGCTTTCTTCTGCTTCTGTCTATCCATCTAATTATCATTTATTGAGCACCTACTGTGTGCCAGGCCAGGGTGCAGGTGCAGACAAAATGACGCCGTTTCCCTCCTTCAGGAGCTCACAGTCTAGTGGGGGAGGGCGGAGTCGGCCAACAGCACCAGGTTAGGACACGGTGGCGGAAGCAGCCGGGGGCAGCGGGAGCCCGGCGAGACCTGGCCAGAGCCCCTTTTGGATGTGCGGTGGGAGCTGATTTTCTCCTGCCCGCCCCGTGCCTCCACCTGCAGCAGCAGGAAGGAGTCGCTCCTTGCTGCCCGCCTTTTGGAGAGTGAGCAGGGGAGAGGCCTGCCCAAGATACCCAGTGGTAGCACTTGGGACTTGTTGACAATTGAGGGACAGGACTGTCTGAGCCCCCTCGGCAGATGCCCACTTCCCTTGGTGGGACGCTGAGAGAACTTCTGCACAGGAAGGAGAGGGGCTGGAGCCTTGCGTGCCCTTTGGGGGACACAGGTGCATCCTGGCTGGACTGACAAGCTCCTCCAAGGACCTAATGCCACCATCATTGTCTACTGGAAGGTGCCCAGGTGCTGAGAGGAGGCAGTGTGGCCTGGTGAACCCAAAGCACAGGACCAGGGCTGTGCTGCCAGGCCATGCATGCCCTCTGCTCTCTGAGCCTCGGTTTCCTCACCTATGGGGGGACTCAACCCCCTGCCACGGAGGGACCCGTGGGCACGGGCTTGGACGAACGGCTCCTCATGTCCTTTGTCTTGCTCCAGGACGCGCTGGGCTGTGTTCAGGGTGCCTCACCGCACCTTCCCAGGGAGGAGGCACCAGAGGCCTGTGGAGGCCGAGGCTGGGGAACCCGCCTCCCATCCAGTGACGGCCCCGGACCAAAGGCCTCTGCAGGTGTGTGGGTGCCACTGTGCACGCAGGGGTGGGCGCCTGGGCCACACTTAATCCTCATGATGTCCTGATGATGCAGGGGGAGGGGTGGTCCCCCTCCACGGACAGGAAGCTGAAGCTCAGAAATGTAGTGTCACTTGCTCAGTGTCACACAGCTGGTAAAGGTGGGACCAGAGTGAGCAACACCCACGAGGGGGTCTTTGACTTAGGCTCACACCCCTGGCCCTCGAGAGGGTTCCAGCTGGGGGCCCAGCATGCCAGCAGGCCGGCAGCGGGGGCCTGTCTCCACGGAAGTCCAGACAAGTCTTGGAGCTGTCCTGCCCCCAGCCCCACCACAGGTGACAGCTCAGGTGTAGGGAGTGGACTTGCACCTGGCAGGTCTGGGATCTGCTGGGGCTTAGAAGCCTCTTGTCCCTGATGCGAACCAGCACCTCCAGAACAGTCTGAGAACAGTCTCAGGCCCGGTTTCCGGAGCCTGCACGCAGGGCGCCTCACAGCACGCTGTCCAGCCTGGGCCCGGGGGCGCTTTGGGGACCACATTGTCCCAGTGTTCACGGCCCGGCAGCGCTGCTGACCAGTGCAGCTGACTTTGCCCCTTGAGCCCATTGCTGGGGAGCAGAGCTGCCAGGTCGACCCAGGTCAAGTTCACGCTGGCTGCGTGAGTTCTGTCCCCACACCAGCTGTGCAGGGCTGCAGGTAGGGGCCAGCCTTGGCCTGACAGTGGGTGGCACGGTTGCTGGGAAGTCTATTCAACCCTCGGGGTCACGCTGCTTTCCAGGCCAGCCCTCGGAGGGGCCCTGCAGCTGGGGCTGCGTCGAGGCTGGACGAGGCTCTTCCATTCTTGTGCCAGGCCCGGAGGCCACCGGCAAGCTCCTGGGAGACCTGACAGGATCTGACCGTGAACCGGTGAGGCCAGAGGCTTCCTGCCTGCGAGGGTGTCCACTGTGCCTCATCAGCCCTACTGTGTGCATGCACAGTGTGGCCACCCCATGGGAGGTGGGGCGGGGTATGAAGAAGAAGCAGCTCCATGTGTGGAAGAACATTCTGGAAATGGTTGAGAGGGATGTCCTGAGACCTGGGTGGGGAGTGGGAGGAGGGAGAGCCCCACCTGTGCTCCAGGCCCAGCTGCCGCGGCACAGTCGTCACCTCACTGGAGCCTCCTGACAGGTATGAGGCGGGTGCTGCCACCGTGGGCTAGAGGGGAGGGAGGGACCCCGAAGAGTGCTGATTCCCCAAGGCCACCCAGCCGCCTCGGTGGCCCACACTCTGCCCCACGCCAGCCCCCGAGGGTGGGGAGCGGGGCCTCACTCTGGGGCCACTGTGAGTCATCGCCTTTCTGGGCTTCCGTTTCCTTGTGTGTCACTGAAGAACAGACACCTGCTCGGACGCGGGCGAAAGCTGCCACCCTGACGGGCTCTGTGGTTCTGAGTAGAGGGGCCTCTGCTGTTTCTCCATCCGGTCCTGTCCTGCTCACAACTCACACCTTATGTTTGCTGGGGTCACACACCTGCACGCCCAGCTCGTCCCTGCCTCCGTCCTTTGAAGCCCAGGGCGCTGTCTGCGAACGCCCAGGTGCCCACTTTCCAGATGAGGAGGCCGGGGCCCCAGGAGGTTGAGTAACTTGCCCAAGGTCACACCGGGATTGAGGCTGGCTCTGTCTCTGGTGCAAGCACTCATTTCACCGTGGGCAACCGGCACAGTGTCTTTGTGGAGAATGCTGAGAGGACAGAGGGTGGGGTGCTGCCTGCAGGCGGCTCCAGGGACAGGGACGTGGTGGCACCCAGGTCGGGGAGGCCCTCCTGGCCTCCAAGGCCCGCCTGCTGCTGCCGTGCCCACCTGCAAGGTGTTGTTCTTTGAGAGGTTCCTCTGTCCTTCTCCCCTGGCTCTAGACTTGCCCAGCAGTTCTGGGGGCTCCACGGGGAGCCGGCTTACAGCCCCCCGGTACTGGGAACAGACCCCAGGGCTTACAGTGGGCCTGGCAGAAGCCGAATCTCATCTCCCTGTCCTCTCCGTAGCCCAGCCCGGTCTCTTCTGTGAGCTGGGCCCATCCTCCTCCCTGAATAAACACACCTAATAAGTGAACATAAACGTATGTTTAAAAATATCCAGGAAACAGCTTCTGTGTGCCTGGCACTGTTCTAGACCCAGGGTTTGAACAATGATGCAGTCCCTTTCCTCAGGGAGTGGGCAGCCTACACTGGCATTGTCCACTAGAATATTCTGTGGCACTGGGAATATTCTACATCTGCACTGCTCGAGACTGTAGCCACGAGCCACTTGGGGCCACCAAGTACTTGAGATGTGGCTCCTGCCACTGCAGGACTGAATGTTAACTTTTGCTTAATTACTTTACCTTTCAATAGCCCCCCCATGGCTTGAGGCTGCCAGTTTGGACTGTGCAAGGCTCTGGGGGAAGGGACAATGTGGTGAGAGGGAGCAGAGGGTGCCCTGGCAGAAGGTGAAGGGGGAATGTCCAGAGAGTGACATGCAGGGATGCGTTCTAGTCACAGTGTGAATGGAATGGGAGAGGGAGCCATGAGGGCCTCTGGGCGAAGGACATTCTGGGCAGAGGGTAGAGCATGTGCAAAGGACCTGGGGTGGCCACAGGCTTGGCCTTTGTGGGAATGAGCCAGGCTCCCGTGCAGCTGGTAGGAAGCACAGAGCATGCCAAGAGGTGAGGTTGGGGGCCTAAATGAGGGAAGGGGCTCTTTCACTCCTCGTCTTCTCTTCCCATCCACAGCTTACTCCAGCTGCGCTCAGCTTGGATGAACAGATTCTTGTTCTCATCTGTGGCCGCTCACCAGGGCAGTGCTTGGACGGGTCACTCCTCCCTGTGGACCTGGCCAGAATGTCAGAGAGTCTCGCAGCCACCCCTGCCCCGGAGTCCTTTCTCCTGGTGCAGATGTGCACACCCCCTCCCTGGGGGCTGGCTGGGGACTCTGCTCTCCAGCTGCCGCTGCTGCTCCCAGAGGCTCCCCCGGAAGAACTCCAAACCCCAGAGATGGCGGACACCAGACCCCCACCTGCTACCAGAGCCACAGGGCACCCCGGCGGGGACTGTCACCAAGCAAGGAGCAATCCCTCCCTCTGCCAGGAGGCCCCGTGCATTTTAAATCACCGACTTTCCAGGAAAGGGCCCAGGGATCTAAAAGACACTTGGAATAAGGGTGGAGGGGCCCCAGGGGGGAGAACCAAGGAAGGGGAGGCGAGGAGGACTTTGGGCAAGAAGGAGGAAGACCTCGGGGACAAGTGCCAGCTGAGTCAGGAAAGCCATAAGCACCTGAGCTTGGAGAACGGGGTTCGAGCCTCAGGAGGCTCGCAGGACGAGGAGGAGGCTTCACAGAGCCAGGCTGCTGCCAGCCGCCGTGGGCCTCCACAGGAGTTTCCAGTGCTGCTTCTGCAGCGGGCAGGCCCTGTGTCAAAGGCGGGGCCCGAAACCCCGAGCAGGAGAGGAAGGGTGGAAGGAGGTGTCTGGGGCCTCCTTGGGGGGCTGCCGTCAGAGGAGGAGGAAGGGGTCCCCCCAGCCACCTTCTCCAGGGCTCATGGGACCAAAGAGCTCTGGCCAGCAGATGGTCAGCTCCTGGCAGGGAGGGGCAGAGCCACAGGCAGGGAGGACACCCAGCTGTGGTTTGGGGAGGCTCTGCTCCTGCGAGCAGAAAGCCCTGGGGAGGGAGACCAGGAAGAGGGGGAGAAGGAGGTGCTACATCAAGGAGCATCCAGTCTGGGTCACAGGGACGTCCCTGAGAAGCCTGACTCTGGGGAACGTGAGAGCAAGAAGACGCTTTTTTCCATGGGAGAGAGAGATTTGCTGCACGGATGGGCCCTACCAGGTGGCGGGGGTGACCCCACCAGCAGTCCCTGGGCTCCGAGCAAAGGACGTGACAGGTACACTCTCAAAATAGACGAATTTGCAGAGGAGATGGAGGCCTGCTTCCAGCAGCTGTCCAGCCTGAGGCTTGGCGGAGGGCGCCGGAGGACCGCCCCCGTGCCAGCAGGAGAGAACTGGAGATTTGCTCGGAGGTGGCCCAGCTCCGGGAAGAGCGCTTGCTCTCAGCAGGTTTGGGGACACCGGGGTCTGGGCATTTGTTCTGTCGAGGAAGCAAAGGCCAGAGAGAGTGGTGACGGTGTTAAACTGGCGAAGACCACGGCGCTGGGCACCAGCCAAGTCCTTCCAGGGGTGCTGCCTGGCTGGGGTGAGGCCAGCCCGGGCCCTGCAGATGGCCCCGCGGAGCCGCTGGGAGACATCGAGAGAGTGAGGAGCAGGTTCCAGCAGCTCGTGTCTGGACTGAAGGAAGAGAGAAGCCAGGCTTTCCGTGACAACGCCAAACTCCAGGGAGACCAAGACAGATGCCACAGAAGAGTGTGCGCCCTTGAAAAAGAGAGAGAGAGAGAGATGATGACAATATCCGGGCTGGAGCAGGATAACGAGACGCTGGTAGGAAACATCCCTCACCTAAAGAAGGAACTGGACCAGTACGTGCAGGTCATTGCTCTCCTGGAAGACTGCAATGGAAAGAGTTACAGCAAAATTTCTGAACTCGAGGAGGAAAATGAAAACCTGAAAGGGAACCTGCGCCAACTCCAGAAGGCCATGTCCGAGAGCACGAGGACAGCTGAAGGCCTGATGGAGCGCGTCACCCTGGAAAACTGGGAGCTCAAGGCGCTGATTTCGGAGCTTGGGGTCAGTTATAAAGACCTGATGAAGGAGATAGTGCTGGGAGTGGAAGGCGTGGTCCGCGACTTACGGGGGGAGAAGGAACACCTCCTGTGCAGGGTCCGCGTCCTGGAGACGGAGGTCACCTCCCAGAGGAGCACGGATGTGAGAGGAGGGGGCTTCCTCCCAGGGAAAACCCAGCAGCTCACTGTGGACAAAGAGGTTCAGGTGACTCATCTGTCAGGGCCCCCCTTGGAGGAGGAAACGGGTCCGACTGGAAGGCAGACAGGCCCTTGCTTAGGTGTGGAGAGTTCCAGATGCGGTGCTCGTTCTCCATCCCTGGTCTGCAGAAACGCGGGAGTAGCCGATGCGCTGCAAGGAAGTGTCAGCAGAGCGGGAGTGAAAGAAGCACATTTGGAAAAAGAGGAGAAAAAGTCTCGGTCGTCTGCAGCTGGAGGACAAGCTCGGAGGTCCCCGAGCGACGGCCCCCAGGTAGGTGGAGTCTGCACAGCAGCTCACTAGTCACACATGCCGACCTTCTGCAGGTGGACTGTTCCGGGGTCCACTCCAGAGCCCCGTGAGGGAGGGACAGTCATCATCCCCATTTACCAGGTGAGAAAATGAAGGCACAGAGGAGTGAAGTCACAGCCTAAAGTCCCAGGCTAGTGAGGGTGGGGCTGGGACTCACACCTGGATGCTCTGGCCCCAAAGTCTCCATTTGTACCTGCCCTCTGCTCAGGCTCAGTGGTGATCAAGGGGGCATTTACTGATCAGACCTTGAATTTTCCAGTCTGGGGGTTTTCAAGCAGCCCAGGTCGTATTTCTGTACACTGGGTCTGGAAATTTGCAGTGGAAAGAGCAGTGGATGGCAGGACGTGATAAGGCAGGGTTCAGACCCCGCCCTGTGCTTGCAGACCTGTGACCGTGAGCCCAGATGCAGGCTTCTCCGAGTCCCTCTCCTCATCTGTGGACAGTGCTCACTCCGGACTCCTGGGATAAAATGCACATGATGCCTGTGAGGTCTGCAAGATGTTTAGTGTTGAGCCCTTTGCAATTACTCGTATTTGTTCTCCGTCTCTGTCTCTGTCTCCTGCCCTTGTCCTCTCCCACCTCTCTCTCTCCACCTCCTTCTCTTTCATCTTTCTTGTCTCTCTCTCCCATCCCCAGAGATTTTATTAGTCATTTCAAAGAATAAGCTTTTGGTTTTATTGATTTTCTTTATTGTTTTGTATTTGATTTCATTGGTTTCTTCTTGTATCTTCATTATTTCCTCTCTTCCACTTTCTTTTGATTCAATTTGCTGTTCTTTTTCTGCTCCTGTGTTGAAAGCATGCACGATTGGTTTTCAGCTGTTCTTCTGCAATCTATGCAGTGAAAGCGATACCTTTCTCTCTAGCATCCTTTCTATGGAGATTGCTTCTTTGATCCATGGGTTATTTAAAAACATGTTGCTCAATTTCCAAGCATCTCTGTAAAATTCCAGTTTTATTTTTGTTATTGGTTTCTAGTTTTACTTCATTGTTGTCAGAAAGTGTGTACTATATTATTTTAATCTTTTGAAATTTGTTGAGACTTGTTTTATTGACCAGGCGATGGCATATCACACAAGCCCTTGTAAATAATAAATATTCTGTAGTTGTTAAGTATTAATTAGGCCAAGCTGATTAATTGTCCTTATGAAATCTTTTATATCATTACTGATGTGTCCTCTGTTTGTTTTGTCATTTGCAAAGATGTGTTTTAAAATCTCCAACTCTGAGTGTGC
Source organism: Varecia variegata (assembly GCA_028533085.1). Taxonomy (NCBI): domain Eukaryota; kingdom Metazoa; phylum Chordata; class Mammalia; order Primates; family Lemuridae; genus Varecia; species Varecia variegata. The sequence goes on along the minus strand of CM052436.1, from coordinate 164,303,686 downwards.
ATTTGTGTATTTCTTCCTTTAGTTGTGTTATTTTTGATTATATATTATGACATTATTTATTTTATTTGCTATTTTTCTGTTTCATCTATTTCTTTTTATTTTTTCTTTTCTGCCTTCATTTTTGATATTAATCATATTTTTATTATTCCTTTTTCTTTTCCATTAGCTTATTGCATTATATATTTCAGTAGTATTCTTTTAGTGGTTACCCAAGAAATATTAAAATATATCTATTAATTATTTAATTTACCTTAAATTAGCATTTTTACCATATCTCAAATAATGCAAAAATCTTTTAATAGTTTTATTTCTTTTCAACTTTTTTTATTTTTTCATATATATTACTCCTATGTATGATAAACCTTATAAGTTATTGTTATTTTAAACAATCATTAATGTTTTTCATTTGCCAGTATTTTTATTGTTCTTGTGCTGTTCAATCTTTCTTCCTCTTCTGTGGATCTGTTTTCCTTCTGCCTTAAGAACTTTGATATTTTTTGTAGTGAGGGTTTGCTGGTGATTAATTCTCTCATATTTATTTTCATGAAAACAAATTTTTCACCTCCACTTTTTAAAGATTTTTTTTTCATTGGATTCAGAATTTTAGGTAGGCAAGTTTCCCTCCTCTTTTGGCACTTTAAAGATCTCATTCCACCATCTTCTGCCTCCCATAGTTTCTATCCAGAAATCAGTTATTATTGTCATTTTTCCCCTTCCCACCCCCAAAAGAAATGTGTCATTTTATCTCTGACTGCTTATAAGATTTCCTTTTTATCTTTGGGTTTTGGCAGTTTCACTGTGATATGCCTAGGTGTAGTTTTATTTGTATTTATCCTGCTTGGGTTTTTTGAGCTTCTTGAAATTATGTATTCTTGTCCTTTATCAGACTTGGAAAATTCTTGGTTATTATTTTTTCGAATATTTTATTCTGCCCTATTTTTCTCTCCTGTCCTTCTAGAAATCCAGACTTTTTTACTATATCCCACATCTTTCAAAAACTCCATTCTATTTATTTTAATTTTTTCCTCTTAGTGCTTCAGTTTGGATTTTCTATTGACCTATCTTTTAGTTCATGAATCCTGTGTTCTACTACGTCCCATCTTCTCTTAAATCCATCCAATTCGTTCCTAATTTCATTTATTGTATTTTGCAGTTATAGAATATCCTTTTTATTATTTTTAAAAGAGATTCTGATTCTCTATTGAAATACTCCATCTTTTCATCCCTTTTGTTTATCTTTTAATTTGTTTTACATTTGTTTTATAAAATATGTATCACAGTTATTTTGAAGGATTTCTCTGCTAATGCCAGTATTTGGATCATCTCTTTGCCTGCTTTTATTGACTATTTTATTTCTTGGTGAATAGTCATGTTTTCCTGCTTCTTCATATGTCTAGTAATTTTTGAAACTTTTTAATGTTGGAAATTACATGTGCTATGTTGTGGAGACTTCTGGTCATTATCTTCCTCTAAAGAATGTTGAGTGAGTTTTGTTCTGGCAGGAAGTTGAATGATCAGCAGATCTTCCTCTTCTTGTGCAGGTCTATGTCATTTTTGTCCAGTCCTGGAGCTTGATATTACTTCTAAAGTGTGTTCCTTGCTCCCAGGCTAGGGCAGGCCTTTCAGTGTTATCTGCACAGTTCCAGAGCATTCACCAAGGCCTCTCCACTTTGGCCTGGCCAGAACTCTGCCATCTTCTCAGCAGCATGTGGCCTCTGAAATCTCTTCAGCGGTTACCCTCCCAGCCACTGTCTCTGCAAGGCTTAGGGTCTTGTACTCTGTCCCAAGGTGTATGATTCAGCCAGGGAACCAATGGGCATTTCTAGAGCAGTGTTTGGATTCCTTCTCCACAGCTCTCTCCTCCCTGTTCCTTTGTCCTACAAACCCCAGATGTCTCAGCATCCCTCAGCTCCAACCTCTATTTCCCCACCCGGCAGGACCACCACTCTTAGCCTGGGCTCTGGTTCCTAAACTATGGTTTCCAAAATGTTTCAGAGAAAAATCCAGGGATGATGTGAAGCTTGCCTTGTTGTGCTTTCATTTTCCCAAGGATTGTAGTCTGCATTGGTCATCTTCCAATGCCTGCAAAGAATTATTTTTATATACCCTCCCCAGATTGTATAGTTTGTCCAGTCCCAGGGAACTGGGAAATCTGAGGAGAGGAATATTGAGCTGAGACTTTCAAGGTTAGAAAGGAGCAGCAAGGAACTGCATTCCAGGCAGAGAGAAAAGCAAGTGGCCAGGCCCTGCAGCAGGCAGGAGCCTGGCTTGTTAAAAAGCCAAAAGTGGCTGGCGTGGCTGGACCACAGAGGCAGGGAGGGGGTGGTGTGAGATGAAGTTGGAGACATCGTCATGAGGCAGGTTACAGAAGGCCCTATGGACTCATTATTGATCTTTTCTAAATGTCGTGGGAAGCTACCAGAGGGTTTTGAGCAGAACAACATGGTCTAACTTACACTGTAAAAAGATCACTGTCTGCTGTGAGGAAAACGGGCCAGATGGATTCAGGGAGAACAGTCGAGCGTTTGTGGTTGTATAGCCAAGAGATGATTCTAGATAGGGAAATTTGGGGTTAAAAACTGGAGTTGGAATCCATGGAGTTTGGTGATAAACAGGTGGCAGAGGGTAAAGGGAGCATCCCCTTCCCTGTTCGTGTTCCTCTTCGACCCAAGGCCCTTCTGCTTCCTGCACAGGGGATGGAGCCCAGGCTCCCTGCAGTGAGCAGTGTTCTGGCCCCTGAGACCCCGGCAGCTTCAGTTGTTGCTGTTTGCACCCAGCCTCCGTACCCCGTGCTGCAGCCTCTCCCCCAATTCTCTACACCCTGCATCTGTCCCTGCCTGCACCCCAGCTTTCTCCTCTAATTCTCCCGTTGGGGGCATCTCCTCCAGGATGCTGCGCCCAAACCCCTGGTGGGGTTCCGGGCAGGGGAATATCAGAGTTGACTCATGTACATTTCTTCCCACCTCTGCCTTCAGTGACACCATCGTGGTCGCTGGCTTGCGATTGGTCATGGTGGGAGCATTTACACCATGGAAATCAGCAAATTCTGCAGACTGGTAGGGCACCCCCAACCCGGAGAGCAGTTGTACATTTGCTACCACTGCATGGGGCGGGGCCCCTGGCTCAGTGTCCCATTTAGGCTCCGCAGCCTCCTGGCTTCCCTTCCCCAGGCCGTGCTGAATTGCCTGTGTTGGTGTCATTCTCCCCACCAGACTGAGCTCCTGGAGGGTGGTGTTCATCACTGTTGCCAGTAGAAGGGTAGCATGCAGCTGGGGCATGTGCTAGGTGTCTCGCTGGGCAACCACAGGGCAGCTGCGTGGGGCAGTCCTATGTGACAGGCAGGCTGGCCCCACTCACACTGTCATTCTTCTTAGAACATGTTGTGGATGCTGTTGTAGGACCCATGGGGCAAAGCACTTGTTCAAGTCACTGCCAGAGGAGGGAGGCAGGGGAGGCGTCACACTTCTCAAAAAGGCCAAGTTGTTTTGAAGTCTTGGGGCTGGGTTTTCTGGAAGCATTCGGAGTACCCGTCTGTTTTTGACAGGCCCAGCCTGTGAATCCCAGGCCACGCGGTGTGAATTTCTATTAATTAAAGCAATATATATCCCATTCTGCAATTGCATTTTTTGTTAACAAGGGAGATGCCCAGGCAGTGACGCAGTCACTTTGGTTCCTTCTCCCGCCCCTTTTCCCAGACAGGACAGCGCAGGACCCTCCCAGCTGCTCCCACCCAGTCAGGAAGAGCTTTATGGGCCTTAAAACTCCCCAGGTGGCTGCTTTAAATGAAACGTAGACCACCGTGAGCACGGGGGAGGCCTTCGAGACCTGCCAGAGCTTCTGGGCTGCTGACCGTCCCTGACGGGACCGCAGCAGGGCTGGTCCTTCCTAAGGCGGTCCCAGCGGTGCAAGCCGGGAGCTTGAAGATGCTCGAGCCCTTTGACCCAGAAGATCCCCCTCTGATGGTTTTGGAGAAAGAAACGAGCTACGTTCACATATTCGCGTGAAAGGTCTTTGTCAGAGTCCCAGGCACAACAGCAAAAGGTTGGCATGACCTGAGCGTTCAGCTGGGCCACACAGTGCCACACATGAACCAGCGACAGCGTTTTCAGCGTTATTTGGTGATGGGGAAAAATGCTTATGATGGTGTTAAAGGAGAAAAGCAGGAAACGAAAGATATTAATATATATTGTGTTGACTTCTAGATAGAAAATATGTGTCTGTGTGTGTGTCTGTGTATGTTTGCGAGCACCAATATAAGTTATCAAAAAATAGAACTTAGACCCCAGCACCATTTGGGGACAGTGGCATCTCTGCGTCCTCCACACTTCCCACGTGCTGCCAGCCTATCCCCCTCACCTCCCTGCCCCCAGGAGCTCCCTGTGGCATCCGAATGAAACCCGCTACTCTCGTGTGCGAGCCAAGGAGAGTGTGGGGCAGTTTTGTGCCGATTCAGTCCTGTGGGAAATGCAGACTTTCTGTCTTATGTAAATATTATTATATGACGCATTGATGGAATAGGTGTCCCATGACTTGATTGGAACATTCGGTTTCATCCACCATGCTGGGTTTCAGCACAACAGTGACTGCCATCGATTACAACAGGTCCTGGCATGTCATCCCATGCCATGTATTTTTGAAAACAATACTCTGGGCTGTTATTCTGGAATCCCTAGACGCCGCCTCCCAGCACGCCCTCCCGTAGGTGCTGTGTGGGGCCCGGGAGGAAGGCTGTGTGGGAAATGCGTGGACAGGAACAATGATTCTGCTGCCTCATAGCACTGGGGGCGATTTCCGTTACCTTATTTTCTAAAATTGTTTCACTGTGACAAAAATGTAAGCTATGTGTTTGCTAAGGCAGTTTGCTTGGAAGACGACCTAAGAATTTCACTGAGCTCTGTGCTTTCCACGGCTCCAGGACTCCCAGGCAGAGGCTCCTGAGGAAGACCCCAGGCTGCGTGCCCGGCGGCGGCTCCACCACCAGGTGCTGACCCTGAAGTGCCAGCTCAGGGACCAGGCAGCCACTCACCGGGAGCTGCAGGCGTCTCGGGACCGGGCGCTCTTCCTCCAGGAGGAGCTCAAGGGCAAGGTCAGCTTGGCCAGCCCTTCCTTCCCCACTGGTCATCCTGTGTCCCCACATCTCGGGAGTGTTGAGAGTAAAAATGAGCATCAGCAGAGGTCTCATTGGCCATTACCAGCAACTTGTCAGGGTTTACCAGATTTTTAAAGCATAGAGCAGTATAATAAAGAAAAAAAGGGGCTTGTGATCCTTGCCTCTAGCTAAACTCTTTTAAAAAAAATTCACATATATGAAACACATAGCATATGAAACTGTGCCACACACTAGTCTGCATCTGGATTTTGTCATTTAATTAAAAATCTTGGTGATATTTCCATATCAACACAGACTGACCTCATTCCTTTAAAATTGTGCATATTATTTCACCATGAGGCCAAACCATAACTTATTTAACCAATTCTTTGTGGAAGCTCAAATTGTTTCTGTTTCTTTGCATTAAAAACAAGGCTTCAGTGAACACTCTGTCTTGGCGTATGTTTCTGCTACGTATCTAAAGGGTAAAATTTTGGCAAGAGAAGTCAGGGTCCCAGGATAGGCACATCATTAACTTTGAAAGATAGTGGCAAGTAACCCTCAAAAATAACAATCCCACCAGGAATAAGTGAGTGTACTTGGTTGGCCACAGCTTGTTTCCATCAATTTCACCAAACTTTACAATTTTTGACACGCTGATAGATGAGAAATACACCATCAGCATTTTGGTGTAATTTCCGATTCTTTCCCCACGCGTTCTTTGTGTCATCAAAGCACATTTTACGTAGAGTTTTAGGTCTTTTTGTGGCTGCATAGCCTTCGTGTCCATGATTGTTTGACATTATTATTGTGTAGGAACCTACTGGGTGGGTGTGGTTTCCTTAACTGTTCTCCTATTGTTGGGTCTATAGTTTTTCCATTAACTCATATATAATTGTTTATATATAACCATTCAGAGAACTGGCATTACTGGTTCAAAGGGTGGGAATATTGTTGATTCTTAACCCATATTGCAAAATTGCTTCCTAAAATTGTGGTACCAACGTCCAAGCCACCAGCAATAAATGAAGGTGTCCCCTTCACTGTGTCCTCAGCCAACACAGGCAGGAGCAGACTGTCTGTCACTGACCTGCAAAAGTGTAGCTCTGGTCACGCGCAGGCCAGACCTTTCTACCATAGCCCATATCTTTTTAGGTCTATTTTAATTACCTTGATTCTTTTTTCTTTCTGCCTTTCAGTTTGGTATTTTCTTCTAATCTTTCTCTCAGTTAAATAATATTCTTTGGATGAATCTAATCTGCTCTAATCTCATTATTTTAGTTCTTAATTTCAATTAGTGTATTTTTGCAGATCTACAATTTCCATTTTATTCTTTTTTTTGTAGTTCCCAGTTCTCTGATGAAATTTTTATAATCTTGGACATTTTAATTGCAGTTACTTTAAAGTGTATTTCTGCTAACTTCATTTTACTTCCCCACCAGCAGTGCGTGAAGGTCCTAACCCCTGCCCCTCCTCACCATCCAGATCTGTCTTTCTGATTACTGGCATCCTAGTAGGTAGGAAGCGGTGTCTCACTGTGGTTTTAATGTGTACTTTCCTAATGGCCAATGCTGTTGAGCATCTTTCATGTGATTACTGGTCATTTGTATGCTTTCTTTGAATAAATGTCTGTTTAGATTCTTTGCTCATTTTGTAATTGGGTTATTTGCCTTTTTATTATTGCATTGTAGGAGTTCCTTATATATTCTAGATAGTAGTCCCTTAGTAGATATATGATTTGCAAATATTTTCTCCACTTCTGTGGCTCATCTTTTTACTTTCTTCACATTCTTTTTTGTTTGTTTGTTTTTGTGTTTTGTAGAGACAAGGTCTCATGCTGTCATGTGGGCTACAGTGCAGTGAACTTATCGCAGTTCACTGCAACCTCTATCTCCTGGGCTCAAGCGATTCTCCTGCCTCAGTCTTCAGAGTAGCTGGGACTACAGGTGTGGGCCACCATGCCCGGCTAATTTTTCTATTTTTTGTAGAGACAGGGTCTCGCTCTTGCTCAGGAAGCTCAAACTCTTGAGCTCAAGAAGCGATCCTCCTGCCTCGGCCTCCCAGAGTGCTAGGATTACAGGCCTGGCCCCATTCACTTTTTAACTGAAAAAGCCCCACTATGCATTTCACAATGACATATTCATGCTATTTTTTTAACTGAAGCAGAGTGAATGTTTAATATAAGCCTGCAAATACTACTGAGTGCCTTTGGAATATAAGACAATCTACCTGAAGCTGGAATTTTACTTTTTGAATATATTCAGAAAGTATGCCAAAACAGATACATAGAAATGTTCATCAAAGCCTTGTTTGTATAATAAAACAAAGAAATGGAAGCAATATAAGTTTCCATAAACAAAGAATTGGTTAAATAAATTATGTTTCAGCCTCATGATAAAATAATATGCAAGATTTTAAAAGAGTGAGATCAGTTTGTATGTGTTGATATGGAAATAACACCAAGATTTTCAATTAAATGATGAAACAAGATGCAAAACATTTTGTGTAGTATAATTTCATATGTGCACACACACATTCTGATTCATATGTGTATGTGGGGTTGAAAAAATATTAGAGCTCAGAAGAGGTTAGGGTTCTAGAAAGAAGAACATTTATTTATGTGGCTCTTTTTTTCTTAGCTGACTACAGAGGGGATAAGAGATTGAATGAGAAGAACTCATACAACTGCCATTTTTTATGTCTTATGGGTCAGGAATTCAGACAGGACTCGGCTGGGCAATTCTGATACCCAAGGCATCAGTGGTGGTCACTCAGTGACATTCACCTGGATGCTGGGCTACGCTGGAAGGTCCAAGGCACCCTCACCCATGTGCCTGGCACCTCTGCAGGATGGCAGAAAGGTGGCACTTACCTGTGCCTTCCTTCCTCTCTGTGCTGTCTCAGGGTCTCCCCACATGTCTCCCCAGCAGGTGCTTGGACTTCTTAAATGGTGACTCAAGAAGAGAAGAGTCCAAAAGTGGAAGTTGCCAATCTTCTTTAAGACCAGGCTCAGAAAGACACCAGTGTCTCTCCCGTTGTATCCTATTAGTCAAAGCACCTAAGGCCTGCCCAGGTTAAAGGGAAGGGCACATGACCCACCTCTCACCTGGAGCAGTACCAAAGAATCTGTGCCTGTCTTTAATCTGCCCCAAATAGTAACAGTAGTTTATTGAGCGCTGACAGATGCTAGGCCTTGTTCTAAGCAGTGTACGTGAATTGATTCACCGAACCCTCACTATGACTCTTACCATTGGGTGGACACTAATATTACCCCACTATATAGATGAGAAAACTGAGGCAGAGAGAGAATAAGTGCCTTGCACAAGGTCATAGCTCTTGTGTGTGGCTGAGCTGGGATTAGGACAAACAGTGTCTGGCTCAAGAACCCACATGTTGAACACCAGACCAGAAAAATGCCCCTGGGCACGAGGACTCAGGGGAGGCCTCCTTCCCGCCGGAGGAGGTTTGGGAGCGGCCCTGAAGAGTGCGCTTGGGCAGAGCTTGCTCCCAGGTATTCAGAATGTCCATCCTCTATGACCCTGTCCAGCACCGAGTGTCCGTGAAGGCAGAGAGGGAGGCCAAGGGGCCAGCGCTCGGAGCCTGCCTGGCCCGGGCAGCCCCCGGTGCGGGAAATGGTGGTGCAGTCTTATCAAAAAGTTGCTTCTATTTCAGCTTGAAGAACTGCAGAGAAAGCAACATGAGGCACATTTGGCCGTGACTCCTTTGAAGGTAATATGTTCATAAAATCAATATGAAATGTCACTTTCAAAAGAAGAGTTTAGTATTTTTCCCGTTGTGCATGTGGTCCATCGCTCTTGCATAAAAATACAGGAAAGAAGAGTGAAGGAGGCAAAAATCACCCAAATGCCCAAACGAATGTGTCATTGCCATGTATTTTCTTCCAGCATATTTCCCATGTGTCTGAGAGCCCACCACACCTGCGTGTGCTGCTTTGCCTGCCCAGTGGTGTAACCTGGAAGGGTGTGTCACGCTGTTGCCAGCCTGTGACACTGTTGTGGCTCGTGCTGGAGTGAAGCATGAGATGTCTCAGTTCGTAAAGTCACCATCCCTTTGCTCGGGGCTCAAGTTCATCTCTCTCCCCGCCCCCCTTTTGCATTGCTGTATATAAACATGATGGTGCACATTTTTTCTAAGAAAGGTTTCCTCGTGTATCTAGATGAGGATGAATTCCCAGAAATGGCACTGCTGACCTCCAGGGTTTGCTGTGTTTGTGGTAGCGAGCCACGGAACGCGGCTGTGGTTGTTCGTCGCACACGGGGGCCTGGGCGTGGCCGGACGGTCTGCGCTTTCTTCCTAGGCTCTGGGCAGGGGAGGAGGGTCCCTGGGCTGAGCATCACAGAACACGGTTCTACCCAGGCCCCAGCCACCACCCTCCCTCGGGGGCCTCAGTTTCCTCAGCAGATAAATCAGAGGCTCAATCCAAATGACTTCCCGTCCCCGAAGTCCACGTCTGTCTGAGCCTCGAGTTTGCGTGTGTGAGACACAGAAATCACAATAATTCCTGCCGGACTCTGTGGATGTCGCGGACGGGCCAGTGGCGAGTATGCTGTATGTGATCTGCCACCCCCTCATCCCCGCCATCTGATTCTTGGCACTCGGGACACTCCGTGTGTTTAAACGAGGACCGTGATCCCTCACGCGTTAAAGTGCTGCATAAATGTGAGCTGAACACACAGCAGGACGTGCTGCGGCTGTGCCCGCACCGTCGCCTTTTACCCTGGTGCCGCAACAAGCCCACTGTGCAGATGGGCCAGGCGAGGTGTGGAGAGCAGCCTGCCACAGAGCTGGCCAGCGGTGGGGCCCAAGCCCACGCTCGGGACCCCTGCTGCCCTGAGCCGGGACCCCGCGGAGGGCAGTGGGGAGCCCCCGGGGGTGTGCGGCTGCCTGTTTTCAAAGCGGCTCTGGCTTCTGGGTGGAGGGAGGCGTTGCAGGGAGCCAGCTTCGCTCCGCTGAGGCAGAGTTGGGGATGGAGAGCCGGGAGCCTTGGTCGCCCCTCCCGTGTCCAGCCCTGGGCCCCAGCTCGGCCGTGCAGCCCCCGGGAGCCCTGCACCCACGGACCGCCACCTTTTCAGGCCAAGATTGCTTCCCTGGTCCAGAAGTGCCGGCAGAGGAATGGGCTGATCACTCACCTGCTGCGGGAGCTGCACAGACACGTGCCAGCCAATCTCCCGCTCTCCGAGCTGGCGCAGAACGCGGTGAACGACGCGGCGCTGGCCCAGTACGCGGCCACCTTCCTGGCTTCAGGAGTCCCAGAGGTAGAGTCCCACAGGCAGCCCCGTCCCTGCTTCCCGTGGGGGCCGTGGGCATATCCGCTGCATCTGCCCGCCTGACCGAACTGCCCCACCCCCTGCCCGAGGACACTGCCCGCCGCACTCCCTGCCGCTCTGTGCCAGCACCGGTGCTGCGGGCTGGCGTGGAACGTGATTCTGGCAATCCTTAGCCTTAAAGTGTTCACGGTGTGGTGTGGGGGACAGACGCAAACAGTGATCTTAATCCAGTGCCACACACGCATCCTCACGTGTGTGTCCCTGCTCGGTTCCTTCCCACATGCTCCCGGGCCTTTGCACTTCCCGCTTCCTCTGGCGGGCTGCTTGGCCCACCTGGTGGCCTCCCGTCCACCCTTCGTGGCACAGTTTAAGCGTGACCCTGCCAGGCAGCCTGCTCTGAATCCCACAGACCACAGAGTGAGCCACGCCCTCCTCTGTGCTCCACTGCACGTGGACATGGGTGCGTGGCACATGCAAGGGATTTCCCTGCGCTGTTGTGGGAGTTTGGTGGCATCTCTCCCAGTGGTCCAGACCGCTCCACAGTCATGTCTGTCTCCCAGTGCCTGGCTCTGGGAGAAGCTGCTCAGAGAATGTTTGTTGAATGAATGAAACCCCCTCTCCTAATGTTTAACGTAAGAGGAAACTGAGGCCAGAGCGGTGAGGAGATGTGCTCAAGGTCACACGGAAATGCCGAGTGATAAGCGCTGCGGACCCGGGTCAGGCAAAGGTGCTCCGGGACAGCAGTGCTCAGGCACCTGTGGGCGCTCGGCTGCAGCTGCCCACACCTGTGCACGCGGCCCACTCCTGGGGACAAGCCAGCAATGCCCCCGCCAGGCTCGCTCGGCTCCTTATGGTGCGAGGGCGAGCTGAGCTCCTGCGGTAATCCCAGACGGAGCTGTTTTCCACGCTCCCCGCGGGGCTGTGCTTGCAGGGTGTGCTGTCAGCCACTGCGCGCCAGGGCCAGTCTCCCTTCAGCCCTCCCCAGCCTGGTCTCTGCAAGGCCAACCTCCTCTGTCCCTTCCTTCCCCCACAGCCTCCAGAGAGCCTCAGATGGCCTCTGGTCCAAATTGCTGCACAGCCAAGGAGACGGAGGTCTGGAGGCCAAGTAGCCTGCTCAGGGCCACGTCCTGGCCAGGTCCAGAGCCAGAGCTCGAATCCAGAGCCCCACGCTCCCAAGCCAGTGCTCTTCTCTTGGCCTGAGGGGGTCAAGCCTCCTTTAGAGCTGGAGTAGGGACAAGAAAAGAGAGTATAGTCTTATTGAAATGCCTGGAACAGTCCCTGGGATGCACTCAGGGCCGAATAACTGTGTGTTAAGTGAGGCAGGACTGAAAGCAAAGTTCCAGGGAAGTGTCAGATGCAGCCAGTGTCACCCTGGAGAGCCGACTGGCTGTCTGCTCAGGGGGCATCCTAGCAGTGAGGGGCTCACTTTCCAAAAGCTGCTCCATGGTCTTGAAGCCTCCAAAACTAGGCTGCCTTACAATAACCAAACTCACAGAATCTGATGTATAAACCAGAAAATTAATTTATTAATTTCCTATGAGAAATAGAATTCCTGTGCAGGCTGAAGTATCAGATGGAGGGGTGAAAAATTGTCAGCATATTCTCTCCCCACAGTCAAGTTATTTGGAAAGTCAAATTCATTCATTCATGTCTTCATTTGTTAGTCAATAAACATTTATAATCAGAAGGTCATACTTGGGAGCCTAGAATGAGAACAGGGAGAGTTAATAGTGTCATCACACTGATGCACTCATCTCCTGTAAGAAAGTGCCTCTGGTGTGGACATGTCTCCCCTCAGACCAGGGTGTCCCTGCCAGACCTTGGAAAGGCCACAGCCAATTCTGAACTCCCAGGCTGACCAGCCCACTGACGGACCGTCTCCATTCAGAATGTGGCCGCTTCAGGCTTTAGTCTTGACTGGGCTTGGCATCCACTCCTTCCTTTTCAGATGACTTTGAATTTGCCTGACCCATTTTGCATTACTTGTAACTCTCATTTCAGAGAACATCTCAGCTCTCAGAGGACACCCCTATATTTATGATCTGGGTGGCAGTGCCTGGTTCCCTGCACAAACCACAAAAACCCGGCTCTGCCATTTCATGCCACAAATACTTATTGGGCACCTACTGCCATAGGTCAGGCGTGGCGCGGCGCACTGTGGGGAGTGGTGAGCCGGACAGGCCAAAACCTGCAGCAGCCCAGGAAAGGAAATCACTGCACGTTGTAGTAAGCATCATGTGGGAAACAGGGGCCCAGACAAGACCTTGAATTTCTTTGAGGCTCAGTTTCTCAGTTTTCTCATCTGTAAAATGGGAATAGGACAACCTACTTGGCAGAATTGTGAAGCGTGAATGAGATACCTTGTCAAGCACCTGGGTCAGGGTAAGAACCTGGTCCTGTGTGGCAGTTGGCAGGAAAGCAGGTCCTTTCAGTGGGGGGGGGGGGGGACCTGCGGCCTTCTAATGTCAAGATTGTTCCTTTTTAAGCACCAAAGAAGGCGAGAAAAGCTTCATCTTTCTCTGCTGCACCCCTTTTATCAATAATAAAAGAATTTGTTCTGTAAAATTTGGATTCAGTCAAAAGGCCACACTTAAGGACCTAGAAGGCCACATGTGGCCTTAAGGCCGGTGTGGGGTCCCTAGGGCAGGGACAGCGGGAGGCCAGGTTGGATGGGAGGTCACGGGCACCTGTCCACCCACAGGGGGTTTGCACTCTTCTTTAGTTACTGAGGAGCAGGATTGGAGGAGCTTCAGGATGACGGATCCAGCAGGGGTTGGGCTCTCCTGAGCCGCAGCCGAGGAGGGGCCCGGTGCGCAGTGCCTCTGTTTCAACAGCAGGTGAGGCCCGGCCCAGGCAGCTGGGCAGAGCTCTGCAGGAGCACCGAGTCCCCCCTGGGGGTGGTGGCAGCTCCTCCCGCTGGCAGCTGAGCAAGAAACCGGTCCAGAGCTCCTTGTTTTATGGGCAACAGCTCTTGTTTCAGAGAACACAGATGGAACCCCGATGGCGGCCTGTGGGCTCTGGCTCGGAGCCCGGGAGGGCTGCCCGGCCAGCTGGGGAGACGCTGATGGGCTTGGGCTGGGATGTGCCAGATCAGAGAGGGGTGGGTTCTGGGACCCCTGAATCCAGGTGGTGGAGGGCTGGAGTACCTTCCGGAAACATCCTTGAAGGGTCTGGACCCCAGGTGCCTGCAGTGCCCTGAGTCGCTCCCATTCTCTGGCCCCTGCCCTTGGGGTGGGGCTCACACTAACCACAGACATCTGGGAGTGGTGGCTGTGGGCTGGGCTGGGGTCCCGACTGGACAGCCTGCGTCATTCATCCACTCCAAGCTATGACAGCCGAGACTCGCACTGCCCTTTCCCCTCAACGCACTTTCCAAGGATTCGTTCACTTCATTCTCCCAGCACCCACTTCAAGGAGGAGGCTAAGCCTCGGGGCAGTCCCGGGCTGGCCGAGGGGTGGTGGGCTGGGCCGGGGAGCTGGTCCTTCTCGACTCTGCCCTTCTGGGAGGAGGAGGTGTGGCCTGGTGCTCACACCTGTGACCAGGTGGTCGGCTCAGTGACCACCTCTCATCATTGCACTCCACTGAGTCTTTATCTCTCAATTTTATTTTCTCACCCTGGTTTGGGTGGGTGGTAGAAATTGAGCTTCAGTCACTTGGGTCCCCAACATGTGGTCCTCAGGCTGCCATCTATGCTGGCATCTGCTGGTGCACTGTGTGGATCACCAGTGTCCACAGGTCACACTTGCATCCACCTGGCTTCCTTCCTGAGCGCTGCTGTTTCTTTCCAACTCAGGTGTCTGTTCTAGGGGTGAGGTGGGAGGATTCCACAAGGTCAGCTTGGCCAGCTCCCTACCCTGCCTTCGGCTGGGGACACAGGGGTCCTGCCGCCTCCCTGGCGTTAGCTAGAGACGGGCACAAGGGGAGGACAGGCTCTCTCTGCTCTTGGATTCCTGGAACCTGTCTGGGGGTTAATTCCCCTTGTCCCCCAAACCTGCCATGAGTGAAGGGCTCAGGACACATGCCCAGGTTCCCTTTAACTTCCTCCCCCCTCCAGCCCCAGAGGACCTGTCTTCTCTGGCTTTTGCCTGGACCTGGGCTGCTGGCATCCCCAAGCCAGGAACAAGGGGCTTTCCATCACGTCAGCCTCTGCCCCCGAGACCTGGAGGCAGGTGCTCAGGTGCCAGAGAAGGAGGGAAGGGGTGCCGGGGCTCACCTGAGACGTGGCACTGGGCAGTGTGGCAGCTCGCTCTCCTGCCCACGCCCGATGCCTGGCCTGGGGTCCACTCCACAAATGGGAGGTCAGAGACCTTGACATGTTGTCCCCTCCTGAGCCTTCTGACCTCCTGGGATGTGAGGTTTACTGTCTTCTCTCCATGAATGGAGAGTCACTTGCAGACAAAGACACCCTGATGTACATAATTACCTGCCTCGTGAGCTTGGTGCTTGCCCTTGCCTGCTCTAGGCCACCTGTCCCGTGGGGCTCTGTGAGGTTTGAATAGAGCCCATGTCAAATGCGTGGCATGGCACCTGTCACACACAGCCATCCACAAGGTTCGGGGCACCTTCAAGCAACCCCAGTTCCGCCCCCTGGGTGGAGTCAGGGCCTTGGCCGCACCAGCCGTGGAGAGTCTGGACCGCAGAGTGCGGGTGACCCAGTAAGGAAGCTGCTAATTTTACCTCCTCTCGCTCTGCCGTCTCCTCCCCCACCTCCCGCTTTCCTCTGGGCATTAGTCAACGAGCTCTGCAAATGGGCTTCAGAAGTGGAATCTGGTCTGAACGAGGAGCAGTGAGCCTCAGGTTATTGAAGAACTGCCCCTCAAAGCCGTGAACTCCCCTAATTCATTAAATCAGCAACCCCCAAGCCTGCGCCACCAAAGATCCAGGCAATTTTCTCTTTAGCTCTTGCCTTTTTTGAAACTTAGAATATTTCCCCAAATGTTTACATGGGGAGAGAGGCAGGGCTCCGGGGAGTGCAGGGCCAGCCTTTGCCTGTCCCCCACTCTCTAGGAGGCATCCCTTGTCATTTCCTTCTGGCAAACCTGAAAGGAACATGTTAGAACTGCATGTTTGTTCTGCAGATGGACAGGGTGAGGCTCTGAGAGCTCACCTGACTTCAGCGGGCGGCAGAGCCAGGATTCAACCCGAGAATTCCTGGCTCTGGAGCCGCTCCAGGCAGACGAGGACCCATGCCCCCTCACACATGCTGAGCACAGTGCCACCCACAAGTCAGTTGCGTGTGTCTGCGGCTACTCTGTGGACACGAAGGTGAATGAAACCTCGTGCTCATGTCGAAGGAGCTCCGCCCGCCGAGGAAGCCCAGGGGCAGTGCTCGGGGCGTGAGCAGGGAGGGCAGAGGTTGGGGAAAACACTTCCTGGAGTGGGGACCAGCGCAGGCCGTCCACGCCGACGTGGGTGTAGCAGCTGCACGGATAAGCTGCGAGGCCTGCACGTGCAAAGGCGTGGGGTGTGCAAGCTCACGGCGCTGGAAGACACAGTGCCGGGGGCAGGTGAAGGGAAGTGCTGTGTGCGCGGTGTGCGAGGAGGCGCCGTGCCTGGGACCGAGGGCTCCGCAAAGTGCTGCTGTGGCTGGTTATTGCCAGAAGGCCGTTGATCTGTCAACCATGCTCCTGGGTACAGTCGATCCTCACTGGAGGGGACCGTCACCAAGCCAGTTGTCACAGAGCAGCACAGTAGGGGCTGTGTGAGAGGCAGGTGGCTGAACTCTGCCCGGGAGCGTCAGGGAAGGCTTCACAGAGGAGGGGGCATGCGAGTTGGGTCTGACATCCACCTAGAAGTTGACCAGAGAAAGAGAGAGAGGCAGGGTGGCCTATGCAAATGCCTGGAGGACGCATCTGGCCAGGGTGTCAGCACTGGGGAGGGCAGAGATGTCACAGCGGCACTGCGCCCAGGCTCCTGCCCCACCGGAAACACCCAAGAGGAGGGACACCCAGCCTGCTGGTCTGGAGTCGACTCTAATGGCCTCGAGGACCCATCGGTCACTTCGTTCAGCCACGTGGGGGCCCCTGGGCTGGCCAGTCAAGTGGCCACTGCCGCCTCACCCCTCTCGGCCCCTGGGCTCTGGTGGGCCAGGAGGTGGCTGATTTGGGTGGAGACACAGATGCAGATGCGGGGTCCAGCCTGACCTGAATTCCTGGGTGACTCGGTCAAGGGCTGCAGGGGAGACATCAGACCACAAGATGACCTCATCTTTTTAAAAACTATTTCCTTTAACAGAGGTTTCTAAAACACATTTATTACTATCTCTGCTTGGAGATTTAATTTGAGTAAAGGAAGTGGGATCATTTTCCCAGGCCATCCTCCCCAAGAGCAAACACAAATCCTGGTCCCCTTCGAGAGTAGCGGACAGAGACGGGGGCCCCGTCCACAGCCTCACGCGTGGGCAGAGCCGACCCGAGCACAGGGCGGTTCTGGGAGGGGGGCGGGTGGCCCTGCCGGCCCAGTTTCAGTCGTCTGCAGGAGGCTCCCCTCCCGGGCCACGCAGAATAACTGCCGAGATGTCTTCTCTTCCAGACAAGCCACGGCCTGGACATCGAGTCTGAGATGCCTGCGGTGCTGAGAGGTCAGTGTGACTTTCAGGTAGGAAGAGTCCGTGTGCGCAGGGGAGCCCAGGCCAGCGCGGCCACGCGCTCGCTGTTGAAGGGAAGAGGACCCGCTTTCCCGCCCCCTTCCTTCTCCGGCCCTGCCTGCTCGTTCCACAGCCTAAGGAGAGCACCTTGGAAAAATCCAAAAATGTTCAAATTCCTCAGCCCTGAGGTCTCCCTCCAGGAAGCTCATCCTAAGTAAATAATCCTGTGTGTGGAAAAGCTCTGTGGACAGGTGTATTCATGCCAGTGGGTTTGGAAAAACCTCAGTACATATTGTAATTAACTCATATAAGCCAAGAAATATAATATAGTCACTAAAATATTGCTAATAAGCACCATGCAACAGCATGGAAATTATGACATTCTACTAAGTGAGTAATTGGCAGGATGGGGAATGTTTTGTCTGGTTACAGTTATGTAACTAGACATGCACATCTGTGAGTGAGCAGCAACCTAGGCTAGGAGATAAACTATTCATAAAAATATTAACTGCGGTTACTCAGAAAGGTGGGAATAAGAATGAGTTATTTTGTGTTCTGTTACTTTTATTATTAAGAAAATTAGGTTGCTACCTGACTAGTGGAATTTTCCTGGGCCTTGTTAGTTATATTGTCAGTGTGGGGGTGGGGCAAGGCTTCTAAGGATTTGTTTAGTGTTGTGTTCATGTCAGGTGCTCACAAAAATGTGGGGAAACTATGGATGGTGTTACCTTTAAGACTGAGCTGCTCTTGAGATCTGTTCATCTGGTAGTTATTATTACTAGATTCCATTCTTGCCAGCTGTGTGATCTTAGATGAGTTAATTAACTTCTCTGAGCCACAGACTCTTAATTTTAAAAGGAGGATAGTATGACCTTCCTGGGGAGTGTCCAGCACCTGGCCCACAGCAGGGTGTTGAACAAGAAGAGAGGCCTGCTCCCCCTCTTCAACTGGCCAGGGCGGGCCTGCCCTTCCACTCCTGCAGCCTGACCCCACACCGTTTTCACAGCTGGGGAGGCGGACATTCTAGCTGGGCTGCTTCTGAGCTCATTTCCTCTGTGCCCTCAGGCAAGCCTCCTCCCTTCTGTGGGCGCAGCTTCCCCCCTTTCAGAGAAGGAGCTGTGCCAGACTGACGGGGCTACATGCACGCGCTCCGCATTTCTGGAGGCTGCCACGCGTCAGATCCCAGGGGGTCGCAGGGCCAACAGCACAAGTCGGCTGCGAGTGCAGCCGCCCGAGCTGAGCGCTTGCAGCCAGGTAGGCAAGGTGGGCAGGCCGGTTTCTAGGACACCCAAGACCATGACGGCACCCCGAGAGGGGTGTGGATGAGGTGCCAGGAGAGTTCAAAGGCCTCTGAGAGGGCCTCTCTCATGCTGCACGGGGGGCCTAGGCATGACCGGGAACAGCCTGAATGAGGAAGGTCATCACAAGGCTCAGAGACTTGTTGGCTTTTAGAATAGATTCCTGGGTTGAGGCGTGACTGAGAATTCTCTCTTCTAGCTCAGAAGTGTCTCTTGAATCCTGGAGTGGACGGCGACCTCCAGAGCCCACTGTGTCCAGAGTCCTGGCCTATTTCCCAGGCCGAGTGGCCAGCACAGACAGCCCAACTGGATTCTCTGAAGGTGAGGGAACACCAGTCACCTAATTCCCGAAATAAACTGTTTTAGTGAAAGTGCAACACAGAGACAAGGGAACGACTCACGAGTGTACAGGTTAGTGAACCATCCGAGTGACGCACACCCATAAAGCCATCACAGGTCCAGAGAGAGGGTGTAACCAACCCTGTAGCACCTGGTGCCACCTCTCAGGCTCTGTCTATTATCTATTTTTAATTTTTGTTTGTGGCCAAATCGCGTGTTGTAGGTCTGTCGTAGTGAGTGCTGGACGTCACGTGTGGAAACCTGGGGACAGCCTGAGGTCCTGCCGGGCAGTGTCCGCACGGAGAGGACTCCCCTGGCTCCGAGCAGGGCAGTCCTCACAGCAGGGGGCTCGGAGTCCCGGGCGAGGTGAGTCCCGGGCGAGGAGGAGGCTGGCGGTCTCACCCCTCCACTCCGGGGCACGTGAGCCTGTGCTGTTTCCCAGCCCCCCGCCCGGCGCCCCAGGCTCTCAGCTGCGTCTTTCGCGGACTCAGGCGGGCGCGGCCCACATGGCCTGGGCTTCTCTTGGCTTCTCTCTTGCTTTCAGTTTTGGTCCCACAAGTCCTCACAGCTTGGTAGGTCACATGGTTTCAAACACATGTTTTATTACATCTTCCCAGCTTTCCTAGTTGTACTTACCCCAGGTTTGGTCCAAAATGCTCTCATCGGTCACTGCCAGAGCAGCACGCCTGTCTCTTCCCAGAGAGACTGATTTCACTCGTGCACTTTGGAGTCTCACAGACAGATGACATAATGTCAGTTTTACCATTTTTGTTTGCATGCTTTATACCTGCGGTCCCCAACCCCCAGGCTGCGACCGGTACCAGACTGTGGCCTGTTAGGAGCTGGCTGCACAGCAGCAGGTGAGCAGCGAGCGAGCGAAGCTTCATCTGTACTGACAGCCGCTCCCCAGCGCTCGCATCACCGCCTGGGCTCCGCCTGCTGTCAGACCGGCAGCGGCGCTAGATTCTCATAGGTGCGACTGCGTGTGCGAGGGATCTGGGTTCCTTATGAGAGTCTGATGCCCGGTGATCTCAGGTGGAGCTGAGGCGGTGACTCGAGCGCTGGGGAGCAGCTGCGTTACGGATTATCACTAGCAGAGAGGTCTGACTGACAATGCATGTAATGAGCTTGAATCACCCCGAAACCATCCCTGGCCCTGTCCGTGGAAAAATTGTCTTCTGTCAAACCAGTCCCTGGTGCCAAAAAGGTTGGGGACCGTTGCTTTACACAGCACCTGGCCCATAGGGGACCTTCTCGTAGGGTGTGAAGCCCATACGCAGGTGAGAAAGACTTCTCGGACAAAGTTGAGGATAGACAGAGATGCAAAGGTGACTTCCTCTCTGTCCGAGGAGAGAGAGGGCGCAGTGCCAGCAGTAGAGAGGTGTCGTCCTGATGCCAGACGACTGTGACTATTCATCAGGGCAGGCTGGGCGCACGTACGGCTGCAGCCCAGTCAGTAAAAGACAGCGAGAAGCTGCTGTGTTGGCTTTTCCTGTTCCTCATGTGGCAGGTTGATGACGGAAATTAATTTCTTCTTTCCTCTTCATAACGGGAGACATCCGGTGCTGTCTCTTCTTGAGGAAGCAAGGAAAGTTCACACTCCTACTGTCTGCTCAAGAACTTTTTCTAGGCTGTTTAAACAATACCCAAAAAACAACCTTTTACAGACAGTAAATTTTAATGTCACTTTACCTTCTTTTATTTGCTAGGTAAACATCTCTGTAGGAGAGATATTCTTGTTACTAACCTTAGGAACAGAGTTTGTACCACTCTAAATGCCTGCCAGTTAAAAATTTATTTTTCTTGTTAGCCCCTTAGTAAGACTGTCCTTTCACTTCCCAAAACACCTGTTGGGTGAATAGTTAGTGGGACGAGGGTGCTCGAGCTCATTGAAATCTAGAAGGTCATGCGGCATCTCGTCCCGGTCCCTAGTGCTGCTGCCTCTTCACCCACGGTCTTGGCTCTGTTCAGTTGTCACGGGCACCTGGGGGCAGAGCTCCCTGCCCTGGGCACACGCAGGCTGCAAGCCACGTATCTGGGCTGGGCTGGGGAAGAGCTTCCCGTGGTGAAGGTGAACTTGTTAAATAACCACACTAGGGGATTAGCAACCTGCAGGCAGAATGAGGTCATGGAGGTTTGAAGGGCAGTAACTAAATTTGTCACATGTCACAGCTACATTACTGTATGGATGAGCTCACAGGAAAAGGGGGAGGGGAGCCTAAGAGTACTCCAAAGTATCCTGCAAGGCTGGGACCCCTTTAGTGTCTGAGGAATGCTTAGCCCGCGTAGCCTAGGCCGGATCCGAGCACTCCCCGTGTGAGCCCAGCGCCGCGTCCCGCCCTCAGCAGCTGACTCAGGGGAGAACCGCAGGCGCGGGAGCCACGTGGCCTGGCTTCAAATGTTGGCTCAGCCTCCTGTTTGCTTTGTGCCTGGGGCAAGTCACTTGACCTCCCTGGGCTGCTGTTTCTTCATGTGCATAATGGGATAATGAAGAATAAGAATAGTATTTGCCTCGTCGATATTTTGTAAAGATTAAATGAATCAATACAGGCACGGTGCTCAGAACAATGCGTCACGTCACGAGAGCTCAGTAAGTGTGCACTGTCACAGGTCAGCCATATGAAATCGCCAATTTCTACTGCCTTTTCCTTGAAAACCAGTAGTTTCATATGGTTTAAACTGTTATTATTATTACCAGATAAAGCCCAGACTTCTGAAGTTGGTATTTGCATTCTGTGATCTGCCTGGAATGACCTTCAGTTTTTAACACACAGCAGACCCCTCCTCCTCCTGGCGGTCCTGGCCCCTCAGTGTGCAGCCCGCACATCCCCCCCGCCGCCAGCACCTGTGCGGCCCTCCTCCCACGCGTGCTGTGTGCATGTGCCTGCCGCTCCCACCGCACCTCGAGCACCTTGAGGGCAGGGACCGGGTCAGGCTTGGCACACAGGGAGGTGCCCAGGGGTCACTGCATCCCCTCCTCTGCCGTCCTGCCTCCTTCCCCGCCAGCTGCCACTGATGGGGCAGACGGTGCTGCGCGTGCTGGGCGTGGCGGGGAGTTTGTTCCGTTCCACGCCGCTGCCTGGAGAGGCGCAGACACACCAGCCACACCCCGGAGGGGAGCGAGAAAAGGCACAGGGAGGACTCAGTCGTCACTGAGCGAGGAGCAGAGTGCCGTTTTCAGGAAGGGTGCTTAGTGGGTGTGAGCTGAGTATGAAGGGACAACAGTGTGTGACAATGGCTGGCGAAGTAGACAGAGAGAGAGTGGATTGGAAATCAGAGGGGCTTGGGTCCGAACGCTGAGCCAGCCACTTCAGAGCTACGTAAAGTTAGTCACAGTATTTGGAGTCTGAAATTTTAACTGTTCCCTTATCTGTAAAGTGGGCCAGATGATAGTTCTTGGGAGAATCAAGTGAATACAAGTGAAACAGCACGTGAGGGTGAGCCCTGGGAGGTGCGGGGCGTGAGGCCGGCAACCAGTAGACACTGGTTCTCCTTTAAAGGGAAGGTCATTTTCTCTTGTCACTGGGTATGGAGGACACCCGCTCTACAGGGACACCTACCAGGGATGGCAGTCTCAGGTGCCTGCCGGACGGCATGGCGAGAGAGCCCTTACCCTGCCCCAGCCTCGGTTTCCTCATCCATAATGCAGCGATGCCAGCATGTGCCTCAGTGAACTGTAGCAGGGAAGCAAGTCCCAGTAGCATTTGGTGCCAGACGCACACAGAAGGAGCTCAGTAAATGGCAAGGATCGCTGTCATCTCTTCCTTTGGTACCGTGTGATCAGAGAGCTTTTATAAACATGTACGAGCAGAAACAATTTCGTTGTCCTCTTGCCTGCAGCTTCCCCTGCCATCGGGGCCCACGCTTGATCCTGGACTGCGAGTGGCAGCGGTCACTGTGGAACCAGGACCCTCTGCACAGCAGCTGCAAGACAAAGGCGGAATGCCCCGCCCTGGCCTCCAAGCCGACAGCCCCGCAGCACCCGCCGAGCTCCTGAGCCCGGGGAGGATCCTGGCTTTTCACCAAGAGCTTAGACAAAGCATTTGCGGCCATTCCCAGGTCAATAAATCACCGCTGGAGTTATAAATTTAACAGGACCACTCATTCTCCGGGGCCATTTCCTAGACTCCATAAATATTTGAAGCAGAACCTTCGGAGAGTGCTTTAAGAAATTGGTAGCAATCAAAACCCTCATTTAGTGGCAAGTGGTTTTGCCTTTGGCTTAGGGATTTGTGTTCGATGTCGGAGCTTGGGAGAAACACTGGGCTTGCAAATTCTGAGCAGTTTGGCTTTGGCAAGTGTCACGGTAGCAAAGGAAATATTTAATGCACCAAAACCTTTCAAATGAGTAGACTGGGCACGGTTTTAGCCCCCACGGCAAAATGTGGCCATGTCTGGAGACATTTTTGGCTGTCACAACTGAGATGCCGCTCCTGGCACCCAGTGCGCAGAGGCCAGGGATGCTGCAGAACGTCCCACGCGGCACACGAGGCCTCCTGCGATGAGGAATTGTTCAGCCCAGATGTCAGCAGTGCCCAGGCTGAGTGCCCAGGACTGATCTAGGAGCTCCTAACATGGTCAGCCGTGGAGAATTTTTGTTATTTTCCTTCCCCTGGGGCCCCTACCATATTTTAAAAGATTTTAAATGAAATGCCTAATTTGAGGAATTATATAGTTTACATTTGGAAACATTAAAACCAACCAGAACTTTCTAATCAGTCCATTAACTCCCAATCTACCATATGCCAGGCAGTGTGGTGTGTGACAGAAAGAGATGAGTCAGTGCTGGTCCCTGCCCCGGGGACCTCGGGCATCGGGAGAGACACACGTGCAAGTCAATTGTCCTGCAGTCAGTTGTTACGTGTGCCATGGGAGATAGGGTGGGGTCAGTTCTACGTGGCGTAGGGAAATTAGAAGTCAGCCACAGAAGAATGGGGGAGCACAGTCCCATGGGGGGAGGGTGCTGCAGACACAGGGAACAGCCTGTGCAAAGGCTCTGGGGCATAAAACTGAACGGTGGCTGGGCCGCTGGAGGAGGAGCAGGCACAGCAGCCCGTTGCCAAACCAGCTGCAGGCTGCCACTGCCCTGTCCCCATCCAGCACCCCGTCTTTCCCCGAGCACAGAAGTCCGTGCCCTGACTCAGGTGTGCGACCCAAGAGTGGAAGAAGAATGCCTCCATCCTGAGGGCAGCCCACCCTAAAAGAGAGTCCAGGGGAACTTGGACTGCACCTGCCAGACCTGCCCCTGTGCACTGACCAGAGACCCCTCTCTCTGGGGAAGGGCCCGTGAGCCTGCCCCACTCGGTCCTCCCTGCCCAGAGGTGTTTGTCCCTTCATGGAAGGACAAGGACAGGGAACCCAGGGCTCTCGGGAAGTAGACAAAGTCTGCAGATTTTATGTTAATGTATCTTAATTTTTTGTTTGAAATGAAAATTGCAGAGAGTTCCCGTGTACCCTTCACTGGGCTTCCCCTGATGCTAAGGTCTCACGTGACTTATTTTGAGGAAAATTGGGCAGCCATTGGAATGTCAGAAAGGCAGCGTCAACACGCCAAGTTGCTACTGTGTAAATTAGCTTGTGGGGCTTTATGATGGGTAAGCGTGTTCTTCCCCGTGCTCTTGGCCTGGTTTGCCAGCGGACCCCTGCTCGTCTAATCCACACGCATGTGGTGGCGGCGGCTGCGCGAGTGTCCGGTCAGGTGCTGGGGAAAGCAGAACAGGACGGTGCTGTCTGTGTCGGTCTTCGGGGATCTCCCGGTTACCACCCCCTGCGGGGCCCCCAGTTGGAAACCACTGCTGTGATCACTTTTGCCAGTTCAGTTTCCACAGTGCCCACGTCATCTCCCCCTCCCCCTTTATTTTGGGACAACGTCGTAAGCTTCAGCGTCAGGGACGTGATGGAGAGAAGACAGACCCGGTGCAGTCAGGACACCAGCAGAGCCTTTGCACAGCCCACAGAGCGCAGCACGGTGTAGGTTCTGGTCTCCAGGATGCTCCCGAGAGGCCCAGACGTCCGTGCCCTCCTGCCACAATCCATTAAAGGAAGATGAAATCCATTAAAGGAAGCCAAGGCAGCCTTTGCAGCTTAACCCGATGATTCCATAATAAATCATGTTCCCGAGCCAGAAGCCCCTCACTGCCCCAGGCCATGGGGTCCCGCCTGGGCTGGCGCTGTGGGTTGGCTCAGGCTTTGTGCTGTGACTCCTGGGGGCACTGTTGCAATGGCGGATGGCAGACGCCTGCACTCTCCTTGCCCGGAGTGTTAGACCCCAGCCCTTGGAAGGGCACACGGTGGCCCTCTGCCACCCCTCAATGGACCGGATGTGGCTTGGCCGGGCCGGGGCTGGACCTGCTTGGATGACCTGGTGGGGTCTGGCAGGAACTTGGCATGCAGGAGCTGGTATCTGCCGCCCCCCATGCAGGGAACAACACTGTGAGTGAGCCCAAATCCCCTGGAGACTGGTCAGATGGGCCAGCCTGGAGCTGTGGCAGAAAACAATTTGTCAAACGGACTGTCTGCAAGCAACAGTGGTGCCCTTCCCTGCAGCCGGAGCCCTAAACCTAGCAGGTAAATGCACCCCTCCCCCACTGCACAAAAGGGCCCCACCTGGGCTTTTAGGCAAATCAGTTGAGAGGGCTGACTTGGCCCCTGGCCAAGCAGTAGAAGTGTTAAGTGCAGTCCCTCTCCCTGCAGCTGATTCATTTTCCTTCTCCTGGGAGGCATTTTGCTGGAGCGGCAGAGGTGTTCTGTCTAGCACCTGCTTGCCCTGAGCACCTGCGGGGACAGGTGAGGGGCTGGGGGCTGGTCACAGGGTCTCACTCCAGGTCCTTGTCCTCCAGGCTCCACTATGACTGAGTAGCACGAGCAGGGAGAGAACAGGGCCCAGGGGCCTCAGAGTGGGCAGCTGGCCAACAAGTAGTCAGGGAGGGCTTCCTGGAGGAAGTGAGACTGAGCCAAGCCGGGAGATGAGCAGAGATCAGCCAGGGAGGGGAGACCTAGGAGGGAGGGGCAGGCGTGAGCGAAAGCTCCCAGCCCAGGGTAGGGTTGGGGTAGGAGTATGGGTAGAGATACCACCTTTCTGTGACCCTGGGGTGGAAGGAACCAGAAGGGAGGTGTTGCCTTTTTTGCAATCCCACTGTGACTTTCTTGTCCATTTAAAAATGTTTTTCGTATAGATGATACCTTTGTATTCTTCAACGTTCAAAAGCCACAGACGTCCTACCCCTGCTCCCAGCTCCCCTCCCCAGAGACAGACACGCCTGTGCGCACAGCACGGTGCAGTGCGACTCACTCTGCTCTGTGCTTTGCTTTTTCCCTTTAGCACATCTTGGTGACCATTCCATAGCAGGACATAAATTTCTCATTCATTTTTCTAAACAGTTTCGTTGTTCTCCACTGTGCGGATTTGACCGGTCTCCTTTCAATGTGTATGGGAGTTGTTTCGGGTCTTTCGCTGTTAAGCCAGCAGTGTCGTGAAAATTCTTGTACATACGTCACTTCTCATGCTTGAATGCAGCGAGGCATGACCGTGTTTCGGCCAGTGACAGACCAGACATGCGAGAGTGATGGGAGCGTAGCCTGTACCACACGGCCTGGGTGTGTAGGAGGCTGTGCCGTCCAGGTGTGTGTACGTGACGCTGGGGTGTTCACACAACGGCGAAGTCGCCACCAACGCACTTCTCAGAAATACCCCCGGCGTTAGGTGAAGTGTGACTGTTTATCTGAGGGCAAATTCCTAAAAAAGGAAATGCTGGGGCAGAGGAGAGACACGCTTGGCATTTTCGTGGCCCTGGCAGACCCCACTGCCTGTGCCCCTTTGAGGTGCAGCTGCTCTTGCTCCCACCCGCAAAGCCTGGGGGTGCCTGCGGCCCGCAGACAGCAGCACCCGCGAGGTGCTGATTCCGTGCAGCATCACGAGGGCCCTGTGCTCATGGGGTGCTCTGAGCTGGGGGATGGGGTTAGTAAGTGGGCATTTGCTCCCCGACCCCACCCAGGGGCCGTCCCTGCTCCCATCTGCAAGTGCTCGTGGGCAGGAGTGACCTCAGCTGGGAAGTTGTGATCTGGCCACCAGGGACGGCTGACAGCACTGGGTTGACAGGGCGCTGGGCGGTCCGGAGGCGGAGGGGAGCGGAGATGGAGGCCTTTGGGCTGAGCCGGGAAGGTGAGTCGGCCCTGCCTTCCCAGCCCGGCCCGCCATGGCCCAGCTGCAGCCTTGAGCCAGGGCCTGTGAGGCTGGGCTTCCTCCCGGGAAAGTGTAATCACATCGCCGTGATATCATTTCGCCACATGGAGACTTGCAGGTGTCCCGCGGCCAGTGCCCGGCCATGGCATTCACAGCCCAGGTGTGTGGCCTCTCCCCTCATCTTCTCCCCTGCAGTACTGGGAGGCAGGTGGCCTGGGAGCTAAGCACACGCCTGCTGCCTGGCTGTGGGTTCTGGCTGTCCCCTCACCTTGGAGCTCTGCGCCTCAGTGTCCTGCTCTGAAATGGGGGATGCCGCCTCCAGGGTGGCTGCGAGGCGTGAGTGGGTGTCTGTGAGCACCAGGGAGAGGCCCGGGGCCGTGGCCCAGCTATGGTGCTGCTGCTGCTCTGTCTTCGTGACTTAGAGGTGGGCAACGGCGGCTCAGACAGGGTGATGCTTGCAGCTGAGACGCGCTCGAGGCTCACGACAGACATTGGAGTGAAGTGATGCTGCCGCTTAGGGGCTCTGTACGCAGCAACTCAGTGTGGACTTTCCAGGAGCCGTGACCGGCCTGCCCAGCTTTCCTCCGGACACCGAAAGTCACAGGCACTCGACCCCTGTGGCCGTCGAGGCGTGGCCAGGACTCTCCCCACCAGGATCTCTGGTCCTTTCCACTGGCCCACTTCTTCCGGAAAAGCCTTTCCCTTGGAGTCGAAGGCGATTGTGTCCGGGCCCTTCTGGAGGTGAGTGGGGCTGGGTGTCCGTGGAAGAGTGCAACATTCCTGCTGTTTACACCAGGACTTGCTACTTCATTTGACCCTTTTTTAAACTAACCTATCTGATATAGGCAGGCCTGCGTGCTCCAGAGCCCTCTCCCCTCCAGGCACTGCCTGTGAGTGCTCGGGGGTCCAGGTCACTTGGTTTGCTGCCCAGAGCTCATCCCCCACCCCTGCTCCCAGCCCCTCCCCCTCCTGTCTTCCCTCTCCCCCTACACCCTCTCCACGTGCATCAATTCTTCCTTCTGCTGCTCAGTCTCAGCCAAGTTCTCCCAGGGGCCCTCAAGCCCTCCAGGGTTAAGCTCCAAGGATGGCAGCTCTCCTGCTAGCAGCCAAGTGTAATTTAGCCTCAGGAAGCAGGTGTGAGGCTGAGCGGGGAGGGTGGTGGGGGCTGGACTCTCTTGCCTCCAACTGCTGCTGTCCCCACTTGGGTCCCTTGTGTTTGCTTACACTGGGCCAGACCCCAGACCAGTTCCTCCCCAGCCGTCACATACGAGGGGAAGCCCTGGAGTAGACAGAGGCTAGAGTAGCCAACTCCCTGTTGCTATGGACAGGTCATTCATTGACTACACCACTGCTGGTGCTCTCCTGGGAGCCAAGTAGGCAGAGCAGGATTGTAGCATCCCTGCTGGGCAGGGCTATTGTCAGGCACCAATTCCACTCTTCCAGGGCCACTTGTCTGGTTGCTCAGGTTGTGTACTAAGCAAGGCATGGAGTCCAAGAGCAAAAGTGATGCAATCCAGCCCTGCTCTCTCCTTACCAAGGGCTATGCCTGTCTGGAGAAAGTGGTGCCTTTTACGTGTTCCCACAGAGGCTGCCTCAGCTGTCCTGGCCAAGCTCCACCAGCTGTGTCCACCTGGAGGGGCATCTTTTTGTGACGCTGTACAGAAGCTCAGTGTGGCCCCAGTGGTTCTGCTGACTCGGAGCCAGAGGTGCCACATCAGCAGTCTGAGGTCAACAGTTCATGGAGGAGTCCCGGAGTCCCCTCCAGTGCAGCCATCCAGCTTGCAAAGTGCCGGGGCAGGGGTGTGTGTCTGGCCCCGCGCACCCTCCTGCCCGGCTCACGAGCCTGGAGTTCTCCCAGGGCCTGGCCTGGAGCAGTCCTGCAGTGGGGTCATGGATGGTTAGGGTATTCACTGGCATGATTAGGGTACTTCCACCCACCAAGGCCACTGAGTCCTTTCTTTTATCCCCAAATAGTCCGAGTACCTGCCTCCTGGGTCCTCTTAGGGACCTGCTACTCCGCCCCAGCCCAGCTCGAGGTAAGAGGTTAGTGCTAGACAAGGGATCAGTCACAGGGCTGCTGCTTAATAGCTGTGTGTCTCTAGGTGAGTCACTTAACCCTCTGTGCAAGTCAACTATAGCTGCAATAAATATTACCATGTAACAAACCAGCCCAGACCCGGCAACTCCCACCCATTTATTCTCACCCACTCAGGTCTGCAGGTCCACCCAGGTTCTGCTGGCCAGGCTGGGCTCAGCTGGGAGGTTCTGCTCCAGGCCGAGGGCTGGGGTTCAGGCCTGCTGCACGCCAGAGTAGGTCCCGTGCACGGGTCGAACATCAGTGGGGAGGGGACGTAGACTCCTCTGCTCCCAATGAGGTCACCTGGCAAGAGGAGGGAGAGCTCACAGTGCAGGACAGTGGTCAGGATGAGAGGTGGCCCCGAGAACAGGTGCCCATCACAGAGGTGGCTCACAGCCAGCCTGTGCAGGACTCTGAGGTGGACGTGGCGGGCTTCCGTTGGCTTCCTGCAGGAATTCATCGAGCAAAGAAAGCTGATAAGTGAGCTTAACCTCCGTTCTCTCCCCTCCGCTTCTCGCTCTGCCTTTCTGGGCTCTCTCCGCGCGTGTCTTCAGACCCGCCCAGCAGCAGGTGGGGTCGCCCTGCCTCCAAGCACACCCCGGCTCCAGCTCCTTCTCACCCCTGACGCCGCTCTGTTCACAGCTGCATCCTCGGCGCCTGCTGCTGTCTGCTGGGGCTCAGAAAATGTTAGTTGAACGAATGCATGAATTAGTTACTCCATTACATTTTAATGGTACTTCCAAGCACTTATTTTCTTGTATCTGGTTGTCTGTGGTGTAAGTTCTGCTAGATGAGAAGATATTATTATCCTTTTTATTTTTGCTTTGGGAGCGTAGGGGATGGGAAGGAAGAGATTCCGAGCAGAGCAGAGGAGGCGATAGACTCTGACACAACTCCTCTCCACGCCCGGCACAGGGCCACAGTGCCGTTGGTGCAAGGAGCGAGGGGCCAGGGCCTGCCCGGAGAGGGGAGAGGCCTGCCCTGGCAGGAGGAGGGGCCGAGAGAGAGTGAGGTGTTGTAGGAAGGGGTGGAGAGAAGGGAGGCACGGAGGGCGCCAGGCAGGGGTACTTTAGACCCTTCAGCTTTGAAATTTAATGTCTCCGCTCGAAGGAGTGGTATTTATTACACGTCATCTGTCTTAGTCCATTTCACGTAGACATTTTATCTGTGCCATCATTATTAGGACATAAATTCCACCTTATAGATAAAGCGACATCTTTTCTCAGCTTCATATTTGTATTTCTCAGATTGTGAAGGTTATTCTCCAAGTGTTGGTTTGCAGGGTAATCGGCAACAAACAATGACTCAGAATGAGACAGACTGGAGTTCCAGCACTGATCCGTCACTGACTAGCTTTGGGATCATCCAAGGTGACATAACCTCTTGGAGCCTCAGTTTCTCATTCCACAGTGGCCTTTACTTCATAATCACATGTCCTCCCCACTCCATTTCCACAATGCAGGTGGCTTTACCGTGCTGTCATTAGGAATGTCAACTGATCTGACTATATCATACTAAGTTGCGAATGACTGATAGTCTCTCAACCTTCTAGGGAGATTTGTATTCTATAAAGCTGATGCTCATTAGCACAGAGAAAATTTCAGCTGGCAGATTTCCAGGGAGATAAAATCAGGTGAGGCCTTAGAGTGTCCTTGCTTTGTAGATAAGGGCACCAAGGCTCAAGGCAAGGCTTTGCAGAGGCTGGGTTGGTCACACTGCAAGTCAGGGGACAGAGCTGGGCGTACATCCCAGGACTCCCGATTCCCCCACAGTACAGTGCTCTCATCCTGGGGTGAAACGCAGGAGGAAAATTGGCCACAGGGCATGAGCCTTGTTGTACAATCTTGGCCCCAAATGTGTGCATTGAGTACAACATGGGAAGACATGTCATAATTCCTCCCCAATAAGACGCATTTAGCATGCTTCATGACAATTTGTCAGCCATGGCAATTTGAGTTGTAGTCAACACAAACCATGCTGTTGGCAGTAATGAGACTGTCTGTGAACTGGGGTTGCAAGAAGGGGGAACTTCAGGAAATGAGGGGCCTTGCAGAGAAGCTTCAGGAAGCCAGAGAGCAGCCCTGCTTCCTGCCCCAAGGAGGAAGGGACTGGGTGAGGGTAAATAAGGCCGATGGCTTGGTTTGGTAGGAGGTTTTTAGGGGCAGTCCTGAGCTATAAACTTTGAGTGCTAGGAGGGTGGTAAGAAAAAAATCAGGGTAGTTGATATAAAAGTGACTCAACACTTTTTTCCATTTCAAACTTCTAAGTCTCCCTGTGACCCTGAGACCAGGATGGGACCTAACATGCAGAAGAAGGTGTTTCAGTTACAAAGGGACTTGGTTGCATGTGGTGAAGTCCAAAATAACAATGGCTTAATGAGATAGAAGCTTATTTCCCCACCACAGGGGGTGGGCCTTCAGAGGTCTCATGGGGCAGGGAGTCCAAGGGCATGAAGCTCCTTCTGTGTTCTCCAGCATCTCAATTCAAGGTTTCCATCCTCAAAGTTACCTCATGACCCCAGATGACTGCTGGAGTGCCAGCCATTAAGTCCAAGTTCCAGGAAGTAGAAAATAGGTTGGTGGTGGTGAGGTGGTAGGAGAAATGACTCTCCCATCCGAGTACTAACCAGGCCTGACCCTGCTTAGCTTCAAAGATCAGATGAGATCAGGCACATTCAGGGTGGTAAGGCTATAGACAGAAATGACTCCCTTTAAGGAACACTTTAAAGCTTCTTCTCAGAAGTTCCACATAACAATTTCCACTGATATTTTCCTAAGTCCAGAATTTAGTCATATGGTCACAGGAAACTAGGAAGGGAGTCTATTAGTTGGACACATTGCAACCCCAAACAAAATCAGCATCCTGTTACTAAAAAGGAAGGGGAAAAGGAACACGGGATTGCTAACTACGGTCTCTGCCTTGGATAGCTTCAACTCTTCACTTACAAAGTTAGGAAGGCATGAAGCATTTGGATGGTAGTGCTAGACACTTCAAGCATGGCCTTATCATTCATGTTGTGAGCAACAAAACAGGGCAAGTTTATTGGCATCTTGTTGAAAATTTAAGACAGAAAATGTAAGGGATAAAATGCTCTATTTATTCGACATTTTTTCAACGTTTTCTATATATCATATATTTTTCTATAAAGAGAATGGCATATATAGAAATCTGTATATGGATTTTTCATAAGTTTTCTTGTTTTTTTTTTGCCGAGTACAGGGAACTTTATTGATGGTACATGACAAGGTGGGGCTCCCTAGGCACCCCCCATTCTTCAGGGGCTCTGGCATGGAAACCGTGTCTTGAGGAGGGGGGATTCTCAGTGAGATGGGGACTGAGTAGGCAGGGACACCCCAGCAGCCGAGGCCTCTCTCTTCCTCTGCGTTCTGGCTGGGGCTGTGGGGCTGGTGGTCCAGGGCTCTTATTCGTTGGTGGCCACGTGGCCCATGAGGTCCACCACCCTGTTGCTGTAGCCAAATTCATTGTCACACTAGGCAGTGAGCTTTACAAAGTGGTCATTGAGGGCGATGCCAGCCCCAGCATCAAAGGTGGAAGAGTGGGTGTCACTGTTGAAGTCGGAGGAGACAACCAGGTGCTCAGTGTAGCCCAGGATGCCCTTGAGGGGACCATCTGCCGCCTGCTTCACCACCTTCTTGATGTCGTCATACTTGGCCGGCTTCTCTAGATGGCAGGTCAGGTCCACCACCAACACGTTGGCAGTGGGGATGTGGATGGCCATGCCAGTGAGCTTCCCATTCAGCTCGGGGATGACCTTGCCCACAGCCTTGGCCGCGCCAGTCGATGCAGGGATGATGTTCTGGAGAGCCCCATGGCCGTCACACCACATCTTCCCAGAGGGGCCATCCACGGTCTTCTGGGTGGCAGTGATGGCATGGACTGTGGTCATAAGTCCCTCCACGATGCCGAAGTTGTCATGGATGACCTTGGCCAGGGAGAATAAGCAGTTGGTGGTGCAGGAGGCATTGCTGACGATGGTGAGGTTGTTTTGGTACTTGTCGTGGTTCACGCCCATCACAAACATGGGGGCGTCAGCAGAGGGGGCAGAGATGATGACCCTTTTGGCACCCCCATCTAGGTGAGCCCCGGCCTTCTCCAGGGTGGTGAAGACGCCAGTGGACTCCACAACGTAATAGGTGCCCACCTCACCCCATTTGAGTTAGGTGGGATCTTGCTCCTGGAAGATGGTTATGGGATGGCCATTGATGACAGGCTTCCCGTGCTCCGCCTTGACCGTGCCATGGAACTTGCGGTGGGTGGAGTCGTACTGGAACATGTAGACCATGTAGTTGAGGTCAATGAAGGGGTCGCTGATGGCGACAATATCCACTTTGCCAGAGTTAAAAGCAGCCCTGGTGACCAGGCGCCCGATACGGCCAAAGCCGTTTATTCCGGCCTTCACTTTCACCATGGTGTCTCGGAGACGGTGCTGGCGCTGCGCGAGAAGATGCGGCTGTCTGTCGAACGGGAGGACCAGAGAGCCTTCATAGGTTTTCTTACACTCTCTTTGCTCCTAACCTTTTTCTCCCCTTACAAAGCCTCAAAATCTTCTACCACCGGTTTTGTCACCTGGGCGGTTTTAGGAGCCTGACCCTTTCAGTGGAGAGGGCTTCTGCATCTGTTCTCACCCACGGCTTAAGCTGCTCTCGTGCAAGCCCAGGGCGTTCTCCAAGTCCTGCCGTCTGATTCATTCAATTTCTTGCCAGCTCAGCCCTCGGTCTCTTTCTGCTGAGCTGCTTTCATCACCAGCCCCTCTGGCATCGCGTCCCCACTGGGAGGTCGCGGGTCCCTTGCATGCTCCGTGGTGCCCGAGAGTGGAGCATTTGTTCCCACCACAGTTGCAAACACCCAGAACTCTCGCAGCTCCAGCTGGGAGTTGCGGGCTCAGGAAGCTGAAGTGCGGGGAAAGCACATGTCGGTTTGGGGAGGGAGTAGTGGTGACTGGCGTCGGTCTGTGCTGGGCTCTGGGCTGAGCGCCGCAGCTCACTAACGCTCATGTTGACCTGGAGGCAGTTGTCACTGCTGACATGTTATGGGTGATTCGTTCACGCGTGTGACCAGCACTTACCTATCGTCTGCTGTGTGCATACAGGTTTCAGCTATGAAGGAGCCAGTGGGAAGAGGGACGACACAGATTCACACAGAGTGTACATTCAAATCCTGATTAATGCTGTGAAGGGAGAGAAGCTGGGGTGGGGGAGAGTGGACAGGAAATGAGGATGTTGCTCTTTTACATAGGAAGTCATTAGCCAGGGCTTCCTGGAGGAGGTGACATTTTGAGTGGAAACTGCTTGAGGAGCAATGCAGGAGAGAGATGACATGGCTAGCCCAGGGGAACTCAGATAGTAAAAGGCAGAACTAGATGCAACCTCAATTTTGAAAACATTTTGTTTTGACAAATTTCAAACATTCATAAAAGACAGGATAATACAAGGACCCCCATGTAGTCAACATCAGCTTCAATGGTGGCCGACCCAAGAGCAGGCTTGTCCCACCTGCACACTGTCCACTTCCCTCCACAGTATCATCTTGATGCACAGCTAGACAGCATATCATTTCATTCATAAAGTTTTAATTAGTCATTGTGCCATCATGACACCTCCAATAAATGATGACTCTTTAATTTCATCAAATATCCAGTGTTCCAATTTCTGATTATACCTTAGAAGTTTTATAGTAAAAAACTTTTTGCAGTTTGTTTGAATCAGAATCTAAATAAGGTCTCACACTTTTACCAATTGGTGTGTCTTTCTGTGATAAAATATACATAAAATAAGGTTTACCAATTTAGCCGTTAAGTGCATGTGCATTGCTGTGCAACCGTCACCACCATGAGTCCCCAGAATGTTCTCGTCTTCCCAAACTGGGACTCTGTCCCTCATCAACGCCAGCTCCTCACCCCCCGGCCGGCAGCCACCGTGCTCTCTGCTCCCCGACTCCGGGTGTGACGACTCCAGGCGCCTTATCTATGTGCAATCACGCAGTATGCGTTCCTTTTGTGACTGGCTTACTGCACGTAGGATAACGTCTTCTAGGTTCATCCGTGCTGGAGCGCGTCAGGATTTCCTTCTGCTAAGGGCGAGCACTGCGCCGTTGCCTGTGTGAGCAGATCACACTTGGTTTGCCGTTCGTCTGTCGGTGAGCACTTGGGGTGCGTCTTTTAAGTCTTTCAATCTTTAGGTTCCCCCTCCTCTTTTTATTTTCTTGCGGTTTTCTGTTGAAGAAACCAGGTCACTGCCCTGCTGTTGTTCGCGGAGCTGTGGGTCTTGCTGTGGTGTCCCTGCAGTGCTGTTCTCCATGTCTATCCTTGAATTGGCCGCTGGAGCTTTGATATGATCCACACTCAACGGTTTTCACCTCCTTTAAAGGTGGCGGCGTGTTCTTCCCTCAGGGTGTGCACCTGGCTGTCTCTTTGTGTGATGTTGGTGTCCGCCGCTCACTACCTGGACTCACAAACTCGTTAATGGTCACAATCAAGGACAGCCCAGTCCCGCCGCCTTTCTTCACTGATCGCTGGAGTACGTCTTACAGAGGCGCTTGCCCCCGCTCTGCAGTTCCTCCGTGAGTTTGACTTTTGTCCACCTCCAAAGCCTACATGCTTACGCTCTCGCAGTCCCTGGCATGTGCCCCTTTCTGGGGTCACAGAGATGAGGTGTCCCTCCTCAGGGGGGTCTCAGGCCTGTGGGAGAGAAAGACAAGTAAACTGGTGAATTTGTCGAAAGTCGACAGTGGCCCGGATGTGTTGACAACAGCCGTGGGCGCGCAGAGGGAGAGCCGCCCACCGAAACCAGAGGCTGCCTGGGGGAGGCCTTGACACCAGACGTGCCCGTCCCCCGCAGCGACTCGGCTGGCTGGCCTGGGTCCCCGAGGCTGGGCTGACAGCTTCCACTTTTGGACTGTCCATGCTTACTTTTTCAAAGCTGGAGGCAGACAAAGCAGCGTGGTTTTAGGGATGAGCCTGCTGGCATGCCTGAGTTCCTTTCCGTCTCTGGGACTCAGAGAAGTGTTAGTTTAGAACCTGGAAGAGGCCACATTCAGGGCTTCAGTGGGGTTGACGAGGACCTCAGAGAAGCACCAGGGAGGGCGGTCTTCGTGGGAGTGCTGCAGCTGCGGTGTGAGAGCTGCCACTCCCCTCACAGTCAGTGCCATGAGGGGGGCTCCCCAGCCAGCCGCGCAGGGACCCCGTGTTCCCATCTGTCATGGAGCTTGCGTCCTGCCCGGGGCTGCTCCGTCAGGTGGTGCCAGGTCGCTCGCGTACTTCTGGATTTCCTTGGGTGCTTCTGGACGCGGCACCCCTTCGCCCCAACATGCCCCACACATCACAGTTACTTTGGTCTTTCTCCTCCTGCCTGGGGTGAGGCATCAGGTCCTTCCCAGCGAGTCTGCACCCCCCTTGGGGGCTTGAGAACAGAGCTCTCCAGCCGCCACAGTCGGGCGCAATAGTGCAAGGGAGGTCGTTCCCAGAGGCCACATGGCTCCATGTCCTCATCTTGAAAATGGGGACCTGGCGCCTCATGGGACACTCGATACCACAGACATACCTGCTGCTATTTGAGGAAAGAGGCTACACTTTTATTGGGCATCTATTCTGGCCCATGCTAGAGCTTTCTAGACACTGCTGGAACACTAGGATGCTCTAATACCCTTCGATATGTGCCCAGTGCCTAAGCAAGCCTGGCATAGCAGAGAGTAAGAAACATATTTTAAATAACGCTTTTTTCTGCTTGTAAAAATTAATATATATTTATTTGAGTATATTGGAAAATACAAACAATAAAGTAACACAAACATGTGGAATTCCACCACTAACAGATGTTTACTTTCAACATTTTGACATTTATCCTTATGCAGGGAGGCTTTTTAAAAACTGAGATCCTCCTGTGCATGGTGCTATCTGACAGCATTTCCCTTTGGCATGCGCCGTCCGCACGCTGGTTTGCAGGGTGGGACGGCATGCTGCTTGGGACAGTGGATTCCGGAGCAGTCTCTCAAGCCACTCGCTAGCTGTGGGCAAGTCCATGCAATCCCTTTGTGCCTCTGTTTCCTCCTAAATAAAGTGGGGATAAGAACGGCACCTCTCTTACACGCTTGTAGGAGTAAATGAATTAAATTTGTAAGATACTGAAAACAGGGGCTAGCACATAGCAAGTTTTCACCAAATAGTTGATGTTATTATTTGAATAAAGTTATTTAAGCCCTCCCAGCTGCTTACTTCACCCCGGGCATTATCCAAGGCCTTTTCACACATTTTGTTACATTTAATTTCTAAATGATGCCAAGAAATCAGTATTGGCTCCCATTTCACAGATGTTGAAACCAAGACTTGGAGAAGACGAGCCCCTTGCAGAGTCATATATGGGTGGGCAAAACCAGGACTCCAAGTCCTTCGGGTCCAGTCTGACCCCTGCCCCTGGGCTGCACCCAGACACCCTGCTCCTGAGCAAACAGATGAGCGCCGCAGATGCTGCTATGGATTTGTCTGGCATTGATTGTTGCTGCCTCCTGAGGCCATGTGTGAAGAAAAGGAGGCCTTTTTGTCCATTTGTAACCCCCCATTCTGAGGATTTCAAACCCATTGCCACCTGCCCCTGAAGCTCCCTGAGGCAGCTGGGACTGAGCCTCCTCTGCGAGCTGTCCTTTCCCAAGTGCCCGGCAGGTGCCTGGCAGTCCCCAAATGTGTGCACAATCGAGCAGGAAGCCACTTTTTAAAATGAAACACTGACAATCAGGGAGGTTTTGAGGACTGAAACCAAGACCCAAGGAAGACAAAGACAGGAAGTGGGGTCTTTAGTTTGGAGAAGACATAGAGCCCACCTACCCAAGGAGGATATATGGTGGGGGGCACTGTAAACTGGGAAAAGCCTAGGTCAGGGGTCAGGCCGGCCTTACTTCTAATTCCTATGAGACCTTGGTGAGCTTATTTCTCTCAGCCTCGTCTGTAAAACGGGGACGACGCTGCCCACCAAGAAGGTGCTTCGAGTGTTTAGCATGTGCTGGGCGTGAGCTTAGACCCCCGAGAGCAGAGGCTTGGTCTGCTGTGTTCTAGAAATTGGTATCCTTAATTACTAGAGGAGTACTGGGCACCCAGCAGGTGTGAGGACATTATTGAATAACTGGATACTCAACGAATAAATGGTAGTCTTTCCCTCCCTGCCATTCTATGCAGGCTCAGGAGGGGAGTTATGGGGATGGGAGGGGAGGGGGTGGGGAGCTGGGGGAGGGATGTCAGAATAAGAGAGAAGCAGTGTGAACAGAGGCAATGGGCGCCAGAGTCAGAGCCAGCACACCAGTCTCCACTCTGCCACCTGCGAGCTCTGCAACCTTAGGCAAATTGTCTCATCTCTTGGGGTCTCAATTTGTTCATTAGCAAATAGGGACACTAACAGTACTTAACTCACAGGGTTGTTGTAAGAATGACAAGAGCTTTAAGTTCATAAAACATTCAGCACAGAGTCTGGCACAAAGGAAGTACCAATTAATGTAAGTCACCATCACCATTATCAGAAATTTTTATTAATAGGAAGAAGGAAGGTATACTATTTAGACATTGTTGAGTTAAAGCCAAAGCTTGCTGGTTTAAAGCCACTACCATTTTATTTGTTCATTTATATAGGTTAGCCATTTGGATTGGCTCTGCAGGGTGGTTTTCTGCTGATCTCGCCTGGGTTGACTGAGGCTGGTAGTCCAGGAGGGCCTCAGGTCTGGCAGTTGGTGCTAGCCACCAGTTGCCTGATCTTTTCAGCTGGAATGCTCATCTCTACTCCATGTGGTCTCTCAGCCTCCAGGGTTAGCTCGGGTTTCTGCACGTGGTGGTCTAGAGACATCATTCCAAAAGACAGGGAGTAGGAGCTTCAAGGCTTCTTGAGGCCTAGGCAAAACTCCCACAATGTCACTTCAGCATCTTTCTATTGGTCCAAGCATGTGACAAGGCCAGCACAAGGTGTGGGGAACCAGACTCCACCTCTGGCTGGTAGGAGCAGGGGAGCCGCATTGCGAAGGGATGTGCACACAGAGGCAGGAGGCATTCTTGTGGCCAGCATTGCGGACTGTCCTTCGAGGCAGGGAACCAACATTTTTGAGGCCCTGATTACTTGCCAGGTGCCTTGACTTCCATAGACATTGCAACAAGTTAGCAACCTGCTGAGGTGAGGGTTTCACCGTCACTAGGAATGTTGTATTGAGGCCAAGTCTGCAGAGCCACTGAAGTGTTTGAGATGGTAGGACTCAGGTTGCAGACCAAGGCCTGGGAGAAGGGCACCCAGGTTCTTTCTGTCAGGGAGAATTTTGGGATTCTGGGAAAACCCACAACAGTATACTGAATTATGGCTAATAAGTAAGATTTCTGTTGAGTGGTAGGATTGCAAAGACATGTTGCTTTTTGCTGGTGAGAAACCTGAGCATATCAACAGAGGAAGAGAGAGTTGTATGATTTTTGAGGGGTCTTCAGTGACAAGGACAAAGAAAATGTTCTAGCCACACACTGTCTTGTAGGAGATCTTGGTGAAGTCACTGTTCATGTCCTGGTCACACAGTTCTCCCCTGCACATTTGCTGCTCCTGCCTCTGAACTTTTGAAGCTGTAGGTTTTTGGTTCTGTGTTGGATGGAGCTGTTAGCAGCAGAAAACCACTCTTGCTAAGAACAGTAAGAAAGGCTGTTTTATATAAATTGTAAAAAGTATCCATTTAAATCCTCAGAGAGTGGCTGAAGCAGTGAGGACTAAAAGGGACAAATTCTGGAGAGGGAAGAACTGCGGAGACTTGGCCACTGCTTTCCGCCGGGATTTTCTGCAATCTGGGGATAGGTACGGGGCTGAGTGTCCAGCCCGGGCCGGTGAGATGACCACTGCTGGGCTGGAGAGACAAATTAGAGGCTGGAGGGGCTTCCAACACCGGGCTGGTTTTCTCCTGCAGACGTTTGCCACGTTCTAAAGCTGTGCAGGGTGGGGAGTAGGAAACCGAGTGAGAAGGGCCTGAGCAGCAGAACCTCCCACAGTCTGGAGGCTGAGAAGACACACTCGTCACGCAGGCCCTGGAGGGAAAGGCCTGGGGAGCACACTGGGCCCACCTCGCCGCTGCTCGTATTTGAGCCCAAGGCCCCCTTGCAGCCAACAGACCTTCGCATGGGGGAATGACATCACGTGTCTTGGAGAGACTGTTTTGGACCCATGTGGAGAAAGGACTGGAGGGATGGAGGGAGAGGAGGTCACGTGGGTGTGGGCAGTGGCTGGTGGGCCATGTGGGGATTGCTGTGTTCCTTTTCTCTCGTAAGTCAAAGCAGCAGAGAGACGTGAGCAGGCAGAGGAAGGCACAGTGCTTGACGGAGGGCCATCTGTCGCAGCCTCAAACTTGGGAAGATTAGGGGGAAGCAAAGGCAGAAAAGAGGCTTCATTTGTCTTGAATGATAGAAAAGAGAGCTGATATTATGTTATGAAAGGAGTTTGATAGGCTTTTGCAATGGGAGAGAAGAATTTGTCTTGATCAGTGTGATATTAAGTAGAACTGAAACTGGAGAAGGATTCAAATTAAGTTGGAAAAAAAAAGCCCAGTTACCTGAGACTTGGGAGTGGATCAGCCCAACGTCTCATTTGAGGAAACTGAGGCCCAGGGAGAAACAGTGGCTTACTCAGGGGACCTAGTAAACTGACTGACAGGAAAAGGACCCTGATATCTTCTCTTGTTCCATGCTGGAAAGGCTTGTCTTTCCTCCTCCCTGGGCACCTCCCCAGCTCAGGTGTCCCTTCCTTTTGTTGCCACGGGCACTTGGCACATTGTAATCACTCACTTGCTGGAGTGGGTCACTGAAGAGAGAGCCCCTGGAGGCAAAGACTGTATGTCTCTAACTCCCAGTATGGTCTTTTTGATCCATGAGCTATTTAGAAGTGTATTTTCAAATTCTTTATGTGTGGGTTTTCCATATTTTATTCTTCTTATTTTTTTTTGTTCTTTTTTTAGTTTCAAAATATTAAGGCAGCACACAAGTTTTTGTTACTTGGATACCTTTCATAATTCTGATGTCGGGACTTTTAGCGTGCCCATCCCCCGAACAGTGCTCACCGTACCTGGCAGTTCAGCTCTCACCCCTCCCTGCCTCCCACCCCCTTCTGGACCCCCAGTGTCCTTCACACCTCGTGGTGCTCATGTGTGCCCATCGTTTAGTCCCAGTCGTTAGAGAGTATGTGCAGTGTTTGCTACAGTCATAAACGCATTATCTCACCTAAACGCTGTAGCAATTTATGAAGCTAGTAATATTCTCTTGCGGAGAAGGAAACAGGTTCAAAAAAGCCTTCTATTTGATGCAGATCTGCGATTGAAACCCAGTTCTCTCCGGCTTTCCCTTCCCCACTGCAGTCTGGAGCCTCCCTTCTCCAGGTAGGTGACCAGGTGTTCAGGGCCTGCGTACCCTGGACAGCTCCCGGAGAGCTGTCCCCCGCCCCA
The DNA here is from genome assembly GCA_028533085.1 of Varecia variegata. Taxonomy (NCBI): domain Eukaryota; kingdom Metazoa; phylum Chordata; class Mammalia; order Primates; family Lemuridae; genus Varecia; species Varecia variegata. Next base: position 164,262,373 of record CM052436.1, on the reverse strand, counting down.
CCTCCCTCTTTGATGGCTGGATTTTTTAAAGGAGCCCAGTCTAGCTGCTTCTGTGTGGGCTCCACAAACAGAGCAAGGAAAGAATGTGCCAGGATGTGAATTCCACACTCTCCTGCTCCCTGGTATGCTCTGCCAAGAACTGCAGACATGCTTCACCTGCCTGTGAATACAGGTGGCCACTGGGTCAACACCTGGTAGGTTACTGAGTTACACCTGCCGTCTTTACCTGGGAGGAGGGACAGAAGTCCAAACTTTGCAGAAATTAGCCCCCTGTGAAGACATGGGGTGTTGGAAAGAGCTTAGCATTTTGGGATCTTGTGGTGACTCCGTAAACGTTCATCGAGTGAGTGTGTCGCTGCCTGGCTTCTCGTCTCCTGCTGTGTGGGCTTGTGCAGTTCCACTCCCCTGTCCAGCCTCAGTCTCCCCGTCTCCAGGGCTCTGCCAATGTTCTTGAATGAATGCACAGAGGGAGGAAATGACTGAAGGAGACAGTGACACCGCAGGGTGGTGATTTCCATGTGAAAGCCCGAAGGATGAGCCCGCATCCATGGAGGGGATGAGGTGATGAGCATGTGTGTGTGTGTGTGTGTGGTGTGATGTACAAGCCTGGGGCATCTGAGAAGGCTTCCCGGAGGAGGCGGAGCTGGACGAGAGGATGCAGCGGCCTCGCTGTCAGCCAGCCCAGGAGCTGCTGAGGCGGGTGTGTTAGAAGGACAGGAGTGTGACAGCAGAGCCAGAGCCCATGTGTGGAGCGTGGAAACATGGTGGACTCAAAGTCCAAAGGGCAGGGTTCTGGTTCAGCTCAGCCACCCAGAGCTGAAATAGCTTTGGTCTTAAGCCTCCTTTTTCTCCTCTGTGAAATGAGAATAATGATAAATCACTCCGCCTGCCCACATGAGAGACTGACAGTGAAAAGTTTTTACAAACCACAAAGCTCTGCACAGAGGTGAGGATGTGTTCTTCTACGCAGGAAACCGAACAGCACAGCTAGCGCCCTTGGATTCCCCAAGAGACACCTGCTTGGTGTTCTCTGCACGTGTGCATTGCTTTTGGAGGCCACCTCTTGGCTCTTTCTCCTTTGCCCTGGATACAAACTGCTGAGGTCATGGGAACATGCCAGCCACGTAGGCTGGACTCTGCGTCTGTCCGCAGGGTCTCATTCCAGGGGGTGTTCCCAGCTCAGTCCCACTTGTGGGAAGCGTTTTCAGCTGGGCCTGACAGAGGTGGGTTCCAGTGACCTGCAGAAGCTGGAGCTTCTGTCATTCTAGTCTCACTGGGACACAGCCAGGCACTTTCAGCCCATGTGCGCTTTGCCAGTCAGACCTGAACTGTTTGCTCACTTGTGCGTGAGGCCTTGAGCATTCCGGGCCAGGGTTGCCCCTCCTTCCTTTCTTCTCCCCTCCCCACCCCTCTCCTTCTATTTAGATCTTTCAACATTTTGGGGCTGCACTGCCAGGCCCCTGCCAGGCATCATGGATAGTGGAGATAAGTCTAACCGTGGTTCCCAACCCCTCCATCCCGGGAGAGACAGATGCTGGGGCCAGTCTCGGGACTTTAATCTGTCACAGAGTGGGGGCCAGGCTCTGGAGGGAGCCCAGGGTGTCTATCAGACCCACGTGGGGCAGGCCCTGGTGGCACTTGCTCCGGGCACCTTGCACGCAGTGCTGCTGCACGTGTCCGCATGGTGGGACTCTGCCCAGACATGTGTCAATTACAGTTGTTAAATTATCTAGTGTTTCAAGGTTCACAAAACCTGAACATTTTCATTCTAACAAATTTATGAGGTGGGGTCAACTGAAAAAAAAATGAGCTCGGAAAAGTCCAGTGATGGACTGAGCCCATGCTGGAGGCCAGCGTCAGTGTGGGGTGACAGAAAGATGAGCACAGGAACAAGAGCCAGGGCGTCAAGGGTTAATCCTCCTAGAGCTTTGGAAATAGCTCCTGACATGTAAAAACTCCAGTACTGTCAGCTCTTACTGTCAGTGGCTATTTTCCAAAGAAACGGAAGGTGCACAGAGACCATCCAGTCTGACTTCCTCCTTGAACTGGAGGAGTGCGGCGAGGCCTTGACTGAGGTCCTGCAGGGTGTCAATGGGACAGCGGCCACAGGACGTGAGCCCAGATGCCCAATTCTCAGTTCTGCAAAACCACCCCCCACCACTATACAGGGCAGCCTCTGTTGAGGACCCAACATTTTCTCTGTCAACACCTGGTTGTCATCATGCCTGGAAGTCTCCTCTGAGTCCTGTTGACACAGAAGCAAAATTGAAAGGCCTTCAGCATTCGTGAGCAAGTAAACCTACCGAGTGGAAGCCGTCCAAGACTTCACGTCTCTGCAGAGCCCAGTAAGGTCTGCTTACTGCGGGGCAGCCAATATTTAAAGCTGGTTATTGTCACGACAGACCTTAATGATCTAGCATTTCAACTTAATTACACTTTATTAGATTACTGCAGAATTAGGTGATTGGATCAAGCACTGGAACTTTTACCTCTCGCACGTATGTGGCAGTGTACAGACGGAGACTTTCACACTTGCCTTTTGGGCGAGGCTGGCGGGAGGTCTGGGCAGCCTGGAGCCAGTGCCCTGTGTGCACTCAAGGCGTGCTTCTGCAGAGAGGCTTCGTTTCCCCGGGTTTCCACTTTTATTTTTCTGCTTATAACAAGTAAATTGTAAATTTCCTTTTCCCCTTCCTTCTATCCTTTCGCTTCCAATACAAGTCCCCACGATTAGAACACAATTCACTTCAGAGTCAGTTCTCTTGGGCTTCTCAAAAGCATATATTTCATATTGAGCATAAATGTCAAGAAAATTTAATGTTATTCCTAAAGGAGAATGTGCTCGCTTTTGTAAAACAAAATGTAAATTCTGGCTACCTTGGTTGTTGGGTTTGGGATAAAGGAATATTTACATAACTTCCAGCTTTTAAAATGATGCAGGTATTGGCTTGAAAAAAATGTCTGCTCATAGACAAGTCAGAGACCTGGAAGATGCTCACATAGTTGAACATTAACTAGGTAATAACCTCTCTAGGGGTCCTCTTTTGGTCATTGAGACACAGATATAACTAATTGCACAATTTATCACAGCATGATTTATAATAACAAGTTCTCAGAAACAATCCAAATGCCCAACTGCAGGGAAATGGTTAAGTAAATGATGATATTTCCACTCAGTGAAATACTGGCCATTTAACATCCATTCAGTGCATATTTATTGAGTGCCTACTGTGTACCAAGGGCAGTGTTCAGAGGCAGGGTTACAATGATAACTGGGCAGATTATGCAGCCATTAGCAAGGTTGCTGTGAAGATGATGCTTTGGAGAAATCTTATCATGCTAAGCAAGTCAAAAACACCATGAAATTTTATGGTCTCAATTCTGTTGAAAGCATACACACAACACACTGGGAAGGTTGACTTATTTTTTGTTTTATCCATTTCCCCAAATATCTTTAAGGTGCAAATAAAACATCTATAGTGGGGAAAAACATCTGACATATTAATTTGGAAGTGCCTCTGTTAGGAATTGGGTCTGTATGTTGGAAGTTGCTGCACCTTTGCAAGTGACATGAGAAGGTGTCTCCCACAGTAAGAATGTGGCTTCTGACCCCATGGAGACACTTTATCACTGGGAAGTGTGCAGGGTGTTGGTGCCTTCTGCTCACCTGGTGCTCTCCTTCTTCCTCCAGACCCTCGTGGGGGACCACGACTTCTCCATTCCCACCCATGTCCATGTGAGGGCCTGAGGGCTGGCTTCCACAGCACTCGGTGAGCAAACAAAGACCCTTCGTCATCTGCTCTGCGCACTGCCCTGGTGACAGGGAATCAGCTGCTGCTGCCCAAGATAGCTGTTGGGGCGTGTGTGTGTGTGTGTGTGTGTGTGTGTGTGAGAGAGAGAGAGAGAGAGAGAGAGAGAGAGCGCGCCAGCCCACCAAAGGGCTTTGTTTACTGCTTTCGTCTTTGACTTTAGGAGATTAAGTACTTTGCAGTTTGTATTCCAGGACCCTGCCTATGGTAGACAATCGTGAGTACAAAATGAATATTGTTTCAGGGTAACTCTGTAAAAGATTTTTATTTTTTACTTAATGAGCTCTACCTGAGTTAAATTATCAGGTGTATTATGAACACTTACCATTTATAGAAGACTGTAAACATTATGTTCCTTAATATTGCAAGTTCCACACGGTAATTTCAGCCCCATATTTGCAGACCCCTCGGAGGAGCCGTACTCGGGGCTCAGAGAGGAGTGAGGCAGGTCTTCTGTGGGATGCAGCTCACAGGCCAGGCAGGGACACACACCTGGAATCCGACAGTGGCGACACGGTGCGATCGATGTAGGGGCGCCCTGGCAGGCACTGGGGAGGGATCTGCAGTGTGGTTGAGGACGGTTTCCCGGGGGAAGCCGTGTCTGAGCTGAAGTGTGAAGACTGGGTAGGAGTTATAATGCAAAGGCCAGGGCCAGAAAGCTTCGGGTGCAGGGAACAAAATGGACCGGGTGGGAGGCGGGGGAGACTGGGAGGAGTTGAGTGTGCTCAGGGCAGGGCGTGGTTAGTGAAGGGTGGAGAAGGGGCAAGGTCGCAGGCCCCAGCCCTTGAGGCACGGTGGGTCCTGTTGGTGGTGGCCTTGGACACATGTGGACATCTGTTGCCATAGACCTGTATTTGATCCCTGATTACACTGTCACCCTCCAATGACCAGTCCTTTGGCTCCTGGGCACAGCTGGCTGCAGTGCAGACTGCACCAGCCACTCGCTCTCTGCCCCCCGACTCTCCTACTCTGTCACTTTTCGTGGTGCTCACTGCTGTCTGACGAGCCTGCAGCTGCTTGCCGTCTGCCCCGCCTTCCACGGCGGGTCCCCAAGAGCGGGGACTTCCCTGCAGTTCAGCAGAAGCACCAGCATGTGGAAAGCAGGCATGAAATATTTCCCGAATGAATGAGGAGCGAGTGAATGAGTGAACACGAAGGAGCCGTCTGGGCACTTTGGCTCCAAGGGCAGAGGTCAGGTCAGCTGCAAGAGTGAGTGGTCCTGGGGGAGGGCGGGGGGCGCTTCTGAACTTGTAATCTGACTCATTTCAACTGGATTATTTAGCTTTGCATCTGGCTCAATCTGTGGTCCACAGGCCAAGGGCGCAGGGGCTCTGCTGGGTCATCCACTCTTAAAAAAGTTGAGATAAAAGTCACACAAGATTCACTATTTTAATCATTTGAAAGTGTATAGTTCAGTGGCTTTTAGTGCATTCCCAATGTTGTGCAACCGTCACCGCTAACTTCGGAACACTTTCATCATCCCAGACAGAAACTCTGTCCCCACAAAGCAGTCCCCCTGCTCACTCCCCCGGGCCCGCCCTCATCCCCCTCGGCCTCTCCAGATGTGCCTGTTGGGACCTTTCGTGTGAAGGGACGCGCACAGCACGTGGCCTCTGTGTCTGGCTGCTTTGCTGAGCACCATGTTTTCAGGGTTTACCCGCGTTGTAGCAGGTGTCGGCGCGTCACTCCTCGTGGCCGAGTGACAGTCCACGTGTGGACAGACCACGTTTCAATTGTCCATTCAACATCTGATGAACACTGGGTGGCCTCTCTTTTTCTGGCTGTTATGAATATTAACATATGCTCATTATAAAACTCTAAACTTTGCAGAAAGACAGGTGCAGTGAAGGGAAAACTCCCTGCAGCCTCACCTCCCAGCAATCCCCCATCAGTCTGAGGGTGGCGCTGCCGCAGCTGCAAACCTCCCCGCTGGCCTGCAAGTTTCTCTCCACGTTGCTGAGAACGCGCCCTGGGGCCGCATCTCTTCGCAGCCCTGCCCTGTGCCCAAGACCTGCTCCCGCCTTCCCTCGCCTGGCCAACTCCAGCTCAGCCGTGGCTCCCAGTGGGGTGGCCTGGGCCCGTCTCATGCCCCAACCCCTGTCCTCACCCATAAACTCGGTGCAGGTGTCTGTTTCCCCCACAGACCGTGGGCCCCCAGGGCCAGGACCACACCTGGGCATCTCTGTGACCACAGGGCCTGTGCACAGAAGTGCTTTGCTGAAGCTAACGTTTGTGGGATAGGCAGGTTGCCATAGAAACCCAGTGGCATGCTGTCGTGAAAAGACAGGGACCTGTGCGTTTGCTGCAGCCAACCTTCCCTCAGCATCGCCCAGTGCCAGCGGCTGCCCCGCCAGACTGCCTTTGTTGGTGCTGGCCCCAGTGGGTGACCCCCACCGCTGGCCTGTGTCCTTGCTCAAGCGTGTGTTATGGTCCTCAGACTGCAGAATGAATGGTCACCATTTCCGACATAGGCGCCCAAGCTCCCGTGTCCCTCTGCTGGGAATAGTCCTTCACGAAGAAAGTGGGGAGCCTGGGGCAGACAGGCCCATGGACAGCCCCCCAACCGCCTGTCCACCCCTCTTGCCCCCTCTTGGGGCACCCTCCTTCCCTTGGTCACAGCTCTCTTTAAAGCAAGTCTCCACGTCCTGACCTGTGGCCTCCAGGCTTCTCCTCCTCGTCCACTCTGCAGAGTCTATCCCCACTCGTCGGCCGGCTTCTGCCCTCCTCGCCCTCCCCAGGGCCCACCCCCACCCGAGGGCCCTGATCAACATCTCGGCAAATCCAAAGGCAGCTTCCTGGTCCTCGTGTACTTGGTACGTGGCCACTGCCCCACCCCGCACCACCCTCTCCTGCTCTCCCGCCTGCCTGGAGAATGCTCAGGCTTCTCCACGCTGCTCACCTGCCCCCAGGTGCTCCTTCCTATGTTTCGTCCATGGCCTGGCACCTGCTCCCACCCAGACCTTCCTGTGCTCCAACAAGCCTCCGTCCTGTTCCTACTCAGAAGCCCCGTGGGCAACTGAAACTCACCCAGATCTACAGCTAGACTTGGTGTCTTCGTCTATGAAACTGCTTCTTGTTGAGCAACTGGATACCCCTCCCCGTTTACACAGCACTTCTGATCCCTGGGGGAGGAGCCCTGGGCTGCTGCTCTGGCCCAGCCTGGCTCCTGGGCACTGACTGTCACCCTGCCGCCCTGCTGGGGCTTTGCCACCGCGTGCTCTTGCTCCCTTTTGCTACCCGGCCTGCCCCTGACGGCCTGAGCCCGGGGCACCCAGGCCCTGCTCGCTCTCTCGGACCTCCTGCCCGGGTTGGGTGGGGGTGGGCTGGGACTGTTCTTTGCCTGCCCAGCTCTCCCCAGGGCAGGCCGCCGGGTCTGGAGGTAGGAGGGTCCCGGAGCCCCCACTTTTGGCCTCAGACCTGACACATCGGCTGCTGCAGTTGATCAGAAGCCGGTAACTTTGGTTTCCATTTGACTGTTGGCCTCAATGTGTGTGGCCCAAGTCTACAGGTAAGAACCGTGGGAAGGGAAACGGGGTCTCAGGAGTGACCCCCACAGACTCCCACGTTTTCTGCTCATCAATCACACAGGATCCTGGCCCCCATCCTCCATCCTCCCCTCCTGTCGATCTCAGCCTCTGCCCAGCCCCGTGGATCCTATCCTTTCTCTCCTCCCCATCTGCTCTGCCTCCACTGGTGGGAGGGGGTCCAGGCACCAACTCACCCCTCCCACAGCCTCCCCTCCTCCACCTTCGCCGAATGATCCCACCGAGCCTGACTGCCTGCTCCCCAACCTCGTCAGCAAATGACAAAATTAATGAGACGCGTGGGGTGCCAGGCTCCGTGCTTGGCCAGAGTTAGCACTCAGTCCGGGCTCACTGTTGTCACTGTTATCGTCATCGATATTGTTATTATTGCTGGACTTGGAGCCGGACAGAGTGAGTTCCAGTCCTGGCTCTGCCACTCGCAATCGGTGGGACTGTGGCGCCGCGCTCAGCAGCGCTGAATATCAGTCTCTCATCCATGGAACAGGATTGTGACGGTCACCTCGCATTCCTGCTGAGATAATTACGTAAATTGCATGTGCAACACTGACAACAACAGCATGTGGGAGATGGCCAGCACCCAGGGGCACAGGTCCGATGTCAGGTCCCTTCCCTCCGGTGACAGTCCTCAGGAAAGCAGATCACGCGTCCCTCGTGCTCAGTGTCTGTGGGCTCCCGGGGAGGTGACGTGTGAAAGGTGGTTTGTAAATGCTGAAGTGCTATACAAATGTTTACAGTGGTTATTACTAATTACAGTTTAGGGCAGCCGGGAGAGAAGCGTGGGGTGAGGTGAAGTGCTGGCCTCCTGCCTCCCAGGCCTCCAGAGACACAGGGGCAGGCCTGGGGGGACACATAAGAGACCATGAGGTGCGTGCTACTTGGCGCGAGGAGGCTGGAGCCCTGCAAAGGCCCCAGGTCTTCCCACCTGAGACTCATGGTGCATCCGTCTCCCACTCAGCCGGTGCATGATGAGGGCCGCTCTGCACGGGCACCGCGTGGATGCCGGGCAGGAGGGGCAGGAGGGCAGGAGGACAGCCCCGCCCCTGCCCCCAGGTGCTCGCCGCCTGTGGGTGAGACGCGTCCCCCCGTAGACCTCCTCCATGGAGTCGCCCACCGCACGCAGCACCAGCCTCTCTCGTGGGTTCATTCTCCCCAAGGCCCTGTCTCCTTTCCCAACACCTGGCACAGGGCCTGGCACCTGGAAGGTGTTGGGTAAATGAGAGTCGAGTTGAATTAACTTAGTGGAAGGGTGGACCAGGTGTGTGTTCCCTGGCCTGCAGGTTATTGATTTTTGGTTTTGTAGAAAACAGGGAGTTGAGGTTTACATCTTTTCAGGCAGTTTTCCTGAAAGACAGCTCCTGGAGGCCTGAGGAGGGGGAGGACAGTCACCCGTCCATTGCCACCGTCTGCACAGCAGTCGGCTCCGGCTGCCCTGGGAGTGGCGTTGGCTCCGCTCGGTTCTGAGCGCCTCCGCCCTGCAGGCTTGCCTTGCAGCCGCCCTGACGTCTTTCGAGCTTGCATTTTCTCCGGGTTCCCATCACTTCCCCGCTGGGCCAGAAACCAGCTTGCAGAGGGCAGAGCACTGGGCTCTTGGCCCTTCGAGTTATGTGGTTCCCTTGGGGACTTTTCAAGTGGCTCAGAGAGAGGCTTGGTTGCCTTTTGTGTCTGCTGGCAGAGCTGAGCCTCCCCCGCCTTGCATGGGCTGCCCGGGCTGCACCCTGGCAACAGCTCTTCCTGGCCCCATTTCCTCACCTCCGCGCCAGCTATCAGACTAGTCTTTCTTTAGAAGGGCACCACTTTTTATATCCCTCCTGTGTGCAAAAATACTTCCTATACCCATCCCACTGTCGTCTGCAGGGTAAACTCCAGACTCCTCACCTTGGCATCAAGGCCTTCCACCCCACTCCCAGCTCTGCACGCTGGGCTGCCCTGCCCAGCGGCTCCTCCCGGAACATGGTCCACGTCCCCCAACCCTCGCCCTTCTCACAGCTTCCCCATGTCTACACTCTCCTGCCTTTCGGTGCTGGCGGGTTGTCAGCTGGAAGCCAACTCTAACTCGGCATCCTGTCGCTCTATCTGCACCGTCTCACGGCACTCATTCCTTTCCCTGTACGCCCACATAAAGGCACATGCCATCATCTCCATACGCAGATGTGCGTGTGTGTATGCCACATGTCCCAGGGCCTCAGGCTCCTCCTCCAACCCACAGCGATTGGGACGCAGGTCTTGGCTTCACTTGGAGTTCCTGAAAAGAGCCATTCACACACAGTACTGAGTGATGCAGAACTGCTGCAGAGTCTGCTGGGGAGCCTGGGAGGGAGAACACGCCACCTGCCCCAAGTAGGCAACCGAACACCCCACCCACCAGGACATTCTGGTCTCCTGGGATCCCTGCTCAGGGCACCAGGGTCCAGCACTGGATGGGGAGCTGGAACTGCTCCTGTGACATGGCCTGGCTCTTCCCGACCCCTGTCCCAGCTGCCTACTCAGGTCTCAAGGTTTCAGGTCACCCAGGCAAGCAGAACACATCTCACAGAAGTCCCAACTTGTGGCCAGAGCTCTGCAGTCCGAAGGTGACTGTCTGCTGCCCATGCCCTGCCTGGAAAGCACCTTACAAGCTGAGTTCCCCTATGGGCCCAGCTGCTCTGCCCTGCCCAGCGGGACCAATACTTCGTCACTTGAGGAGCTAACACATGTCTTTGCCGTTGGTAGTTGTTGATAAGCACAACAACGTTGTTTACTTTTGCTCTGCTATTGTAGAACTTGTGAAAAACCAATTGCAATATTTATTCTCCTCCCCCATCATCCAAGCTGAAATCATAGTGACAACTGACATGCAGTAAGTACTTATGCTGGTCCAGCCCCTGCCATCAGCACTGTGCAGCCATCAACCCATTTAATCATCACAACCGACTCTGTGGAGCAGACGTTAATGTCATATTCTCCTTACAGCTGTAAAAACAGAGAAGTTGATTAACTTGCCCAAGACCACACAGCTAATGGGGGACAGAGCTGGGATTTGCACCTGGCAGTCTGGCTGCAGAGCCTGATCTCCTATTTGCTATGCAACAAATAATAATGGAAATACAGTCACCCCTTGGTATCCATGGGAGATTGTTTCCAGGACTGGATACAAAATCCAGGGGTGCTCAAGTCCCTGGTATAAAATGGCACAGCACTTGCACAGAACCTGCACATCCACGCTGTCAATCATCTCCAGAGTGCTTATAATGCCCGACACGATGAATAGTCCTTACACTGATTTAGGGAATAATGATGAGGAAAAAATTCTCTACACGTTCAATACAGGAAAATTTTTTCCTCAAATCCTTTCCACCCGACATTGGTTGAATCCACGGATGGACCCCGCGGCTCCGGAGGGCCGACGTGCCATACGCAGTCCCTCCTCCAGAGCCACTGAGCCGGAGCGCCTTGCTTTGCGGGCTGTGCCGAAGCTCAGCGAGAGGCCATTTCCTTCTCTACCCACCTCCACCACGCGGCAGTTTCACCTGGGCAGGTCCTGCCGGAGCCCGTCGAGCACCAGCCTGTGTCCACTTGTGTTCTCAGTGATGAACCCTGCAAAGGCGCGACTACTCGGCGTGGAGTTTGCTGAGCCGGGGTCGATGCTGTGACCGTCGGGTCAGGGCGGTTGGCTGCATTAGAAAGAGGCTCTGGAGACAGAGCAGCTGCTCTCGCTGCCCCTCGCTCAGGGGGCCCTTCCTGGGAGGCGCCTCGGCCGGCCTCCTTGGGGGCTCTGCTGGGCTGCTTGAGGCACGAGGCACACGAGTCCCTTAGGACAGTGTGTGCCCCCCACACGTGTACCTGCTCAGCCCACCGTTCATAGGCAGTGAGTGGCAGATCCGATGTGCCACCTGGAAACTGATACACACCCCAAGTTAGTCCATCCAGACTTCTGGAACCTCCCTGAGCTGTGAACCAGGCATCAGATCTGCCAGCTCTCAAGCCTGGGCTTCCTCTAAACTGGAAGCAGACCCCTGAGTCAGCAGCAGCACATCTGACTCTGGAAGTAGCACAGCGGAGGGGCCCTGATGAGAAAGGGGTCCTGAGATCTGACGTCAGCCCCACCGGCCACTCAATGTCCAAGAGGGACACATGTCTGTCCCAACCAGGAGCCATGGCAGCAGATGCTCTCTGAGAAGCACCCAGCCTTGAGCAAGGGCCTGGCATCTCTGGCTCTCAGTTTCCCAGCTGTGCAGAGAGGAATGTGGTCGGTGCCAGAGCTTCTCAGCCCTGGGTGCACGTGACAATTGTCAGGTGAGCTTTCACAGGCGACGAGGCTGGGGCCCTGCCCTGAGACTCCGTTCATTTGGTCTGGAGTGGTCCAGGGATTGACACTCTTGAGAGCTTCCCAGGTGGCTTTGACATGCCAGGCTGAGATGCACAGGCCAGGTGCCTCTGAGGGGGCCACCCAGACAGTCGGAAACTCCAGAAGCCGCTGGAAGAGGTGAACAGAAGTAAACTGCAGAAGGGCCGGGACAGCCCGTCGGCTTCCTCAGCGTGCCTGTGGGATGTGGGAGGAGTGAAAAGTCGATTTGCAGAAACTGGCTAAGAGGTGATTTGCTCTCTCCTTCCGCTCACAGCTTCCTTCTGAAAATCACGAGGCCAGGCCAGCCCAGGCCCAGCCCAGGCCCACACCTCTGTGACACCCACTGGACTGGACCCAGACGCACAGCCTGCTTCATGACCAGTGATGCGAATCATTTAAACCACCTGCAAATACGTAGCTGCGGGAAGAGATTGCATTGTTTTCATTTTATTTCCAAAGGTGACCTTGTGAGCGGGTTAGGAGTGTGGCTCAGGAGTGAAGTGACTCAGACTTGAATTCCACACCATTGCTTTGTCACTGCATAGCCTTGGGCGGGGCACTCACACCCTGTGACCCCACTTCCTCCTCTGCCAGGTGAGAGGTGAGGTCCTGTTCCCGATCTGTGTGATAACTCATGCTGGAGCCCTGCTGCGGTGGCGTTCGCTATGTGGGGGCCCCTCCTCCTCTTTTGTTTCTCGAGGTTCAGTTCTTGGGGTTTCCTGTTTCTGGGGCTTCTTCCTGAGCTTCATGACAGCAGAAGTGGCAGTGCGGTCTGTGTTTCGAATGTTGCTCTTTCATTACACGCCTCACCCTCGGGGCCTAGAATCATTCTTCTTCGTCATCATTGGCGTGGCGCTGGTCCCAGGCTCCCTGATGAATGGCCGGCTGCGTCTCATTGCACTCCGGGCTGATTGCACACCGTCTGACGCCGGGCCTCTGCCCGGCCGGGGATAATTTATTGCACTCGGAGGCAGGATGACTCCTCAAGACCTGTGCAGACCCAGGCCTGGGGCGGGCGCAGCCGAAGCGCTGCCGTGCTCCGTCATTAAAGGCCCCCTGGGGCTGGGCGTGCGTCTCCAAGACTGGAGAGGGAAACACACTGTAGCTTCAGTAGAAACACAGAACTGAGCCTTCAAACTCTCCTGCGTTATTGGCTCACGGTTTATTCTTTTTTGAAGGATCACTTATATTTTTCCATTATACCTGTATGTTAAGGTTCACAAACACATTTTGTTTTAAATATTAACAATGCTTATTGTTTGCAACCCCACGCTGGCTGAGCAGGGCTTCGTGAACGAGGCCGCCTTCTCAGAGCTCTCAGGGACTGGGTCTCACTCAGTTTTCCTTGTCAGCGGGTTGTGCCGCTTCCCAGTTGGGTGACTTTGAGCAAGTTACTCAGTGTCCTCATCTATACCATAGGGATAAGGATCAGTAATTACAAGATTAGAGAATTAGATAAAAAAATGTGTGTGGTGTCTGGTACAGCAGGCACGATGTGTTTAATAGGTGGTCTGGACACCCTGGGTCCACTTTGCTTTGGCTGAGGCTTTACTGTGGTTCGGCTACTTTCACATCACGCTAGAGGAGCTTCCAACTTCTAAGAAAGTGGCTCTGGAATTACACCCTTCTTGTCATGTAGCAGGTGCCTTTGGGATCCGATGCCACATTCCTGAACCTGCCTCTGCTCTCAGCTTCAGAGACTTGTTCCTGGCAAACTCAGACTCTCCTTGTGCCCACATCAAGTGCGGACTCCTGTCCTCTAAGCAGAAAATCTACAAGGCCTGTTCACAAGTGCTTTCGGGCCCATGATCCTGTTGCCTCCAGAAGCGGCCTCAATACCCTCCTAGACTTTGGCTTCTCTGTCTGCCTTGTCTCATGTCTCTACTCCCTCATTCCCACTCCCTGGGATCTCCCCCAAATAAACCACCTGCACCCATGTCCTGGTCTCAGGCTCTGCATTTGGGGGAACCCAAACCAAGGCCGTCAGCTTTTATGAACTTCCAGAGTACTGGCTTTGCCCTGGGGTGAGTCACCCTGCCCTGAAGGCAACCCGATTGCCTCTGTGCACGGGGGAGGCAGGGCCGGCTGATGTGAGGAAGGACACACGGCACCTGCGCTCTGAGCTCTAGGGCAGCTCCTGGGCCAGAGCCCTCCTCTCTGCCGAACCTCTGTGCCACATGGTCAGGAGCCAGACACCTGACCCAACCCAGGCCATCTGGGATTCTTCCAGGATCTTTCACTCAGAAACTGTGACTCTGTCTGCATAGAACCCCAGAATAACTTTAGGAGCTGTCAGTGTGTCTGTTCCCTGTCACAGTGAAGGAAGCCAGTGCAGAGTAAGAAAGGAAAAAGTCACAGCCAACGGGACGCGGGAAGATGGTCAGAGCTTCTTGGCAGTGCTTGGGTCCTGGTCACAGCTGTGTGTGGAGCCTAGCTCTGGCCTGGGACGGCCGTTCATTCTTCCCTTCAGTTATGGGAGACAGCCTTGCCATAAAGTCCTGCTTTCACCTAGGTGACATCAATTTGGTTTCTTTCACAGGCAGCCAACTTGTGCACACAGATACAAACCCTGGTATGTTTCAGTTAAATGTATGGTTCTAGGTACAGTATACTTACCCAACAGGTAAGTGTGGCCCAAAAGGAAAACTCAGGAAGAAGAGGAGAGGGAAGTAATATGGATCAAGCTTCTAGAATGTTCCAGGCACTGAGTTCACCGCTTCCCATATATTTCCTCATGAGAAGGAACAGCAAGTCAAGCAGGAGACACTTAGCTGCAAGCACATGCTTATTACCCAGTCACCATGGGGATGGCGGTGGGTGGTGTCAGGCTGGTTTGGCAGCTCAGTGATGCATCAGCCACTCAGCCGCTTGCCAGCCCCAGACCCATTGTCTTCAGCTGTTGGCATGTTTTCCTGGTGATTATTGCCTCATGGTCACAAGATGGCTGCTGCAGCTTCAGGCTTCACATCTGCATCTCAAGAGGAAAGGGGAAGGCAAACCTTTCCTAGACAGCTGCAACATTTGTTTCCTTGAAGCTCATTGGCCAGATATGTCCATGAATGTGTCCCATGGTCACTCCTACCTGAGAGCCAATATCCATCCTTCCATCCTGCAGTCTAGGAGGTGACAAGGGAGAAAAGAATTGGTTATAGCTGTGGGTTGTGTCTTTCCCGCATAGCACGAGTACATATAATGGTATAAAGAACGAGCTGTGTCTGGGAACGGCAGGAGCTGGATATGATTGAAACTTAGAGCGGGTGGGAAAAAGTGATGTCAATAGGAAAGAAGAAGGGGGCCCCGACATGGCCATGGGGGCCTCTGTGGCCTGGGAAGGGGGTGTTTCAGGACTGGATTTACATTGAGAAAGATCACTCTGGCTACTGTCAGGAGGGTGGCGCAGAGGGAGTTGAGCTGGAAGCAGGTGAGAGGTGCCTGCAGTGCCCATCCTATAAACTGAAGATAGTATTGTCAGGTGTAGTGCTTACACTAACTCCTTTCTGCGCTGCTTACTGGATCAAAGAAGTGACCTGATAAACAATTGGGACTAAACTGCAACTCATGAGAAACACAGGAGAATTTATCCTAGTGGGGAAACAGACTATGAGATGGCACCTACATCTGATTTTTGATTTGATGGAAGTGGCTTTTATTTGCATTTCTGTGTGCATAAGCAAATTCTAGGCTGCATTGAGTTACTGACTCAGCCATGTAAAGCAAGCTCCAGGTTATGTCTAAGTGAGATCAAGTACAAATTACTTTAACACTATAGAATAGGACATTAGACTCTGAAGGATTTCTAACAAGTTAAAAAGAAGCACCATTGTACACATTTCTTCAAATAAATCTGCTGGCTTTGTAAGAGAAGTCATGGTTTACTTATATAGGTATTAAAAATTCAAATTATGAAAATTAATTTTAAGTGATATATGCTTACTACAGAAAAACTAGAAAACAAAGAAAAGCAGTTAAAAAGAAAACATTAAAACCCATAGAAACAACAACAGCTATGAACCTTTAGGCTCATGTCCTTTTCTATCCCTGGGGGTAAGTTTCCTGACAATATTCATCATCATAATCAGTATACAGTTTGATGCACTGCTTTTTCATCTAATCTCATCTTACAGGCATTTTCCTTATGCTAACGTAGTCTTCATAAACTTTACTACTTTTCATGGTTACATAACACAAAACCTTCTTGCCCCTGCTATTGAATATTTGGGTGGCTTCTTTTCTTTCCTTTTGCTAAATAACGTGATCTTCACCATGCTGTATAAATCTTTGTCTTCATAGAAGACTATTTCTGGGAAATTGATTCTCAGAAATGGAATTACTATCTCAAAGAGAATAAACATTTTTAAAGCCATTGACCAGATATCGCTGGTTCAGAAATTCAAACATGTGATAAAAATTAAATTAAAAACAGTCAATGCAGTGAGAAAGCCCTGCTTTCTGTATTCTTTCCCTTGGCAACAACCTGCAGGTCTGGTCGTAATGTCTGCGGACAATTTATTGCCTTGTTTCTAAGTGGGATCAATATACCAGGAGCCCCAGTGTAATGAGATTCAAAGGGACCCCTACTCCCGAGCGCATCCATCAATTAGACCAGAATGTTGAGAACAGCGAAAGTGAAATTGGTCCTAATGATCTTCGTATTGAAACACACATTAGGGTATTTTGAGAAAAAGGCATTTTATTTCTATCCATATTTTGTGGACCCCATGCGATTAGGAAGCTCATGGAAATTGAACAGAAGTTCGCCTGCTTCATAGTATATATTCTTTCCATACCACACATGAGCACGCTGACCCCCACCACCCTTACTCGAAATTTATTCCAAGAATAGCCATTGCCTGTCTACCATGCTCCAGGAATTGTGGAGCTCCCTGGCAAACGCCAGCTCTGCCACTTGCGAAGGCCTCCGAGTGTCATCTTTACACTAGCCCTGTGAGGTGGGTATTGCCACCTTCCTTTTACAGCTGGGGAAGCTGAGGAAGAAAGAGGTATCGTGATTTGCCCAAGGCCACACAGCTAGTAAGTTCTGAAGCTGGTTGTGTTACTCATGTGTTTTTATTTTCTATGTTTTATGCTTTGCTGTCTTGGGGCTTTGTTGGCCGGGGAGAGATGGCCGCTGCCAGGGATAGCTCATTCCTAGAGACAGGAAATGACCCCCCAGCAGGCACACCTGTCATATGCAACCAAACAACCCAGCACCCACACTTCCACCCTCCTTTATCTAACACTCAGACCCCAAGCCAACATTTCCGCCGCCCCCAGCCACCCAGGGACAGGGGTCAGATCACGCAGGGATCATGCAAGGTGTAGTATCCCAGAGCCTGTAACAGTTTTCGAACTATGCAATCCCGGGCTGGCCCAGGCTTGCCCGCCGTGCCTTACTCATCGCTTCCTGCAGAAACCACAAGGAAGGCTCTGGGCCGTGCTTTCTCCCTCCTTCTGCCTCCTGACTGAGCTCGGCGCTTCCCCATGTGGCCCGCCTGGCGTGGCACGCCCCTGCTCTCAAGAACTGTGAGTAACAAACTCTTCTTTCACACATAGTTGCCTGTGTGTCTGCCACGTTATCATACGTTTTAGGATACTGGCACACTTTACCATCATGTCTCTTATATAAAGACAGACGTAGTTCCTTGAAAGTAATTTGGGCGACATTGCCAAAAATGGTTTTTGCACTGATCCCAGCTAGTTTTCTTCATAAAGTCATATCTACTGCAGTTATAAAACATTGTGCTCATTCTGGTTCTCTCCTAGTACTTTGGCAAAATTAATATTTTTATTAATGAGAGAGAATGAATATCCCTGTCTTATTTGTTCATGCATTCGTTCATTCATTCATTCGTTTTCTTACATGTGTGCTCCTCCCCCCGCCCCCACACAGTGCTGGAGCTGGCTCCCCCGGCTTGCAAGAGCCAAGTGTGCGCATCTCTTATCAACTCCTCCTTGACGTCACATTAGTGGCTAAAAATCAGCCACGGTGCAAGTATTTACACCATAGAAATTGGGAAATGCTAAAAACCTGGTCTGGTTTTTTCTGAGAGCCAGCTGTGAAACCTTACCAGCTCACCACTGTAGTTCTTCTCTGTGCCCCACCAGGAACTGAGAGCAGCAAGTTGCATCTTCGTCTTTTTACCTGTGGCAGACAAAATGGACCATGCCACTTTGGGCAGGGGAGGCAGGCAAAGCTGGGCTTTCTGCTCATTCTCTAGCCAACCCGAGGCAGCCGCAAGGCAGCCAGCGAGTCACCTGGAACCAGGCTCACTGTTTCTGAAAAGAGGCCCCTCTCTGTAAATGGATTCCATGCTGTGGTTTTTAAATGGTGTATGAAATATTCCTTCCATGGCTTCCCACATATTCTAGCCAGTCTTATTTCAAACTCTGTTCATGAGTGAATTTCGCAGTGGTTAGGGCTGTCCAGTGGAACAGGCTTCCCTGGCACAGGTGGCAGGCTCTCCAACAGAGGATGCATCCAGGGAAAATCTGTGCGACCATCCGTCACAGGTGCTCTGTGGCGGGGTGTGTTCTAACTTTGAGAAGGGCCAGAAAATCCCACAGGTTCAGAAGGCACGGAGCGCAAAGAAACATCTGTTAGAGAAACAGGGACATGGTACTGCTTTCAAGTTCAGTAGGGAGGCAGCTTCCCCCGCAAAAGAGACAGAACACCTCGAGAGTGGGGACCGCGTCGATTTCCCCTGGAACACCCAAAGAGCTTCTTGCTCAGGGCTGGGCACGTGGAAGTTTCTCGACGAATGACTGGCAGGAGGTGAGGTAGAGGGGGCATTGGTTGGAGAATTGGAAAGCCGTTCCAAGCTCAGCCATGATCAAGCTGGGCTATTGCTGTGGGTTCACTTTCTTTTCTGGGGTCTGTGTCTTCAGCTAATTATGCAAGGATATATTCTAGATGATTTCTTAGGAAAAGTTAGTATGCTAATTAAAACACCATGATTTGCACCAAATCTGTTTATAGCATAATCGGATCATAAACACAAACATTATTTAAAATATAAAAATTAGTGACCAGATGGAGCAGATTGAGTAAATTCTTCAATTTTGAAGGCTTTTGTTTGAATAAAAAAGTCATGAATTTTACATTTGATTCCCTTTACCTGAGAGAAAATGCTGACTATTCCCTGAGGGAATATGTTGGAACCAGGTTGCATTCAATAAAAATCACATTAAGTTGATCTGGGCTTAATCTGCCTGTGGTCAGCACCCACCCCATTCACAATTTCTCATGAACACAATTTCTCTTGGGGTCGTTTGACATGTATTGCTTTGTCTTGCTTAAGAGTGTGGGTCCTGGAGCCTGACCAATCTTGTTTAAAACCCCAGCTCCATTTTAATATTATTAAAAATGACCATAATACCCAAAGCAATCTACAGATTTAATGCAGTCGCTATCAAAATACCCATGACGTTCTTCATAGAAATGGAAAAAACAATTCTAAAATTCACATGGAACCACAAAAGACCCCCAATAGCTAAAGCAATTGTGAACAAAAAGAACAAAGCTGGAGGTCTCATACTCCCTGACTACAAAGCTATAGTAACCAGAACAGCATGGTACTGGCATATAAACAGACACATAGACCAATGGAACAGAATAGAAAACCCAGAAACAAATCCACATATTTACAGCCAACTCATTTTCAACAAAGGCACCAAGAACATACATTGGGGAGAGAACAGTCTCTTCAATAAATGGTGCTAGAAAAACTGGATATTCACGTGCGGAAGAATGAAACTAACCCCCTATGTTGTCACTTACAAAAAATCAACTCAAAGTGGATTAAAGACTTAACTGTAAGACCAAAACTATGAAACTACTAGTAGAAAACCTAGAGAAAATTATTCAGGATGTTGGTCTGGGCAACGAGTTTATGGGTAAGCCTTCAAAAGCACAGGCAACAAAGCAAAAATAGACAAACGGGATTATATCAAACTAAAAAGCTCCTGTACAGCAAAGGAAACAATCAACAGAGTGAAGAGACAACCTGGAGGATCAGAGAAAATATGCAAACTATTCATCCAACAAGGGATCAGTATGCAGAATACACAAGGAACTCAAACAACTGAACAACAACAAAAACCCAAATAATTTGATTAAAAATGAGCAAAGGGTTTTATTGCTATCAATGGCTTCTTCATTTCCCTCTGGGCACTTAACACTGCTTATGGTGGCCAAGGCCAGTGTGCTCAGTCATCAAGTTCATGTGGCTGTTGCATGATGTGGAGGATTTGAATTTCAAGAGATGAACAAGGAGAGGAAGGCAGGCTGCACGTTGCAGGATATTCTGTAAGTCTTGCCAGGAAGCTTGGCTGCATCCGAAGCAGAGGAAGATGTGCAGTGGTTTGAGGCAAGGGAATGATGTCATTGCTTCCCAGGAATTCTGGCTGCTGTGCGGAGAGTGGGTTGGGGCAGGGGCCTGAAGCAGGCAGCCCGCTTAGGGAGCTGTGCCGGTGGTCTGGGTAAGAGATGGTGCTGGGTTGGGCTGGAGGAAGGGCGGGGCAGGAGGGAAGAGGAACAGACAACCCCTGTTCTGTACTTTTCGGGTGTGTTTTATCTGTGAAGTATGTCAGGCCAGTTCTGCGTTCATTTACAGAACAGAGTGAGAGAAAGGGCAGTGACAAAGTAGTCCCCAACTACGACCTTTCCATCTCTCTGTGTCCCCACACAAGGCTGCGTGACCTTGGGGTTAGTGAGTGGTGTCAAGAGGAGTCGTATCTATGTTGGTCTCTGCTGGCACACTGTTCTCTCACCCAAGAGCTTCTGTCTTCCTAAAGGTCTGGAACTAAGTAGGGCATGGACTACTGTCCCCATTTTTGCCCTCATTTTGTGGCACCCCAGGGCATTCTCCCTCCCCGTCATGTGGTCGTCTCCCTGCCTGGGATCTCCACCACCGCCTGCCTGACACACTCGCTTCCCCCCCGGACCTGAAGTGAGGCTGCAGCCTGGTCGTTTCCAACTGCCAGGGCCTGCGCACACCTGCCGAGGTTTCGTGGAGTTGGCACGTCGCAGAGCCCGCTGGCCAATGTCCCTCCAGATGAGGGGTCCTCTCCGATGTGGCCCCCACGTGGGCAGCGTGGTGAGCCGCCGCTTCCTCCCGGTCGCCCCCATGTCTCCGTCGGATCTCCCCAGGGGTCCCCTCTCTGACTCGTCCCAGCCCACCGTCGTTAATCCAGCATTTCGTTCTGTCCCACGTCACAGTGTGGTCACGCGTGTTTTACTCGCTCAGCGGTGAGGCCCTTGAGGACAAGTGGCTGTGGGTTTTATTCAACTCGACGTTCCCTTAGCCTTCGACGCATGCCTGGCACCGAGCAGCGGCGTGAGCGAGCGAGGGCAGGACGGAGCGCGTGAGCGGTCACTCTCCGTGCCGCAAAGCCCCTCTGCCCCTGGGCGGAGACCCGCCGGCCCTCAGCGGCTCTGGGACTGCGTCTGCGCGCCGCGCCCTGCTCGCCCTTCCCAGTGCGCCTGCGCACACAGTGGGGCCGCAGCGGCTGCTTTCCGTTCTGCAGACGCGCGCCTGCTGCGCTGCTTCCCGCTGTCGGGCCCTCACGCTTCTCCCCCTGGCGCCTGGGATCCTGGGCCCCCTTCTTTCCACAGTGGGTCTTCCTTGTCATTTGAGTCTCAACTCCAGTGTCACCTCAGAAAGGCCTTTACTGACCGCTCAGCGTGGGGAACCGCCTCCCCACCCTTACCTCTCTGGGCTGAATTCTGGGTGATTTCCTCAGATCTGCCTTTTAGTTTGCTAAATCCCTCTTCATCTGTCTAGTGTGCGGCTTAGCCTGTTCGTAGAGGCCCTCTGTCAACCACTCTGTTTTCATTAATGGACCACATGGAATATTCTTACTTTGCAGTCCTTTCTGGGGTCCCCATTGCATGGAATCCCCACAAAGATTTTTCCTGTTTTGTTGCTCCTGCTGTTCATCTCTCAGAAGTTGGGTATCTTTGTAATTGCTATAATTTTTTAAATGTAATTTTACCAGGAATTATCATCTGTTAGTGTCCGACATGGCTTTTGGAGGTGACCCTATGGAGTTTATTAATTCTTGAACAGTTAAGACATTCATTCCTTGGTGAATGTATGACCAATTCAAGAATTTGGGTATCAACGTCATGTATGATGTAGGCAAGGAATGATGATTTCTTGTGTTTGATGTCACTCGCTTCTAGTGACAGTTGCTAGAAGTTTACTTTTCTGCTTTGTCCTTAGACTGGAGCATCACTCAGTGTGGAGGTACCCAGATGCCGGGTGCTTAATGCAAGAGCTTAATGCTTAAGAATCCCCCAGCTAAATACGTGACAAGGGAACTCGTTGGAAACATGGATTTCTGAGGTTTGCATCATGCACACTGAGTCCATAAATCTGGGGTTGAACCTAGGAACCTGAGTTCTTGTAAAGTTCTCCAAGTGATTCTGGTGTATAGTGAAGTTTGGGGACCAATGGTGCTAGAAGCTTTGAGGATCTGAACTGGGCTTGTTTTTGTCTTGCTCATTGCCTCCCAAAACAGACAGTTTCATGTAGAAGCCACGCTCGCTGGGGTGTTCCTGTTAAGAACCCGTGTCCTTGCTTTTTTGGTTTCAGGAAAGAAGACAGCATGGAGCAAACACAGCAAGCAGAGCAGAGGTGGCCCCGTGATTTGCAGTCCTTCCAGAGGGCCAAATTACAAGCCAAACAGCCACCTTCCGATCTCAAGCCACCCATGGGGGACGTTTCTACTTTGCGCGATACCAACCAGGGGACCAAAGAGATGGCTATTGACTGTGAGAAGCCTGTACGTATTGGCACAGGGTGGGTGGCGGGAGCCTGGGTCTGGAGTCCCAAGGATCTGCTGGCTCTGCCACTTCTAAGCGGTGTCGCCTTGCACAAATCACTTACCTTCTTCCAATATCCTCTTCTTCATCTGCTCGAGGGTCCTGATGCCTACTTGACAGTTTTGCTCTGAAGACCAGATGAGCTAATGGCTGGAAAAGTGCCCTGGACGCTGCAAGATTCTTCCCCTGTCGGGGTGCCATTGCGTCTGCAGAACGCAATTCCTTCTCTTCCCACCCACTTCCCTGGTGGCTGCCCAGGAGCAGGCGCTGCTGCGAGGACTTGTTGTGTTTACAGTTCCACAGTTTCCACCCAAGACGGGGCATGGGGGGTGGCAGGATAACGGTTTAAAAAAATAATCGTAGTCATTGTGATGTTCTAGAGCTCTTGTAGAAGCCTGGGCTAAGATGGAGTTCCCAACCAGTGCAAAAAGTTGTATGCATGTGGCACTTTCCTATGGAGGGGCCACGGAGTTCATCAGATTCTCAAATTAGACTGGAACCCCTAAGGGACCAAACACCCCTAGTCCAGGTGCAAAGGACTCTTAGGGAGACTAGAGACCCAGCTCTGCCTCTAACTTGCTGGTGACTTTGAGGCTGTCCTTTGGCCTTTACGGGCCTCAGCTCCTCATCTGTAAAATGGGTGCAACCACATGTCTTCCAGTATCTCTCCCAGCTGTGACAGCTGACGAGTCTGCCGCCCCTCCCTGCATCATGCCCTACATGGGGCCTGCCTTTCGTTGAGTTCCTACTGAGTGGCAGGGGGAAGGTTCCAAACCCAGTCTCCTTGCTTCTAGTATAAGCGAGAGCTCTTCATTTCTAAAACACGTCACTTCAGGCAACTTGTATCCACGGATTGCCCTCAGCCAACCACAGCACCCCAAGCACCCCCAGCACACAGCCTCATTCAGCTCCATTTGCTGTCAAAGAGCATCGAGGTCCAGTTGCTGTGATCGGACCGAGGGATCTGCTCCCTGTGCCACGTCCCTGTAAGCTGCAGGACTGTGAGGCCAGCTGACTCAGGCAGCCAGGAGGGGGCTGACGGGGACATTCGAGATCTCAGCACGTCCCAGGAGGATGCAGTAAACATCGAGCATCTGCATGGGGAAACCTCAGCGTTTCCTGGCCCCGGCTGCTGTGGGACCGAGGGTGACGGCAGGAAGGCAGACCTGATGGACGGAGTCAGCCACAGTGCCTCGGACTCAGCAGAACCCAGGGTGGTGGTCAGTGAGGGGTGAGCAACAGGCAGCCTCCAGCCCACGGGATAGACCTGAGAGAGATTTTAGCCCACAGTGAGCACCGGCTGGCCCCTGGGCCAGATGTGGCCCACAGACGTGTCTTGTTTGGCTCCTATCTTTTTCCCTTAATTGTGGTAAAATATACATAACATAAAACTCACCATCGTAACCATTTTAAGTATCCAGTTCGGTGGCATTAAGTGCATTCTCATTGTTTTGCAACCATCACCACCATCCATGTCCAGAACTTTTCCATCTTGCAAAATTGAAACTCTATGTTCATGAAACACTGACTCCCCATTGCCCCTCCCCCAGCCTCCGGCACCCCCCACTCTACTCTCTGTCTCTATGAATTTGACCCCTCTAGGGACCTCATATAAGTGGAATCATACAGTATTTGTCCTTTTGGGACTGATTTATTTCACTTACCACAATATCTTCAAGGTTCATCCATGTGGTAGCATGTGTCAGAATTTCCTTCCTTTTTAAGGTTGAGTAATACTCCATCGTGTGTACAGACCACTCACCTGTCAACGGGCCTTTGAGTCGCTCTCACTGTTCAGCTATTGTGAATGACGCTGCTGGGCACATGCGTGTGCAAATACCTAGGTTGTATTTTTTAGTGTTGGAATTAGCAGGTGACATTTAAAAATCAAGAGATTTATTATAAAAGTCTGGATTTCTAGCTTCTCTTGGAAATTCAGTGGATCTAGCAACATTGGGTCTCTATCTCCGTGGCCACAGTCAGGGGAGAATGAGGCCAGTCTGCTCCCTCCCCACTGAGCGGCACTCCAGCCCAGGGGGCCACAGGCCCCCCCAGTGTCTTCCTCCACACGCTGCGTCACCTGCCTGGCCTCCATAGGCTGTGCTTAGAGACACATGCTCAGCACCCTAATGTTATGGCAGAAA
The DNA here is from genome assembly GCA_028533085.1 of Varecia variegata. Lineage (NCBI taxonomy): Eukaryota > Metazoa > Chordata > Mammalia > Primates > Lemuridae > Varecia > Varecia variegata. Next base: position 164,237,729 of record CM052436.1, on the reverse strand, counting down.
TGCAGAGGCCCAGAGAGGACAGTGACCTGGGTCCAAGGTCTCACGGGCTGGAGAGTGATGCAACTGCCTTCATGCAGGAGGGGCCTGGACTGGGCATCACAGAACCCTGGTTCCACTTGCAGCTCTGCCACCTGCCTGTCCCAGTGGCCTGAGGCAAGGCCCTTAAACTTTCTGTGCCTAAGTTTCCTCCTTTGGAGGAAAATGGGAGGAATGGCGCCTTCTTTGGCAGCCTCATGAAGTGTAGAGAAGACGGGAGAGCACGTGCGTGGACTGTGAAGTACAGTTGCAACGTGCGGGGCCCCACTAACGGCACGTGCCATGCTGGACAGCTCGGAGTTGGAGATCTGCTTCCTCTTCTGCAAAATGGGAAGAGGGACCCCTTCTCCCCAACAGGGCTATTCTGAGGGTCAACTGAGGCAGGGAAGGGGAGGCTCCAGCAGAGGGCTTGGCACCCAGCAGATGCTTCACAAATGCTACTTTCTAACAGGTGAAGCCATGTCCCAGGGCTGCAAATGCGCTTCCCCACAGAGCACAACCCAACAAGAGCCATGACATTGTGGGAACCACTGGCTTCAGAGTCCATCAGGCTGATTTCAAAACCTACCTGCATTTTACCTGCTGAGGGCACTGGGCAGGTCAGCCCACCTCTCTGATCTGTAAACTCTTCCATTGTTAAGTGGAGGAAATATCACTGTCCCTGACAGCACAAGGTGAAATGAGAAATGGAAGGTGCTTGGCACATAGTAGATGCTCAATAAAATTTAGTTCCCTTCCTTGCCTTCCCAAGCAGAAATCTGCCTCCTAGGCTAAAAGGATGGCATGTTTTCCAAATCTTTCCAAAAAGAGGGGGACAAGGAAAAATGTGGTTTCCAGCTTCCCACAGAGGTTTGTCACTCACTGGGTTTCATTTATTCATTCAATCAATAAGGATTCATTGGCCACCACTAAGTGCCAGGCACCACTATAGGCCCTGGAGTTCTAGGAGAGAACAAAGCAGACCGAATCCCTGCCCTTGTGGGCAGCCTCAGGTTAGTCAATTGGTGGGTGAGTCTATAAGTGCTCATTAAGTGCCTTTTCTGAGCTGGCTTTCCAGGGGCCCTGGCTTTAGCTTCAAGGTTCATCTGTTGCTGGATGTGAGCTTCCTCCTTATCTGGACCTCACCTGCTTCTCTGCCAGTCCAAGATGGCATGCCTACCCTGGGCCACAGACCACTGCCACCACTGGTCTTTGTACCCACTTGTGCTGCTTCTGTGACTATCTCTGTCCTTTCCAGAGTCCCCAGGGGAGGCCTCTGAGCCACCTCCGGGCCCATGAAGCGCCCATGGGGTGCACAGTCCATCCCACTGCACACAAGACACCCTTAGAGGCCAGGTGTGGACCCCCAGCAGAGCCCCACCTCTTATTTTACCTTTAGGCTTTGAATGAAATGGGAAATGAATGGAAAACACTTTGTAAACTGTTAAGTTCTGCACAATTGTACAAGATGGTGCTATTTGACTTTCTTCTAGAGAAGTGGCAGAGACTGCCTGGTTTAGGAGAAAGAGGTTAGGGTTTAAAACCAGAATAGCTAGGCTGCAGTCTGGGTTCTGCCACTTCCTGGCTCAGAGACCAGGGAAAGTGACTGCCCCTCCTCAGTTTACTGGCCTGGGAAACGGAGGTAACTGAATACCTGCCTTAGGCCCTGCTGTGCGTGTGGATGGAAACCTAGATGGGAACTCACCTTGCAGACTGAAGTGTTGTGTATACTCTTTATTCATGTCATTAATTTACTGCATGTTTATTATACACCTACTGCGTGCCATTACGAACAAGGTGATCTGTCTGTCACATGACGATTTGAAAAAAAGTCCCCAAGCTAAGGAAGAAAAGAATTGCTTGTCAGATGGTTGTACTGCACATTCATAGATTATGATTAGCAACAGCCAGCAAGTTGGCATGGCAACGTTTCCCCATGAACCGTGAGGCAGTGTTCTTAAAATAGGTATGTTGGAGGTGTGGCAGCAGCGGAGACATGCAGAGGTGGTGTGGCCTGACTGCTCTGCAGACTGGCATGGGCTGTGCTCAGTGTCATGCCATCACCCTTCCCAGGTTGGCCAGCAGAGCAGGAATCAAGATCACAGGTCTGGAAACAGCCACTGTTAGAACAGAGAGGGCCTTAGACTTCATCGAGGGCACGTACCCTTCCGGTCCCTGTTTTACAGGTGAGGAAACTGAAGTCCAGAGAGGTTGACTGACACTCACGGTCAGGGCAAGGCACTTGGTTGCAGAGGGAACTGAACCTGGTTCTGATGTCTGTTATGGACGGTTGTCCAACCCTGCCACAAGGCAGGCTCCTCCGATTCAGAATTCTAGATCTGGGTTCAATGCAATTCATTTTCTAGTGGGTTACAATCTATATGGCATCACCTAGCAACAGGTATTAGTTTAAGGAATTCTTCCCTTTTGTGTAGAATTCATGTTTGCATTTCTCCTGGGGGAAGGTCTAATCCCAAGATATCTTGGAAACTCGTCTCCTTCTTGGCTAGACATAGGTGATTGAGGTTTATACTGGCCCTTTCACAGCCTAGTTTCTCAGTGTCAAATCAAGCAGCAAAGCTATTCAAAGGTTTATAAGTTGCTTTGCAATGAGATTATTTTGTGAGTTTTGTTACCCATCATTGCAGAGGACGGGGAACCCAAGTCCTTCCAAAGACGAGTTCCTTTCTGTTTGTTTTACTCAGCGATTTATTGAGTATACTTTATAAACTCAAAGGGGCTTTGCATCTTCAGGCTGGGGAGTTGGTTTTAAGAGATTCACAGCTCCTGTTTGACTCCAGGGTGAAATTCCACGTTCAGAATGTGAAACTTTTTGAGAACTCAGTCAACTTCTGAGAATAGGGTGCTAGACATTTCTGACATATTTTAGATACTCAATCTTTTTTTCTGTGTTGAGACAATGCAGTGCAGTGGGGAGGAATCCAGGCTGAGAGTCAAGGTGGGGGGTGTCACATTAGCTCTGCCACTCTCCCCAATTCTCCCCTTCTGGGCCACTTAATAGGATATAAAAATTGCACTCTGTAGTGATGATTCTTCTTCCGGTTGCATGTTGAACTCATCTGCAGAGCTTTATAAAAGACTGATGCCCAGGCCTCTCCCTAGGCAACTCAAATCAGGTTGTCTTGGGTGGAGTCCCGGGCAGGGGTCCTTTAGGGAGCTCACTATTACCCATGGCACCCTAACCCTTTTGCAAAGCTCCCCAGTGATCCTAATGGGCAGGTGGGGGAGAATCATCAGTAGACTCACAGTCCCTCTCAATTCTCCCATTCCCTGGCTAATTAAATTCCAAATGCCACTCTGGGTCTCTTCTGTGTTAGACTCATATTTATTTTTTCTCCTATCTAGGAAAGAAATGTGCACTCAGAGTCGACAGGAGGGAACTTCTCATCTTTGGAGTATTTTTGACCATAAGTTGGGTTTGTAACTTTACCTTCAGAGGGGATTTTAAGCAGCCAATGGTCCTTGCGAAAAGGAAATGTGTGATTTGCTATAGCATTGAGTCTGCTGTGGCACAGCCTGAGCGCTGGGCTTTTGGTGGCTGGTCACCGTCACATGAAAGTTCAGGTAATACAATTGGGTGATACAATAGACACAGTAAATTTGTCTCTTGGGAACAGCTGTTTGCATCCTAAACAGCTGTTTGCACCCAGAGTATCCAGAAATAGATATTCTACAATAGATATAGATTTACCAGTTCTGTAAGCAAACAGAAGTAGAATTCTATTTGGCCTTTGCATCAATGGCCAACTTCATTCCTACCTTGTTTTGAAATAAATTCTTTGAAATTCTTTGGTGCCTTAAAGAGGTGGAAAAAGAAAAATACATGGAGTTTGATAATGTATTTAGTCTTCTTTTCTGTTATAAGAGTTTCTGAAAAAAAAAATGATAATTTGTAGGTTGGACCTAAAACTGCTTTCAAGAAGTCAGTAGACGTGGGATTGAAGGCTTGGGCTTGCTTTATCCCATTTGAACATCCCTAAATCCTATTCTGGTTGCAGCAAGCACAGCTCCCATCTAATTCTGACTTCTGTGTCTTTGGTGTAAATGCAGTAGACAGAGTTATGGAACGACTAATGGAAGAACTGATAGCACAAAAATAAGGTTTTCTTCAACATCATTTTTTATCTCTGAAAACATCATCAGCCTGTGCCAAAGGGTGAGCTGATGATACCCTTATATGAAGGTGGAACAAGGAAAGAGAAAGACAAAAGAATGTGATTGTTAAAAATGGCTGAACACTTGATATCAACTTTGTATCAATATTTTCTTTTTAAAGTAATATAATATTTGTAAATATGACATTGAAGGTGATGGGGAAATTAATGCCTACACAGTGATGTTATAACCATTAACTTTTTATTAGACTTCACTGGGACATGGACAAGGTCTGCACCTAACAGAAGTAGGAGAGTAAGTCCTGGCACTGTGGCTCACGCCTGTAATCCTAGCACTTTGGGAGGCCAAGGCGGGAGGATCGCTTGAGGCCAGGAGTTTGAGACCAACCTGAGCATGAGCGAGACCCTGTCTCTACAAAAAAATAGAAAAATTAACCAGGTGTGGTGGCAGGCACCTGTAGTCCCAGCTATTCTGGAGTCTGAGGCAGGAGGATTGCTTGAGCCCAGGAGTTTAAGGTTGCAGTGAGCTATGACCACGCTACACTGTAACCTGGGTAACAAAGCAAGACCCTGTCTCAAAAAAATAAAGAAAGAAAGAAAAAGAAAAAAAAAAAAAGTAGGAGAGTAAGTTCTAGGGCTAGATACCCTGGGTTTGAACCATGTCTCTGCTGCCAACTAGCTTTGCAAACTTGGACGGTGCATTTACCCCTTTTAGCCTCAAAGTCTTCCAAAAAACAAAGGGCAAGATGTGGGGATCAATGAGATGGCACATGATATAGCACATATTTCTTAAAGCACCCAGCATGTGTTAGTGAATGTCGGGAACCTTCCCTCACCCCCTTGAAAATGGGCTCTGCACAGACACATTTCAGTGGAGACTGGTGCACACTCCACCAACCTGAATTCGGGGACTAAGATGAACTCTTCCACAGTTCAGGTTTTCACAACCAGCTTTTGATGGTCAGGCAGAAAAGGGGCATGGGTGTGTCACTGGCAAAGCACTGAGCAAGGCTTTCAAGTTCATTTTGGTAGAACCTCTGTGGTCTCCTCACTCCCTCCAGGTTGAATCCTGGGCAGAAATCACCTGAAAGCTGTAAAGCACAGACATCAGTTTGGAAATTGTGTACTTTCTCGTTGGATCCCCAATGCACAATAATTCTATACCATGCAGCTGCATGAATCTAGGAGGACTCCTACACATCTAAATTAATAAGTCTAAAGGCCAGATTTTTGCTAGTCCAAGTCCTGTTCCTCCCACCAGTGAGACCTCTCCCCTTTGAATGCTCCTCAGCAGGATGCTCCTGGGGTCCTGGGCAGTGAGCTGTCCCCTGCTGCTGCCTGCAGTGCAACGAAAAGAGCGGTCAGTCCTCGGAGAGGCTCATCAGATTCCTGGCTTCCTTTGGCATTTTTCAGAATTTGTAATGATTGCTTAATCCTGTCTAAAATAGGCTGGCATTTTCTCTTGTTATCAAAATGTATTTTTCTATGTTAGTTAAATGTATAACTTGTGTAATTTTGTACATTAAAATGTATGCTTTTTCACAATTAAAGATTTTTTTCCCTTTTGAATGTTTAATTTATTAATGGTTTGTTACAAAATGTTGTATACCCTGACATAACACAAAAAGACAATGAATCCAGGACCCTTCTCAATTTTTGGTGGGGAATAAGTTATTTTCTCAGTACTTAAATCTACTGTGCACAAACAATTGTTTCCCTTTATGGTCCATTGTATGCCTATATTCCTATTGCTGCTTTGACAGATTACCATGAACCCAGTGGTTAAAAGCAGCACACATTTATTATCTTACAGTCTGAAGGTCAGAATTCCAAATGGGTCTTGCTGGGCTAAAATCAAGGTGTTGGCGGGGCTGAGTTCCTCTGCAGATGACCGCACTCTCTGGCTCATGGCCCCTCCCTCCAGCTTCAAAGCCAGCATCATGGCATCTTCAGATCTCTCTCTAACTCTGACCTCTGCTTCTGTTCTCTGAGATCTCCTTCTCTGATTCTGACTTTCCTGCCTCTTTCACTTAAAAAGACACTTGTGTCTAGGTGTGGTGGCTCATGCCTGTAATCCCAGCACTTTGGGAGGCCAAGGTGGGAGGATCGATTGAGGCCAGGAGTTTGAGATCAGTCTGGGCAACATAGCGAGACCCCATCTCTACAAAAATAAAAAACTTATCTGGGCCTGGTGGTGTGAGCTACTTGGGAGGCTGAGGCAGGAGTATTACTTGAGCCCAGGAATTCAAGGCTACAGTGAGCTACGATTGTACCACTCACTCCAGCGTGGGTGAGAGAGTGAGACTCTGTCTCAAAATGAAAACAAACAAACAAACAAAAAAAGGACTTGTGATTACACTGGCGCCACCAGATAATCTAGGATCATCTCCCTATCTCAGGATCTTTGGTTTAAGCACACCCACAAAGACCTGCTTGCCATGGAGTAACATATGCACTGGTTCTAGGGATTAGAATGTGGACATCTTTGAGGGCCATTATTCTACCTACCACAATCCCCTATGTACTGAAAATCAGACATTCAGAATCAAATGGGCCTGGATTGGAATTGCATCTCTGTCAGTTGCTGGCCATATAACTTTAGTCAGCTTGCTCAACTTCTATAAACCTCTCTTCTCACATCTAAGGTAAGCACAATGGTCCATTACTCGCTTTGCAGATTTGCTAAATGTATTATACATCATGGCAATAAACTACAATTCCCTTTCCTTCATTTTTTGAAAACATTTTTTTTTACAACTAATGCCATTAAAAAAAATTTTTTTTTTGTCTGCCTAAACAAAATTTGCATTGGACCTGATCTGGCCCCTCCTATCCTCTCTCTGTCGCCATCTGACATGTCCCTTTCTGTTCTCTGCAGTCAGCCTGGAAGGCTGCATGGTCTCACAGGATGAGCTCAAGGTTTGTCCTTCACCAAATGTTGCGGTGTAATTCACTTATGAGAACCCCTTCCCTGCAGGACTGGGGCACTTGGAGGGCAGGGTGGGAGTGGCTTCCTCAGGCTTCCTGGGCTTCCTCTTCTGGTCTCTGCCAGGCTTTGCTCTCCTCGGCCTCCCTGCAAGCTGGTGGGTGCATTTCCTAACTTATACCCTGGAGGTTGTTTCCTGCCTCCCTTTCTCTGCTAGGCTTGGGTTACTGACCTTGAGGTGAAATGAAATGTTGTGGAAACGGCTCAGACAAACCTGAGTTGAAATCCCAGCTCAGTCACTTTCTGGTGGTTAACTTGAGCAACGGGTTTAAGGCTTGTCATCCTCAGCATTCCAGCCTGAAGAGGGAGGTGGCATGGTCTGCCACGGGGCTGCTGAAAACGCCTACAGTGTGTAATGCAGAGATGAACGATGCGCACAAAGCCACTTATGCATGGCTGGCGTCCCACGAACATCGGATCTCCTTTGCAGGGGGAGAGAGGAGTGATGAGGAGGGATACCAATTCTATGACAGCAGTGGGTGCCCCAAATGCGTGTTGGATGAACATTGAGTGATCAGTTGCCCAAGATTGCACAGAGAACAGGATTCTCACTCAAACATCTAGACTCTTCTGAACACACCAGCTCCCTTCATCTCTCCTCTCCCACTGGGACTGCCTCAGTCAGGCTTCTCAGGGAGAGAAAAGCATGGTAGTTAAGGCATCAGACTGCCATGTTAAATCCTAGCAATCTCACTTGCCAGCTGTGACCCCGGGCAAGTTATTTATGCCTCTGAACCTCAGCTTCCTTGTCTGTAAAATGAAGCTAAAATGGTACCTCAAAAGTTGTTCTGAGGCATAAAAGAGTCCCTGTGTGTTCAGTGCCCACAAGGGTCCCTAGTGTGTAGCAAACTTTCGTGAGTGGAAGCTGTTAGTATCCCTTCCTGCTTCTGCATGAAAACAGCTCTTTCTCAATTCCTTCCCTAGATCACTCCCTCTAGTCTTGAGAATTGCCCAGTTCTTTCTCACAATGGAAAAGGTTTTCTTAAAAAGTAGTAAGATCTCCATCATCATCAGCAAAGCCCGGGAGACTGTCTTCTCAGGACATTGAGAGCAGATTCAAATGTGGAGTAGGAGGATTGACCTCAAAAGTTCTAACTCAGATTCTTGGATTTTCTGATTTCTATGGGTTAAGTCACTATAAATATTTGTGGAGCTTTAGAAGTTTCTATGTGGTCTTCAACACAAAATTTTCTTGCCTGAGAATAGTATTTCATAGGACAGGCAGACATTTTCATAATGGAAAACACATGCAGCCTGGAGTCCTTTGGACCTCAAGAGGACTGTCTGTGACAGAAACGTGTGCAGGGTACAGGAGGGAGGGACAAGAAGAGGGAGAAGCCAGGATGTGGGTGGGTTGGGTAGAAGACAGTGGATCCAGGGTATGCATGAGATACTTTCTGTTCTTGTGTTCAGCACTCTCTCCCCATAAAAATATACATTTGTTGAAGGCAGGGACTTTACAAATATTCATGTGTGCCCCACACTAGTCTCTCTCAGGCACAGCAAATGGACTTGTTACATGCCCACTGAGTAGATGAGCCTGAGATCCAGGCCTGGCTGAGCGGCTGTGAGATCCGGGCAGAGGCAGCTGCTTCCCTCCTCCTTAACTATTTCCTCATCTGCACAGTGGGGAGTGACAGTATCTCCCTACTGCACAGACTGGCTTGTTCCAGGGCTGAAAGACAGTAAATGCAAGGAGGTGTCAGCTGAGGCCATGGATCCAGGGTCCCCAGAGTCCTCAGTCCATGGGTCCCAAGAGTCACAAAAACAGAGTGTGAATCAAGCTGTCTGGGTGTGTCAGGGCTTGGCCAGGCAGAGCTAATGCGTGGCCAGGTGCTGAAGGACAGCTCCCAGAGCTGGGAGATGGGAAGGGACTTTGCCAGGCACTTATGCTCTTGGCTGCGGTCCCCACCCCATCCTGACTCAGCGCGTCTGGACTGGCCCGCCAAGGGTGTTGACAGCTGGTGATTCCGCCTGTCCAGAAAGTGCAGCTGGAACCACTAGGTCCCCGGGGGCTTTTAGGCCCCTCTGCCTGCTAATCATGGAGAAATGAGGGAAAGTGTCCAGAGGAGGCACATGGAGCCTGGCCTCAGAAAGGGCAGAGGAAAGCCTCAGTAGAACGACCCCAGGTCTCTGCGTTCTCCCCCATGCCCTAGTCAGAGGAACCCTGGGACTCCCAGGCTGCAAGCTCCAGGCGCAGCAAGGGTAAGCTCTATCCGGGATCTGGGAGGTTCCCCTAGAATGGGGACTATTTGGGTGACTGCCAGGTGCATGTGTGCGTCGTGTGTGCAGTAATCTATCTCTTTGTGTGTCTTTTCCTGGAGCCTTTCTATTTAAGCTTCCAACTTCCCTTATTTCTGGCGTGGATTTGTGTGTGGGCGTCCTCTCGAGAGTTTATGAGTGCATGTGTGTGGAGTCGCCTTATGAGTCCGCCTTTGGAACTGGCATGTGAAAATTTCTTTGTCATGCAGTGTTACTGGAGTGAGCATCGTGTACGTGTGTGAGTCACTGGTTCACGTGCAAGAGTGTATTTCTCTTGCGCGCTTGTGGGAGTGTGCTACTAGCACGTCCCTCTTGCGCGGCTGCACAAGCCTTCCTGGCCCTTAGCATCCCTGGGTATATCATATGAGCACTTTTTGTCTCCTTCCTCCTTAGAAGGTCAGTTCCAGGAGGGCAGGGACTTGGTCCAATTTTGTTCATGACCCTGTCCCCAGTACCTACAACAGTGCCAGGCACTAGTGAGCACTCCATAAACTAGTGTGGAGTGAATGAATGGTGTGCCCAATGTGTGTGTCTCTTGGTTGTGCAATTAGTCTTGGTGTGATGCTGTGTATGCATGTTGTTGTGTGACAGTGAGAATTTCCGGTGAGTGTGTACTGGACTCAGAATGTGCACAAGCATCTATGCGTATGTGTGTGCAAAATTGTCTATGGTGTTTGTAAACGAGCCTGGGTCTCGGGAACGTGTGTGTAATTGACTCTTGTGTGTGAACCAGCACGGTTGTGCATCTCTCACGTGTTTGGTGTAATTGGAGGGTGTAACATGAGGGCATGAACCTGTGTGTGCCTCCAGAGTGTGTGTGCACGTGTGTGCCGCTCGCTCTTCTCGAGCCCTGCACTCCGCCGGGGGGGGGGGGCGGGGAGTAGGGGTGCAGAGAGGGCACTGCGGTTCTGCCGCCCGCCCTCCGCGCTGCGGCTCCGGCACGTCACCATCGCTCCCCGCCCCAGCCGCGGTCCCCGCCTCCCGGTCCTTTGTAGCCGGCCATTGCGCTAGCCCGCAGCCGCCCGGAGGCCCCGCCCCAGCCCCGCCCGGGCCCCGCCCCGGCGCGCGCCCCGCCCCGCCTCTCTCCTCCCCTGGCCGCAGTCGCGCCAGGGCCGCCGCGGGCCCGCACCTAGGCGCGGAGCGCGGCGCACGGCGGTGGCGAGGGCCGCGGGCGGGTGGCCGGCCTTGGACCGGGATGGCGGACCGGCGGCGCGCGTGGAACACGGAGGACGACCTGCCCGTGTACCTGGCGCGGCCGGGCAGCGCGGCGCAGACCCCGCGCCAGAAGTACGGCGGCATGTTCGCCGCGGTGGAGGGCGCCTACGAGAACAAGACCATTGACTTCGACGCATATAGCGTGGGCCGCCGCGGCTCGGCACGCACGCCGCGCAGTGCTGGCCGGCCCGACGCGGTCGGCCTGCCGGGACCCGGCGGCAGCGAGGACACGGCCAGCGACGTGAGCGAGCCCTCGGGCTCTGCCGTCAGCTCACCAGGCGAGCGCGACGAGCGGCCGCCGGCGCTGCACATCCGCTGCCCTGCACCCCGCGACCTGCCGCTCGGCCGGGACAATGGCCAGGTACCCTCGGGGCGCGCGCGGGGCCGGACGTGGGGGGCGGGGCCCTCGAGGACCCTGGGCGGGGACCGCCCAAGGGCAGTGCCCGGGCAGTAGTGCTGGGGTCGCTGCCACCAGGCTTGGGAGAGCCACGGAAAGGCCCCTCCCCCACCTCGTCATACAGGAGGTTGTGCGACTCGGTCAGGGTTGGCCGTCACAGTCCGTGAGACTCCGAAGGGACCTCTGAGGTCCCGTTCCGGCTCCTCTTCTGCAGAAAGGGGAATGAGGTTGTGAGAGGGGAAGTAAGTTGGCTAAGGCTGCCGCATGGACCCTTAAAACGCGAAGGGACCTCTGGGATGAATCCAGCCCAGGGCTCCTCATTCTGTTTTGTGAAAAGAACGAGAGCTCCGCTCCGTATTCGTCCATTCATCTATTCACTTACTCAACAGTAATTATAGAACACCTACTATGTACCCGGCGCTGGGATGGGAGAGGCTCAGCGAACCCTCTGCGGCTTCAAGCTGGAAGGAGCATTTTTCCTGAGGGCCCCTCATGCTTTCTGGGGGAAGGATGTGGTTACAGATTGAGGTCGTCCGGCAGTTAGAACCAGTACCCCCGCCCAAGCGCCGCTGTCGCCAAGGGCTACTCCTGAGTCCCACGGCACGGCACCACTGTGCCCACTTCACAGAGCAAGTGGGAGGTAGAGCTGGGATTTGAACTGGGGTCTCTAGACTTGGGGTTATTTTCCGCCTGAAAGGGGAGGTCGTTAGGGGAGGGAACACCAGGACTTAGGCCCTGTGGGTCTTCTCCCTCCAGCTGGGGGTCACCAGGGAAGGGGGGAAGATGGTGGATAGACAGCATAGCCTCTGGATGGGTGCGCGAGAGGCAGAGCCAGGTGCTTGGAAAACGGAGCACCCGATAGCGGGGAGCTGTCGGCGTGGTCCAGGACCCCGTGCCTGAGCGCTGCCAGGTGCCAGGCCCCAGGGAGCCAGTCTCCGGCTCAGCAACCTGGCTCCACCCTCCAGAAATTCCCAGGCTAGGGTGAGCGACAGATTCATTGTGAGAATTAAATCAGCTAATGCCGGTAGGTAGTGAGCATTCAATAAATGTTTGTTATTGACTTTTATTATTATCATCATCATTTTAATTCACCATTCCCCCCTTAAATGCTATGAGAGACAGGAAGTGAGCCCGGAGAGAGGCAGAGCTTGACCCAGACGGAAATCTGGGAGGGCTTCCTGGAGGAATAGGAGCTGGGAACTGGTAGACGCAGTAGTGGATCTCCTCCCGCCCCTGTCGGATCGCAGGTGACTTTTTCTGTGGCTCGGGAGCTCTCCGTGGTCCTGAACCCTGCGCCTTGCGGTGGGGAGGTCTACAGCACGGGTGGTGCGGTGGGGGTGGTAGCGAGGGAGGAAGATGATGAGAGGGCAGTCGCCTGTCCCCCACCCCTTCTTTAGCTCCTCCTACCTATCCCCTTTCTTGGTGGCCCGACTTCACTTGGGAGCTAAACTCCTGAGCAGACTGGGAGGCTTCAGGGCCTCGGGCAGAGAGGCGGGGGCCAGAATCAGGGAACTGGGTTCCAGCCAAGGCGCTTGGCCTCCTGGAGCCTCAGCTTCTCCGTCTGTGACATGGGGGTGGGCGTCATCCCCTAGACTCCCGTAAGGCGTAGTGGAGAGTCGGGGAGGAACTGGCGCTTTGTGCTGGGCCCAGAGCTGTCCCGAGGCGAGTCCCTGCTGCAGTTGCAGTCAATGTCACCAACGTCAGCACCGGCGCCGGGGTCAGCCTAGGCCGTCCTCGCAGCTGCGCCTTGGCGCTTGGGGACGCTGGTCGCCTCACCTCTCGCGCTTCTGTCCCCTTCTCCTTCCTCTCCCCTCTGTGGCCCCTTTGCGCTTTCTCCATAGCTTCTCAGGGACCGGACAAAAGGCAGAGCACCGAGGGCTCGGAAAGCACTCGCGGTTCGGGACTGTGGAGCGGAGGGGCTCGTGGTCTCCCTGGAGGGAGCGTTTCACTTTCTGCGGACCGAGCGGCCGTGGGGCTTGGGTTACAGCGGGATCGGGCTCTGGGGCGGGCCTCACCGCTCCAGTGCTTTCCGCCGGGTGCCCCGACCCTTCCCCCGCCCGCGAGGCTCCTTCCTGGGAGGCTGCAGGGTTTTCCGCGGCGCAGGCGCAACGCTTGCCGCTGCCAGTGGCTGAGCGGCCGCAGCGCTTTGTACTGGCGAAGTCTGCTTGGGAGCAGCGATCTGTTTGGCCGGTCGTAGGCGGGTGCTCCTCCCCGATACGCACGTGTTCTCGGCCCCATCGCTGGAGCTCCTCTGCCCAGATCTCCCGACCAACCCCGGGAACGCCCTGAGGCGTGTAACCTAGGACGTAACAACGCTGCGGAAGGGAACGTGGAATCTGAGTCGGGGGAGGGAGGAGTGTCTTCACCCGCAATTCCCGGCCATTGACAGGATTTAGGACACAGCTCAGAGCCAGGGCTTAATGAATGAGTGTAGGGAATGGACGCTGGGCAGGTTGTGCTGAGCCTGCCTTCCCGATGCGGCTCTGCTGCAGCCGATGAGTTTTGTACCTGGGGTACGTCACGTTACCTCTGTAAAGCCTCAATTTCCCATCTGTAAAATGGGGAAATTATGGCTCAGGTTCCTGGAATACTATGAGCTGCTGATTCTCTGTGAGCCTACAACCCACCTCATTTTAAGGCCTAGGTATCTCTGGCCTCCTGCTGGGGAGGAGGGGGCTGGCCTCTGTGGCTCCAGGCCACAGCTGAGATTCTGGGAGGGGCTTTACCAAGCCCAGCCCACCTTCCCTCTGGCTGGTAACCTCAAAGTAGAAAAGATGGATCATTTTGTAGGGCCTGTGGGTTTGGATTTCACAGGCAGAAACTGAGCAGAGAAGGGGTAGAGGATGCTGGCGTTTTATTCTGCCTGGTGACTTGGAGCACCTGTCCAGTGCTGAGGGGTCCTGCCGGGGCTCCCCACTTTCCTCCCTTCTCCATCTTTCCCTGTTGTGAAGTCTGTCAAGCTGTGACCTGGCTTCCTGCCCACCTTTCTCTGGAGCGACATCTGGGTCATGTGTCCTGGGGCTGGTGTCCACTCTGCAGGGAGGCAGGAGTGTCTTCTTTCTCCCCCTGACCCCCCACCTGTCCCCAGAGGCTGTGGAGACTTTGGTACCAATGCTCTACCCCTCCAAGCACTCCCTGTCCTGTAGGCAAGTCTATGGGGTGACCTGGTGGCCCCAGTGCCAGGCTGCCATGTGGTGAGGAAGCAGCTGCAGGGGGCAGAGCAGGTCAGCGTTGATTAGGGCCCCTTTCTCCTGTCCCTGCTGTTCCCTCCCCCTGCAGGGAGGCTCCTCCTTAGACCCCCTCTGGGAAGGCTGGTTCGTGATGGGATGGAAGGGTGGCAAGGAGAGGCTGCGTGGAGGAGAAAGCATTGGGGATGGGGCTGGGAGGATGGGTAACCTTTTGTCTGGGGCAGGCTATTCAGGGAGCGCGTACAGCGCGCATAAACGCTTGGAGTCTGAATGGAAAGGTGCTTGGTCCATTCCGGGGAGGTCGGGGGATGGACAAACGGAGGCCGCGGAACGAGAGCCAGGAGGCGGTGGCCGTTGGGCGCGATCCTGGAGGGCCAAGAATGCTCCTGGCAGCTTGGGCCGGTCCTCGGCACGCGGCCCACACCCCGTGCCCCCGCGCAGATGCTCCGGGAGGCGCCCAGATGCCGTGCCGCACACCTGTGGCCCTGCCCGCCCGCAGGCCGTCTGGGTCTTTGGGGAGAACCTGCCCACCGCTCGCCCCATCGCGAGAGCGAGGCCCGCCCGCCGAGGGAGTGCGCGCGGGCGGGGGGCGGCGGGGCTGGGCGGTGCGGCGGGGGCGGGGTGGGGATCGGGAGGGAAGCGCTTCCTGGTTCGAGCCGAGAGGGGCGAATCGGGCTCCGCTCCGCGCCGCCGGGAGGAGCTGTGGGCCTGCAGCCCCCTCCCCCGCCCTCGCCGCTCCCTCCTCCTCCCGCCCTCCGCGCGGAGCCGGGCGGTGCTGGCAGCGAGCGGTGGCGGGCCGAGCAGCCGGGCAACGCGCGGGCAGCCGGGGGCGCCGAGCCTCGGTCCCTCTCTCCAGCCCTCCCGGGCCTGTGTCGCTACGCCCGCGGGGAGCGGGCCGCGAGAGCCCGAGCGAGTCAGACAGCCCGCAGGTCCCGCGGCCGGGCCCAGGGTACCCGAGAGGGCCATGTCTTACCAGGGCAAGAAGAGCATTCCGCACATCACGGTAAGCCGCCCCCGCCCCGCCGCCCTTCTTTGTGGGCTGGGGGTGGTCGCCGTCAGGGTCCAGATCCGCTGGGGGACGGCGGGGGCGGCCCCCGAGGCTTCCTGCGTCGCCACGGGTGGGGCGGGGCCGGTCTCGGCATTTCAGCCCCCTCCCCCCAGCCTCTGGGGACAGTGGTGGGGAGCCCCTCATGGCGGGGCGGGGCTGGAGCCTCGTGTCCCTCTTCCCGCGGGCTTGCAGCCCCCTCCCCCCACGGGATGTGCCGGAGGATGGCGTGGACGCGGAGGATGCGGAGCTGAACAAAAGAGGGAGGGGCGCGGGGGTCCGAACCCCCTCTCCAACCCTCGCGCCCGCACGGGGAGGGTGGGCTGAGCCTCCCGCGCGCTGTCCTGGCTCCGTCCCGCGCTTGCCCCTCACAGCCGGGTCCTACCCGCCAGAGGGAGGAAAAAAGACCAAGCGCCGCTCCCCACGGCCGCCCGTGCTGGGGGAGTGGAAGTCCGGAGACAGCGCCATGATGGAAGCGCGGCTCCCACCCTCCCCATAGCTAAAAATAACCTTTTGGGGCAACACTGGCGGCTGCGGCCCTGGAAGGGTTAACGCCACTGAGCCTGGGCGGCTGGAGGGTGGGGACGGTGGTTGGGGCTGAGCAGTCAGGCTGTGTCCCTGGGTGTGGCCGGAAACAAAGGAACCCCGGGCTTTACGCTTTGTCTAGGAGGTGGGGAGCTGAGGGGCAGCGGCCAGGAGCTCCTCCTCCACCCGCTCCCTGCCTGGCATCATAGTGGAGCCAGAACATTCCTGAGGGATGTGGACCAGGCCCGTGGGCCTCGGGTGGAGGTGGTGCAGGAGCGGTCGGGTGCAGGCAGGCTTCTGGGCAAGCGGAGTTCTCCAGGGGGATCCCTGAGGTTGGAGGACAGGAGACCCAGGGCGCTTATCATGTTTGCAGAATTCAGGCTCAGGGACAGCCCTGGGGCACCTGCCAAATGGTAGCCTTAGGTAGGGGGCAGGAGCTGGCGTTTTCCACTAGGCTGCCCAGTGGATTGTAGACCTTGTCTTATTGAATCCTGGCAACAGTCCCTGGAGGGAGGCCTTGTTCCTGTAAAGCTCCTGGGGCTGGCACATAGGCTGGAATCACAGGTGTGAGACTGCCCTGCATCCACCCCAAACTCTGGATTGAGTCTTGAGTTAGAAAATCCCTCCTGACCCAGCTTTAGCTCTTGCCAGCAGGCTCTGGTGAGTTCCCACCCAGAGGTGTGACCTCTGAGGGTGGGGACCACCTCTTTACCATCCCTAATCTCTGTCCTCTGGGACACAGGTGTAGGGGGCCAATTCGTTAAACACTGTAGTTGGCAAAGAGTCAACGGAAGGCATATGGTTGCCCCAGGCTAGGCAATGTGGGGAAAACATTGGGCCATGTCAGTCTGAACAGGTCCCTGCTTTGAGACCCTCTAGCCCTGCCCCCCAGGGGAACTGAGGCAGATGATGGGTGTGGGGTGATACAATAAGCTAGGAGCCCTGGGTGCCTTTGTGGCTGTGTGCCCATGGTAGGTCTCTGCCTCTCTCAGCACCCGAGTCTCCAGGGCAGAAGCTTAACAGGATGGTCTTTGAAGCAGGTCTGTGGGATGCTGCCCTGGGAGCCGGACTGTCAGTCTGCCAGGCCTGAGTGGTTGCCCTGCCTTTGGCTGTGGCCCTCTGGGGTGCGGGTGAACTGTCCAGTCTGAATCTCAGTCCTCTGATATCCCAGGTGGGCCGCTTCATACATAGGACTCCTGAGCATCCCAGAAGACCCTGGCCAGGCGTCCACTGTGCGCCAGGCACAGCGTAAGGGCTGCAGAACCACTGGCCGGTCTGGCTGCCTTAGTCCTTCGTGTGAAGCAATTAGTCACCTTGTGGGTACAGGAAAATCAGAGGGGTTGTTCCTGCAGCCTCGAAGGGTGGTCACAGTGAGCATGGGGAGGACAGATGCTGAAAATGATGCTCAGCTCCTAGGAGAGAGGCCCTTGAGGAGGGATGCGGTTCATTTAGCCCAGGAAGATTTGTGGTTTGAAGGAGAAAACAATGACCCACAGGGGCTAGGCCTGTGGGGCCTCTTTGCAGGACCCTTCGGCTTCTGAGGACCTTTTGCTAGTAATGCACATGTTGTGATGGAAACAAACCCTTCCCTCAAATGTCATGAAACAAATGAGTGGGCACTGTGGCTTTCCAAATGCTGCGCCTTAACCTGGTCCATAGCAGTCATGTGATAAATTGTTAGTAACAGTCAGCCCGGGCTGTGCCGGGCGCTGGGGGCCATGGGAAGGAGATGGTGGGCTTCCCTGCTCTCCCAGAGCTCAGCCAAGCTGACAACAGCCTGAAATGGCAACAGAATGTAGTGAGTATCCCAAGGGAAGCCCAGGGGCTGGAGGAGACGCCATCAGGGACACTAAGACTAGACCTGGGTGGGGGAGCAGAGGGGACAGACAGGAAGGTGGGGTTCTTCCTGTGGCCTGTGGAGGCCCCGAGGCAAAGGATTTGGCATGTTGGAGACACTGAAGGAAAGTCTGTAGCAGGAGCACTCACGCTCTGCCTCCAAGGCCAGCGTCACTGAGCAGATAGAGCAGTTCCTGGAAATGGCCAAGGTGTTTTTTGCAGCCATGGTGTGTGTAGCCTGTGGAGAGATGTGGGGGCTTGAAAAAAAAAATCAAGGGCTGGACACGGTTGCTCCCGCCTGTAATCCCAACACTTTGGGAGGCCAGGGTGGTAGGATTGCTTGAGCTGAATAGTTTGAGACCAGCCTGGGCAACGTAGTGAGACCCCATCTCTACAAAAAATTTAAAAATTAGCCAGGTATGGTGGTGCACACCTGTAATCCCAGCTACTTGGGAGACTGAGGCAGGAGGATTACTTGAGTCCAGGAGTTCGAGGCTACAGTGAGCTGTGACAATGCCACTGCACTCCAGCCTGGGTGACAGAGTGAGACTCTGTCTCAAAAAGAAAGAAAAAGATGTGGTCCATGGGAAGAAGTAGGGGTAGTAGGTACAGCTCTTGGCTGTATCCCCTGCCTCCCACCTGCTGGATGCTGGGTCACTCTGAGCCCGGGTGTCTCATCTGCACAATGGGGATAAAGGACCCTGCTTTGCCAGTGAATTCAGAGACAAGAGAGGGGAATTAGAGTGGGGGAGGGGGAGGAGAAGAGCTTGGCAGGCTGGGGAGCAGGGTGCACAAAGGCAGGGAGGCTGAATTAGAAAGATGTTCTACTCATGTTGATTGTGTGGTGGTATCTTTCCCTCTTTTCTCCATCTCAGCCGGTTCCTGAGATAATAGAGTAGCCTGCTAGGGAAGGAAGAGGGAAAATGCGGAAACACTTAGCTTCTGCCCCCAAGGATTGTTTAAAATATTTATAAAGCTCTCTTTCATGCGTGGCTTTTTTTTTTTTTTTTCCTTAATGAATGACGTAGCCGGGAATTAACTCAGCTGAAGCTGCTGCTTGTGCCCACTGCAGCGGCTGAGTAGAGTATCCTGGGTGTGGCTCTCAGCAGACAAAGGCACATGGCTTCATGGCCCTGCAGAAGCTCCTGGCTCCAGATAGAGCCACCGAAGCGGGGTGGGGGTGGGGGGTCTGCCTAATCGTGGGGGAATGTCAAGGGTGTCCACCACGATGGTTACAAATTATGATTATTAAAAATAAGACTTCACGAATGCTGATCATGTGTGTTTGCTTTAGTCCAGGCATCCAACGTGATTGCCATTATTACCTCTGGGTTCTCAGAACAGCGAGAAAGGCAGCTGAGGTATATCAGCATGCTTCCCAAAGGGTAAACTGAGAGATTTAGTGGCTTGTAAAGGTTCTTGCACTGGCGTGGGGAGGAAGGAGAGCTCACGTTCAAATGGGGAGGGTAGATGGGCGGGTTTGCCTGTTAGGAAAATCACTGTGTGTGTGTGTGATTGTGTGTGTATATGTATATGTGAGTGTGTCTTTGGTGTGTAAATGTGTTTGAGTGTGGTTGTTCGATCAAATAGTGAAGGTAATCAGGGCAGAAAGATTAAGTAAGGATCACATCAGGCTGCATGAGTTACTCTAATGTGCAAATATGCAAAAAATGTGCGAGGCCTGTTATATTTCTTCCCAAGAGTGACATTCAGTCTATCTATAGATATTTAGTTTGTTCTCTGCCTTTCTGCACAAAGGATTTGAGATGCCTACAGTGATTTGTCATACATGTAGTGAAAGCAGGTGGAAGTTAAACGCCAGGACTGAGGATCTGGGAAGGACAGAGAACGAGCATGTGAGTGATTAGGACACTGGAGTGGCTGCAGCTGGACATCTGATACTAACTCTGAGCTGCTGTCGCCTGGGGCAGAGAAGCAAACAGACTCAGTGATGTCGAGGCCATGATCAGAGAAGGAGAAGGGGACCATATTCTTAGGGAAAAAATTATTTTGCTCAAATCAAATTCTTAGAAAATGTCTCAGAGTGATACTGCCATAACTATGTCACCTTAAGTATGAAGGCCCATTTCATGCAATGAACTCAGGTGAGACTGAATATACAGAACACACACACTCATGATATGACATACATGAGTGAGCTTGGCACATAGTGTCCAACAGGTCATAGTTCCTTTCTCTAAAATCATGCTCTATCTTTGGGGAAATGAAAATTCATAATGGAAGCTAACCAGCAGGTGTGATGGGCAGGTAAAGTATATACACTTTAAAACATACACACACACACACACACACACACACAGGATGATCCCTGACCTTAATGATCTTGCCATCTGAATGACAAAGTGCATGCACGTGAAACATGAAGAAAGGCTAAGGCTGAGCTGTTGAACAGAGCACAGGTGTCAGAGGAGTTCAGAGAAGACAGGACTCAGCATCAGCAGAAGCAACGCGAGGTGGCTTCTTGCAGTTTGGAGGATGGCACAAGCTAGGAGCGAAGGGGAGAACATGCACGCCAGGTGGAATAGCATGGAGGAGACCCGGGCTGGGGAATGAAGATGGTCAACAGAGAGTAAGGAGTGCCACACTCAGCTAAATCAGAGGGTGAGGACTGGGAAATAAATTTGAAGGGGTGAGGCTATGGGGGAAGGACTCTATAAGGCTTTGGAAGTCAGGCAGCATGCACTCAAAGTGATGGAAATGGCACATGAGTTCAAGTGGGGCTCAGATACTAATGAGTTGTTTGATCTTGAGCAACTCACTTTTTCTCCCTGGGCCTTAGATTCCTTTTCTTTACAGTGAAAGTGTTGGATTAGATAATTCAGTTCCAAGCTATTGGATGCTCCTGACCTTCTTCTGTGGGTGATAGGACACTACTGGAAGTTCCTGAGCTGGGAGGATGGTATGATGAAAGCCCATGTGAGAATGTAGATTCTGAAGTCAGACCGTGTGGGTTTGAATCCTGGCTGTTTTACTTACTAGCTGTGTAATTTGGGCAGGTCACTTATTCTTTCTATGTATCAATTTTCTCTATACAAATTTACATTTGTAAAATGGGAATAATAATATTTCATAGGGTTTTTCCCCCCCGTGAGAGTTAAATGAATTAATATATGTCAGATGCTTAGAATAGCACCTGCCTGCAGGAAATGCAGTGTGGGTTAGCTATTGTGATTGTTGCTGTGGGAGGGTGCTTTAGTCAGCTTTGCTCCATAGCACACAACCTCAAGGTCTCAACAACACATACTTACTTTTTGCTCATAACACATGAGAGCTGTGGGGTGGCTGTAACTTTGCCCCTGGCTGCTGGTGGATGGTGAGTCTACTCAGTGTTTGTCCTTATTTTGAGACCCAGACTGAAGGAGCAGAAATGCACAAGCAATTGGCAGCAACCTGAAGTGTCCTTAAGAACTTCTGCTAAAATTTGGCATATTTCACATCTGCCATAGTGTACTGGCCAAAGTAAGTCATGATCAAACCCTAAATCAATGGAGAGAAGCTCAAAGCCAGTCTTTCTGGAGTGGAGATGAGGATTAAATGTGAAAGTTCCGACATATAGGAGATGCTATAAACACCTGTTGTAGCTGATGATGAAGTGGGCAGGAAGCATAGGGGTTGAGTTTGGAAGAAAAGGCCAAGCATTGGTTCTTAGGTTGAACTGGAGTTTGGAACAGCCTCCAAAGAGGCATCTCAATGGACAATTAGGAGTAGATTGAATGCGGGTGAGAGGCGAGAGCCAGAGACAGACATTAGGGACCCATGTACAAGAAGCATTGGTAGAAGATAGGAAAATGCAGGATATTCTAGCAACCAGTGAGTCTCAGTCCGTATGCTGTGAGCATAGTAATGTACTGAAAAAACCCTCTGCAGATGTGCTGCTAAATTTTGATCAGCATCTGAAGTTTGTGTTTGCTACAGCCAAGTCTACAAATTATTCTAGCAACATCTCTGAGGTGGAGCCATGAGCACTTAGAAGCAGAGAGGTGTTGAACAGACTCTGATTTGTTGTGAAAAAAGGTATCTTGTGCCCTGGAAAGGGAATGTCAGAGGACTTTGCCCTGTGAGAACTCGGTAAGAGAACTCCGTCAGGGCAGTGGACAGCGCCGCGGTGCTGAAGAGTAAGCGAGCTATTAGCAGCTATCAGGTCCCGTGAAACAGACACAGTCACACTGTAGTAGGATGGCATGGTAGTGGTTGCAGACTTATTTTAGGTCTTTAATTCCTTCCAGAATGCCGAAAATTTTTATGCTGTTTGTATGTATGTCCTGAACAAAATAAAGTTGAGAATCATTGCCTTAGAGAGGTGTAATGACCAAATCCTGACTTTACTCTGAGAAAAGACAGCTCTGAATTGGTGCTGGTGGCTTGGGAACTGCAGTGGGGTCTGGGATGCTTCCTAGAGAAGCTTCTAGAAAATGAAGCAAGAAGCTAAAAGGAGGAAATGTCTGTGGACATAGGAGGTTGCAGCTCCCTACTCCTTCCCTGGGTGTGTGTCCCAGGCATCTGGAACATTCTCCTTGACCAGGCTCACCCTCTCTGGCCCTCTGCCTTTGCAGAAGCTGTGCCCATTCTCTGTGGAGGTTCCATCCTTCTGGGGCTGGGCACTGTGAGTGCTCCCTCCTCAGTAATGTGGCTTTGTCACTCACGTCCATCTGCTCCACTTGGCCATGAGTACCTGGAGAACTGGGACAATGTCTGGTTCTCCTAAGCATCTCAGGAGCACTCTTGCACACTGGTGATTCATGGCAGGGACTCCACACTGTGTGGGTGAGCAAACGAAGCCCAGATTGTAAACTGTGATTCTTTGCTGAATGAGGTTTTAGGGCTGGGGGAGGTGGCTTGTGCCCGTAATCCTAGCCCTCTGGGAGGCCCAGGCAGCAGCATTGCTTGAGGTCAGGAGTTCGAGTCCAGCCTGAGGAAGAGCAAGACTCCCATCTCTACTAAAAATAGAAAAATTAGCTGGGCGTCATGGCATATATCTGTAGTCCCAGCTGCTTGGGAGGCTGAAGCAGGAGGATTGCTTGAGCCCAGGAGTTTGAGGCTGCAATGAGCTATGATGACACCACCACACTCTAGCCAGGGTGACAGATTGAGACTCTGTCTCAAAAACAACAACAAAAAAAGAAGAGGTTTTCATCACAACTGCATTTAGCGTTCCTTAACAAATACCCTATCTGTGGATTTAGCACTAAGGCAGTTTCCACCCAGAGGGAGATGAAGGTGGCATGAAGGAATTTTGGAGTGCAAAGAAGCAAGGAGCTTCTGTGGTGGTGGTTTGACAGTGGGGAGAGGGATCTGGTTTAATAATGGGGCTTCACTGTATTTCACACTGAAGAGAAAGCTTTTACGACAAGAGCTGGATTGCCATGGTGCACATCTTCCCTTCTCCCCGGGGCCTCCCTGGACAATGACCTGGTGTCAGGTCTTGGGGTCCATCCTACAGCAGGTCTCATTGGATCTGACACAGAACTGCACAAACAACAGGTGGCTGTTTGAGGAAACTTTGTGTCTGTCCCCAAATTATTAAATACATTGCTACATACTTCGTATCATACCATATCCCTAGACCCTTAGGGCTTATACCCTAATAAATTCTCAGCAAATATTTGATTCTATAACATAAAAGTTGAAAGGAACCTTCTAAATTATGTAAAACTTTCCTGTTTGTCATTTGAGGAGGCAGGAAAGAATGTTCATTGCTTCTCCTCTGCCCCCAGCCTTCTCCCCTCTAGTGCGGGAGGTCCAGATGCCTCCCCTCGCCCGCCTCTGGCGCACAGAGCACCACTTCACATGGCAGCCTGCCTCACTCTTGCACAGCTCTCTTGCCGGAAAGCTCTGTTTTATATGGAGTGAGAGTCTGCCTCCTGCTCTGTGTTTGCCCTCAGAATCTTCCCCAGTTCCTTCCCTGTGCACACTGACATGCCCAGAGGCCTTGGAAGGTAGTTCTCTGTTACCCAAGAACTTCTCTTCCAAAACACCCAGCCCTTTATTCATCATCTAGCACAATTTCCAGGTGCAATGTTTGGATTTTTCTTTACTTTTTTCCCCTTTCTTTTCCTCTTCTCCTATTTTTCTTTTTGCTATAGTTTATTTCTGAGCATGAAGAACTAAAAGAATTGAAAATTAAACTTTATTAAAAATTATTGGGCATCTTTTAAACTAGTTTAAAGACTTCCTAAGGCCATAGACTCCTTTGAGAAGCTAGTAAAAGGCATGGAGACTTTTTCCTGCTTCCTTAAATGCATAAACACAGAACATTTGGCAGAGAACATTAGATTTTATAGGCCAGTGTTCAGTGTATTGGGTACTTTCACATGTTATCAAGTAATCCTGTGAGGCAGGTACTTGGGTTCCATTTATAGACAGGGAAACTGAGGCCAGCAGAGAGGCAGCATCTTGCCAAAGATCACCAGCTAAGGCATGATGTGGGATTAAGCTGCCGTCCCTGGCGTCAAGGATCTCACAGCCTATGGAGGAAATAAGACATATAAAAATGGGCTGGAAGATGAAGCATCATGAACAAAGGCTGACCGGGATGAGGGCCTCACGCTGTGGGAACTCCAAGGAGTGACCGCCTGGTCCTGGAGCCAGGACACTGCACGATGGGGGAGCTGGAAACCAGCGGGCAGAGCATATCGGGCAGGACATCTGTGCTCCAGGAAGGACACAGGTGAAAGCGCAGGGCCTGCGGGTGCAGTTTAGGGAGCCAGAGTGCGGTGTGAGCAGATGAACGAGCGGTGGCAAGGCCGAGAGGGCCGGGCTCAGGCTGGAAGAGCCTGGGAGGGTGTGCTTCGTCCTTTCGCATGAGGAGAAGCTGGTGGAGGCTTTTGAGGAGAGGCGAGACAGGGTTGGATTTGTGTTTCAGAAAGGTCACTCTGGCTGCCGTGTGGAGGGGACAAGATAGGCAGCAGGGAGACGGGTCGAGGGCTGACCTAGGGCAGGTGCAGTGGGAAGTGGAATCAGCAGGCAGGTAGGAGAGCATTTCCAGAGTAGAAGCAACAAGATGTAGAAAAGAGTTAGGTTTGGGGTGAGAGAGGTTAGAGGAAGATGCAGGTGGAACTGAGCATTTTAATGAGATCTATTTATTTCCCCATATTGCAAGGACTTAAAAAAGGCACTGTTCTAAGTGCTATGCATGTGTTAATTTATTTAATTTTCAAGACCCCTCTCTGCATTACAGATGGGAAACTCGCCTACATTACAGGGTTTGGAGGTGTGGGGCCAGGTAAGAACCCAGGCAGCCTGGCCTCTGCACCCATGTCCTTGGCCAGCCATCTGCATTGCCTCTTTGTTAAATGAGCTTGAAATGAGATAGTAAGTATGAAGGCAGCTGGCTAGGCAGAGATGTCGTCAATGTTTAGTAGGTGAATAAGGTCTCTGCATTTAATGTCTTTCCCCCAGAGAACCCCTTGCAACTTCCAGAGCCTTTAACCTGCCTTATCCTCTTTTGACCCCATTCCCAGCAGTCCTGTTGGAGGGCAGGTGAGGTGCAAGGCATGAGATATGTGCCTGATAAATGGCTGAATGGGTCACTGTGGTCTGCTGCTGCTTGTCCCCATTTTACAGAGCAGGAAACTGAGGCTCAGACACATTAACCAGGTGCAGTGAAGAGAACAATGCACTGGGCTAACCACCAGGAGGCAGGGAGTGGTCACGGTAGAGGCACCAGGTGGAACTAGGTTCAAATCTGGCTGTGCCATCTCTCGGCTGTGTGACCTTGAGTAGATTACTTCACTCTCTGATTTTCTCATTTCTAGCAATCATACCCACTTCTTCAGGTGATCTGAGAACTGAAAATGAAAACCCATGTAATGTAGAACTGACACTTAGTATGAGTTCAAGGAATGTGAATTTCTTCAGGCAATGAATTTCTGTTCAGAAATGGGCCAAGGCATAGATGGCATGTGTAGCTTGCATCATCCTCCCACAGGTGGTGTGGAGCCCCTGCTGCTCTTGGGGTCTTGATAGGGGTGTGTTATTTTAAAGTCAGATATTCAGTCCACCCGAGAGTATTTCCTGAATGTCTACAGGTATGACAGGGCCTCAGATCCCACTGTTATAACTGCAGTTGCCATGGAAACGGGCCTGCAGTCCATGGGGACCACCTGCATTTCTTATTGGTGAAGGAGGAGAAGCCACCCCGCCCCCTCCTCATGCGAGGGGAGGACAAATGTGTGTTAATGAGATTCAGTCTCATACCGGTTGCCACTTCCTGGGTTGTGGCAAAGGGCTGCAGGCTGGCAGGCTGTCCCCTGAGGCAAAATAAAAGGCGAATGGGAAGGTTTCTGTGAGTAAATATGAGTGTGCAGTGGGAGTGGTGGCAGCACTTGCTGCGGTGAGGAGGCCGCGTGGGGAGCTGGTTGGGGGAGCTGGGGAAGGGGCTGCTACATTTGTTAAAGATAGGAACCAGGTTGTTGAAGTTTGAAGCATTTGAGCTGTAAAACCTCTCAGGCAGCAATTCCTGTGGCTCCCAGCACACAGCCTTGATGGTGTATCAGCGCGCTTTGCTGCAATGATGCTGCATAACAAACACCCCCTAAATGTGGTGGCTTATGACAACACATATTTATCTATTGCATTGGGGTTTATAGGTGGTAGACACTTAGCTGGGCCCTGCTGGGTTTGTCTCCAGGCTTCTGTTTGCTCCTCATGTCACCTCCTCATATCATCTCACTCTGGGGCTGCTGTTCCTTGGCCCATGCAGTTTCCATGGGGTAGGCTCTCAGGAAGGAGAGCTGAACCCCACCTGCCTCTTAAAGCTCGTCTTGCTTGGACTAGTGGACTGACAGCCTCTCTCACTCTCTGGGTGGGGGGGAGTCGGTGGGGCAGGGGCTGCACTGCAGCCACATTGGGGCATGGAGGGCGGGACAGCAGGAGTTGCGAATGAGTGACACAACCCCCCAGAGGGTCTATGCTGAAATTACTGGGGTGTTTGTTAACAGTGTAACTTGCATGATCCAGGTCTGTAAATGAAAGTCTTCATAAAAACAAGTAGACTGGAATTTTCAGCAGGCAACTGCCGGGCATCATGAGGACCCGCCGGGCCGGGGTGCTGTGCTGTGAGCTGTGTGAGGGAGTGCCTGCCCAGCCTGTGCACTTCTCAGCTGCAAATGTGAGCCTTGACTTCACTGCCTGTGGAGTTTGAAGGTCTAATAACTTTGAAAACTCACCTCCACATATCCTTTGTCTTAAGAGGAAGCAGTTCTACCTGCATTCTATGCTTGGACAAGCACATTTCTACCAAAACAGAGCTTTTCTGATCTCTTTGAGGCTCATTTTCTTGCTTGCCCTTTGGAAAGGAAGGGTTTTCTCATCTCTCAGAAGAGACTGATCATTTAGTTACCCCGAGCTTTCCTGCCCTTCCCACTGAGGAATCGGGCAGCCTCCTGCAAATTTGCATGACCTCTGGGACCCTGTGTTGACACTTACCTGCTCGTTGACCCCAGATTCCAATGATTGCATTAGTGGAGCATGTAGGGGACCTGGGAGTTGCTTGGCCTCCCCCCAGCTTCCTGGGGTGGGAGAATTAAGGTATTGAAAGGGAGGCACTAAGACCTAAAGGTACTTGAAACCAGGTGCATCCATTGTGAAATGCCACAACTATTTCGGTTCTGTGAGGATGACAGACTAAAAAGTTGCCAAGAAGCTGAGAAGGAAAAGCAGTAAGAACCTGCAAGGTTGAATGCGTAGGAGGTTGAGGGATCTTCAGCATCCCAGGGTTTGGGCTTTGGAGGGACCTTGCTGTCCCAGTGCCTAGTGGTGTTTCAGCACCGTTTACAGCGCCCCCCCCCCAACATTCCTCACCTACGCATGGAACCTGGAACTTTCAGAACACTGTGTCTGTGTGTGTATTATTTATTTCTATTTATTTTTCTGGGGTGTTCTCCTTCTCCCCATTTTTCCAGCTTTGTGAACTTCTGCTCTCATTTTGGAACTCAGTTCAAATGTTCCCTACTTGATGACATAGCCACTGTCTTTTTCTGTCTCTGTAATAACAGCTTTGGTTCTCTGCTGTTTTCCTGATAGGCAAGGTTGCTAAACCAATGATTTTTGGTTAAGTGTTGATTTGATAAGAATAGCATCTCTTATTTTCTTCTAAGGATTTCCAGACCTTAATTGATTTTATATCCCTTCTGACAGCCGCCTTCGAGGCGGAGAGGACAGATTTTATTCCCACCATGAGGGAGGGAGCACAGAACCCAGGGGGTTTACTGCTTTGCTCTGGAGCAGACAGTGATGCACACAATGCACTGTGCTCAAAAACCTCCCTCCTTGCTGGGGCTGATCATTGTTGTCACTTATTTTGCTGTTGTATGGGTAAGAATGCATGAAGCTTTAAAGGCTAATTTTTGTAAGCAGAGCTCAACATAACACTTCACATTTGTGAAAAGAACAAAAGTGTCACGCCCACATCAGCTCTCTCCTCCTGTTGGGGCTGGGTAGGAGATAATAGTGGATTTGGTGGAGAAGCTCTTCCTCTTGCCTGGCTGCTCCTGGGTCGCACCAGGCACCTGGCAGCAGAAACACACTCGCTGCCGGCATGGGGTTTTGGTGGAGCCCTTGCAAGGAGGCCGCAGACAGTCTGTATTGCGCGGGCTTTGCACTTAGCAAGCTTCTGTTCCAGCCGGTGGGGGTAGGTTTTTAGGGAATTTTTAAAAGCAGAAAAGAGACTTTATTATGTGTCAGGCTACTCTTCTCCCCTTTCTGTTTGTTTCTCTCCTCTTTCCTTTCTTCCCTTTCTTTCCGTCTTTCCCTCCCTCTTTATCGTTCTTTTATCTCATCCTTCTTTTCTTCTCACTTCCTCGTCCCTTGCCCCCAGCTCGCCCTGCTCCTGCTCACCAGATGTTTGCTAAATCCTGTGTAGGACCAGTTCCTGTGGGAGGAGATGAAATACCCAGGGCTGTCCTGGCCTTGGAGGGATGTCCAGCTCAGCAAGGGAAGGCACGTGAACGATGGCCATGAGGTGCGGCAGGGAGAGGAGTGTGCGCTGGCAGTGGGGATGGGGGGCAGCCCAAAGTCTCCTTGGAGGTGCTAGAAGATCCCCTTCCCCTTGAAGAGTTTTATGTTTTGCTTTTCCTCCTAACATTTTATTACCTCGCACTTTTGTTTGTCCTTAAAACTTCCTGGAAAACATTTTAGTAGCTGAATGTTACCCCATTAGTGGTGTGATTATACCATTGTGATTAATTCTGGATCACATCTGTGTGTCTAATTCTTTGAGCCTGTTTGGAGTATTTTCCTGAGGATGCATTCCCAGCACTAAATCGCTGGGTCAGAGGACATGAGCAATTCTAAAGCCTTTGATACATGCTGCAGACTGGGCCACCATTTATTCTTCCTGAGGAATCCCAGCTTTGGGGAGAAGATAAAGGTGATCAGGCACTTTCTTCCACGTCTGCGCAGTGTCGTGTGATGTCTTAGCTCGAGGCAGTCGTAGGTTTGGGTTCTTCCCTGATGCAGACGGAGCCCAGACTCCCTTCTGTGCATGGCACCGCAGTCCCTGGGGCCTGGCACCTGTGGACCTCTCCAGGCTCCCCACTCTGAGGTGACACTTCAGCCAAAGGAAGCCACTTAGGGTTCCCCAGGCACACTGGGCTCCTTCCGGCCTCTTCTTTCCCTCTGTTTCCCTCTCCGGGAATCTCTTTTCTCCTTTGCTGTGTGGCTAATTCCTTGGTTCTTCATGCTCAGAACAGACTTTTCCCCTCGGAAGGGCTGGAGTGGAGGCCTCATCTGTGCTCCTCTGCACTCGCTCTGTCTCAGCCTCCCTGTGCTGGGTGCAAGGGCTTGCCGAGACTGATGACTCAGTCTCCCTCGCTGGCCTCAACGCCCTTAATGGCAAGAGCCATTTCTTTTAGCTGTCTCCACCCCTTCCCTAAACAGTTCTTTATCAAGTGTAGTTCCTGCCACAGAACAGGGCGGAGAGCAAACAGTGTGCACTTCGCTATGCACACCATGCTGCCGGGCCTGTGCCGAGCACTTCACATGCACACCTAGGAGGAAGAGCCAATGACCCCATTTTATAGATGAGGAAACTGAGGCTCAGAGAAGTCAGTCACATGGATAATAAGTGGAGTAAGGGTTGGAACCTCGGGATGCTTTGCTCTTATGCAATCTTGATGCAAGGACATGAGCCACGCTGAGCATAATTTGCTTTAGGTCCGTGTGGCCGCCGTGGAATGAACTGGCAGTCTCGGGCGTGCCCTAGCTAGTCGACTCAGCTGTTAGGTTTTCGTTGACTTTTTCATAGGCATTTGATTTTCTTCAAAGTATATAAATAATCATTTTTATGCAGAGCATGCCATTGTTCCCATCTGCTAACTGTTTACCCCTCACGGTAATCCTGTGTGAGTCATCAGACAGTGCCGGTGTTACTTTTCAAGTGTGGGAGTTTTGTTATTAATTTTAGGAATATATATTAAATAACATTGTACATACAGTAAAATGTACTTCTTTGGTGTACAGTTCTGTGAGTTTTTACACCCACATTTCATGCATGAAAAAGGAAGCCTTGAGCGCAAGGTCCTTAGATCACAGAACTTGGGGCGTGTCCAGGTTCCGCCTTCTATGGGACGTCACGGATTCTAGACTATGACAAAAGTGTGGTTTGGTGGCCCAAACGCTGGACAGGAAGTTAGGAAACCCTGGGTCTAACCTGCGCCCTTGGTAGTAGTGCAGAGTTGGAGGCCACACCTGTCTCTGATTCCATCACGGTCGGTCAGACTTAACGTTCCGAAAGAACGTTCAGCGCAACGGAGGACGTGACGCTTGCAGAGCACATTTCCTAAGGTGTCTTCTGTGGACAAGCTCCTCTCAGATCTTCCACACCACGAAGGGGTCTAAGTTTGGAAAAGACGTAAACTCAGTTCCCCTTTGGACTGTTCACATCCCACGTCAGCAGAGGAAAGGATGTGAGAAGTTCTGTCATAACGACTATCATTTTTTCTGTATAACCAGAATTTTCTAAACTCACTGCACCAGGGAACCCCTTTCTGGGACAATATCTACCCAAATCCTTCTGACCTAGAGTTCTGAAGAACATGGCTTTGAAATTGCTATGTGTAAAATGTTCAAGCATTCCATGTTAATAGGATCAGGGAGAAAAACAATAACAATGACGAGACAGAATAAACTTATTTTTATACTAGTCAAAAAAAAAAAAAAGCCAAAGGAACTACTAGTTTTAAGAAAGAACATGAAGATGTCACATCGGCTCTTACCTTATTATGAGCTTATTTTTTCAGAAATACGCTGTCGCTTAAGAGACGCCAAGAGCTTGGAGCCCTGAGGTCCCTGCATGCGGTGTCTGGTGGTAGTTGGGGAGGGGGTGAGTTTGAGCACAAGCTCCACCGTCTGATTCTAGAAGAGCAGAGCAGACTGGGGCCGATCTTCGGGCACACAGTGCATTAAAATACTGCCTTTCAGGCTGAGCCCAGAAAGGCCACTATTAAATGTGACAAGGCAGCCAGCTGCCTGCGGAGTGCTGTGTTCCAGAAGCCATGCACCAGCTGCTGAGGACGTGCGCTGTCCTGCTTTCTGGTGCCGCGGGAAACCTGCACTGCAGCTGTCTGTGCCTCCTGGATGTGCAGGGCCCAGGCCTCTTCTCTCCCTTGGGCTTGGATATCATCCAGAGGGCTTGGTGAGTCTCCTCTCTGGGGATGCACAAATCATGTCTGGCTTCTATTTTAGGGATAAGAACACGTTGTTGGGCCTGGGAGCAACTTAACCTGAAGCTCCTTCTTCCAGAGACCCTCCTTCTGGAGAATAGGATGGGTTGCTTCACACTTCTTTTGCTTGACTCATGGCTGTGATGCCTTTCTCTCCCTCCTCACCCATTCGTCTTTGAAGAATCAGTTCAGTCATCCATCCACCCACCCACCCATCTATCCATCTATCCATCCCTCCCTCCCTCCTTCCCTCCATCCACCCATCCATCATCCATTCATCCAGCCATCATCCATCCATCCATCCATCCAGCATGCAGGCTGTGGCCAAGGTATTGGAGATGCAGCAGTGCAGAATCAGACAAAGTCTCTGCCCACATGGAGCTAACAGCCTAGTGAGGACAACTGCTGGGCAAACCCCAGGTGACACCAGACCCATTGGTGCACATGCCATTGGTCCCCTGTGAACTTGTGCCCTGCACAAGTCAGGTAACACACCAAAGCTCTGACTCCGGTGCAGCAAGTTACATTTTAGACAGACATGCAAATATTCAGTGTGTCAAATGTACTATGGAAACATAAAGTGGGTGGAGGTGTAGGGTTTGCTGTCGGCGTGGCGGTGTGTGGTGTTCCAG
This sequence comes from Varecia variegata, assembly GCA_028533085.1. Classification (NCBI taxonomy): domain Eukaryota; kingdom Metazoa; phylum Chordata; class Mammalia; order Primates; family Lemuridae; genus Varecia; species Varecia variegata. The sequence goes on along the minus strand of CM052436.1, from coordinate 164,205,810 downwards.
ACATGACAGTCAAAGCGAGGGCTCTCAGGTAAGTGACATTGACTTCCCTGAAGGAAGTATGAGCATGAAACTTGCCAAAATAGTGGGATTCCAGATTAACTGGGGTCCCTGCTGACCTTGGCTTTCACTCTGAGGAAGTCACTGCTGATATGGGAGCGGGCCAGAGGGCTTTGAGCAGCCTCTGCGTGACCCGTTTCTGCTCAGAAAGTCCCCTTGTTCCTTAGTTTGCACTAAACTCTTCTCTGGGCTTGCAGAGCACCCTGTGCCCACCTCTGGCGGTAGATGCCACAGGACCACTGGGACCTGGTCCAAGGAGCCATTCTGAGATGCCTTCTATATACACTGCCTCAGAGGGCGCTGGCAGGCTCACGCCCACAGTGTTAGCCGGACCAGTCTGCACCCATTACTGGATTTATTTGTCAGATAGATGCTCCTCCCTCCAGTCCCTGGAATGGCCTCTCACGCTCCATCCATCCACTATCCATCTGTCCATCCATCCATCTGTCTGTCACCCCCCCAGCCTCCAAGTCCTCGAGGACACACTCCTTCAGCAGTAGCCGTGATGGCCTGTTTCCGCCCGCTTCTCTCTCCAGCCCCAGGGTGGGCTTAAGGGCAGACGCTGTGCTTTGCTCTTCACCTCTGCTCCAGCATGGAGAGGACACAGACGGTACATAAGCACATGGGAAGGAATTCTCAGCCCTCGAGAAATTCAAATCAAACGTTGATGACACACAAGCGTGCTCAGCGTCCTTGTGCGTGGAATGGGGCGATCCTTTTGGAAAGCGGTTTGGTCGTGTTTATCGAGGGCCACACAGAAGGTTTATGCTGTTTGACCCCGTTGTTGAGCTTCTGAGGATTTTGCTTAACAAGTCACCCAAATTAAGGAAAAAGTTTTGTGCACAAAGGTGTTCATTGCAGCAATATACATCCCTGTGAAGAATTGAGGATAAGTATCTAACAGTGGGGGAATAATTGAACAATTTATTATGTGTCCATAAGTTGGGATATTTTGTAGCCACTTGGAAATGACAGCTGTGAAGAGCGTGTCAGCAGCTGGGACACGCTCACGGTGAAGGAGGGACAGGTCATGCTCTTTTAGGTTCCTGTTACCCGCTGCTCTCTGGGTTTGTGCGTCATCCTCTCTGCCCAGCACACGCTGCGTTTGCCCCCCTGGCCTTCTCCCTGCATGACTCTGCTCGGTCCCGCTTATCAGGACTTCTTTCCTGGATCTGTGCTTGCTTTATGTGGCTCCATGCAGGCCTCTCCTCCTGAGCCCCCCACGCCCCATGACTTGTTAAACATCTGTCTCTCCATCTGTTGGCCCCGTGAGAGCCGACTCCAGCTCTGTTTCTGGATCCCTCTGGCTCCTCGGGGCCTGGCCCCGGGCTTGGAGCAGAGACGACTGCTGGTAGCGGAGGGCGCATGGACAGAGGGAGGGACGTGGACGGAGGGAGGGACGTGCGCGTTAGGGCCACAGCCGAGGGGAGCAGAAGGAAGTGCGGAAGATGTCTGAATGCCGACTGCAAGCTCTACTGGAGGAGGGGAGGTTTTCACTGTCTTTTAAAATGTGTCTAAATTGATCGTTATCGTATTTAATAATGCCTTCAGAAATTCCTGTTCTACAAATGCCCTAGTTTCTTTAACAAATGAATGACATTCAAAAGGGGGGAGGGGCCAGTGCAGATGCCAACAGAGAAGGCAGAGAAGGCTGAGGCAGGTGCACTGTGGGCGTGGGGTGGATCCTGAGCCAGACCAACCAGCCATCAGGAAACATTTGTCCAGCTCAAGCAAGAGGAAGACCCTGTCTCTACAAAAGTAGAAAAATTAGCCAGGCGTGGTGGTGAGTGCCTGTGGTCCCAGCTACTCAGGAGGCTGAGGCAGGAGGATTGCTTGAGCCTAGGAGTTGGAGGCTGGTGTGAGTTGGGATCACACCACGGCACTCCAGCCTGGCAGACAAAGTGAGGCCCTGTTTCAAACAAACAAACAAACAAACGAAAGGCATTTGTGAGACAATCAAGTAAAATGCAGCAGGGTCTGATTATTGACTGATAACTGGTTAGTTGGGTAATGAATTATGGTTGTTTATGTAAAAAGCCCCTTGCAGCCAGGGACACATACTGAAGCATGCATGGGTGGACAGATACAAGGCTTGGGACTTGTTTTCAAACATATTAGCAAAAACAAAACAAAGTTTTTTGGGGAAGGGAGTAACGGGTGAAATGAGAATGGTGGTGTATTGAAGGGTGGGTCTGAAGGGGTTTTTTAATGCCGTTTCTTTTGAAAATATTTGAGAATTTTTATATCAAAAGTTAAAAAGAAAGAAGTTTCTCCTGGCTTTTCGCCCATGACCCTGACTACTCTGCTTTGCTTTTCAGAGCGACCGACTCCTCATCAAAGGAGGACGAATCGCCAACGACGACCAGTCCTTTTATGCCGACGTCTACCTGGAAGACGGACTTATAAAGTGGGTTGACCCAACAGACCTGTTACGACACCTGTCTCCCAAGCTGCCTGGCTTAGATGGAAGGCGAGGCCAGTGTCCTGCCCCAAAGCACCTGTGCATGGTCCTGCGTGTCAGGGACAGAGACCTCACGGAGACATGGGGAGGCTCAAACTGTGGGTGGGAAGGGACTGGCGTTTATTGGGTGCCCTCTGGCCAGGCTCTCCGCCAAGTGGCACGGCGGCGTCTCATTTAACGCTCACGCCGAGGCTGTGAAGTGCAGACGTGGCCCCTGTTTCATTGTTCTGGAAGTGGCGGGCCGGTGCTGCTAAGGGCTGGCCCCACATTACAGGGTGGGTTAGGGCAAGGCCCGGGTTCCACCCTAGAACAGCTAACTCAATTCATGGCTCTTTCTTCTTCTACCTGCCTGCAATTTCTGGAGTTGGGTTGAGAAGATGAGGGGAGAAAGGAGGAATGTATGGCTTCCAGACATGACCTTGGCACCTCAAGAAAAGATCTGTTTCCTTTGCTTTCTTCCTGTTGGCTTCCTCCTCAGCTCCACTTGTGACAACCCAGGTGTCTTAGTCTGCTCAGGCTGCCAAAACAATGCCACGGCTGTGTGGTTTAAACACCAGAAATTTGTTTCTCACGTTCCTGGAGGCTGCAAGTCCTGGATCAAGGTGCCATCGGGGCTGGTTTATCTTGGGGTCTCTCTCCTTGGTTTGCAGATGGTGCCTTCTCCCTGTGTGTTGGCACAGCATCTCTGCACACACGACCCTGATGTCTCTCTCTTCTTATGATGGCCACTTGCCTAGTGGATTAGAGCCCCACTCTTATGACCCCTTTTAACCTTAATTACCTCCTTAGAGGTCCCATCTGCAAAAACAGTCATGTGGTGGGGGGCTGGGACTTCAACATGAATTTGGGCCACAGTTTGGTCCCTAACACCAGGCAGTGGTTCCTGTGTGTCCTCCCACCTCTGGCTAGGTGGTGATGGAGCAGTGCAGTTGTCTCCTCCGGAATGCCCGGGATTCACTTGCTGCTCGGCCTCTTCCCTGGGAATCTGGACGAGGAGAGGAGGACACTGTCTCAGGCTCCAGCGTGGGTGGTTGGCACAGAAAGGAAAGGCATAGGGGACTCGAGCAAGGCGAAGATCAGGCGGGGATGGGTTCTGTTAACAGCGCCTTCCTGGGGCCCACATAGGCTTGGAGGAGGAGGAGGACGAGGAGGAGGAGGAGGAGGAGGAAGCAGCAGCATGGTGAGAGGAGGCTGTGAATTACTGGGAGCCTTGAAAGAGGCCACATACGCAGAGCACCCAGTGAAGGGTGCTGCCAAGGATGGTGGAGCCCTCCCTGCTCCCATCTGCCCACCCCCAACTCTAGTCCCAGGCTGTCTTAGTCCACTTGTGTTGCTATAAAGGAAATACCTGAGGCTGGGTAACCTATAATGAATAGGGCTGTATTTGGCTCGCGGTTCTGCAGGCTGTACAAGAAGCACAGCGCCGGCATCTGCTCCTGGTCATGGCTTTAGGGAGCTTCCACTCGTGGAGGAAGAAGAGGAGCAGGTGTCACATGGAGAAAGAGGGGCAAGAGCGGGAGGAGAGGATGCTGGGCTCTACCAAGCAGCTCTCCTGGTAGCTAATAGATGAGAAACCACTCATCGCCACCAGGCCTGGCGTGAGGCATCTGCCCCGTGACCCAAACACCTCCCACCAGGCCACACCTCGAACAGTGGGGATCACATTTCAGTGTGAGATTTGGAGGGGCCAGACATCCCAACAATATCAAAGGCCTTGACCACTTCGATTCCCAGGTCAGGCCTCTCAGGCCTCCCTTCCTCCAGCTCCATATCCTCCCCTTCCATGGCTGGCTCTTCTGGCCAGGATGCAGGCATGGGGCTCGCGGGGCTCCCAGGCTGCTGTCCCTGGGGACCTGTGCCCATGAGGCCCTGCCTGGAGTGCACCCCCCCTCCCCCTCCCCCTCAACTCTTGCTTGTCCCTCTGGGCCCAGCTCATGCAATTCCTCCTCCAGGAAGCCTTCCCTGACCCGAAGGATGCGGGGTGCCTCCCTCTGTCCTTGCAGCCCGAGGGCTGCTGTCTGCCGCAGCCTTCCACCTGCTGACCTGCCTTCCACCTGGACCTTGACTTGCTGCCTCCCTGCCCTGGGCCCCGCCCCATGCCTGGGACAGGGACTGCCCAGGAGTAGTGATTAAGGGAAGATGTAAACCAGTGGGTCTTGACTGTCACATAGTGAGGACACTGGTGTCAGCCACGGACAGACAGCCTGGAACCAGAAAGGGGATCAAAGCAGGTTGGGTGGGGGGAGTGTGGAGAGAGGAGTCCAAAAGTGAGGTTTTCTAACTCCACCACTGCTTAGAGATGGAGCAAACAGCCCTGGCGGGGGATGCCTCTTTGTGCGGGGGGCCTCTGGGGTTCTCAGCTGCGAAGGGTAAAACACGGCTAAGAACTATTTCCAGGGCCACCATTCGTTCCCACAGCCACGCGCTGCCTGAAGTTCCACTGGCCACTTCCACCACGTCCCTCCCCTTCTACAGCTTTCGATCCCAAGGTCTACAGATGGAACAAGGGCCGTCAGTTGAGCTGCGTTTATGCAGTGCCTGCTGTATGTCTGAGCACCTGGAGTCCTAGGCTGCGGCTAGCAGGCTGTTCGGGAAACGGGCAGTTTCCCTCAGTGTGGTATTTGCCAGCTGTGCTGCGTCAGAAACCCTGTTTTACGTGAACCCCATTGCTGGGGGCGTCTTCCTGCCCTGTGAAGCAGAGCGTGACTGTGCCTGAGGGGCGGCAGGAGGCTGGGGGCGTTCTGAGCAGGAGTCCTGTTGGCCGAGAGTGTAGGTTTGGAAGCGCAGGGCTGGGGGACCCCCGTGCTGGCCCCAGGGACCACTGGCATGTGGAGGCACCGTTTTCCTTCACTTTAAGCCCCAAGAATCTTTTAATTTTGTGGCCATTTGCCAAGTTTTCCTAAAAGCTATTCTGCTGCTATGATTCACTGAGTTATGAACCATTACGTCTTCCAGCCAATACAGTCAGCATCCATGCATGAAAAGCTAGTCAAGGGTTTCTGGGAGCCGGGGGCTGGTGTGGGGGGCGTCTGTGTAACCCACTGGGCCGGGCTCCCCGTCTCCCCTCCCCTCCCCTGCCACGCGGTGCTGTTGAGCCCCAGTCACTGGGGCCAGCTCCAGGGCGGGTCCCATTGGCTTCCTCCCCCCAGGGCAGGTCCCATTCGTTTACTCCCAGAGTGGTGACAGTCTGTGCTCCTGGGTAAGGGAGGCGGGAGGCAGCCAAGCTGGCAGGCAGAGCCCTGAGGTTTCACTTGGGGAAACCTGGGCTGGAATCTGGGCCCATCACTGGCTCACTGTGTGACCTTGGACAAGTCACCACACCTCTCTGAGTTCCATCGTCCTTTGCACAGTGGGAATTACCTCCCACCTCACAGGGTTCAAGGCGGGAGATTAGGGGAGGTTTGTAGAGGGCTGTGACCATGCCTGGGATGAATGGGCCCCTAGTTAGAGTACTTGTGGCCCCCCCAGCATGGTGACCGAGTCACAGGCTCTAATTAGACCAGGCTGTGATTCCACGTGGCCAAAAGTATGTAAAGTACTCTAGAGTGACAGGCTACTCAGAGAACACTTTGCCACTTGATAGATGCTGGTCTCATCTCTGTTGGATTGAGCTCTGCCACTGCCTCCCCCTGGAAGCCTTCCCAGATGACCAGGCTGGGCGAAGTGGACTGCTGTGTGCTCCCTGACCCCCTGTGCATTCTGTCCACGTGTCTTTCCTCATTACACTGTGGTTTGTCCCCCAGTCCCCTCCCCCAGGGCAGGGCCCAGCCTGAGCTCTCCCTCTCTACCCAGGGTCTGTGAGGGCCTGGCTCAGAAATGCTTACCGAATGGAACTGAAGTTGCACAGGTGAGAGTCCCTTCCATCTGCCTCTTAAGAACCCAAAGCCATCTCTGTTTGCCTGCAGACAAATGGGAGAGAACTTGATTGTTCCCGGCGGAGTGAAGATTGTCGAGGCCAACGGGCGGATGGTGATTCCCGGAGGTATTGATGTCAACACGTACCTGCAGAAACCCTGCCAGGGGATGACCACAGCCGATGACTTCTTCCAAGGGACGAAGGCAGCACTGGCGGGCGGGACCACGATGATCAGTGAGTGGCACTGTCCCTGGCCCTAGGGACCTAGGCTGTGAGTTCTCTTCTTCATCACTGGCATCACAAGTGCTTGGCACACCCCAGGCACTTGGCTCAGGAGGACACTAAAGTTGCATTTAGAGTTTTAGAATGGAATTGATTTAAAGAAAAGTATTAAGTAAAGAAGATGTGGATTATAGGTAGATAAAGCAAAAAAAAATGCTGCAACGAGCTGTGAAGATGGCTAAAGTTTTGGAACCAGTGACATAGGTATTATTATGACGGATGGGGAAATAGAGGCTCAGAGAGGTAAAGTAACTTGCCCAAGGTGCCACAGCTTAGAAGTGGTTGTATTCATCAGTGTTGCTGCTGTAGCACCTTGGTAATCCTGCGTAACAAACAGCCCTCAGATTTCAAGCAATGCTTGTTTGTCCCACTCCAGGGTCTGCAGGAGTGGGGCTGGGGGCTGGAGTGGCTCTGCCCGGCTGTAGGTTGGATTCGGGGTGCCACGGATCTCCCATTCTGGTACCTGTGGCTCCCCAGCTGTTCTGTTCTCCAGGTGAGTGGCAGAGTGTTGGGGCTGGCCGAAATTTGCCACTTCTCCCCTCTTCACCTCACTTTCATGCTGTGACTTCTACCCACTGCTGGCCAGTCACACAGCCAAGCGCAAAGTCTCCAGGAGTGTGCTCTGCCCCAGTGACCCTGGTGAGGTTGGGGCAGGAAGGAAACCCGTGGACACGTCATACCATTCTACCACAGTGGGCTGTCTGGGAAGCGCCCCATGCAGCCTGGTGGTGGTTTTGTGTTTTGTGTGAATAGCTGCTTTTGCTTGGATTCCATTTTAATAAGTGATTTTAATTAAATAGGCAACAGTTGATTGCAAATGTTCTTTTACCTATTAGGCTCTCCAATTGTGGGCGGCTTGTGAGCTGGCCCCAGCCCTGCCCATCTCTGCGCCTCCTGCGAGTCCCTGTGGAAGTGCCCTCGGGGCAAGAGACAGCCCCACATGGGCAGAGCTGGAAGGCCCCACTGCCCCAGGCCCCCTGAGCCAGGAGGGTGTGGCTTGGCTTCTGACCCCTCTTCCCAAGGTCTGCCCTTGGATCTGCTGGCTGGGAAAGGGGGAGGAGCCCAGGCTTGGGCCCCGGGCAGACCAGGACGTGGATCTGGCCACCACGGTGTGAACCTGAGCACGGCTGCTCGGGCCAGCACTCAGCCTCTCTGAGCCCCAGCGTCCTCATCTGTAATGTGGGCTTTAGGATAGGAGGCCCTAAGCTTGTTTGGACACGTCCGTGAGATTCCTTAGTGTAGTGCGTGGCACCTAAGAGTGCTGAGCAGTGGAGATGGAAGTTCCAGGCTCAGGAGACCCATGCAGGGCAGGGGACAGCACCCTGAGCAAGGAGCCAGGGTCTCTGGGATCTCTGCTTGCTCCTCTCCAAGGCCCTGGGGAGCCCTGCTCTGTAACAACCCCCCCCCCCCGCTCCTGTGAAGGGCAATTTTCAATGTATGTTTCAGCAACACCAAGAACCTGTGAAAGAACCATGAGGACCACAGTCAGGGGGTCTGACGTGGGCCCCATCCCATTTCTTCATTCAGCAGGTGCTGATTGAGGGTCACCCTGCATCAGGCACCGTGCCAGGTGGACAAAAGCAGGAATGATGCTTGTTCTCAAGGGGCTTGCTGTCTCGCAGGAGGTCCCTGATCACTGCCCGGGGGGACAACAAAGTGTGACTAGTGCTACGAAGGAAAGGGGGCACAGTGCTTTGAACACCAGGGCAGGGGCTCAGGGAAGCTGACTCTGAAGAAGCAGCATTTGTACAGGGATCTGGATGAATCGGAATTAACTGGGTGAAGAGGGCGGAGTGCACCAGGAGGAAGGAACAGCATGTGCAAAGGCCCTGTGGTGGGAGAATGCACCTCACACTCCAGAGGCTGCAGGAAAGCCCACAGGTGGGGTGCAGAGACTGAAGGGTAGACTCTTGTGAGGTGAGACTGGAAGGTCGGGGCGGGGGGCTAGGCCTTGCCGGTCAAGGTGAGGACTTTGCTCTTTTCATATGGGTGACGGGCAGCCACTGAAGGGGTTTAAGCAGGGAGTGGTGTGATCTGTTTGGGTTTTGAAGAGACCAGGGTAGAGTGGCCCAGATGGGATGTGGCTGGACCAGTGGGGAGATGATTGCACAGTTCAGCTGAGAGGTGAGGGTGGCTTGGCCATGGAGTGGACAGAGTGGACAGCTCCAGGGACATGGAGGGGACAGGTCCACAGTACTTGACGGTGGATTGGATGGCGGGTATGCGAGGGAAAGGAAATGCCAGGGGCGACCCTGTGGCTTCTGGCTTGTGGAGCTGTCAGGTGGTGGTATTAGGGGCAAGTTTGCAAGTGAGGTGGGGGAGGGGACACTATTACATGAAGTTCTGAACGTTTTGATTTCAAGGAGCTTTCAGTCATCCCAGTGGAGAGGCCAAGAGCATGACTAAGTTGAGAGTTCTGTAGCTCAGAGGAAGTGGCCATTTTAACGAGCAGGTGCAGGGAAAGAAGAGTTCCAGGACCGAGGCTGAAGGGATTCACTTTGTGGACAAGTAGAGGATGCAGAGTGCTCAGGGACCTCGAGAAGCAGCAGCCAGAGAAGTAGGACAGAGCCAGAAAAAGCCAGCTGGTTGTGTGGCCATGCACCAAGGAGTGAGTTCAAGGAAGGAGAGAGTGACTCCTTGTGCCATGAGAGGCCGAGAGAGTGAGGGTGGCATGCTTGCATTAGACCTGGGGACGCGAGGGTCACATTAGCACAGCTGACACTGTGGGTAGATGGAGCAGTGAGAGGAGGGAGTGGAGACTGCTACTCATGGCACGTGGCCGTGAAGGGCGGGCGTGCAGAGAAACTGCTGCGAGGATTGGCAGGGTCAGGTGAGGCTGAAAGGACAGGCTCCCCCTTCTGAGCTACACTACATTTAAGATTTTATTTGAAAAATGGATGTTGAAGGTCACTTGTCTAATCTCTAAGGGTCTTTTCATCGTCACATTCTGTGCTTTGGGAGGCAGCGTGGAGCAGTGGGTAAGATTTCAGCAGGTCTCAGGGAATCTTCTCCCCTCTGCTTACCAGATGTGTGACCTTGGACAAGTGCTTTACCCTGTCTGAGCCTCAGTTTTTTCATCTGCAAAGTGGGGATATTAATATTCACGTCACAGGATGGTTGTGAGGATTAAATGAGGTAAATTTACGTAAAGCCTCGGTGGCAGTGTCTGACACACAGCATTGGATAAATAGTTGTGCTGCTGCTGAGGATGACAATGGTGGTGACGATGGTGGTGATGACTGAAGACGGTGGTGATGATGTCACTGCTCATGCTATGGTTAGTGATGGTGACAGTGATGGCAGTGTGACAATGATGATGGTGGGAGTGGTGATGGAAAGGACGCTGATGGGGACGGTGGTGGTGACGGTGGTGATGAGGTGGCTGCCGCTGGAACACTTGGCTCATAAGCATCGTGACACTCATTTCTCTGCCCCAGTTGACCATGTCGTTCCCGAGCCTGGGTCCAGCCTGCTGACCTCCTTCGAGAGGTGGCACGAAGCAGCTGACACCAAATCCTGCTGTGACTACTCCCTGCACGTGGACATCACGAGCTGGTACGATGGCGTTCGGGAGGAGCTGGAGGTGCTGGTCCAGGACAAAGGTCAGTTACAGCCCCAGGAGGAGGCTTTGGAGTCCCTGGTTCCTGGGTAGATCCAAAGATTATGTGGAGCAAAAAAATCCCTTTACCTGCACCTACTCTGAACGGTCATGAGCTGTGCACTGCCACATAAACAATGACAAAATGGGCCACTCCTTCCAGAGTCTGTCCTCTCCTTGAAGCCCCCTGGAGGTGTCCCTTGCTCACAGAAGTGGGCCTAGTTTCCACCGCTTGGCATGCAAGGCCCTCGCGGATCTAGCCTCACTCTTCTTCCTCTCTGCTGCAACCCGTCCTGGGAACTAGCTGTCCTGGCTGCTGTCCCCGGAACCTGTGACGCTGCAGGGCCTTTGCTCATGCAGTTCCCTGGCCAGGAATGCCCTTTATGCTCTGCCCACCAGATGCCACTCTCCTTCAAGACCCAGCTCAGCCGGGACCTTCTTCCATTCCCCAATCAGAATTGCTGCGTTCCTTGGATATCCAAAGCCAGTTACTTGGGACTCTTTGGGGGTACTGTTTCCATTGTGCTTGCATTGTGGGACGTTGGTTGTCTGTCTGGCTCTTCCGTTAAGCCCCAAGCTCTGTTGGGGTGGGGAGACCACGTCTATACGTCTCTGCCTCCCACCTTGGCTCCCCTGTGTCTGGGTTCACACCAGGTGTCCCTGCGCAGTGTGGACACCATGTGCACGATGTGCCTTATGTTGAATGAGGTCAGCTGAACAGAGGACACAGACGAAGCACATGGCAACAGTGCGGAGTGAGCAGGGCGCAGGTGCTCAGTCGGGAAGGGGGTGGGCGGGGGCTCACCTGCGTGGGCAGCCTAGACGGAGGCGCTCCATGGAGGGCGAGGGTGTGTTTGAGATTTTTAAAATACCTACACTGCGTTTCTTGTTATAAAAGTATCATCATCCCCAATATTTGCAAAGCCAGAAAATAGAAGGAAAAAAAACTTCTTTCCCCTGGTTCGTCCGCAGTGACGATTTCCCCTTCGTGGAAAGGATTAAGGCCTCATCCCCGTGCGTCTGCGCAGTAGCTGTTGGTGGCAGCCCTTCTTTTTTCACTTGACCTTAGTAACTTTTTAATGGCTCATGATATACAATGTAATTGTTAATTTGCTCAATGATATTCTCTTTGAGGGGCATTTAGGTTTTCTGTTTGTTTTATTATAAATTGTGTTATAATGAACATTTGTATATAAATGTTTGTTTGCATGTCTACTTTTCTTTCTTAGATTTCCAGAAATAGAATTAGGAGGTCAAAAGTTTTAGCATTTTTCAAGACCATGCCACTTACTGCCAAATTGGCTTCCTGAAAGATGCATCCACTTGTGTGCCCACAAATCCCATGTTGGAGTCTCCAGCCCTGTGTGTTTCCTCCACTGGGTGTTGCTGCTTCTGTGAAATCCTTGCTAATTCCATGGGTTAAAGACATTCTACCATTGTTGCTTTCATTGCAGTTCTCTAATTACTAATTACATTAAACATTTGGTGTATATTTTTCCTTACGTGAATGTCCAATTGTATTCTTTGCCCACTGATCAATCTGGATCTTCATATGTCTGTTTAACATCAGGAAGGCATCATCCTTTCGTTGCAGTTGCTGTGACTCACACCACAACCACACACAGAGTCGTAATCCAAGGCCATCGTCAATTCTGTGTCTTGCTTTTCTCACCTGAGCTTAAGTCCTGAGCAGTTTTCTGTGTCAGTCCATTGGCTTCACACAGGTGTAACAACCTGACGGTGCATGTGGACAGGAGGGTCAGGGCGGGCACTGGGATTTTGGAACTGTCAGTGAGGGTGACACAGCTGTGGGGGCGGGGTGGCATTGTTGGGGTCTTGATATCTATTGCACTGCGCCGGAAGAGGGCAGAGAGCGGTTTTCCTCCCTCGGCTAGCGACTTGCAAGGGAAAGGCCTGGGGACGGGCTAGCTGCATGCGTGAGCCAGGCAGCTCCCTTCCTGGAAGGCTGTTGGAACAGGGCTCACAGCTGAGGGTCATCTGCCTGAAGCTGCCCCAGACTCTGGGGGACAGATCCTTCATTCCCAAAGTGGAGGTCTCTGGAGCTCATCGTGGCACCCACTGTGGGCCGTGCGGTTGTTTGCCGTTTCAAACGGTGTGTGGGAGGACCTCTGTGTGGAGACATCCAGGCTTGCTGTGCCAGTGCTTCCTAGAGCAGACGGCTCTGAGTGGACGCTGGGTGCTCCTGCCCTCCGTGTGGGGGCACAGTCTGGGCCGGGGACGAGCACAGCCTGCCCCACTGACTCACACCAGTAGCACAAGTCGCCGGCTCTGTCTCTCACTTGGTTCCATCTTCTAAAACTGGCACTCTCTCTTTCTCGCTCTTACACACCCATGTGTAGTCAGGCAACTTCTGAGTGTCACATGCCTTACAGGAAGCAGCAAGATGGCCTGGGTTCAAATCCCACCTCTCCCACCTCCTGGCTGTGTGACCCCAGGACAAGTCACCTTGCTGGCCTCTCTGAGGCTCGCTCATGGCCCCTCATCTGCCGCTCAAATATATCCTTAGACCAGTCAGTTACTGGCTTATTTTAGAAATCCCAAGGCACAAGAGGAAATTATTCTAGAACAGGCTAATTCTGAGGCTCTGTGTGGACTTGCCAGTGGAGAATGACTATCCCTCGGGATGGAATTTATTATAATAAATCACTGATAAGGGAGTTCTGCCTATGATGTCTAAGCCACAGACCCCAAACACTATTAATAATAATTATTGGTTTTGTTGGATGTCAGCAACACTTCAGTCTCAAAATAGAAACCTTAATTTAGAAACTGTTGAAAGGAGGAGAAAAAACACGGTGTAGTGAAGAGGAAAGGAACTCACATTGGCTGAGTGCTTCCTGTGGGTCAGGCCGTTGGTTATTTTTCACAGAACAGCAATGCAAGGGCATTATATAAAGGGTATAAAGGGTATTATTCCCCTTTTTGCATGAACTTTCTGGATCTTTCTTCCAGAAATCTCACTGTCTCTTTATCACATTGCCCTATGTATCAGCTAGCGTTAGCTGTGTAACAAACTACCCAGACCTCGCGTTTATAACGTAGTCAATGATCAGCATTCTGTTGGTTGGCAGCTTGAGTTAGGCTCAGCTGAGCAGCCTTCTGCAGATCTTGCCTGTGCGCACTGTGACATTTGGGCCTCAGCTGGGATGGCTGGGGAGCTCATGAGTGATCGTTCATCCTCCAACAGCTCTGTGGGACTTCTTCCCATAGTGGCAGTGTTCCAACAGGGCAAGCATAGACGCTGAAAGTCCTCTTGAGTCTTAAGCTTGGAACTCGTGCACATTATTTCAATCGCATCCTGTTGGCCAAAGCAAGTCAAAAGACCAGCCCAGGTTCAAGGGATGGGGAAGAAGACTCCATCTCTTGACAGGAGGAACCTCAAAGAATTTGCGACCATTTTAATGTACTATAATGCCTCATTCTGGCCACAAATATTTATATTCCTCCCTTGTGCAAAATACTCACCCTCTCCCTGCAACCATGAAAGTTTCATCCAATTACAGCATAAGGCTCAAAGTCCAGTATCTCATTATCAGTGTTAACATAGGATACAGATGGGGCTGTTTGGGTGTGGCTTCTCCTGATTCAAACACCTGTGATCTAAAAAGGTTTTAAGTGATGTGTGCTACCCACATGCAGCCAACTTACAGTGTGGGACAGTGCCAGGATAACCACAGTAAACACACTCATCAAAAAGGAGAAAAAGTGGGTGGTGCCCAGTCATGACTCCTAGAAGTTCTGGGACGCAGCTGGGCACAGGCTGCCGGATCCTCCTGCCCTGGGACGAGGAGATGCTCCCCAGCAAGGGCCAGGCTTTCTCCCTGGAGTCCTGCCCAAATTACCGGTGGGCAAACTGCACTTAGCTTATGGGCCAAGTCTGGGCTGTGGCCTGTTTGTATATTGCCCTTGAGCTAAGAATGTTTTTTACATTCTTAAAGGCTTTTAAAAACAAAACAAACAACAGCAAAGAACAACGTGTGACAGAGACTGTATGCAGCCCACAAACCCTAAAACATTTACTAATCTAGTCCTTTACCAAAAAAGTCCTGTGCACTAGGCCATTGTTTTGCATAGCGCAGGTTCCTCTCTCTTGGTTTGACACTCTAGATAGTTTCTTTTCCAAAAAAAAAAAAAAAAAAGGCCCACATTTGGCACTGAGAACTTTCTCAGCTTTTTCCTACACATAGGAAGCTATCAGACAGAGCCCCCTTTTCATTTTGAACAAAGGTGGTACAACTTTCTTAAAAACATTGTGGGTTTCCAGTGTATCAGATTCTAGTCTACTGAGCAGATTTTTTTTGAGACAAGTGTATTTTAGGTGACTGTCCATGTGCTGTGTGACAATGCCTTTAAGATTCTTAGAAGCCCTTTTGTCTAGTTGAGGAAGTTTATTGAGCACCAACTTAGATTTTTCTAAGGTCATAGCCAAGAGTTACAGATATATCTCTGATGGATCTTTTCCCTGAGGTCATCTTTTACTTTGAGAATTTTGTAGGCAGTCACGAGCAGAGATGAGATACAATTTCATTTTCCAGTCCAGTGAATCATGGGCCTCCTGCGTGTCTGCTAAATTCTGCTTACAGACAGAACACTTCCTTCTCTGTCTCTTTCTCAGTTCCTTTCTCATCTCTCAGTTCCTTTTTATCTCTTTCTTCTTGTACCTCTTCATATAGAGCTTTAAGAAGGCAATTGACACTTTCAGCATTCATGGAAATCCTCTCAGCTAGATTCACAAGTTCTCGGGGTACATTTTGTTCCAAGTTCCCATAAGTGACTTTTTCTAATTATTTGACCCATTAATATGGGTCTTCCCTTTTAGACTCTCTGCTAAGAGTTAATCGACTATTTTCCAACTTTTGCTAATAGTTCCCTCACTACTCTTCCAACCTCTACTCACCAGTCAATCCCAAAGTCAGGGCTGCATGTTGTAGGTTTTGGCCACTGCAGCACCCAACCTCTAGGTACCGATTTCTGCATTAAATAGCCTTTGCTGTATAAAATAAAAACCACTAAAAAAAATCTAGTGGCTTAAAACAGCGACTGTTAAGACCACAGTGAATACCATCTCACATCCATTGGGATGATTACTCTACCAACAAAAACAAAACCAGAAAATAACAAGTGTTAGCGAGGATGTGGAGAATTTGGAGCCTTTGTGCACTGTTGGTAGGAATGTAAAATGGTGCAGCTGCTGTGGGAAACAGTGTGGAGGCTCCTCAACAGACGGAAACTAGAGCTACCAGTATACCCGGAAGAACTGAAAGCAGGGGCTCAGAGAGAGACCTGCACACCCGTGCCCACAGCAGCACTATGTGCAGTAGCTAGAGGGTGGAAGCAGCCCAAGCATCTGCTGACCGATGAATAGATGAATAAAATGAGGTATATCCATACAATGGAATATCACTCAGCCTTAAAAAGAAGGAATTTCTTACACATGCTACACATGGAGGACATCATACTAAGAGAAATAAGCCAATCACAAAGGACAAATACTAAATGATCTCCTTGATATGAGATACCTAGAGCAGTTGCATTTCTAGACAGACAGTCGCTTGGTGGTTGTCAGGGGTTTCGGGGGTGCTGGGGAGTTATTGTTTGGGGACAGAGCTTCAGTTTCACAACATGAGCAAGCCCTGGAGATGGCTGCACAAGGACGTGAGTATACTTAATGCTGAACTGTACAGTTAAAAATGGTTAAGATGGTAAATTTTGTGTTATGTGTATTTTACCACACATAGTAAAAAACAGCAATTGTTGATTTCCTGCTAACCCTGTGAGTAGGCAGGTTGGCCTGGGCTCAGCTGGGCACTTCTGCTGTTTACTTCCTGCTCATTGGTGCCTCGGGCCTGCCCGGGGTGGCTGCATTGGCCAGGAGGGCTCTCCCCACAACCCGCTCACTGGCCCGCGGGGGCATCTTCATGGTTTGGTTCCCAGGGGTGAGTAGAAGCTCCTAGTCCTAGTCCTCTTGAGGTTCAGGCTTGGACCTTGTGTGGTGTGACATCTGCTTCTTTAGTCACAAGACCAGCCAGATTCAAGGAGTGGGGAAATGGACTCTGTCTCTTGATGGAAATTACTGCAAGAATTCCGTGAAGTTAAAAAAAATTTACCAGCCTGTTAAATCTCTTCCTCGCACCCATCTCTACATGAAATCATCTTATTTATTTGTTTATTGCTTGCCATTCCCACTAGAATGTTGACAAGGATCCTTTATGCCTTGTTCACAGCTGTATCCCCACTTCTGGAATAGTGTTTGTGCATAGTAAATATTCAGTAAATATTTGATCAGTGAGAAGATAAATATTCTATGAAAAAGGGCTTCTGGGTGCAATAAGTTTGGGAAATGCTCCTTGTTTAATCTCTTCTTGAATACTCTTAATGCACATCATCGTGTTGAAATTCGGGAGAAGTCCTGCAGTAATGAAACCTGTTTATTATTGATGAATCCAGTTTTTCTTCATCCAGTGTAGATCTCAGCATCCCTGTGCTTGAATGCAAACCACACAAGACCTCCAGAACCGGGCGAAGCCAAAGGAAGCACATTTGCTTTAGTGGTAGCTGTGTGTGTCCAAGCTCCCACGAGAGTCTCTTCCCCACTCGTCTCTGCTTTCTCCCTGCATTAGCTCTACTCTCTTGGCTGAGGCCTGTGTTCTCCGCTGCCTTGGTCCTCGCAGTGGAATGCAGCCGCCCGCCCTCTTTCTGGGTGTGCGCCTCTGCTTCAGAGGTCGGCCAGGGCCCTTGGTAACTACTGGACTCGGCTCCTCATGCTGGACTGTGGTCTAGGGTCACATTGTATGAGCATGGCTGTTTCCAAGGTTACTGGGTGGAAAGGGGAAAAGGGAAGTTGCTAGAAAAGTTATGCAAGTTCTGAGAACTGAAGGATATTATAGAATAAATAGGCTGACAACCCAATTGGTATTCCATACAATCATCTGGAACTTGTGTTCCATAGACCCTCCTTGGAAAGAACGTGTGATAGTGGCCTTTGAGAATCTGGGGGTCTTTATGACTATCAAGGCCTACTGTATTTCCTGAGACAGAATTATCTGGCCAGAAGTATGAAAACATTTACAACTCTCGATATGTATTGCTAAATTGGTTTTCTAAGCACTTTCAAATTGTGCCAATTTGAGTCTCATTTTGAGGCATATTCACTAGCATTGGGCAATAGATTTTAAAATCTGGCATAATATTGAGGTTTTAATTATAATTACCTTGATTACAAATAAGACCAACTCTTATCTTTATTAGTTAGCCATTTGCTTTTTCTTAAATTGTCTAACAATACTGCTTGCCTTTGTTGTTTTTTGCTTCTTGGTTTTTATTTTAATCCTTTTAAATATAAAATAGAACACAGATACAGAAAACCACACAAACCAAATGTATGGCTTTATGAATTGTTATGAGATTACCCCACTCAGGCAAGAAATAGAATTTTGCCAACCAGCCCTGCAGACTCTTTCTTGGGCCCTGTTGCAGTCACAAGCCCCTCCTCCTCCTCAAAGTAAACACTGATGGATGTTCTTTAAATAGGATTTTTAAAAATCCTTTGTTAAATTTGTTGCAGATATGTTAGCAATGTTGGTTGTTTGCTTTTTATTTTAAGTTTTTAAGAATGAACTCACAGGCCGGGCGAGGTGGCTCACGCCTGTAATCCTAGCACTTGGGAGGCCGAGGCGGGCGGATTATTTGAGCTCAGGAGTTCAAGACCAGCCTGAGCAAGAGTGAGACCCTGTCTCTACTAAAAATAGAAACAAATTATCTGGCCAACTAAAAATATATATAGAAAAAATATTAGCCGGGCATGGTGGCGCATGCCTGTAGTCGCAGCTACTCGGGAGGCTGAGGCAGTAGGATCGCTTAAGCCCATTAGTGTGAGGTTGCTGTGAGCTAGGCTGATGCCACGGCACTCACTCTAGCCTGGGCAACAAAGCAAGACTCTGTATCAAAAAAAAAAAAAAAAGAATGAACTCACAGAAGGTTTCCATTGATAACAAGTCAAATCTATCATAACTTTTCATGGTAGCTTTTAATTTGAGACAGCTTTATACTGCTCCTTCCCTCCCTGGCAACAAGTTCTAGGGCATATCTATTAATTCTACCACTTTTTTTCTAATTCATTATTTCTACTCCTGTCTGTATTGTTTACTTCTAATTCCTGGTGAATTTTCATTTTGTTCTTTTAAAATTTCTTGTTGTGGAAGCTTACTTGGTTTATATATTCTTCCCCATCCCTTTAAAAAACAATAAAGTGTTTAAGGCTATGAATTTACCTCTCACTATGGTGTTACCTGTTTTCCCATTGATATTCGTTCTGTGTCTATAAACTGAGTTTTGGTTTTTGTATTTTTTAAAGAAGTTTATCTTTACAAGGAATACAATATCTATTAATTGTCATATTATTTTTGTTTAAGTCTACTTGATAAATTAAAGACTGATATTTTTATGTTAATCTCTGAATACAATTTTAAAAAATTTTCCTGATCTTTTGGGGAAAAAAATTTATTGCCATAGTTTTCCACAAAAAAAAAAGATTTTTGACTTGTCTTCACTATTGCTTAGTGGAAAAAAACTGAATCCCATTTAATACTTTTGCTTTAAATTCTTTTTTTTCTTACCCAAACATTTCCCGATTGCATTAGGTAACCTTACTTGCATAGCGCATGTCACAGATGTGCAAGACAAAATGGTAGATAAGATGTGGTGTCTGTCCTCCAACAACTTGAAGGTGAATTAGGGAAAAGTCTGCCCCCTCCCATCCCCTACTGCCCCGGCCTGCCAGTGTGCTGTGTGGTTAAGTCCAACGTGACCTTTTTGAGTCCCCACTTGCTCGCTCCATCCCTGCAGCTCCTTTCTTGGCTCGGAGCGGAGCCTTAGCACGTCTCGTCTGCCAGGTGCCTCAGCACCCCCACCTGCCTCCGTTTCTCCTTGCCTTTCCACACAGCATCCTCCACATAGCTTCCGGGTTAGTCCTCCTGCCACAGCAGACTGATCATGCCACTCCCTTGCTTTAAAGGCACAGGCTTTCCTAGAGAGAGGTGTTGGGTGCACAACATTGCAAACGTACTAAATGCCATGGACTTGGGCAGTTTCAGCTGGTTGTGATGTTGAATTTTATGTTAAATGTATTATGGCACAATTTTTAACAAATGGGATAAGAACAGCTCATGCATCAGGATGCTTTCTAGGGACTGCACAACTCGGGTCCATTCCTCTTCCTTGTCGTACATGCCCACGGACACCCCTCCCTCTCAGCCTGGGACTCCCCTCGTCCTTCTCCCCTCCTCCTCCTCCTCCTCCTCCTCCTCCACCTTCAGATCCAGCTTAGTTGTGACCTTCTCCAGAAGCTTCCTGTGACTCCCGCCCACACCCCCAGACTGGGTTAGGTGTCCCCACTGTGAATTCTGATGGCACCTTCTTTCCTGGGGCTACCACTCTGCACTGCCATCCTTGATTTACTGGAAGGACATGCTTCTTTTTTCTTAAGTGTATTTTTCTGTTCTCCTTTTTATCTTGAAACAGGCGTCAATTCCTTCCAAGTCTACATGGCCTATAAGGATCTCTACCAAATGTCCGACAGCCAGGTAGGTCCCCTGTCCCCTCCCCCGTCCTGCAGGACTGGGCCGGTGCTGTCAGTGGAGGCAGCACAGGGCAGGGCAGTTGGTGAGAACTGGCAGGGAGTGCTCTGGGCTCAAGTCCCGGTTCTGGCGCTGAATTGATGTGTGACATTGTGTCAGTCATTGCCCCTCCTGGGCTTTGTTCCTCTCTGACTATTGGAGTGGGGTGCAGTGGGGTCCCTGGCATGGTGGCTCCCCAACCCAGCTTGTCTTCAGCATCATCTGGGGAGCTCATCCGAAGTGCAGCTTCTTAGAGCCATTGCAGACGTCAGCAGCCAGAAAGCTCTGCTGCGGGTTCTGGGGCTCAGGCAGCGCTGGGGACCATTTTATTGGGTCTGACCCAGGGGAGAGCCCTGGCCTTCCCCTCGTGCCAACTGCAAGATGTTAGGCAAGTCACCTCCTTTCTCAGTTTTCTCATCTACAAGATGTAAAATCTCTGGCCCTATCAATCTCAAACAATTGTTAGGTAGGTGCAAGGAGCTAAGGAAGATGATGGTGTAGGTTTTCTCCAGGTGTAGAGTTGCACCTGGCCTTCTTACACCACTGGGTCTCCTGTGTTGTTCTGTTGTTACTCCCCTGCCCCTCCTTGTTAGTGTGGTGGAGAGGCCAGGAGGCTAGAGCCGGGCTGCGTGGCCGCAAGCCCTGGCCGTACCAGCAGCTTGCTGTGCAGTCAGGGGCGGCTTTCCCAACCTCTCTGTGCCTTAGGCTTATAGAGCACTTGCCTTTTAGAGAGGTTGTCAGAGGATTGAATGATTCAATACGAGTAAAGTTCTAGGGCAGGGCCTGGCACAGAGCGGTGCCACGCGGGTGTTAGTGAGCTGTTACTGGTATTACCAGGGAATCGGTGGGCAGTGGGAGAATCACTCCATGTCCTGCCTCTCAAATAAACACTTGGTGTTACAGAAAAGAGTTTGCCCCAAGGTGCCCTGGAGGGCATCAGCAATCAGCAAAAGGCATTTGAAAAACGGAAAATTGGTTCAGTTTCATGGAAAAAAGTAGCATGTGGCATGTAGGCATAATTGTGATTTTACCCGTCTCGTTCTAGCCACCAATGTTCGGGCATGGGTGGACTCGAGCAGTCTTTGGGTGTGGGTTCCCAAACGTGCCTCCACGTGCCCCCGTTTGCTGTCTGCATCTGAAGGCTCACATCCCGGGGGTGTTGTCTTGTGTGCATGGAGGACAAAGTTAGGATTCCAGTGTCCCTGAGGAGGGAGCTTGGTGGCTTTGGTCCTCACTAGGGGAAATGTCTGATTGCAGATTCTTCCCAGGTAGGAAGAAGACCTCGGGCAGTGGGCAGCCGCTGTCCTGGCCAGCTAGGATGGTGCTGCGCATGGTGTGTTGCCTGTGTGTCAGAGTTATCAGAAAGCTGGCTCCCCCACCCCACTGTTGTCTGTAAAATGACATGGGCTCAATTTTTTGTAAAGGTGTACACCTCTCCTGTGGCACATGAGTGGCTATAGTACAGGTTTAGCAGATTTGGCTACAAAATTTCAGTAAAACTAAAAGTGACTTCTCAGCACCACTTGTCGCCATTCACAACTGCAAGTGTTTCAAAGAAGCCAAGCGAAAAAGAACGCAAAAGGCACAGGCAGGTGCTGCGACTATGGTGTGGTCACGCCCTGGCATGACTTGTATCAGTTCTGCCCTCCCCCACCCAGCTCCTGCTTTTGGATCTGGAATGTGTCATGGCCAAGGGACGGTCCTTTCCTGCCTGGCCTGGTTTGTGGAGCAGCATGTTCCATCAGCATGAAGGAGCATGGACGGCTGGCGGGCTCGGCCGGTGTGAGCAGAAGAGCAGTCTCTGTAAGCGCACGGGCTGCGACGTTCCTGTCTCACACCGATCCCTGTCCATCTCTCCTCAGCTCTATGAAGCCTTCACCTTCCTTAAGGGGCTGGGAGCTGTGATTTTGGTCCACGCCGAAAATGGAGATTTGATAGCTCAGGTGAGTGGTGCAAATTTCCTCCCCTTCCACCTCAGTCTGCGGCTTGTTGCGAAGGGAATGGGCGAAGGGCGCCGGTTAGCGAGGTGACCAGGCAGTGAAGGGTTGAGACAGGAACTGGGTGTCACACCAGACACACCAGGCGAGAGTCACTCACGCACCTTTGGCAGGATGCATCGCCTCCGGAGTCTCAGTTTCCTCACCTGTACGATGGGGTAACATAACCACTCTCCGCATCTTGAAGAGTTTGCATGACGGACAAATGAGAATCTGAATGAAAATGCTTTGTACACCTGGGGGTGCGAGAGGCCATGCGCACGGAAGCTGGTGTTACGCCTTGTCTTCGGGAGTCGGGGCTGGTGTGGTGGACGGAGACGGGCTTGGAGCAGGTGTTCCAGCCCAGCCTCTTCCATCTCCCAGCCACGTGACCTTGGGCAAGGAACATTACCCCACAGAGACTCTCATTTTTCATCCCAAAACACCTACCTGGCAGTGTGTTATGAGGATTAAAGGATAACATGTGCTGTGTGCCCTAAAAGTTCCTGTGTTGAAAATTTTATCCCTAGATCATAGATTAATGGTATTTGGAGGTGGGACCCTTGGGAGGTAATTGGGGTTCGAAGAGGTCACGAGGGTGGGGCCCTCAGGATGGGATTGGTGGCTTTACAAGGAGAGGAAGGGAGGCCTGAGCTGGCACTCCTGCTCTTGTGCCGTGTGACGCCTCTTCTGTGCTGTGGTGCAGCAGGGAGGCCTCGCCAGATCCTGGCCCCTGGGTGTTGCACTTCCCAGTCCCTAGAACCATGAGAAATAAATTCCTTTTCTGCATAAATTACCCATTCTGTGGTATTCTGTGATAGCATCAGAAAACACGCTAGGACATCATGTACCTGAGGGTCCGTGTCTGACACAAACAGCTGCAGCCGTGCAGATGTTTTGGACAGGATGAGACGTGAGCACAGTTTGAACCTTCTGGCCGTGTGGTGGAGAATTTGGGGAGAGAGAATGAAGTCAGGATGACCAGCCAGGTTCTACTCCAGCAATTCTCATAGGAGATGAAGAGAGGAGACAGAGAGCAGAGCGGTGAGAGAGACAGGAAGGAAGCCCCACTTACAGGACTCTCGGATGGATTGCGGGGCAGAGGAGGCGGAAGTCGGTGGCCTCTGGGTGTCTGGCGCAGAGGCAGGGATTAATCGCCAGGCCACAATGTCCAGACCAGGCATACAGGGGAAGCTGTGGATGCAGCCATAACAGCGGTTAATGGCAGGCACAATGTGAAGGACTGCGTAGATCGATACTCACAACCACCCCATGAGTTAGATGTAATTATCCCCACTTTGTAGGTAGGGAAACTAAGGCTCCGATATGAGTAGCTTGCTCTCTGTCACCTGGGGCAGTAGAGCTGGGATGTTAGCCAGTTCCCGCTGGTTCCGACGCCCAGGGAAAGAGCAGCGTGATGGTTAAGTGCTTGAGGTCTGAAGCTTCACCATTAGTAAGGTTCAGCTTTACTTCTTCTTATCTGTGTCCTTGCAGCTACTCTGTAAAATTGAAACTCTAGAATTCAAAGTAAAAAATAAACAGTGCCTCAGTTTCATCACGCAGTAGAATTCTGTTCGTTGATGACAGGTCGCAGAGTCCAGCCCTCACTCAAGAAGAAGGATCACACGGGAATACCGGGAGGTGAGGTCACTGGGGCCGTGTCCAAAACTGCCCAGCAGGATGTCTTCCCTTCCCCGTGGCTGATGCCCGCTCACATGCGGAACACAATCGCCCCCCCCCCCCCACGAGTCTCCGAAATCTCATCTCGGGGCAGCAGTAGCTCAGAGCCTGGGCCCTCATCATCTGGGTGGGGTCTAGGCGTGGGGGTGGCTCCTTGGTTGTGCTTCCTGCAGTCGCAGCTCTGCGACACGGAAGTGGGCTGATTCCTGCACCCACCCTCCCGACACACGGTACGACGGTGGGACGGGGGCAGGTGTTCCTGTCCAACTCGGGGCAAATGGAAGGCATCGAGGAGCTACTGGCTCGTGGTGACTCTGAAACGCAGCTGGGCACGTGTGAGGTCTGCGAACACGCGGCTGGGCACGTGTGAGGTCTGCATCCCCAGCTCTACACCCGCCCTGGTTCTTGACTCCCGCCTCTGGGCTCTTGGTTCCGTCCTCTGAGTTGTTCGTCCTCTTTCATGAAAGGTAGCGCAAAGGTAGTGTTTGCAATGGAGTGGTTTCTCAGCCTGCTTCCTGCCCGGTGGAGTTTTGGGAATCCAGCTGCCTCCGTTCATGTCGTGTGCGTGTCCCATTCTGTCTGATCTGCCCGCGTCTCGCTAAAGCAATTCTCCTGGCTTTGCAGGCCCCCTGTGCGCCCCCCTGGGGTTGAGGCCGCCACACAAAAGACAGGCGTGGCTTCCTGGGCTTCCTCCCGCAGAGCCTCCGCTGCGCTGCTGAGAGCTGAGGGGCATCCTGAGCCTCCCGGAGGCTCTGCTGTTTGGTTGGGAGCGTCCACAGGCACTGCTTTAATCTCTTTAAAGGGCCTTTTTGGGTGACAAATAATACTGGGAGGCACCACTCCTTTTCTGAGCTCTCAGCAAAAGTTGGTCGAGCTGCGCCACTAGTTTTGTCTGGCAGTGTTCTGAGTGTGAGACTTGTTCAGAAGCCATTTCTTAATTTTATACTTTGTTCTTTGGAGAGACTGAAGATTTTCAAAACCATCATGCTCTGGCTTTTCTTAGCAGTCCTTCCGTGAGTTTCTCTCCCCCACTCACGTTCTACTAAAAGCAGCAAGAAGAAACCAGGTGGTACCTTCCGTGCCTTGCTGCGAAATCTGCTTAGCTGGATCTGCCACTTCACTAGGTCTGACCTCTGCTTTCCAGCGGCGGCGAGCGCGTCGCTGGGCTTCCTGCTGCCCTGGCAGGGATGCCCCTCCCGCTTCCAGAGGCACGTTCCCCGTCCCCTGCGCATGGCCGGCAGTGTCCTCACAGGCTGCTCTAATGACCCTCTGTTCAAGGCGATTGAATATGCTCCCTCAGAATTCTTCCTTCATTCACCACCTGGCTCCAAAGCCACTTCCACAGGTTTAGGTGACTTTGATGGCAGTGCCCTACTTCTGCCACCAAAATCTGTGTTAGTTATCTATGGCTGCGTGGCACACTACCCCAAAACTTAGCATCTTAGCACAACAAGTGGTTATTTTCACATGGTCCTGTGACTCAGGAATTCGGGTGTGGCTTGGCTGGACCCTCGGCTCAGGGTCTCCCAGGCTGCAGGGAGGGTATCAGGTGGAGCTGGGTCATCTCAAGGCTCGGGACAGGCAGGATTCACTTCCAGCATCACTCAGGTGGTTGTTTTGGGGTTTCAGTTCCTTGCAGGCCACCAGATTGTTGGCCTGTGCTCTTTGCTGGCCAGTGGCCAGAGGCCTCAGTTGGTTCCTTGCCACGTGGGCAGCTGCAGCGTGGCACTGGCTTCCTTCAGAGTGACAAGCCGAAGGGTGAGCCAGGTGGAAACCAGAGTCTCTGTAACCTCACCTTGCGAGAGATGTCCCATCTCTCTTGTCATGCTCTGCTCATTAGCAGCAAGGTGCTGGATGGAGCCCACGCTCCAGGGCTGGATTGCGCGGCCAGGCAGCCAGGAGGCGGGACCCTCGCAGTCATGTAGAAGGCCTGCCACACCACACATGCCTAAGTCCCAGCTGGTTTTAAACTTCATAAAAATGGAGCCACAATGGTGTGTCCTCTTTGACGCCTGGCTTTGTCTGCTCAGTCCTAGGTGTGTGAAATTCACCCATGTTGGCAGGTGTAGCAATAGCTTTCTCCGTGTGGAATTCCACTGTGTGAATATGTCACACTTTATTCCCCAGTTGTTGGATTATTGGATAGTTTCAAATTTGGGACTTGCGTGTTTGAAGCTTCTGTGCCCGTGCCTGTGCATTCTGTTGTCAGATGTACACTCACGTTTCTGTCCGCCTGCACCGAGGGGTGGGACGGCCGTGCCCTGGGCCATGCAGACCTCTGCCTTCGTGGTCACTGCTGCCCAGTGTTCCAGAGTGTGCCAGCGTGGGGACTCCAGCCTGCAGCCCTCCGTCCCCGAGTCCTGCGGCAGGGCTCGGCTTTCCTTGCTGACGACTGAGGACCTGGCTGTCGCAGCTCCAGTATGTCTCTTACCTCTGGACATCTGCTCTGCACCCTTCAAAATTTTGTTCCTGTTGTGTTCTCTGCACTTGCTTGGCTCTTGTGCACCTTTTTGTTACTTTAGTGGGGTTTCAAAAGGGAACAAAAATACTGCGTGTTCTTAGCCCCTTATCTTCAGCTAGAAATCCCGTTGTGTCTTTGTTTCCCCCTCATTCTGTCTCCTGTCCTCTCTCCCTCCCGTTTCCCCTCCCTCCCTTCCCTCCCTTCCTTCGTTCCTGCAGAAATAGTAACTGACATTTAAGCAATTTTGCATAGGGATTTCTCTATGTCAAAAAATCTTTTTGTAAACAGTTTCTAAAAATGCTCCGTAAACACCATTTTCAGTAGCTGAAATTATTCCACTGTTTACTTAAATCCACTCCAGCTGTTAGACCTCGAAATTGTTTCCAGTTTGTGTCCTTGTAATAAACTCCAGCTTAATAACCATAGATGTACAATTGAAATTGCGATTTTTTTCGTGGTGGATAGGGCTTGGGGTTGATGGTAAGGTTGTGTCCAACAATGATGACACAGAAACTGCAAAAGTTAAAAGTAGCAGCAGCACAGCTGGCCCCTGTGCAGCGAGGGGTTAGTGTTCCTAGGGCAGAGGAAACTTTGCAACAGCTGGGCTCGGATCCGGGCCGTCACACAGGGCACGGTTTCAAGGTGATATGATGGGTTGAGGTGGTGGTTTCCTACCAGAGAGACAGGTGCTGGGAAGAGGAACGTGTGGCGGAGATATGGGAGCTGCCGCCAATTAACGCACCTTCCTGCGCCCAGGTCTTGTGCTAAGCGTTCTGCTCGCACTGTCTCAGCTGTTCGCTGTGTCACTCCGTAGGACAAGCACTGTTGTCCCCAGTGGCTCAGAGAGCGCAGCTTGCCCAGTCACAGAGATGGCCCATTCTGGAGCTGGACCCCAGTTTAGGGCGCTTTGATTTCAATACCTTGTCACAGCCAAACGCCATGTTTCTTCCCGGAGGAGAGAAGGGGAGGGAGACTTGGAGAAGGGGCGGGTGGTGGGCGGGCTGCAAAGCTCACTCCTTACACGCCTGTTTCCTCGAGTTGCCCCCAGGAGGTGGAGCGTAACACAGGTGCTTGTGCGGGTGTGCATGGCTGCCAGGAGACAGCGGATGAGTTTGGCAGAGGGAGCACCAGCTCACTGCCCCTCTGGCCCGTGGTTAGACCCCGTGCAAGCCCCCCACCTCCAGGCCTCAGCTGTCTCCTCTATCTAGGCAGGGCATTGGAGGAGCGACCTCTCCCAGCTCTGACGTTCTATAATCACTGACTCTGGCTCTTGTCTTGTAGGAACAAAAGCGGATCTTAGAGATGGGCATCACAGGTCCCGAGGGCCATGCCCTGAGCAGGCCTGAAGAGGTAAAGACTCCTCCACTTGGGTGTGACTCCGACGTCACTGGGCGCTCACCCCTGTGCTGTTCCAGCTGCTCCCCTGGCTCCTTCCCATTCCCTGTGCAGGAGCGTCCCAGCCCGTCTGGCCTCCCCGGGATCCCTGGGGCGCA
>CM052436.1:164155272-164177811 GCA_028533085.1 Varecia variegata | reverse complement strand
GGGAGATGGAGTTGGTTTTATATGTTAGATTTCTGGTGTTCCGTGTGCTAGCCCTGTGACCCTGGGCAAGTCAGGTCCGTGTTCTGAGCCTCAGTTTCCTCATTTGTAGCTGGGGTAACGATCCCTGCCTTGTGGGGCCAAAGGAGACCATGTATTTTATTGCGTTGCCAACTTTAAAGCTCTCTCCAGGGTTTCAGATGGAGGTGGGGCAAGACTGAATCATGCCCACCTCTCCCTGGCCCACCTTCCGGGCACCAGCTTGGGTTGGGCTCCCCTGGGCCCTCCAGGGCTGCATAGTTGCCGGGCCTGCAGGAAGAGTGTCAGTTGTGGGTTGGAAGGAGGAAGATGTTTTCCCAGAGCCAGAAGGTCTGGGGACAGCCTTGTGCTGGACACGGGGGGAGAGCCAGTCTAGGAAGTCAGCCGCTCAGCTCTCAGACTTGGACATGTTCCTTATTCTCCTTGAGCTTCCGTTTCTTTCTGAAATGCACCCAGAGAGCCAATGCATGTGACAGTGCTTGGCAGGGTCCTTCCTGAATCCCAGGTGCTGGGCAGGTGGTAGTTAATGTCCTTCTCAGCTCCATATCAGACGTTCACTTCCTGCCTCGGTGTCCTCATCTCGAGAGGGGCTTGCGGCGCCGTCCTGCCTGCCAACCTGAGGACCGTGGCGGGGGTGGCTGGACGGGCCCTAACTGGGCTCGGGCTTTGCAGCAGGAGGCCCAGAGGGGCCTGAGTGAAAGTCCTCGGGCCTTTTTGACAGTGGGGTCTGTAGTCCCCACAATCAGCAGACCAGGAATGAAGAAGGAGGCCCAGAGCGGTCTTCCCGCCCGAACCCAGAGAGAGACAGACAGACAGAGGAAGGAGGGAGGATTGGAGAAGGGATGCCCCATTACGCAAGCTTGGTGGCTAAAATCCTCTGGGCCTAATGACCCTAGGACATTCCCCTGGATAACGTCAGCCCTGTTCCCTCTTGGGTCCTGTGAGGCTGACTGGGGTGCTATGGTCACAGGAGGGGCCGAGTGGGAACAAGTAACAGAAACAGCACAGAACCCTTCAGGGGCATCACCGTGCTCGGTGCACGGTGCTCACAGGAGCCCGGATGGAAGTAGAACCACATCTGTTTGCAAGGAGTTTCAGTAGTATACGATATTTAATCTAATATATCCAAAGTATTACTTCAACGAGATATCTTGCATGATTTTGTCTGTATTCTCTTCGAAATCCAGTGTGTATTTTACACTCACAGCTCGACTCAGTTCAGACCAACCACGATGTCAAGTGCGTGGGAACCGTACAGGGCTCGGGGCTGCCATATTGGACAGAGCTGCTTTGGCCCCAGCTAGCTGTGGTGTTTTAAGGGCACGCTGACACCCGGGGGCTGAAAGGGCACAGCTTGGCTAGTGTTGGCTCCATTGCAGAAAGGAGGAAGCCGGGGCCCAGAGAGGGTGCAGAAATCTGGACTCGGGGCAGCCGGGGTCCGCTTGCAGGTTCTGGAGCTGCACTAAGCCTTAAGGCGGCCACTCGCCATGGGTTGCTATTTAAATTTAGATTCAGTGATGTTAAATAAAAATGACAAGTTAGTTCTCAGTGGCACCAGCCACATTGCAAGTGCTCAAGAGCTGCACGTAGCCAGCAGCTGCTGGTTGGGCAGCTCAGATACAGAGCCCCAGTCACTGCAGAGACAGCCGCCGGACAGCGCAGCCCTAGGGCAGGACGTGGAGCGCACAGTCGGTGGTCCTGTCCCGCTGGGCAGCAGGGGCTCTCCGCCGTGTCTCTTGACACTGGTCTGCAACGCAAAGATTCCTACTCGGAGCCCTGGGATTCTACCTTCGGGCTTCTTTCTGGGAGAAGCCCATTGGGCCCACTCCTTGGAAATCAAGCTGCCACTTCCAGGAAGTTAGTATGTGGGGAGCAGCCCTCAAGCTGGTGGATGCACACCCCA
The DNA here is from genome assembly GCA_028533085.1 of Varecia variegata. NCBI lineage: Eukaryota > Metazoa > Chordata > Mammalia > Primates > Lemuridae > Varecia > Varecia variegata. The sequence goes on along the minus strand of CM052436.1, from coordinate 164,175,872 downwards.
GCTCCCCTGCCCCGGGGTGGGACAATGCCAAGGTGTGTTCTGCAGCCTCCCAGGGCCACGCCCTTTACTGGCCTCTTTCCCAGCCTTATGTCACTTCCTCAGTCCCCAGTCAGTGTTTCTGCAATCACCTCTCAAAAAAGTCGCTTGACCTAGATTCCTTATTTAAAGATCTGCTGCTGGTGGAACCCCAACTAAGCACATCACGTCTCTGTGCCTCAGTTTACAAGTCCGTAAAAGGAGGTGATAATAATAAAGTCCAAATACTAAAGCAGTAACAGCATGGCAAGGGTTGCTGGGTGGGTCAGCCGTCGTCACCCTCATAAAGCACTTGGCAGGGTGCTGAGGATGGGGTGGGGCGGGCCTGAGCACTGCAGGTCACTGCAGTGTGGGTGGTGACCCTGCAGAAGGATGGGCCACGTCCTGGCTTCTGCCAGTCTCACTCTCCCACCTCCAGGATCTTCCAGTTTGTGTCACTGACACCTGCCTCGCGACCATTTGCTTTTAACCGGGCTCATTTGTGTTTGCCCCTCCCAGGCCCCCTAGTTTTTGGTGAGCCCATCGCCGCCAGCCTGGGGACAGACGGCACCCATTACTGGAGCAAGAACTGGGCCAAAGCGGCAGCATTTGTGACCTCCCCTCCCCTGAGCCCAGACCCCACAACACCGGACTACCTGACCTCCCTGCTGGCCTGGTGAGAGCCCTGAGGGCGTGGGGCTGGGGGAGGCAGCAGGGGCCTTTGGAGGCAGAGAGTTGACGGTGGGAAGCACAGGCTGGTTTAGACGCGCTGTCATAGGGGAGGCCTCGGCCTGCGAGGGGAGGACCGTGCTCCGCAGGGGTAACAGCAGGCCTTTAGGGACTGAAGATCTGTTGCATCCAATAACTGCTCCGTTCATATTTGTTGACCACCTCCTGTTCGTTCAACAACTGCTTAGCACCTACTCTGTGCCAGGCCCTGTGCTGGCCTGGGAAGTGCCCAGGATTAGGGGTGTGAGCCCAGGCTGTACCACTCTGGGCATGGCACACTGCCTCTGATATCTCTGTCACTTCGTGTGCTCAAAGCGGGGAGAACACAGTGCCTGCCTCGGGGCTGGTTGCGAGCCACGTAGGTCAAGGAGCTGGAAGTTGGGGCTCCAGAAGTGGCCCTGCTACCTGCAGAGCACCTGCCGTGCTCTCTGCACACAGTAGGAGCACAGCCACCATAGCCCCTTCTGTTGTGTATTGACCATCGTGAGCGAGGACACTTAGTGGCATCAGGCGGCATGAGGACGCGAGGTGGTGAGGTGTGCAGGCTGCTCTGGACACAGACGCACACGCAGAGCCGGCTTAGAGGCATGCCAAAGGCTTCGTGACAAGGTGACAGCAGGGCTGGGGCTCGGGCACAGGTAGGAGTTTGCCAGATGGGAGAGAGTAAGACCGACCTTGGCCGAGGTAGCTGTGTGTGCCAGGCAAGAAGGGGCAGGTGTACCCACGTGGAAATCTGTCCCCCGGGTGATGCAGAACCCTAGACTTGCTCAACATCTGCAGCCGAGGTCTGTGGGCAGCAGTCCACGTTTCCTAAGTCCAAAAAGAGCTCCTGCTCCCCCGCGCAGAGCTGCTGCCACAGTCTTGCTCTTCCCACGGGAAGGCAGGGACACGGGCCAAAGGCCCTGGAATCTGACCACTTCCCTCCTTCTTTGCTGCAGCCATCCTGGCTCCAGCCACTGTCATCTCTGGGCTGCCAACGGGCCTTTCTATTTCCACGTGCCCCTCCCTCAGCCACTTCACAATCTGCTCTCAGCAGGTGCCCAGACATTGTAAAACCTAAATCGGACCAAGCCACCCATCCGCTCAGAAACCTCCGGTGATTTCTCCTCTCAAGGTGAAACCCAAGTCCTCATAGTGACCCGCCAGGCAGGACTCGAGCTCGTCATACTCCCTGACTAGCTCCTCTGGCCCAGGCCTCGGGCTGACTCTGAACACCAGCAGGATCATGCCTCAGGGCCTTTGCATTCCCTGTGGCCCTGCCTAGCTCTGTCTTTTCTTAGATATCACGTGGTTTCCTCCTGTACTTCCTTCAGATCTTCCCCGGAAGATTCCTTCTCAGGGAGGCGTTTTCTGATCATTCTCTTTAACACTGGCAGCCCAGCCCTCCCCAGCCCTGCCCGCCCCACCTGCTTTAATTCGGCCCCTGACCTGCTCACGCAGCATCACAGGTCCTGTCTACGCCGCTCACTGCTCGATCCCCTCCCGCACCAGCCAGCTGACGAGGCCGTGGTTTTGTCTTTTCTGTTCTCAGACACAGCCCCGTCACCTTAAATCGCTCCAGGCACATGGGAAGCATGTAACACGTTTTGTTGAATAAATGAATGAATATAAGTTCTAGATATCCATGTGTCTAGGTGATTCCTAATGTTCCTGGCCTCTGAGTTGGAGGACAGCCTCGGCCTGCAGCCGCTATCACAACATAGTGGTCCACTCATTCCACTGACTCAGGCGTCCAGCTCCGGAGCTCCTACTACATCAAAAGGGTATTTGCTTCTAAAACACTGAACGGATAAAAGGCAAACCCCAGTGGACTTTAGCCACTGTGCTGTAACCAATGCATAGTGGTTTTTTTTTTTTCTTACACAGAGTCTTGCTCTGTCACCCTGTCTAGAGTACAGTAGTGTAGCTCACAGCAACCTGAAACTCCTGGACTCAAGGGATCCTCCTGCCTCAGCCTCCCGAGTAGCTGGGACTACAGGTGCCACCACACCCAGCCAGCTTTTCCATTTTTAGTAGAGACGGGGTCTTGTTCTTGCTCAGGCTGGTCTTGAACTCCTGGGCTCTAGTGATCCTCCCACCTCAGCCTCCCAGTATGCTTGGATCACAGGCGTGAGCCCGAACCACTGTGCCCGGCCAACGTGTAGTTTCGTTCTGCAGACACAGCATCAGAACACCAGCAAGCCCTTACACTGGCCACCTTCCATTAAGAAGACAAATGTCAGTGTAACTTGCTTTGTGACAAGCAAAGACATGAGGCCAGTGTCATAAATGGGATATCCCTGACTTGTGACACACACAGGCATGTCCTGGAGGGTTTTTCTCTTACTCACTGGCTTTCTTATACATTCATGCATTCATTCTTTCATTGGCGGTAATACATTTTTCCTTCATTTTTAAAAAATTGAGATAAAATTCACAAATGAAGTTCACCACACACACGATCAATTTTAAAGAGAAAAGGTCGGGATGGGGAAGAGAGGCGGCAGAGGGCCTGGGGAAGGGAGTTTGCATTTTGGTTCCTGCTGTGTGCTAGGGGCGTCCCTGAGTCAGCTCCGTGGATCGCCACAGTCCTGGTGGGAGGCCTCCGTCCCTGCCTGGTTGGGGGGCGGGAGAGCCAGGGCTGAACAACAGGCCTGTCGAATCTGCAAAGCCAAATCGTGTCAAAGCAGGGCTGCCCGGGGACTCCGTGAGGTGCGTGGAGCTGAGTCACCCCTTCCTCCAGCACCGTGTGTCCCCAGCTTCTTTCTCAACACAGCACGTGCGGGCGGCATCCCAGGGCCACTGAGCTCTGCGCACCCAGCGCGGCTCGCGGGGCCGGAGGACGCACAGATGCTCTCGCAGGCTGGGCACTTTTGGGTAGGAGCTGCCGTCCATGTGTTTGGTGGATCCTGTCTCTTCCAGGTAGGGAAGTGGAGGCTGCCTTGGGGACCTTCCCCAGCCTAGAGCCCACACGAACATAGCAGCCCTTATGCTGACACCCAGTCCAGGGCTCTTTCCAGGTTTCAACAAGACACCAAAGGCCAAAGGGACTTCCAGTGTCATTCACTAATGCCAGCGACGTGCCTAGAATCTTCTTCCCAAAGCCTGCTGGGGTCTCGGCTCCGTGGCCTGTGCCGTGTGTCTACAGTCAGGGTTTGCCCTTCAAAGTGAACTCAGATCTGACCTCCACCTTTCCTTGCCAGTGGGGACCTGCAGGTCACAGGCAGCGGCCACTGTCCCTACAGCACAGCCCAGAAGGCAGTGGGCAAGGACAACTTCACTCTGATCCCCGAGGGCATCAATGGGATTGAGGAGCGGATGACTGTCGTCTGGGACAAGGCAGTGGTAAGGTGTCGCCACCTCTCCTCTCAGGAACGTCCTAGAAACACCCGGCCTGGCCCATCACAGCCAAAGTGTTACGCACTCTAGGTTCTCAAGTCTTCCTTTTGCACTTGGAGGCAGAAGTGGCACCAGCAAGGCACACGAGGGCCGTGACTCCTGAGAAAGCAGGGCTCAAGCCCCAGAGGCCTCTGCACTCACAGAGGCCACAGGTCTCCTTTGTACTTTAAGAATGAAAATGTTTTGTTTAGTTTTTAACCACATTTTAGTTCACGTGGAGATGGCTTTGTGCGTGTGTGTGTGTGTGTGCACACGCATGTGCGCATGCGTGTTTTGGGTTTCGGGTGTTCCGTGGGAAGAGAGGCCACACACTGACCACCGACCTGAAATGGAGGCCGTACCTCCGCGGGGGGACTCCGTCTCAGATGGGGCCAGGCCCTGTGCGCTCGAGGCCGGCGCGTTTTCAGCTGGGAGGGGAGAGTCGCCACACCCTGCGGGCAGGCTGGCGCCCTGCCGTCGCCCCTCCGCCGGCCCCGCTAGAGATGCTGTCTCATCAGTGGGTTTTGCCTTCAGGCCACTGGCAAGATGGACGAGAACCAGTTTGTTGCTGTCACCAGCACCAATGCAGCCAAGATCTTTAACCTGTACCCGAGAAAAGGGCGGATTGCCGTGGGCTCGGACGCCGACGTGGTCATTTGGGACCCAGACAAGGTGAAGACCATAACGGCCAAAAGCCACAAGTCGGTGAGTCCTGGCCTGTCCGTGGTGCTTAGAGAGATGATGCTTGCTCCATAATCATTTTAGAAGCCTCAGGTTAAAAATGATTTATGAATTTTACAACCAGATGTGATCTGATATCTAGTCTGATTCAAGTTTGTCCTCCTCCGGTTGGAGAGATTGGGAAAGGGCTTTGAGCAGGCCTAGCCGAGCCGCTGCTGGGCTCTCACTTGCTCGCTCGCTCTCCCCCTTCCCCTCTCTCCTCCCCTCGCTCTCCCCCTTCCCCCCTCCCCTCTCTCTCCCCCTCTCCTCTTTCTTCTCCTCTCTCCTCTCCCTCTCTCCTTTCCTCTCCTCTCCTCCTCTCTCTCTCTCCCCCTTTCCTCTCTCCTCTCCCTCTCTCCTCTCCCCACTCCCCTCTCTCTCCTGTCTCTCTCGGTGGCTCCTGCCCACAGACATGTGCATTCTCAGCCACCTGCCACTGCTAGCACGTCCATGCAGTGAGCCACAGGGCTCAGAGAGGGGAAGTGTTAGGCCCAAGGCTCGTTCTTCTGTTTAATTATCAAGCTGGAGAGGATTCCATCTGGTATCCCAGAACCGCCCGCTTGACTGTGGCCAGCTGCTAATAGTAAGACAGGAAGGAGTGGCCCTGAGCACACGAGGGTGCTCGTTCTTCCACGTTCCACACCCCCTGCGATTGTGGGTATGTCTGCCTTGTATCTTCTGTGCCCTTGATTTCCGCACCCAGCCTGCAAACCCACCAAAGATACGGAAATGGCACAAGACACCTTTGCCTCCCTGAAGGGCTTTCCACTCCCTCTCTGCACAGCTGCGGTGGTCTCGGTCCCGATTGACATTCACTCTCACAGACACAAGGGGCTGCCACCTGGTCTCTGGGTCTGTGAAAGGACACAGGCCGGGAGCAGAGCACGTGCACACAGTGTCGCCCTGCGGTGGGAGTCCTCTCAGCCCCTGGGGTCGCTCACCTGTGAGGGAGGAGATGGCGCGCATGGTGACAGGACACCAGGCACAAGGAAGTCCCGTAAGAAAGCCACAGGAACTACTTGTAGCAGCCATGAGCATGGCTCCAGGTCCCCGCTCAGCCGTGAGAGACGTGGCCTGGAGAGCAGAGGTCTCGGCAGCTGTTCACTGTCCTTGTCTAGCTCGCCAATTTGGGCTCATCCAGGTGACAAACAATGCTCCTAACGACACCAGTGGCTTCCTACCTCCCCCGTCTCCAGGGAGCAGGGTCAGGAGGGGACAAGCCCAAGGCTGTGCTGTGCAGAAAAGCTGATGCTGTTCTCTGCGCGCACAGCTGGGCAGGGCACGCCATCGCGGTGCCCATCGCTGTGAGTGCTGGGATGGGTGCAGACGCTACGCGGGCCCCGTGAACACAGGCGGGGCGATGGGAGAATGTTGGAGAAGGTCTTGCCAGTGAGTGGGAGTCCGCTTTGTGGTGCTGTAACAGAATCCCACAGACTGGGTAATTTATAAAGAAAAGAAATTTATTTGGCTCACGGTTCTGGAGGCTGGGAAGTTTAATCCCCTCTTAACCATCCCACCTCTTCACACCATCACGATGGCAGTTGAATGTCAGCAGGAGTTGGGGCGCGTTCAAGGCATCGCAGAGGGCGTGCGCCACCACCGCCACCGGCCTCGGGAGCTGCCTGTTCTCCCAAGGTGGTCCGCCCGCTGAGGACCAAAAGGCGCAGACCGAGCGCGTGGGCGCTCTCGCTCCCCCAGCGCTTCTGCGTGCGGTCAGAGGCGTGCCTGCTTCCGCGGCCGCCGTCGTGGTCCGCCCGGGTGCTACTCTGCACTTACTTCTGTTCATCGTCTCGTTTAATCCTCACGGCACTCAACTGAGTTAGTCTGTCGTCGTTCATAAATAGGGACATGCCCAGCACGTGCCTGTGGCCACCCTAGCCAGGTGCCGCCAGCTGGGTTGTTTAAACAACGGGAGGGTCTTCCCGAAGTCCTGGAGGTGGGACCCTGGGAGCCAGGGCGTCGGCAGGGCTGTGCTCCTTGTGAGGGCTCTGAGGGGGGATGTGTCCCAGGCCCCTCTCGGTGGCTGGGGCCCAGCGATCCTTGGCGTGCAGGTGCCTCACTCCGGCCTCGCCTCTGTCATCATGGGTGCTCTCTGTGTCTTACAATCTTGCAAGGATGCCAGTCCTTGGATTTCGGGCCCACCATCCCCCTGTGTGACCTCATCTTAACTAGTGACACCTGCAAAAACCTCATTTTGAAATAGGGTCACATTCTGAGGTCTTCGACATACCTTTCTGGGGCACACAGTTCGACTGCAGCAATGGGGCGTGCGCCTGAGCTGGCTGAGCTGAGCAGTCACTGTCTTCAGCCCGAACTCGGGAGGCTTCATCCCTCTCCGTGGGAGGCCAGATTGGAGCCCTTCTCACGGCAGGAAGAGGGCAATTTGGGACACCATGAGGCACTTTGGCCAAAGTTTGATGTTCTCTGTCCAAACAATGCCATTCACATCCTGCAGGAAAGTAATTTTTTCAGAACAGGGATTGAGAAATGCTGTATCATTAATGCTTATTTTTATAGGTTTTTAAAGATACTACCTTTCTTTTAACATTCCTTATATAGGGAGAGATCATTCCTTATATATTGATTAGTGATTAAATTTTTATTTTGTTTTACCTTAGTGGAAAACATATTTGCTTCCAAGTGCCACATCATAGGTATACATATATGTTTGTACATCCACTGGCAACTAGGTTTTTAAAACTTTTTTTATTGATAGATAATTCATATTCCATAAATGTCACCATTTTGAAGTGTACAGTGTAGTGGCTTTTAGTGTATTGAGAAGGTTGTACAATCGTCACTGATTCCAGACCATTTTCATTACCCCTCCAGAGAAACCCTGTCCCCACTAGTCCCCATCACCCCAGCCCCCAGATCCTGTCAACACCTATCTGCCTACCTTCTTCTCTGTGGACTTGCTTATTCTGGACATGTCACGTAGATGGAGTCATACAATGTGTGGCCTTTTATGTCTGGCTGCTTTACTTATGAACAGCAAGATGCCCGTGGCGCATCGCGGCCATACCACTGTCCTTCTGTGGCTGGAGAGACCACACTTTGCGCGTTCATCAGGCGACCGGCCAGCTTGCAAAGGGCTGTGTAAAAGGAACTGATGACAGCAGTCATCCCTGGGAGGGGGTGAGGGAACTGGGGCTCATGGATAGAAGAGAAAAGAGGTGTTTTTTAATCATAATTGTTGGTACTGTTCAACTTTTTTACATTGTTTGTGTATTGCTTTTGAGAAAAGAAGTGATTGACTTTTAAAGTTCTACATCCTTGTGAAATACAGTATGTGACATTTGTAACATAATCCGATTCTTGTAAGAATTCCCCAAGGTAGGAATCTTCTTCAGTCAGGAGCAGGGCAGCTGGCCCACCCTGGGCCTTGGGGGCGGAGGTTGGCCGGTCCCACCTGCACATGGGCGTTGGCGTCCTGCACCCCTCCCAGCACTCACCGTCCCACCGAACTTCCGCAAAGTGACAATCACTCCCCAGCGGGCTCACTCCAGGGGGACTCAGGAAGAATTAGGTTAGCAAGTGCTAATGGTCTGCCTGGATCCTGAGAGGCAGCTGCCAGCACAGCGGCTGGCACAGTGTTGACAAAGCTGTCTGCAGAAGATGGTGTGTCTGAGAACCCCAGTATACACCTAAAAATCATCAAAAATGTAAGTGAATCTATTGGGTCATTATAAATCAGTATAAAGAATTGATAGATTTTCAATGAAATAATTAAAAGCTACTTTGGAAAATAGATTGGAAATCCAAATCCTGTTTCTAATAACAGTAAAAACCAAAGACTTACATAAATTCAAGGACTTTTATGCTAAGAAGATTCGATATAGTGAGCATCTCAGTTCTAATTTAATCTATAAATTCAGTATGATCCCATCAGAAAATTCAATAGGTTTATTTTTTTACCTAAGAAAGCAGAGCTCCTAGATGGTAAATGTGAGAATAGCCAAAATACTTCTGAACAAAGAGAAAATTAAAGGGAGAGCGTGAGTGATCCTAGTTATTAGAACATATTATAAAGCTACAGTAAACCAAACTGCTTGGCATGGGTACAAGAGGGAAGAAGGCAGAGAACTAGACTGACCACATGTGCTAATTTGATTTATATTAAAAGGACAGTTAAAGTTAGCTAGGAAAGAGCAGCTAGCTACTCAAGCAGTTGTTGTAGGACACCTGGCTACTGTTACCACCAAACAAACTCAAAATGGATCAAAGATTGAGATAAAATGAAACTATGAACAGGCTAGAATAAAGCATACATTAAAAAAAATAATCATTTTGAAGGAGAGAAGACCTTGCTAAACATGACACAAAATTTAGAAATTGCAAAGGAAAAGATTGGTCTATTTGACTATTGACTATGTAAAAATTAAACACAATCATCCTCTGTATGGCAAAGAACAACAAACAAAACAAACAAAACAAAACAAAACCACTTTATGTGACTTCCAGAAGCAGAGGACAAGGGGTAGGGGAGTGTTTGCAACGCACATAACAAAGGATGCGTTCTTTAACATCGCGTGCATACTTAGACATCAATAAGAAAAATACCAAGACTCTAAGAAATGGAATAATGTGTAAAAACATAATTAACACAGTAAAAAATATAGGAATGGTGTGTGTTGATTTTAAAAGAGACCCAATCTCACTTATTAACAAATGCAAATAACAACCATGAGATGCTATTTTTCACCTGTGCTGGCGACTGAGATGCAGGAGTTTCAATACACATTTCCTGCAAGTGGCTACTGTTTGGCAGATGCAGTCAGACTGCGGGAGGGACACGCTCCTAGAGTATTGCTGGGGTTAGAAACTAGTGTTGCCTTTTTGGAGGGCAAATCTGCCAAAATTGAAAATCCATTTAGTCTTCGTTCCCAAACTCTACATCTGCAAACATGTTCATGTGCGCCAATTGCGTTTCAGCATTGTTTTTAGCAAAAGCACAGAAATGACCCACTTGTTCATCCTTGGGAACTGTGTGAATAAATGACAGTACGTTCTTGTGATGAAATACAGTAGAGCAGTTTAACCATGTACGTGTGCTGTCAGGGAACAATCTCTGAGGTGGGGAGAAGAATTAAGGTGAAAACCGTCTGCAGGGAGTTACATATGTGTGAGGCAATTATTCACGCACAGAAAACACCTAGAGATGCAGAAGAAACTCTTCAAGGCATTCGCCGCAGCAGAGACAGCAGAGACACTTACCTTTTTATCGAACAGCTTGTGTACCATTTTATTTCTTTCAATTGGGTATATGACCCACTTTTTAAATAATAAATAAAAAGCAATTGGCTAGTGGTAGTTAAAAACAGGGCCAAGTATTCACTTTACCTATAATGAAAGGAATGTGTGTTTTAAAGGAAATGTCCTTTTGTCTTTCAAATTGACAAAAAAAGAAACAAATGACCTAACTTGGCCATATGCAGCAAGTGCCTTAAGAAAGCTCATATCCCTTGAGCAAGTAGTTTGATTTTAGCAAACTATCCTAAAGACAGGATATTTTATTGAAAAAGACACAAAAATGTCCAGGATATTCAGAGTAGCCACATTGCTTCACCCCAGGGACCCCTTTTCACATTCATGATGGCCCAGAACAGCATTACTTTGATTATATAAAGCCACCAGCAACCTAAATGCCCGACAGTGAGGTGTTGCTGACGCACACCTTGGAGCATATGGTGGAATGTTACTCCTGAGACAGGTATTTCCCCCAGATCCTGTGAAATGATGTTAGGCAAAATCACTGTTGTGAATGATCTTGGGACGTGGCGAAAGTGACGCTGGTGTTCTGGCCGGGCAGGCGGTCGAGTACAACATCTTCGAGGGCATGGAGTGCCACGGCTCCCCGCTGGTGGTCATCAGCCAGGGCAAGATCGTCTTCGAAGACGGAAACGTGAACGTCAGCAAGGGCGTGGGCCGCTTCATCCCGCGGAAGCCTTTCCCTGAACACCTCTACCAGCGCGTCAAAACCAGGAATAAGGTGAGCGGGTGCAGGACGGCGGACCCAGCTGACACCCTTTTTCGGGGAGTCAGGGCCTGATGTGTACAGAGCTCATAAATGGCACACCTGGGAGCCTCCCTTTCCTTATCTGCTAAGCGGGCAGTGACACTGTCCTGTGCCCCTGTCTCAGGATGACAGTGAGCATCAGATGGGGCCAGGCAGGTTCTTGGGCTTTGCAAACTGTAAGGGGTTGTGCACCGGAGGGGAAGGGAGGGTCGTGGGAGGGAGCCATCCTGCAGCACCCTAGGGAGTCCCCCACCCCCATCAGAGGTGTCACGATCCTATTTCGCAGGTCAGAACCCTAATGCTCAGAGCCGTGAAGGGCTTAATCAGAGTCATAGAGCTTGGAGACGCCCAGGCCCGGCCTTGTGATGGGGACAGATAACCCCTGGCGTCCTTGAGGGACGGCTCCCTTCAGAGCTGCCCCTCCCCCACCATTTCCGCACCTGTCTTTCCCTTCTGTCCTGGAAGGGTCTTAGCACTGGCCCCAGGAGGTCTGTCTGGCAGGGGCAGGGTCCCTCCGGTCTCTAGTGCAACTCAGAGGAGGGAACTTCCTCACAGCTGAGATAAACGCCCACCTGTGGCCGGGACCTTCCCATCACCACGGCAGCCTGCTTCCCACATGGGACAGCTGATGCTGTTGGCCAGAAAGACCAGCTGTGTGTGTGTATGTGTGCACATGTGCACGTGTGTGCATGAGCATGTGCTGTGTGTGTGTGCAGTGTGTACATGAGTGTGTGTGTGTGTGTGTGTGTGTGTGGTCCCGCTCATCTTGTGCTTCATGAATGGCACCACCACCAATTTAGATGGCAAAGTCCAGAGGCCTGGCATTCCCAGACTCCAGTGCCCACTGGGATGGCTGTGTCTGTGTGCTGCGGTCCCTCTGCAGCTCCCAGGGGGTACAGCGCCCAGGTCAGAGACACCGAAGGGCACAGAAGCTGTGCGTCAGACAGGGAAGTGGTGGACGTGGAGCAGAAGCAAGTCAGGTCCGATAAGTGGCCAGGTACAGCCGAGGGGCTGAGTGAGGACAGGGAACTCACGTACACCCCTAGGGGGACACCCACTAAAGAGGCAGAAACACTCCTTGGCTGGCTTCATTCCCTCTAAAGTGGTCTGAACCTGAGGCCTGTGGCTAAAAGTCAGCTTTCATGACAGCAGGTGCCTGATCGCAAATGCCAAGACATCAGTTTGCAGGAGACAGAGGGCCAGGGGTCCTGTGGCCCAGGACTCCTTCCTCATGCCTGTGGGCAGAGGCCAAGCCCCAGGCCAGGTGAGGGAAGGACCTGCACAGGGAGTGGGGGTGGGGGTGGCAATGAAAGGGCATCGCCCAGGAAGCAGAGCAGGAGGTGCAGAGAGGAGGGGCTTAGAGTATAGCACGGACCCAGGTAGTCATGGAGCAGGGCTTCAGGGCCAGAGGGAGGACTGTCAACAGCATGTGCAGGTGCTGGGTCTTTGAACTTGGTGCTAAAATGAGCCTACCTGCTATAGAGAGGGAGGAGCCCAGGGTGGGGTCGGGGCACTGTCACCTGCTGTAGAGGAGGGGGTAGCTGAGCCTGGGGTCAGGGTGTTGTCATTGTTCCATGGTGGGACCCTGTGCAGGTCCCTGGACACATACTGTTCTCCAAGCCTGGAGCAGATGTCCTCCTGCCCTTGGCCGTCCTGTGATCACTTGGCTGCTGTTGGCAGTTTCCAGCAGGCTGACCGCCTCCCACCTGGAATCTCTGCCTCCAGGTTTCTCTTTTCCCAGGCAACCCCCCCCCCCATGGGGTTGAGTCCTGGACCCACGCCCTCCTTCCTGTCCTCCCACTGATCAGCTAAGGTGTGCTCCCTTACTGTCCCTGAGCCTTGCTGCCCACAGACCTGGCCCACTCGTTACCCTTCTCTGTACTGGGTTTTCTCCCTCCCTGTCTCACCTCCCCAGTCCTCCCTCCTTTGTGGAATCATTTTCCAAACAAGCTACCTGCCCCCGAATCCATGTCTCCCTGTGGCCTTCTGCAAGAACGTAGGTGAAAACAGGCTGCCAGTCTGGGATTCAGAGGTCCTTTTGGGGGGTATGCAGTCGTGTCAGGGAAAGTGATTTCTTCTTGGAGATGAATTTGGGGGCCTCTTCTGTATATGTGTGTGCGTGTGTGTGTGTGTGTGTGTGTGAGCATACACGTGTGGGGGGGGTAGGGAGTGTATGTGTGCATATCTGTGCAAGTGTGTATACATGTGTGTATATCTTTATGTATGCATATGTGTATATGTTTGGGCATGTATATTTGTGTCTATATGTATGTATACCCATAAGTGTGAATATGTATGTATAATGCATTTATGCTTGTGTGTGTATGCTGGTGTGTATATGTGAGTGCACATGTATGCATGTATTAATGTGTTTTCATGTGTGCATGCATGTGTGTGGATGCATGTGTGTGATGTGGGTGCATGTGTGTATGTGGGGGTGCATGTCTAAGTGTATGTGCACATGATATGTGCGTGGTGTGTGGGGTGCATGCATGCGTGTGTGTGAGGGGTGTGTGTCCGTGTGCATACATACATACATACATACATGCATATCCAAGGTACGCTCAGGTTTCTCTCTCACCCTCTGGGCTGTGCCCCATCTGGACGCAAAGACACACATGCACGTTGTCCGTCAGGCGCCCTCTCCTTCCCTGTTTAGGTTTTCGGATGGCAGGGAGTTTCCAGGGGCATGTATGATGGTCCCGTGTACGAGGTGCCAGCTACACCCAAATATGCAGCTCCTGCTCCTTCAGCCAAATCTTCGCCTTCCAAACACCAGCCCCCGCCCATCAGGAACCTCCACCAGTCCAACTTCAGTCTATCAGGTAGGAGCTGCAGCGGGCCCTGTGCCAGAGGGTGTGGGCCACTCTCCTCCTGTCCTCCTGGGCGGGCGGAGTGGTCTGGGGCTGTCACCAAGTCAGGAGGGCGGGGTCCATGTCGGGAGCAACAGGTGATACTGACCTTGATTTACACAGAGTTGGCCCCACACTGGCCCTGTGCTCCTCTGCACCCTGGGGACAGTTTCAATCTCTTACCGGTGACTGGTGGCAGTGGTGGGGAGGACCCCGAGATGGCAGCAGCTGCCACTTGCTGGGTGTGTGCTCAGGCTGTGCATCCACAGCAGGTCACCAGGCACATTCACAGCCCACGAAAGCGTTCCTCCTCCCAGCTCTGTGTGTACAGTGGTATTATTCCTATTTTTTAAAAGAGGAAACTGAGGCCCCCAGAAAATCCGAATACTAGGACTTGGTGCTCAACAAACGTGTCAACAAAATCGCGTGTTGACGCGACCTGGCAGACTCACCTGAGGCCCCCAGCCAGGTGCCCGCGGCTTCACCCGGTGGCCGAGTGGGGGGCAGGCACAGGGGGGACCGTGGCCCGGCCTTTGTGGGGCAGGACATGGAGGTGCTGGGTACACTGGGCTGGGTGCTAGGAGTGCAGTGAGGACTAAGACACGGGCGGGCAGGTCTCCGTCCAGCCTGGAATCAACCAACTTTTTAAAAAGGGCCAGATAGCAAATTCTTTAGGCTTTGTGAGCCGAGAGGCAAAATCCAGGATATTATGTGACATAGCCATTTAGTATGCAACGGTTTAAAAATGTAAAAACTACTCTCAGGTTATGGACTGCCGACTTTGGTCAAAGACTATGGTCAAACTATGGTTTGCCAACTCCCAGTCGGAAAAGGTGGTACACTTAACAAGAGAGTGGAAGGGGCAGAGAGAGCCAGAGGGTCAAATATCAACTTAAATTGTGGGGGTGGGGAGCCCATCACCCATGCGAGCGTGGTGACTCGGTGCTCATGCAAAAGACCATGAACCCGCCCACCTGCCTTGGAGCAGGTTCCAGTGTTTAAAGGAAACTAATATGTTTGCACAAAATGGACCCTAACTGCAACTCGAGAATCTATCTGCTGCTCAGTCAACAAAACAGGGATTGGCGTCAATGCTGGCAAAAGCTGTGTGGGACAACACAAGCTCTCGAGGAGGTTGCACACGGGCCCTCTCTTCTCTAGTCACGCACTGAAACACTGCGCACTTGCAATTAAACATGGACAGCGGGTCCCTCCTTGTTATCCTAGAACAAGAACAACAGGGAAATGAAAAGCCTGTTAGCGCCCCTGCTCCGCCGCACCCGGCCCCCGCCACGTTCTCCTAGTTTCCCTTTCGGTCCTCGAGGCCGCTTTACAGGTGTTTTCATTTGCTGCCAGCAGCACGGGCGCTTCAGTGTCAGCAACCACTTCTCAGATGCCCCTTTAAATCCCTGCATGATGCTGCACTGCATAGACAAAGCATGATCTAGTGTCCCTTTGTTCTACAGGTATTTTCAAAGTGCAGACATGTAACCAGCAAGGTACAAATGGTCATGAGGGAGAAAGGTATTAAGTGCCAGACCTGATTCCTGATTCCTGGGCCTTTAGAAGGTTCCTGAATTACTGGGAAGACAAATTGTCTACAAGAGAGACCAGGGGAGAAAAGCAGTCAGTGCCCCGAACCACACCCTCAGTGGCGCACGCAGATTGTACGATGTCAGGGTCAGCAGGGGCTCATCTAGTCTGCTGCTCTTATTTCTCAGAAAAGGAAATGAGGCCAAAGGGGCAGGGGTGTCTTATCCCAAATTGCCCAAGTGCAAGGCACGGTTTGTGCTAAAACCTGAGTCTCTACCCACGCGAGACTTATCCACCCTTCACTGTTCACTCATTTAACAAATCTTTGTTGAATGCCAGGCACTGGCCTTGCTGCTGGACTTTTAAACCTTTCAAAACTGCAAGAGAATACATAAGATTAGAACGGATGGTCGGCTTTGAAGATTTAAAACAAAAGTTGTTGCCCCCTCCCCACTCCACACTCTTCTGCCCACTTCCAGTAGGGGTGATCCGGCCTTGAGTTGCTGACACGCACATGCGCACACTCATGCACACATCCCATGCACGGAATTCCTGTGGAGCATGGGACACTGCGTGTGAGAACACGGGCTTTGTGACAAACCAGTTTGGGCTTGAATTCTGGCTTCGCCCCCAACAGCTATGTCCCCCAAGACACCTGACCTGAGCCTCAAATTTCTCGTCTATAAACTAGGGATAGAAACACCCCTTTTGTGGTAGTGTTGTGTGCTCTAAATGCAATAACAGATGTTAAAGCACCAAATCTGTGTCTGCACACAGTAGGCACTCAGTGTTTGCTCACCTGTCTCAGGAACGTCAGATTCTGTTGGGGAATTTCGCAAGGAAGAGCATAAGGTGGTCAGGGGTGTGGGAGGGTGGCCCCCGGGCCTGACGGGCACAGAGGAGAGCGGTGGACTCTTCGGAGGTCCGGGGACTCCCGGAGGTGGTCCTGGCTGAGTCCTGACCCAGTGGGCACACGGGGGACATTCAGAGACAGGCACACGTCCTCCCAGGCAGCCCCGACAGCGTACACAGCCTTCGGGAGCAGCAGGCACGGACGTGAATGGATCTCGCCCAGAAATGACCAGCATTCTATCTCTTTCAGGTGCCCAGATAGATGACAACAACCCCAGGCGCACCGGCCACCGCATCGTGGCGCCCCCCGGTGGCCGCTCCAACATCACCAGCCTGGGCTGAACGCAGATGGGTGATGAGCTAGAGTGAAGGATTCTGGGAATACTGTCCATTCCTTTTCCTGTCAGTGTTTTGAAACCCACAGTTTTAGTTGGTACTGGTGGAGGGAGGGGGAAATTGAATGATGTTCTTTCCTTTTTTGGTTTAGGAAGAAGTGGTACTAGTGTGGTGTGTTTGCTTGGAAATTCCTTGCCCACAGTCGTGTGTTCACGCTGAGTCGCCTCGGAGCATGGTGTTTTCATTTCCCTTTCCAGTGAACCACAGGTTTTAGCATCGTCTTGTTCTGTCCCTTCCATTCTAACTGCACTGGCTCCGTGAGTCTCCGCGTGGCGGTTCCTTTGCACCCTTGTAGCTGTTCTAGGATAGTCGATGCATGTTCCTAAATTACGTATGCGAGTCTGAGTGCGTCTGAGGGACATTGCCAAGGACTGACGGAGACACGATGCCAAGACTTAAGCCTTCGGGGACAATTCCAAAACTCTTACAACGAAGATGTTTACTCATTGCTCCCCACAAGTCTGCACTAGAAAGAAGCCAGCCTGCCCCGCCCCCACTGAGGCCTCCCGTGAGTTCTCGGGATGGCAGGGACGCCCTCCACTGGGCTGCACGTCCTGTGTCAGACACCCTGGTCTCTGTGGCACTTGTGACTCGCCATGCTGTCTTTCTGGTCTGTGTGTGCTCTTCCAGCCAGCTCTGGGCTTCAGGCCAGCGGGTTCACACTGAGAAAGGGGTCTCCCCGTCCCCATCCAGGGCTGACCATGGTGGGGCGACAGCTGCTCCCGGGTTGCCTGAGTCCTGGTCCCTCCGAGGCAGTTGACGGGGCAGTCATATTTTTAAGGTTTTGTACAAAGTTTTCCTTTGTAATCACCCCCATTTTTACTTAACAACCAACCTGTTGTGGCTCTGATTTCTGAATTCAAAGCTTGTGAAAAAATAAAGAGAATAAACTGCCCGCCGACCTGACTGGGTGTTTTCATTTCATTGGTGGTGTCTGGGTTGGGGCAGGTGCTTGGCTGTTCCCCAGTGTGATAACAAATGGCGGTGGCTGCTCCCTGAGGCCCTGCTCTTGGCAGACCCTGGAGGGGAGGGGAGGAGGAGAGAGCCAGCCCGTGAGCCCAGGACCTCTGCAGGGTGAGGCCCAGACCCTGAGAGCCATGGGGGAGAAAGGAAGATGGCTGGCGGATGGGCTCCTGAGAAACGGGTTGGAATCTGGTGTCCGTGCCTGCGGTTCAGCCTTGCCTTGGCTCTTTTTCCGTGTGTTGTCTGGTCGCCTATGCTTCACATTCCTTCCCTCTAGTCCCAGGAGCCAGACAGACATTAAAGGAGGATTGAAAAGTCAGGCCAAGCTGCTTGCTTCCATCAGCCGTTAGTAGTAGCAGTGATGATGATGATGGTGTTGATGACACGGGCTGATATCTGCATACCACTTGGTATATGCCAGGTGCTCTATGAGCTAGGGACTGCTATTAACCCCACTTTACAGATGAGGAAATGGAGTCACAGAGAGGTCAATCTTGTCTAAGATCACACAGGAAGTGGCAGAACCAGGCTTTGAAAGCCCAGACCCAGGCAGTTTGCCCCAAAGTCCAGAGACCCTCGCTCCTGGCAATGAGCTGTTGTCATCTGAGGCAGATGGCTTTGGGTGGTCTGATCCTACATCTCCTTAAAGGTTTTAGTGTGTTCCCCTCCTCTGCCCTTCAGCCTGGCAAGGACACCTTGGCTAAGGTCCAGAGATGTGCTGGCTGAGAGACAGTTACAGACGTCCTCAAAACACAGCTAAATACTGAGAAAGATCAAGAATGGATGGAAAGGATTTTTGATGTTCAGCCTTGGCCCATTTGGACTGTTAAAGGGCAGCACAGGAAACTTCTGGAAGAGTAAGGTACCCACCCTGCTCTCTGCCTCCCCACCTGAGTCCCGTCGGGGTGAAGTGGAGGCAGGGGAGCTCCAGCGTGCTCTCTCAGTCCGACGGGCCCTTTGCCCGACTCCCAGGCCACAGCCAGCATCATCTGGAGCCCGCGTCCACCTTCAGGTTCCCCAGGACCTCCGAGAAGCATAGAGGGGACGGGGTGCTGGTGGTCGGACAGACACATCTTAGCTCCTGGAGGCCGGGCTGCAACCTTCCTTTTAAGGCACATGTTTTTCTTCCATCTCTTGAGATCTTGGGAGGAGGGAGCTTTTCCCAGAAAGCTTTAGGTGGAGGCTATTCATTCTCTCATCCATTCACTGGCATCCTTGGTTACCCCTAGCCACGGAACATGACATACAGGTCCAGGGATTAGGATGCGGACACGGTGGTGGGGGTGTTATTCTCCCTACCACAATAGTCTCTAAGTTTTCTCCTAGAAGTTTTGTCTTTTGCGCTTAGCTCCGTGAGCTATCTCACAGTGATCTTTATGTACAAGGCAAGGCAGGGCTGAAGGCTCTTTTCCCACATGACATCCAGTTGACCCAGCACCGTTTATGGAAAGACCACCCTTTCCCCCATTAAGTTGCAACGGGGAGCCTGTGTTGTAAATCAGGTGATCGTAAACACGCGGGCCTCCCCGTGCAGTGGTCCAAGGGTGTGCTGCTAAATAAACGTTGAATACTGGCTTGAGGGTAGGTAGGTTATAAAGCCCTGGTTTGTAGTGTTTGCTAATTTCTATGGACCTCACTTCTGGTACCAATTTTCTTAGTCCATTTTGCAGTGCTATAACTGAATGCCTGAGACTGGGCAACTTATAAAGAAAAGAATGTATTTCTTACAGTATGGAGGCTCAGTCCAAGATTGAGGATGTGCACCTGGCAAGAGCTTTCCTGCTGGTGGGGACTCCGCAGAGTCCCGAGGTGGCACAGGCCATCACATGGTGTGGGAGCTGAGTGTGCTAGCTTAGGTCTCTCTTCATCTTATAAAGCCACCAGTCCCTCTCTCATGATAACCCATTCATCCATTAACCCATTCATCCATGAAAAGATTATTCATGAAGGCAGCGGACCCAATCACTTCTTAAAGGACCCACCTTTCAATACTCCCACACTGGACATCAAGCTGATCTCAGCCAGCTTCAAGCTACCAACATGAAGTCAGAGAGCCTGGAGTCCATGCAATGTAACGGTTGTCTCTGATGTCTCAGGAAGGGCTGGTTCTGGCCCCACTGCATCACCTCGTTCCTGTCTGCACCAGACTGCATACTGACTCTTACCAAGTGAGACATAATGGGAAAGACCTTTGCATACACTTTTCTCCCATCCATGTAAAGCCCAAACCATTCTCAGATGCCACCTGCACTACCTGACATGTTCTGGACCACAGAGTTGGTTTGGCCACCTTGGACATAGTGCACGAGAGGGTCTCTGCCCTTAGCCTGCTGCAAAATCTCTAAGACACAGCTGAGCCCTCTGCTGCAGAAGTGCACAAGGACCCTCTCTGTTCTCTTTCCAGCACAGAAAGTGTGGGCTTGGTGATGCACATTTACGGTGTCATCTGCCTAAAGTTTCTTTCCAGTCAAATTATGGAGTGAAAGGGTACAAAAAAAGGATTCCTAAACAAAAGGGACTCCTAGCAAACTGAAGTTTCTGTTTTCTACTTGGTGCAGACCTGCAGAGGTCCTGCAGGAAGGGGTATTGGGGCCTGGGCCCACCTGGCTCCGGAGCAAAGCTCTCACTCACTGGTGGCCCTGTTCCCAGGAAGAAAATCATGGCATGGCTGTGCCAGGTCTCCAGGGCCCACTGGGGACCTTCTGGGAATTCCATCAAAATCCTCAGGCAGCCTATTCATTGTTCCTGGTTGTGGACTCCAAAGTCTTCCCCTACCAGGGAGCAGTGAAATTCCAAGGGGGGGCTTGGGATCCTGTTGATGCCTGGGTTGTGGAGGGGCAGGCAGTTTGCAGTGACCAGAGCCCCCAGCCCTGGAGCAGGAAGGCCACTGTAACCGCCACCTGCCTTTGTCCAGGCTACCATATTTGGAGGTCAGCGCGATGCCCGCGACCTCCATGGTTCCCGTTTCACAGCAAACGGGCGCTCCGCTTCCCAACATTCACCTGCCCTCTCAAAGAGCTGTCATTCTCCCAGCTTAACGTGGGGGTGTAGCCATGTGGGCGAGAGCCCGGTGCAGGGGATCCCTCCTGAGGCCCCACTCTCCCCGCAACTTGCCTGCCTCTGCTCACCTCTGGGAGGGAGGCAGCCGCGTGGCCGTCAGAGAG
>CM052436.1:164042795-164154772 GCA_028533085.1 Varecia variegata | reverse complement strand
GCGGCCGCGCCAGCCCTCCGAACCCCTCCTGTCTCTCAGCCCCCGTCCCCCCGAGGCACAGGAGGGGGCTGCTCTCCAAAGCTCCTGTATCCACCTGGAAACCGGACCGCCAGAGAGGAACGCAGCTGCCTTCCATCCCTTCCCTGCAGTTCCACTAAGCAGAGACTGAAACTCACATCACAGGGGGAGGCAGAACCTCAGACACCACGTGGGGTCCGGGTGACCTTCATCCCAATCCTCTGGGAAGGTTCAGTTTCCAGAGAGCCGTTCCCCTCCTGGCCCGCTCACTTGCTGCCCCTCGGAACTGCCTCATCCCGCCACCCTCCCCAGGAAGAAGGCACAGGAGCACTGGGACCTCATTTATTGGTCGTCACACCCGGCTCCCCCGTGCTACGCCTGTTAAATGAATTTTATGCCTTTTTCTGCTCTTGATCTGCCTTTTGCGAGTTCATTTCCAGGGATCCTTCAGAGGGGGTGCCCGCCCTGCACCCTGCAGCTGCCTCACTGTGAGCTCAGCAGAGCTGGGGCTCCCCCTGTGCAGACCCCGCAAGGCCCCGGGGTGTGCTTGGCCACGGCTGTTCACCAGGATGGTTCTGCACAGTGCGTGACACTGTGTCAGGGGTTCTAGCTGCAATCAGTTAAGACCACTGTTCCCTTTTCCTCTGATGTACCTGCAGAGCAGGTGACACTGGGGAGGCCTGGGGCGTTTGGGGGATCTGGGTGAGGGTTAGTCGAGTTGGGCTTTGTGGGATATGTTTCTGTGGGTCCCACTGTACATGTCTGTGTATGGTTCTGGCTTGGACAAGAAATAAAGGAATGTTACGTGTCCCCGCGGCCCAGCCCGCCCATCCCTGCAGCAGAGCACGCAGCACTGAGTCTAAGGGGTCTCATCTGGCCTGGGCCGGGGCAGGGGGCTTTCTGAAGATGCGAGTCCTGAGTCAGTGTGGAGGGCGGCTCGGAGCCGACAGGGCAGAGGGCTGGGGGTGCAGGGGTGCACGTCACGGGCAAGGACCCGAGGCAGGCAGGACGTGAAGGACACAGGCTGGGTGCAGAGTAAAGGGAAGGGGCGCCGGCCGGGCTGGGGGTGAGCTCAGGCCAGGCCCCACTGGGCCTCCCAGTCCATGGAAGAGTTTGCTTTCTCACCTCAGAGCCAGGGAATGCCACCCTCGGCCATCGGCCACATCTGTGCTGGAGAAAACGTGCTGAGCAGGTTAGGGGAGCGGGAGCAGAGATGAGCACGCCCTGCCTGGGCGTCGAGGAATACTGGTTACGATGGGAGGGTCCTGAGGGAGCGTGGGGTCTCGAGCTCAGGTCGGAGGTGCCATTTCCATAAAAGACGTTATTCCCTAATTAATCTCGCTCTATCATCTCTCCAATTCCACCTCTGCCGTCACCATAACAGCCCATAATAAGATGGTGACTGAAGCGGGGGAAGCCGTGTGAGATGTGTCCCGTCCCCGACACTGATCTTCATGGCTCAGCCCCTCCGTCCTTCAAGCCCTCATCAGCTTCAGGGTGTCCCCAAGCCTGTGCCTGGGTACACAGTTCAGCATCCAGTGTCTTCCCGGTCACCACGGTTCACTTCCGTCAGGGAGTCTCCAACGCTCCTGCGGGGAGTGGCAGGCGTGGGTTGGGATGTGACGAACACACACAGTCCACAGGCCTCATCACGGAGCTCTGTGCCCCGACTGCCCAGCGCAGCAGCTGGGCGGGGAGGTTGGGGCAGGGTCCCATAGCAGGTGACATAGTCCCCTGGACCAAGGAAGCCACACCTGAAAGCAAAATGATGATCCCTGCAGCAGCCAGGGAGTCACACTGCAGGACTGTGGAGTGGGGAGCCGCCAGGGACCTCTCAGAGGGGGGGGCTTTGGGTCGGGCCCCGGGATCGTTAAATGGATGGTTCCAGAGCTCTAGCCTCAGGGTGACGGGCGCATCCCCGTGCTGCCAGCAGGTCTGCATTTATCAAATCGGGCGTCCCCATCACAGGAGCCACCTGCCTCAGAAGGCCTCTGCCCAGAGCACCCGTGTGACAAAATACAAGTGATTTCTATGCAAAGCAGGTTAAGGAAGACATAGCTCTTTACAAGACTCCACAAAGGAAATATTTTATTGGCCACAAGAGGGAGCTGTTGGCTAACTTTGGAAATGGCACCTCCGCCCCGTCAGGCACAAAGGACACCCTGGTGGTGGGTTTCGGTTACTTTTTCCGGGAAGGAGCCACTCTTTCTCCACTGAAAGGGTCTAATTTAGGTTTTAAGAGATGAAAAATCACAAATGGCTCAGAAAAGCCACAGGGCCCATTATGTTCTGGGAATTAGTGGCCATATCAGCTGTCACATCCTGGACTTGAGCAGGGCAGACTCTGATCAGCAGGTGACGGCCCCGAGGGACACTGAGCAATGTCTAGAGACATTTTTGGTTGTCATGACCGGTGGTGGATGCTACTGGCATCTCGTGGGTGGAGGCCAGGGATGCTGCTAAATGTCCTATTATGCACAGGACAGGGCCTTCCCTCAGACAAAGAATTATCTCACCCAAAATGTCCACAGTGCTGGGGTTGAGAATCCCTGATTTCAATGAAAAGAGTAGTTTTCTCTCCAGGTGGGGAAGGCCTCTCCTGGCTGTGGTTTATGTGTGGCTGGTCTGGAAGCTTCTGGATGTTCTCATCATCCATCAGGAGAAGCAGGTGCCCCAGGGACATTACTCCTCCAGGGAGGAGCTGCTGCCCAGTCGAAGGACTCACCTCCATCGGGTGTCACCATGGGCTGGGCAAGGGCTCCTGTCCACGTACTTTGAGTGCCTCCCAAAGAAGACACTGCTGCAGAACCACTATGTACCTGTGCGTGCTCAGCCCCCAGGTGGGTCAGGACAGGCCTCTGGGCCAGGGATTCCCTCGCCAGGGTCACTGGGCCTGAGAACCAGATGCCCCCACGGTGCCCAGGCCTCAGCTGCCAGCTACACCAACAGGCAGGAAAATACAAAGCCGGGAATTGGTCCCGAGGAGATGCCGTGGCCGCCAACGGCCAGGGCACATGGGAGGGAGAGGACGGGGTGCTGGAGGTGGCAGAAACAAAGGCCTCAGAAGAGAAACCACCAGCACTGCAGGAGACCCGCTCCCTGCTATTCACGGAGAGGCTGGGGACAGAGGGCCCGGGGCTGCAGTGAGACCACCTCAGGCTTGGGGAAGGCAGGCTCGGTGGCATCAGGACCCAGGGCGGGGGCTGGGGTACGGGGGACCAGGAGAGCCAGGGAAGGGGGAAGCTCTATGGAAGAGTGAGATCCGTGAGGACTCGAGCCGGTGCTCAGAGCCAAACGACATGCAAACTCGCAAACGTGCATCTCCAGTGCCGGGCTCCCACTGTTCTCAGGCCACGGGGCCTGCCGTACTCATCCATGCCTTTCGGCATCCTGGCTCATCCCCGTTACGTCGGGGGCTGCGAGGCCGAGGGGAGACCCTCTCCTTCCTCACGTCTCTCAGGCTGCGGGAAGGGAGGCGGCATCCACAGCCCACCCAGGGCCGGGGCTTCAGGTTCAGTCCCCCGCACTGGTCTGAAGCTACAGATTGATCCTTCTCTTGAGCATCTTCTTTGAGCTCTCACCGTCACCAACGTCACTTTCCTGCTGACTCAGCCTTTTGCTGCTTAAAACAGGGAGGAAATGCAGTGGTTAGGATCTGGTTCCTGCCTGTCCCATGCACAATTCACCCAGCTGGATTAAATGAAAAGGCATCTCTGGTGATCAAAACAGTTTTCACTATGACATGAGTTGTCAAGAAAAAAAAAAACCCCAGTTTCCGTTGTTGGGTGGGAGACCATTCAGTGCCATGACTGAGGTGCCCCGGGACGGATCCACCCTACTGCAAATCCTGAAGCTGTGTACCCAGTGGCCAGCCCTGGTGACAGAGGGCACTGTCCAGCTGTTCAGGCTGGACCCTGATGGGGCATGGAGGTAGGTCACAGCCTGCCTGGCCAAATGGGACCCCAACAGTGGCAGGGACAGTCAGACCAGCACTTCCTGTGACAGCACGGTCTGCTGTTCTCAAATCACAACGCCGAATGGCTTGTGTCTCGGGCTTCACAGCAACGCCTCCGAGAGGAGGGCGGGTTTCCCGCCCAGGAGTCAGGCCCGTACCGTACTCACCCACCGGCAAAAAGCTGGGGACCCCGTTGTACCTGAGCGATCCTGAGGTGTGGTCCCCGGAGGCAGGGTCCTCATCATTGGGCACCCCGGGGTCGGCCCTCTCCCCGCACAGGGGCTTCTTCCTTTTGGTCCTCAGGGGCTTCTCTGTAGAAGACAAAGATGGTCCCAGGCATTCTGTGACTTTAGACAAATGACAACTTCTCTCGGCCTCACTGCAACCCGGCCTGACATTTCTGAGCACCCCCACATGGGTGCTCAGTACCCTAGGCTATTACTCCCATTTCACTGATAGGGAAACTAAGGCCCCGAAAGCCTGCACCGCTGATCGGAGCTGGAGCTGGGATCTGAAGTCAGGTCTGCCGGGCTCGCACTGTGCTTCCGCTCCACCCCACTGACTTTATGACTTGACAAAGCAGTAAGAAGCTGGAAACAGCCCCAGTACGATGGCCTCTATTTCAACGGCCTTGTGTTTCTGCACCACCTTCACAGTCACTCTCCCCTCGCCAGGTCACAGCATCCTGGGACATCACTGGAGTTGTTGCTGGCATGTGGGGGAGGAGAGCTTATCATCCCCACTTCACAGATGGGGAAACAGAGTCAGAGACGCAGCTGAGGAGCGGCAACCCAGGAACCAGAATCATCAAATGCCAGAGAGCAAGGGGCCTGCGGTGTGTCCTAACTGAGCCTGATCATTTACAGCCAAGGGCCGGAAAGCTCAGAGAGGTTAGGTGCCAAGCCTGAGGCCACACAGCTAGTTAATGGTGGAAGTGGGACTAGATCCGTATTTCACAGCCCCAAGCGCCTCCTGCTCTGCCACAGTGCCGTCCACGACTCACCCGGCAGCCCGCGCTTACTGGGGAACAGTTTGCTCTCAGCAAGGGGCACTCGGGCCAGGGCCACCAGCTCAGAGATGAAGTTCTGCTCAGCTTCCTGGAACGCAAACAGAGAGATCAGTGGGGCCTCCCCTGCCTTCCTCCACCTCTCCAACTCCCTCTCCGCAGAATGGGGTTGACACCCTTGAGGCTGGCAGGACCCTGCCGCCGACGTGGAGGAGAATTTTCTAAGACGCCTCCCAGAGACTTAGGAGCAGGGAGGAGGCACCTGGAGGCAGGGAGCTGCCGCTTGCCAGCCCCTGCCAGACAGCTGTCGACCTCACGCCTACGGCCCCCGCTGCACAGGTGAGGGCGCTGAGGAGAGATGGCTCCAGTGACCCGGCCGTGGCGGTGGCAGCAGCAGAACAGGATCCAACCCACCTCTGCCTGACTCCAGAGTCTGGGGTCCTACCTGCCGGAGTTCAACCAGGCGGACCTGCATCCCGTGACTTAACTGTGTGACCCTGGACAGCAACCTAACCTCTGCAAGCCTCAGTTTCCCCATCTGTAACTGGGACGATAACAGTGACCACCTCCTCAGGTGCTGGAGGATGACATTAGATGGCGTGTAAAGCTCTCAGCTCAGCGACCCTCTATAACAGACCCTCAATAAATAAGCATCAACAATCATTGCTGTCATTCTTTTTTTTTTTTTTTTTTTTTTTTTGAGACAGAGTCTTGCTCTGTAGCCCAGGCTAGGGTGCTGTGGCGTCAGCCTAGCTCACAGCAACCGCAAACTCCTGGGCTCAAGCAATCCTCCTGCCTCAGCCTCCCGAGTAGCTGGGACTAGAGGTGCCACCACACTCAGCTAATTTTCCTATTTTAGTAGAGACAGGGTCTTGCTTTTGCGCAGGTTGGTCTCGAACTCCTGAGCTCAAGCCATCCTCCCACCTTGGCCTCCTAGAGTGCCAGGATTACAGGCGTGAGCCACCGCACAGCCCACTGCTGTCATTCTTACTGTCACCGTTACTACTGCCTGGTGGGAACATACCGTTAAGTGCTTCCATTCTGGAATATTTAAGTGCTTTATATAAAGGCGGCCACTTTGCTTTATTGCTGGACTTTATAATCTCACACTAAGGAGATTTTTCTGTGACAAAATATCCACTTTATACCAAGAGAGCTGAGCATCCTATATGTTTCACATAAAGTGCAAACCCCAGTGACCCCCAGCACTGCCTGTGTGACACAGACGTTAGCCTGACCCCGAGAAGCTCCCTGGTGACAATGTGCACACAGGGGAGGGTGGGCTGATCGGCTTGTGAGGGGCGCTGCAGCCACTCAGGGACGTGACACAGCCCTGCCTGCTTTCCAGGACCCCACGGCTCCATGGCGAGGCCAATGCAGTATCACAGGGCAAGGCGCAGGTGGTCCCCTCACATGGCCCCGTGGCTGACCCCTGGCACAGGGTCGGCCTTTTGCCATCTCCACTCCTCTTTAAGCCACTGCCTTGCAGAGCCCCGTTTTTCTGTAACTGGTACCTGCAGTTGGGTCTCAAGCTGGGCTTCCAGAAGGTCCATAGCTCTCGCCTGCTGCTTCCGGGCATCCAGGCGCATCTGCTGGTGCACAGGGAACTGGGCCAGGAAGCGCTTCTGCTGCGACAGCATCCTGTGGACGGGATGAAGGCAGGCAACACTGCTCGAAGGCAGGGCCAGCTGTCCCAGCATAAACCTGCCTGAAAAGCCTGCTGAGTCGAGGCAATTAGTGGCCGTGAGGCGTCCTTGAGCCCTTGCAGCCCGAGAGGGCCTGGCCAGTGGCACAACCCGCCGGGGCCACACACGCTGCAGCCACAGCGCGAGGCCCCACCAGCAGGCAGGCTCATCACAGAAGTGCACACCCCTTGTCTGATACTTGGGAGTGTGCAGAATCCTGCACTACGTTGTTCACGTGATCTTCAGAGTGGCTTGGTGACACTGGCAGGACAGAGTAGAAAAGGGAAGGGGAGGAGAAGCCCACAGGCAGGGCCGCCCTGAGGACATGCAGCTGCAAAGAGGCTGAGCAGAAAGTGGCATCTTCTCCTGAGAAAGCAATCTTACCCCCAAGGGAAGAATATTCCCCTGAAAGGACCAAGGCCTGCCAGCCACCTATCCCGATTTTAAATTTCAGAGGTGCTCCGGCTCCTGCCTTGTAAAATCGGAAGCTTCCTCGGATGCAGTGACTGGAGCTGGGGCAGAGGCGGGTCCCTGACCCCGGAGCTCCCACCTCCCTCTTTGGATACTTCACGTCTTCGGGTGACTCTCCTTTGGCCCTCGGCAGTAGGGAACATTCAAATCTAGCCACCCTGTTCCCACCATTGCCCCCCCTTCTTTCAATCTTTTAGGGCAGATTCCCTGAAAGGGGCTGAATTTGTAGACTTGAAGGCAAAAGTCACCTTTAGCATCCATAGGCAGCCATGCAAGTGGTGTACCCAGAGGCACAACAATGTCACCTTGCTTTGCTTCATGCTGTCTGCAGTAATGCCTTTTCCCTCTTCTTTGTCTTTGCCAAGCGAATTCCTATTCATCCTATAAGACCCCATCATCCCTCCATCCACTCATTCGTTCATTAAAGTGTCCCTGGCCTGCCAGGTACTGTGCTGGGTTTGAGACACAGGTGTGAGTAAGAGACTCCCAGTCCCTGCCCTCTGGGAGCTCTGCTTTGAGCTGGCAAGCAGATAGATGCTGAACAAGGAGCTCATGCGACCGACACAGCTGAGGTCAGCGCTCTGCGATAGCCTCCCACACCCTCAAGGAGGCCGAGTTTCACAGGAAACCGCTGGTGAGTTCATGGCGATGAGGGAGGGGAGGGCATCGCAGCCGTGCACCAGCCCCCGAGTCACACAGGACGGGGGCTTTGCTTTCTTCTTCCATGAACCAGGGCGGGCGAGGTGGCTGCCGAAGCCCTCCTCTGGGATCACCTGGCTCGGAGGGAAGCCCTCGGACCACGCCCATAGCAATCCCTTGGTGGGGAAGGCAAGGGTTAAAAATTCAGAGGTCCGGCTCCGCCTTTGAGGAGTCTGAAGCTGTGGGATGAGTCTGCAAGCTCCACGGGAAGCCCAGTGTGCTCCTGTGCCCGATCTGAGGACTGCCAGAGGCACAGAAAGGCCCAGCGAGCTCAGTCCTCGCAACCCGAGAGCAGGGCATTTGCCAACCGCTGTCGTGACCAGTCAGAGACTCAGGGCGGGGCTGGAGGGGTGCTGGAGTTGGCCTGACCCAGGGGACACCGCAGTTCTTGTTTCCTACACAAGCACCAGACGGGGCCGGAATCGACTTTGCCGCGTGACGCAGGGCTCCTCCTTCGTGTGGCTGGTGGGGGACCCTGCCAAGGCGAGGCCCCCCGCCCCCTGGCACAGCACCTGCACCAGTCATTGCTTTCTCTCCACCTGTGTGTCTCCCCGTCCAGGCTTGAGCTCCCAAGCGGCAGGAACTGTCCCTGGTCCCCAGTTCAAGGCCCAGCAAAGAACAGGTGCTTGCGAGGGCATGTTGGTGCTGTGCCCACAAACCCGTGGCCCTCTGGAGGTCACCCGCATGTCCATGGACAGCTTCTGCACGTGCCCGCGGCTTCGGACACGGAGCACCTTGCCGACATTTCAG
Organism: Varecia variegata; assembly: GCA_028533085.1. Classification (NCBI taxonomy): domain Eukaryota; kingdom Metazoa; phylum Chordata; class Mammalia; order Primates; family Lemuridae; genus Varecia; species Varecia variegata. The sequence continues at coordinate 164,146,188 of CM052436.1, read as the reverse complement.
GGCTTCTCTGGGCACGGGAGGAGTGTGCCTGGCTTGCTGGGGGCCAGGACACCTCCAGGACAGACTGTGCCAGTGTCGGAGGGGAGCTGCAGATGCCCTGTCTTCCTGGCCCTGCGGACATAGCTGGGAGCTGTGCGCCGCACGGTCCCCACACGGCCCCCACGGAAACCCTCCTCACCGCAGCACTACTGGCTTTTCTCCCACTGTGACAGGTCACACCATGACCCCCAAAGATGTCCATGCCCTAGTCCCTGGAACCTGTGAAGACTCTACATTACATGGCAAACAAGACATGGCGGACGTGACTAAGGATACAGCCCTTGAGGTTTGGGGAGCAACCTGCAAGCAGGAGGGCCCGGAGGGCAGAGCAAGTGCTCCAGCAGGAGGGGAGGGAGCAGCAGGAGACAGTGCACAGGTGAGCAGGACTCCACCCTGCCGCTGTTTCTTGCTGAGGGGCCACGTGCAAGGACAGAGAGGGAGGTGAGGGTGGCCTGTGGCTGGGGAATGCCTCAGAGGAAACGAGGACCTCAGTCTCCAGCAACCTGCACATGCTCAGAAGCAGATTCTTCCCAGCTGGCTGGAGGGCAGCCCGGCTGCTCAACACCTTGATTTGGGCCTTGTGAGACCCAGAGAAGCCGGAAGAGCCAACCCCAACTCTGGCCTCCAACCCTGTGAGACAATCAGTTTGTGTGTGGTGTGGGCTGCCTAGTGTGTGGTCGCTGTGACGGTCACTGTTGCAGAAAACACCCATCCTCTCTGCACCTCCCTGTTCTCAGCAGGCTTCCTGGGGTCGCGGCCCAGGGGAACAGCCTGCACCCAAATCCCCGCCTCAAGGTCCACTTCTGGGACACCGAGGTGTAGGGGAGAGGGGCGGTGCGTGTCCGGGCTGTAAGGAAGCCACCGTCACACCTGCACCTGCTCGCTGACTTGCACCAGGTGCTACTGTAGGGCTGCGTGTGGACCACAGGCAGGACCAGGCTTCTGGGCTTCCACGCCGTGCCAGGGAGGCAGATGATGGCCAAGTTAACAAGCAAATGTGTGCAGTGTCACGTGCTGATGAGTCACAGGGAGGTGTGCCATAGGAAGCGGTAGAGAATGACCCCTACATGGGGACCCCCAAGACCGAAGTGCAGACCTCACCTCTGGTGGACAGCCTGGGAGGCCCCGAGAGTTCCGCCTGCCAGCCCGCTCCCCGCCGAAGGGCCGCCGCGCTCTTGCTTTCTCCGTAGCTTGTAATTTTCCACCCTCTCACCTAGGCCACGGAACACACGACAATCAGGGGGCGTCTGGAGGATGGACTGTGGTGGGGCTGGGGCAGGGGCTGGGCTTTGGGGAGAGCAGGACACACCTGCTCTAGAAGGATGTGCCCCGACACCAGCACATGGAAGGGCGCGGCGTGTACGGGAACGGACCGTGCGTGGCAGGAGGAAACTGTCCCAGTGCCTTCTGCCCTCTGCTCCCTCCCCTGCTTTCTTGTGCGCAGAGGAGAAAGGGAGGCAGTAGGAAAGACTCCACACTGAGGCACCGCACAGAGCTCGAAAGCCACCGCAAACAGGAGCAGCAGCTCGCCAGAGCGGCGGGCCTTCCGAACGCCGGTGCCCAGCGTAACGCCCTCCGCGGGTCTGGGCAGTCTGGCCTCTGGAGTCACACCCCACTTCCTGGAGCTCTTTCCTGTTTGCAGATTTAGGTGCTTGTGGTCTTCAGAAGCTTAAACGTGAAGTGACAAGGTGCCCTGGGTTACTCAGGACAGGCTTGGTTCGTACCATCAGCCCAGGAGAGTTATTAACAGTGCCCTTTGCTCTTGAGAGGTCCTGGCTGGACAGTACTCCGCAGGACACCCTCCTCAAGGCACGGCCCAGCCGGTAACCCGACTCACCCGCCACCAGGTCCAGGGAGCCCTGCCAGCAGGCCCATGGCGCCCAGCCAGCTGTGAGACGCACAGCGCCCACTGCCTGGCTGGCCCTGAGCTGCTAGCACCTACGGAGAGATCAGACCTGGGTGACCTCCGAGTAGAACACTTTATGACTCTTAAACAGAACAGCTCACTGAATGAAGAAAAAGGAGTTCATGTGGTTAAGTTCAGCTACATTGTTGCAATGCATTGACCCTGAAATCCCCACATTACAGTTGGGGTGTCAGGGAAGCAGGAAATAAGAGCTGAGCTGTGCGGGTGAGTCCAACTCTGGTCTCACAGGTGGGGAAATGGAGGCCTAGTGAGGGGAAGTGACAGCCCTGGATCTGGAATGTTCTGCGGTGGCAAGCAATCATGTCTGTCTCCTGCTAAACAAGCCCAGCTTTCCTTTGGAAAACCGTGAAGCATCTGCAGTCATCTGATACGTCTCTGGGCATGTGCCCAGATTTCACTGGAATCTAGGCCTCTAACTCCGCAGCACATGGGGAGGGCGGAGGTGGCAGCCGAGCTCCGCGGGGGACACACCAGGGAAGGCCGCCTGGGCCTGCGCTCCAGCCCGAACCCCTGCTCCTGCCCGGATCGATTCTAGCCTCAGTCCTGGGGCGCCCTGGGCAGAGCTCGTGGGAGAATGCGGAATGCCCCCCACCCGGAAGCTGGATGCAGGGGAGGAGGCCACCAGAAGTAGCCTTCGAGAAATGGTGTTCGAATATAATAATTTGTGTGTTATTACTGCAGTTGGGGATATTGTCCTTTCCATCACCCCTGGTTGCTTTTCCATGAGCCCGTGGGAGAAAATTCTTGGGATCTCAGGAACATCTCAGGGCCACGGGCCTGCTCTTGCTCGTGGTCACTGCAGTGACTTTAATCAAGTATGTTTCCATCTCCTTGGCTACCAGGAAGGTTGGAGACAACTCACATCCCATCTAAGGGGACCTGCGGGCACGTGTCCTAGACAACGACCTTCCCGACTCTGTCTCCTACCCTGTCCCTGCCCTGACTTACCTACTTACAAAACATCCTATTGCACTGTGTTTCCCTATGCGTGTGTTTCTTTAAGGCCCTTAGCCTTTTGGGACAAAGCAGGGGATGAGTAAATACATAAGCATTAAAAAATTAAATTCCCCCAAATAAAATCTGAAGCACTTGACATCCTATCCTGTCCCAAACTAAAAGTCTGGACTGTCTCTTCTGGGGCTTCCCCAGGGAGGGAGCCGTACCCTGCAGGGCCTTCAGGTGCTGCAGTTTTCTCTCCCCGTGGTCCTGCACGATCTTCCCGATTTGCTGGTCGTACGCCTGCACGAGGTGGCTGATGCCAGCACTGGTCACGTAGACGCTCTCCACGGCCGCCTCCACCAGCGTCCTCTGCAGGGGGAGGGAAGGACGGTGACAGCAGAGAAGTCACACATGGCAGCCACTGTGGCCCATTCCGTGTCCTTCCTCCCCTTGCCCGGGTTCATATCTTCCACCTACTCACCGACCAGGATTTGTCAGGGAGCAGAGAGTGTGTGGTTGTTTTAAACCAGTCATGGTAATCTTATATTTTCCTAGGTTAGGGATGGTCTAAGGCTGGCCAATGAAATACAATGTTAGGGAAAGTCTGCTGGGGAGGTCTTCCCTCCCTGAACATTAATGTGAAGCCTCAGTGGGTAAAAGACTTTGCCACTTCCCTCTGCCTGCCTGGAATGCAGACCTGATGTGTGGAGAGGCAGTGGCCATTTTGACACTATGAGGCAAAAATAAGAAAGGCAAGAATGATGGATTGTAAAGAAAGAGATTGGTCCTTGGTCACATCACAGGGTGCCACTGTGCCAGCTGGGACCACCCACCTCACATTTCATGTTGCATGGGATAAGTAACTTCCATTTATTTGAGCCGTTTTAGTAGGGCTTTCTGTTACTTGTAGCTATAGGCATTCCTAAATGATATACCTTCAGACTAAAGCAGAAAAGAGGAAATGCTGAGACACTTCATTATTGGGGTTGTGTTGGTTGTGCACTGACAAAATTACCATCCTTTTCTTCATAAGATTATGGACAAAACTCAGAAAAGTTAAGACACAAAGTGCCCATTTCAACATTTATTGGATGGTACCAGGCTTTCGGCAAGAAATAGTAAATATCCACTTATTATTGTTGTTATTTTTGTAGAGGTGGGGTCTTGCATGTTGCCTAGTCTGGTCTCAAACTCCTGGGCTCAAGCGATCCTCCTGTCTCAGCTTCCTGAGCAGCTGGGACTACAGGCACAAGCCATGGGTCCCGGCCTCCACTTATTATTGAGTGATCACTATTGAGTGGTATGTTCCAAGGGCTGCGCTGTCCACCTGTTCTCATAGCACCGCCTGAGAAATGCACCAGGACACGCAGGTGTGGAACCCGGGCTGCAGAGGTGAGGAGACTGCACAGCCCAGGTGGCAGTGCAGGTCTGGGCTGGTCTAACTCCCAAGCTCACCCCTGACTGCAGCTGGTTCTCTCCTCCCCCTCTGCCCGGCCTCCCTATCCACAAAGGGGGCTCTGACTCCAGACTCCACCCCTCGAGGGACCCTGAGCTCTGGCCTTGCACTTCCCGGCAGGAGCTCCCGTTCTCTTCCCCTCGGGTGGGCAAACCCACCTGCATCGTCGTCCCGGCCTGCATCCACCTGTCTGCCCAGCGGAGCGGCATCCGTGCCCCTCCTTTGCCTCCAGGCCCTCCTTCCTTGGCCACCCTCCTCTCCTCCTCCACGGTTTTTCTGGCTGGAATCTCGTGCACATCCGCAAACATACCCGCTCTAGTATTCTGTTTTCCCACCTGGTCTCGTCCACGCAGGCGCTGCCTGCTTCCCTGCTGCCCGCAGCAGAACCTCTCCAGGACACCGTGGCTGTGTGTCCCCTAGTCTTCCACCCGGCAGGCCGTGAGCCACGGAGGTGGCAACACTGCCCACCCAGCCCACTCTGTCACAGCACCGACTGCGGGCCTGGTGCTCTGGGAATAAACGTGGAACACATGTCCATTCTTCTAGAAACTGAGCACAGTGTTCTTTCTTGCAGGTGTGAAATGGGGGGGGGGGGTCCTTATTTTCTAATCCCAGCTCAAAGTCCCTCTGGGAAGCTGAGGACAAAATTGGACACCCTTGCATCTTACTACCTTTTCATGCAATGAGCAGTGATTATTAGGTAAGATTTGGAAAATTTTAGGGGAACAGGTGACAGGCCCCGTTTCACCAGCCAGACACAACCCTCATGTCTGGACGACCTGAGGCAGCCATGATATATTCAGAACGAGATGTCACAGAAATGTGGGTCCAACCTCTTTGCTGCCCAGGTAAGCAGGGTGACTCCCTACCGGAATGAAAGAATCCCTTGGAGGGTGCCTAGAAGGCCCTGGCACCTCACGACACGAGGGCTGCCTGCTGGTCTGAGGCCTGAGACACCGCTGGTGTCTCCCAGCCACAGACACCCCCACCCCAGCGGTCCGCGGCGCGACTCGCGAGGGGCGGCCGCGGCAGCCAGGTGCGAGTCCGTGGGGGCAACGCCGTGAGGCAGGCAGACGTGCTGGGACTCGGTGCAGCGCCAACGGCACCTCCCGCTGCTACCAGCGCTGCCCCTGCTGTGGTCACTGCTGTCAGCCTGAGGAGTGAGCCCCTGCCTGCCCAGGCCAAGCTGATTCTAGCAGCGCTTCTCAGCTGTCAGGACGAACTCTGAAAAGCCTCCGTGTGTCAGGAAAGCACACGTCTCTCCCTGGGAGAGGGCCTGGTTCCACCACTGCCTGCTTCGTGGCTCTGGGGGACCTCACGTCCCGCTGAGGCTGCTGTGAGGGCTGAGCCAGTGATCAGAACGACGCAGCGCAGGGTGGGCAGAGGGGAGTCTGCACCCTGTTGCTGTGGTTCCTCACCGTGGAAGGCTACGGGGAGAAGATCCCATCTTACAGGTGAGAAAAACAAGGCTCAGGGACGTCTCATAATCTCTGCAAGGCCAGAAGGTCCATGACAGGTGCTGCGAGACCAGACCCAGCTTTCAGATCCCACCCTAATTCTTCTTGGTCCTGGGTGTCCCAGGGGATGGGAGGTTGGCACGTACCTTGAAGTCATCCCTGTCCTTGGCCCGGCTCTTGGTGGCCGCGTTGCGTGCGTACCCCAGCAGTGCCTGACCAATGGCGCGCTCTGTGTGCTGCTGCAGCCGCTGCCCGACCTCCTGGGCCTCAGCCAGGAGCTGCTGCTGGAGCTGCAGCCGTGTCTGCTGGGCCTCCTCCTCCAGCCTGCCAGTCTCCTCCAGGACACGGGCCTCCTGGAGAGAAAGGGACAGGGAGGGGCCACGATGCTGCCCTGCACGGAGATCTTCCGGCCAGGACCAGGGGGTGGGGTTGGTCCTGCCCAGGGCCCCAGGGTTGGGAAAGGGATGGAGAAAGGGAGGAATGAGGGGCCTCTGGGCACGTGAAAGCCAGCACACAATGGATGCACTAGCACACAATTTAGAAGATTCCCCCTCTTCTAAAAGGGCAATTATTGAGCACCAACTGTGTGCCAGTACCATCTGTGGTCCCTTACAAGATGGGGAGCCTTGCTCATCCTTCTAGAACACCATGAGACCTGAACACTAGGACAGATGAGAACACAAAGACTCAGAGAAGTTAAGTAACTTTCTTAAAGTCACACAGCAGTGCCAGGTTTTGAAGGCAGATCTGAGTCTCTCAGGACATCCCAGAAGCTGAGGCAGGGCACACAGTCCTTCCTGAGGACTGGCTGTCCTCGTAGGAATATGAAAGAAAGAAATGAGGGGAGTTGGCGCCAGGCCGGTGAGCCCTCCTGCTCACCCAGAGCTCTCCTGGGCAGAGCTAAAGAGACTGTGGGCTTGAGCCTGACTCGCGGGTCGAAGGACGCGAGCTGCTCCCAGAGGGTAGTGGCTGGCGTGCAGGAGACCCTGAGTCAGCCTACGTGGGTTTAAATCCCAACTCAATGTACAAATTCTTTCTTTCAATCTGTCAAAGCCTTCGAAGGATTACAGAGGCCTCTTCTCCCACGTCTCTGATGCCAGCCACACCCATCTCTGATTTCACATGGATTTTCTAGTGTGATCCTCCTTGCTGAATAGCACCTACACTAGAACCTTCTGGCACGTGGGTGCCCCTACAGTGGGCAGCCGGTGTCCCCACCTATTACATCGAGCTCCCTCAAAATCCGTACCCAGGAGCCCTGAGCCCAGAACCCCAGGAGGGGACCGTGTGTGGAGACGGGACTTTCAGGAGGCCGCTGAGGTGGCAGGTCCTGTGGCTGGCAGCCGGGCACTGCCGTCTGGGGCGGGGGAGCCGCGCCGGCCTCACCAGGGCTTTGAGCAGCTGCCACTGGTGTTCGTCCAGGCACTGGGAGGACGCCTGCTCCAGCGCACGTTGCTCGCGCAGCTCCTGGAGGAGCCGCTTCTTCCCTGACAGCCGCATCTGCGCCAGGGTGGCCAGGGAGCTGCCGCGGAGATCCAGCCTGCGGAGCGCCGAGCACAGCAGCAGGTCGTGGCCCTGCAGGACGCACCGTGTGGACCTGGGAGGAAGGGGTGGGGGCCGGGTCAGCACTCGGCTTCACTGAGCTCCTGAGAATCTCCCCAAATAGCCCCCCGCCCCCCAGGGAGCCTCTCCAGAAGGAAGTGGGTTGGAGTCTCTGGCGTCTGCCGCCTGTCCTCGCAGAGGCGGGCGCTCACCTGGGCGCTCACCTGGGCGCTGCTCGGCCGCCTGCTCCTGCATTTAAACTCTGCCCCGCCGGCCGGCCTGCGGCACACTGCCACCTGAGCTCTTAGGTAACTGTCAAATCAACGCATTTCACACTGAAATCCTGAGCTGTCTTTGAGCTCCTATCTAAGTGAGCTATCTCAGGCCAAGCACCGTACAGCTCGAGGGACTCGCCGAGAGGCGAAAGGCAGACCAGAGGGCTGGCGCCCGTCCACCAAGCAGGAGAGGCCTGGCCAACACGCCCGGCCTCCCACTGGGGCCTTTACCCTCGGAATGAGGACTCCTTTTGCACAGAGACCTGGTTCTGTGTCAGCTAAACCCCCACGTGGGTGCAGTCAATCTACCACCACCTGCAACTGCTGTTGGAGGGAAGACGGATGCTCCCTGGAGGAAGATCGCACCATTGGAAGTTGTAAATCATCTCCACAATTTTTCATGCACAGGGTCATTCAATAAAAACGACCAGACATGTAAACAGGTAAGAATTAACCAAAAATAAAGAGAAAAAGAGACAATAGAAACATACCTACAAGATATCAGACAATAGAATAATCAGACACAAACTTTGCAATAATTATGATTAATACACACAGGAAATTAAATAAGACCAAACAGATAACTGGAAACTATAAGAATGAAATGAAAATTCTAGAACTGAAAACTCAGTAACTGGCATTAACAACTCAGTAGGTGGATTCGGCAGCCCATAAAACGTAGCTGCAGAGTGAATGGAAGACGCCTCAGGAGAAAAGAGCCAGCCTGAACCGCAGAGAACAGAATGAAGAAAGCGGCCAGCAGGCCCGAGAGTGCGGCACAGGGAAGGCTGACCCAGTGTGGAACTGCGGTGGGAAGAGGGGAGAGAAAGGGCAGAGGAAGGTTTGCAGAGAAAGCGGCTGAGAATTCTCATAAACTGGTATGAAAACCCAAATCCATCAGCATTAGGACGTACATTAAACATAAATGGACTAAACTCTAATACAATTTACAGACAGGTTTTCAGGCTAGACAAATCCCCCTGCCGCCCCCAGCAAGGCTCACCAGGTCCCCTGGGCCGGCCCTACTTATGCTCCTCTCTCCAGCGGCCCCCGGGAGTCAGAGCACAGCTGAGCACCTGGGCAGGGCAGCATAGCCAAAGCAGGTTCCTCGAAAAGGCTGGACAGCTACAGTTCTATCAAAATAATTTTTCTCATATGAAATAAGGAAAAAGTTGTATTTTTCAGCAAATGGAGACTATCATATTGCATTACTAGTTAGAGCAAAAATATAAAAATGAATATAAAAGTTGATCAATGAATGGGGAGTGACTGCAAAAAGGCCTATCGCCTTTCTGGGGCGATAGGGATGTTCTAAATTTGGATTGTGGTGATGGGTGCAGAACTCTGTAAATTCACTAGAAATCACTGAATTATACTCAAAATAAATACATGTAAATTATACTTCAAAAAAACTGTTCAAAAAAGCTCCTGTGAAGTAGGTATCCTTAGCCCCACTTTACAGATGGGGAAAATGAGGCTGAGAAGTGTGAAGCCACCTACATTCGCAGGCCGGCGGGCAGGCAGGGCTCCACCTTACAGACGGGGCTCTGAGGAGCACAGAGCATCACGGGGACTCCAAGCCCCGTCCCTCAGGAAGCTGTACTCACTCTTCAGTGAGGCCACCAAGTCGGCCCAAGACTCCACGCACAGTGCTCTCGTGGTCTTCACGCAGGTGTGTCTGCAGCACAGCGGACAGAGCACACTCCTCCATCCACACCTAGACCCCGGACAGAGGACAGGGCATGCATGTGGTCACTCATCTGGCTCATTTCACCAGCCTCGCTGTGCTGCACTGCCTTCTGTTTCGTGTTTAAACAATCCCCTTATCTCCTGATGTCATTAAGATTTTCCCCCACGTTTTCTTTAAAAATTTAAATTTTTTCCTGTTAATATTTGCATTTAGGTCTTAAAGCATCTAAAATTTATTTTCTGTGGAGCGAGGAAGAGATCTAATTTTCTCTGGATCAATGGATAACTAGTTGTCCCACAGTGTTTATTAAATAAGTTATTTTTCCTGACTTTCCCATAATGCCACTTTATCTTACGTAATTAATGTATACTCACACAGCTTGTTCCAGGCTATTTTGTTCTGTCGGTCTGTTTATTTCTGCACACTCTTTGACTGCTGAGGTTACGGCAATTTAACATCATAGCTGCTAGGGCAAGTCCTTCCGTATTCTCTTGTTCAAAACTGTCTTAGCTATTCTTGGGTGTTTTTCTTTTCATGTGACTTTTAGGATAAGTTGGTTAAGTTTAGGAAATAATTTTTTTTTAAAATAATTTCTTGTCATTGGGTTGATTTTATAGATTAATTTAGAGAGGACTGCCATCTTTGCAAAATTGAGTTTCCTACCCAAGAACGTGGCATTTCTCTCATCTTTGTCTTCAAAAACATTTTCTAAACTTTTTCATTAAGCTCTTTTACATGTTGGTCAGACTTATTTTTAGGGACCCTATAGCTTTTATTCTGCAGACGTTCTTTATGTTATCAAGGGTGTTGCTGGTTTTTAGGAAATCTACTGGTTTTGAATATTGATTTTGCACGTGGCAACCTTGCAGAGCAATCTTAATGTGACAGTTTATCTGCTGATTTGTTCTTTGGCTTTTCAATAGAGACACTCATATCCTCCACACACGTGACGCACACAAACTCTGCGGAGCAGCGTCAGCTCACCCTTGCCGTGCGGGGCAGAGCTTATTTTCATGGCCTGACTCATGGTCTGACGGGTTTATCGGATTTTCTGTGAGATGGGATTACGATGTCAATTTGTTCATCTTTCTTTTCGATTCCATCAAATTTTGCTCTATGTATTTCGAGGCTAAATTGTCGTATCTTCCTCAGGCGGTGTCTCTTTGCACTACGGAATGGCCCTCTCCACCCGAAAGGACGCTTTCTGCCCAGTGGCTGTTTGCATCGCTCGGCACCTTTCTTTCCGTTGATATTTGCCTGGTGTGCCCCTTTCCTTTCCTTGGCTTTCTCACTTTTGGTGTCACGGTGACTTAGCCGAGTCTCTTGTAATACTACATATTTAGATTTAGATGCTTTTTCTGCAATCTAAGTGGATTTGCTGTGCTCGCCCGCACGCCGATCCTGCGCTCTCCAGCTACCGCGTGTCACCTCTGCACTGCCCCTGCTGCCTGTGCTCACTGGATTGATGAGTGCTTATTGCGTATTTTGTTCTCTCCCTTGGGAGTTGTATCTTCTACTCACTTTACTCTGTCGGTGCACTCCACAGATCACCGGGAGCGCACCTGTGCTGAGCAGGGGGCCCTCCCTCTAACCCGGCGACTGGGTGAGGGGGGTTAGAGGCCCGATGGTCGGGTGTGGCCGTGGGAGGGCGGCTGGAGGAAGCCGCAGGGCTCTGGGCAGTGCTGACGGGAGGCGGGTCCTGCTGGCACCTCGGTCAGTCTTATCCAGAGGGAGGGGCGTCTGGGGGGCGGCTAAAGCCACCTTGCTCGTCTCAGCCAGGACGGGGCGTCTGGTCACTTGGGGGCTTGGGCAGTGTTCACGTCTGGCTCAGACGTGGTTGCGCAGTGGTATCACTTTTGTCTCCCTCTGCCACGGTCGGTCACAGAGTGGCCTTGTCCGACGTTGACATTCTGTGGCACTGTTCAATAGGAGGCCACCAGGCAGCTCCCGGAGGGCGGCTGCTCCTTTCTCTCCCCCACGGTTACTGCCCGTTTTTTAAGTTGCACACTTGCTTTGCAAGAACAACGCCGGCGCTTCTGCCCCTGGCATCCCTGTGCTCTCCCCACGGTGCGACGCTGCTCGCGGCCGGCTCCGCCCTGCGTCTGAAGTCCGTGTTGTTTGAGTGGTCAGTGGTCCTTTCACAGTGTCACTCATTTCCTTTATTCTGACTCCCTCTGTTCTCCTTACTGTCTTGAAAATGACACATTCTATTTCCGTAGAATTAGAGACACATTCTACTTCTACAGGACTTCTCATTCTACATGTCTCTAACCTTCTTTCCTATTTTCCATGTCTTAAAATCTCCGAGCTGCATTCTGGGACCAGTTTCTCACATTTTATATTCTAGTTCACACAGTTTTTTTAGCCACAGTTAATCTGCTGTATAACTCATCCATTAAATTGCTGTTTTCATGCCTAGAATTTTCATTCATAAAAGTATATGTTTTTTCATCTGTCTTATCTTTTTTCATCTGTCTTATCTTTTTTCAGAGTGTCTTGTTTTGGGGGCTACTTGTTCTTTTTCTATGGTTTTAAAAAGCTTACTTTATACGCACGTGCTAATAATGCCTTCATCTGGATTCCTGGGAGCTTGCTGTGGTCTAAACATGCGCTGGCGTGTGTGCAAACTCTTAGGTGGACGGTGCCCTGTGTGTTCTGTGATTTTCGATGTTAGCTCGTCTCCAGCGAGGCTTTATCTGTGAAAATCCTATTAGGGCCAGGGCTGCACAACCAATAAATAGTGAAGCAGGGACTGAAATCTACGTCTGTCTGTCTCCAAAGCTCAACTCTCTCCTAACTGCACCGCGTTCCGATGCCCCCATCACCAGGGTGGGAGCCCTCCCTCCCCCGGGCCTGCGTGGAAAGGCTGTGCCTCCATCCGCCTGCAGGGGGCGCAGCTGCACTCAGAACAGGAGAACCGCAGCCCGGACTGAGCCCTCCCGGGCATTGTGATGCGTCACACCTACACGAAATCTCACAAAGCCACGCTGTGAAGTCAGCCTCTCACTCCATCATCTATCAAAGTGCTTGGGAAACCAGAACATTCTAGAAAATTCTACACAGTCTTGATTCTTTAAAAGTGAATTAATGTCACTAAACGGTTGGGGGGTCTTCACTGTGTGTTTTGGGAGTGCAGATAAAACTGGCAACAGGATTCAATGCGGATCAGGAAGACCAAGGTCACCGGGCAGATGGCCCCTGCCATTGCCACACGAGCCTCTCCAACACAGTCCGGTGCAGGCCCAGAGACGCTGAAGTCCAGTAGCAGCAAGTGGCTTCCAGGGTCAAAGTGCTCACATTGGTCGTTGCTTGCAGGTCATTTTGTGGCCTTGGATAAGGTACACACTTTGGTTCAAACTCGCATATTGTACAAGGACGCAGGGAAGGGCACGGACGGTCGCTGGCCTGGTACGTGCTGAGGTTCGGCAGTGCCCTCCAGGAATAGGTGGGCTCCGCAGTCAGCACCTGAGGCAACACCTGGGTGCTGAGGACAGGGGAGGCATTGCAGTTATAGAAAGCGAGGTCAGGGCAGGCCTTGTCGTGAAAGGACCTGGAGCAGGACAGTGAGGCCACAGCGTGCCCAGGGAGCCAGAGGGATGCAGGGGGCTGGCGAGGCTGGGGGGCAAGCCAGGGCGGGAATGGGCAGGCTGAGTCCGGGCTGCTGGGTCCTGCCGTGATGCCTTGCAGGGGCAGGGGAGGACGCTGGCTTATTTTTTTTTTTTTAGAGATGGGGTCCCACTGTGCCACCCATGCTGGAGTGCAGTGGTGTGATCGAACTCCTGGGCTCAAGCGAGCCTCCTGCCTCAGTCTCCCAAGTAGCTGGGGCTACAGATACACGTCACCATGCCTGGCTATGTTTTATTGTTTGTAGAGACAGGGCCTTGCTATGTTGCCCAGGCTGGTCTTTTGATCCTCCCACTTTGGCCTCCCAAAGCCAGAGTGGGACTCTGGCTTTTACGTTACGTGAAATGAGAAACCAACAGGGGTTTTGAGCAGAGAAGTTACCTGATGTTACTTAGTGTCTTCATCAAATCTATTGTGCTGATGATTGTAAGATGCTCAAATATTTTAGGTGTCACTAAGAGAGAAAAGTTGGTCAGGCTCAGTGGCTCACGCCTGTAATCCTAGCACTCTGGGAGGCTGAGACAGGAGGATCACTTGAGGTCAAGAGTTCCAGAGCAGCCTGAGCAAGAGTGACCCCATCTCTACTAAAAATAGAAAAATTAGCCGGCGTGGTGGTGTGAACCTGTAGTTCCAGCTACTCGGGAGGCTGAGGTAGAAGGATCGCTTTAGCCCAGGAGTTTGAGGTTGCTGTGAGCTAGGCTGACAACACAGAGCTCTAGCCCAGGCAACAGAGTGAGACTCTGTCTCAAAAACTAAAAAAAGAGAGAGAAAAGTCACTGCCAATTAAATTAAGATGCATCTCAATTTCAGGGCTGTTAATATATTTTTGAATGTGTGTTATTGGCATATAGCATATCTTAGAAGTACCAGCCTGGATGGGGGTGAGGACGGAGGGTGCCCCTGGCCACTGTCGCAGGACTTCAGCAAGAGGCATGGAAGCTCCGGCAGGTGCTGAGAGAGGAGTGCCGACTCGTGGTCACTTTCTGGACCAGACAAGCTAGAACCAATGGGATTTCCTGCCAACCACTGTAGCATGTGAAAGAAAGAGGTGGCGTGGATGACCCCAAAGCTTTTGCTTCGGTGAGGCAGAAAACGGGAAGAAGCTGTGGATGAAGCTGCCAGGGCGACAGCTGTGTTGGATGCACGGAATTTGCACGTCTGCCAATCACCCAAACAGACTGCACGTAGAGCTGAGTTCGTGGACAATTCTGAGCCAGAGGGATACGTTTTGGAGTTGTTGGCTCTCAGTCCAACAACCCTCGAGGAACTGAATCCTGCCAAGGGCCCTGTGCATGTGTTGCTTTAAGCTGCTACAATAGTCTGGGGATATTTGTTATGCGGCATTAGAGAACTAACACAGATGGCGTGTGACTAAATGGGCCCCCAAGACAGTGCATGTGACAAAGGAGAGGACTGCAGGCTGCCCCCAGGGGCTCTCCCGTGTCCGGGAACCGGCAACCAGCAGCGGAGACTGAGAGGGAGCCGCCTGTGTGTGTGGAGGACAGGCAGAGAGTCAGGAGTGTCTCGGGGGGGGGGGGGGACCCCAGCGTGGCCACACGCCACCGCTGCCGCATCCGGTAAGATGAGGCCTGAGCGCTCGGCGCACAGGAGAGCGGATTTGGTGATGAGGTGACAGAAACGTGCCTGGAGGGGGGTTAAGAGCAGGGGCAGGGGGGCTGGGACACAAGCTCGGCGGCTGCCTCTAGCGCTGCTGCTCTTGCGTCCTGCCAGAGAGCACCCGGCAGGCGCGTTCCCTGAGAGAAATGCAGGCTCACGTCGCGGTGTATAAGCTTCCCGTGCCTGCTGCAACAAACTGCCACAAACTTGGTGGCCTCAAACAACAAGAATTTATTATCTTACACTGCAGGAGATCAGAAGCCCAAAATGGGTGTTGAGGGGCTGAAGGGACGGTGTCGGCAGGCCTGTATTCTTCCTCGAGGGGCTGGGGCAGGATCAGTTTCCCCACCGTTTCCCCTGCTCACAGCCCCTCCCTCCGTCTTCCTGGAGCAGTGGCTGGCTGGGTCTTTCTGCCACAGCGTCGCTCTGACACTGGCGCCCTCATGATGAGTCCTTTTCCGCCTATAAGGACCCTTGTGATGACATTGGGCCCAGTCAGATAAGCATGTCCCCTCCCAAGATCCTTAATGACTCTGCAAAGTCCATGTGGCCTTGTAACCCAACACACTCACAGGATTTAGGACCATGGTGTGGGCCTCTTTGGGGCCGTTATGCCACCTACCACAGGTGGACTGGGAGAAGCCCAGACACCTGCATTAAAGTGGGATTAAATTTTGAGAAATGAAAACCTGTCCTCATTGTGTAATTCACAAACTCCACAATTTCTAACAACTTTCCTGAGCAACACGTTATGAAACCACCAAGGCCTTTTTGACAGAAAACAATGTGGGAAAGGTGATTCTCGGTTTGGGTGTGCTGGTGCTTTTCAGGACTAACATTCATCCAAAGCTAGAAAGTTCATTTCTCATTTTTGTCATTGACAAGGAAAGATGACAAGAGGAAGAGAACGTGGATCTCTAAATATCTCATGGTAATTTAAGGCAATTAAGCGATCAGTAAATTAATTATGACATATACACTTTGAGAAACAGTCTTGGGTCATACTTATTTAATCAGTTGATGATTGGCTCTTCTGCTTGCTTCTTGAATGCAAAACTCATCTTGAAAATATTCCCCACATGCCAAGGAAAATTCACAATCATATGCTCACAAAGTAAATAAATAAAAAAACAGCTATGCATAGTCTCATATTTACCTAAAATATTAATAACTTAAGATTCATAATCAGAGAGTTTTAGATGATTTTAGAGTTTTCAGGTGTTTTACTGGAAATGAAATTCTGGATTTTTCACTGTCTATACTGTTAAATGATTCAATGGACACTGTGCAAAAGGTCTTAACTTGCAGCACCTCACAGCAACTTGTTGGGTATTTTGACTTCTTGTTTTCACAAAGAAGCTGGGGTTCTCGGACACTTAGCACATTGTGCAAAATCACAGAATTGCAGGATCTCAGTTAATTGGCTAACGCCACACAGCTCATTGATGTGTCTGCTCTGGCTCAAACCCACGCCTGGAGCTCCCGAGGTTAGGGACCCGGCTGCAAAACCACGGTGGTCTCCAGAAGGCCCTCCCCCTCGCTTCGTGAGGCCACATCAGAGGCACGTTAGACCCACCTGGGGAGCTTTCTAAGCCACTGACGGTCCTCCTGCCTCCCAAGAGACTATAAATTAATTGGACTGGGGCCCACAATTTGGTGCAAATTGGATGAATTCAGCCTCATTTAGATCCTTTGGCAGAATACAGGGTCAAGGTGACCCGGCAATAATTTGCAAAGCTGCGTTATTGTTGCTGGAAATGCAATAAAATTTTCCTGAGCCCTTACTGCATTGCAGCCACTGGGCTCTGAATAAGGGGTGTAAATACGAAATCAGGGTGCTGCCCTCAAGGAACTCACAGCCAAATGCAGGAGACAGTCCAGTTACCTGTGACAGGGCAGTGGCCATGTGTTGGCATGACACTTTCCTCTGTTTACTTCATACTTTCTATAGCTCCAACGAATTGCTTTAGAAAACCTCTTTTAGATGCATCAGTCAGAGGGGTCTTCTGTAACTAACTGAAAACCTCACATAAAGAAACAGGGGTTGTTTCTGACAATAAGCACCGGGGTGGGGAGGGCAGTCTGGGGCTGGAACAGTGGCCCAGCACCACCACCAGGAACTCAGGCCCTCCAGGACTTTGTTGCATTATCTGAGCACACCAGACTCTGTCCTCACGCAGGCTGTCTGTCAGGCGGAGAAAGGCAGGAAGAACGGGGTTGCTCCAAGCAAGACCTGGCGTTTGCATTAGGAAAGAGAAGCCCCTCGCAGATGCCATGCCCTGTCTCATAGGCCAGCCTCAGCTATTTGCAAAGGATGCCGGGCCGCTGAGCATGTTAGTTTTACAGCCTCTCGAGGGCAGAGGCAAGGGAGAAAGGAAATGTGGGCAGTGTTGGTGGATGAGGAATTTGGAAGTCCCTTCTTTTATTTCATGGTTTTTACTTTTTTAAAAATAAAATCAAGGAGTATTGTAGTAGTTTCCCATTCCTACTGTAACACATTGCCACAAACTGTGGCTTAGAACACCACAAATTTATCGTCGTAGAGTTCTGGAGGTCAGAAGTCTGAAATGGGTCTTAATGGGTTAAAGTCAAGGCGTCAGCTGGGTGGTGCTCTAGGTGAAATCTGTCCTTGCCTTTTCCAGTTTCTGGGCACAGCCGCATGCCCAGGCTCCTGGCCACACCACTCTGCTGATAGCATCCCCTCCCCAGCTCCGGGCCTCGGAGAGCCCTGCGATTACACCTGGGTAACCCAGCATCTTCTCCCAGTCTCAAGACTTAATGCCATCTGCAAAGGGCCTTTTGCCACCTGCGGGCATGTGTGCCCAGGGGCTGGGGATTAGGACGTGGACATCTGTGAGGGACCACGATTCTGTCCACAGCATAGATCCATGGTCTTAATAAGCAAATGACTTTCACTGAAAAACAGGTGCCCCCTCCCCCAACCATCTTCCTTTCTGCCGCCGTTTGTTTGCTATTGATTTCTCTCGTTCTAAAACCGTGCTTTGCTGCTCTGTCTTGATTGATCAGCATAAGGCATCATGTCCTGACGTCCTACCATGGGAGATGACGGTCCTACTCTCTGATCCCACCCCGGGGGGGGGGGGGTGCTGCTGTGAAACACTGGCAGCGGCATCTTTCTAGAGCGTCTGCAGCAGGCAGCAGCGGGGCTCAGCAAACGCAAGGTCTCCTCACTCTTCCCGAGTTTCCCAAACGCCCGGGTTCCGACGCACACGCACCTGCTGCTCTTGCTGCAGGAGCTCCTGGAAGAGTTGCCACTGCTGCCTCCGGAAACGGTCCGACTTCCCCAGCCGCCGGGCGGCATCCTCCCGCACCTCCTGTCTCAAGCAGTCACACTCCGCCCGGGGGAGGCCAGTCACGCCTGGGAGCCTCTCAAGGAACAGGACGTCCGCAAACTTCTGGAAAGTGTCTATGGTGCTGCAATACAGTTCCTGAAGCCAAGAACACACTGGGGTTATGGGTGATGGCAGGACCCCACGGAGGGCCTGGGCCTCCCTCTGCCCCTCCCCCATACCTCCCGCAAGACACAGAGGAGATCCAGAGACGGGAACTCTCAGGTCACATGTGTGCATGCACACACACACGTGTACACACACAGACTTGTACATACACACAGATGTGCACACACACACACTCATGAATGCACGGACACAGACACATATACACGTATGAACACATAAACTCACACACACTTGCACACATACACACACACCCCTACACACAGAGTCTTGGGACACACCTGCTGCCTTCAAGCCCTCTCGCCTCACCCAGGCAAGCTCCAGACATGCCCCTGCCCCGTGGTTCCACTGGCCCCAGTGAGCTCTGATCACTGGCACCCCTCTATGTCACCACCTGGGCCATTTTCACACCCCCACAGGTCTCTCCATCTCCCTGTCCACCCTCCACACTTGGGCGAGTTATTGGCACAAATCTCAGATCTTACCGTGAGCCCTCCCCCGCCTGTTCAGGGAACCTGGACGACCCCGGAACCCCTCCCTGGGAAGGGCGGCTGGCAGGGATTCCAGGCAGCTCCAAGTCTGGCCCCTGCCGTCCTGCCTCCCGTCTCACCGTCCTGTCACCTTCGTCCCACCTCCCCAACCCTAGTCTCTTTCTAAAAATTATTTCTTTAAACGATGAAAAAAATCCCGCACCATAGATAGATGATAATATTAAACACCTGTGGATCCATGACTTGGATCTTTTTTTTTTTTTTTTTTTTGCATTTAAAACACCAAACCTTGCGGGTTAAGCTGGACTCCGTCATGTGCCCTGGCAGTGCGTCCCCTCTGCCCGTCCCTGTGAGCTCGGTGTCTCGCCCCAGTTTACCTCCCTACACTTTCACTACACTTGATGCTCATAAACGTGGCTTTTGGCGTGTGTGTTCATTAACAGATACATGGCATCTCATCGCACGTTTTATTAGGAAGATGCTCTTTCAAGCCTTTGCCTCATTTCTAGTCACTTTGCAGGGTGGGGAAGAACGGACTCCTCCTCATCCTGCACCCCGCTCCCGGCCCCCCCCCCCAAAAAAAAACAATCCCTTCTCAGAAGCCTTCCCTGGGCCACTCCGACTAACCTGGGCATTTCTGATCCTGGCTCCCACAGCTTTTTGGTTAGCCCACCAGAGCATTTAACCACAATTATCTGTCACCCCCTGGACCACAGCGCCCTGGGAGTGGAGGCTGTGTTGAACTTGGGACTGCAGCCGCACCTCACATCCCCCCAGCCCAGCACCTGGCTGCTGTTCCTTGCTGTATCGGGCACCAGCGTGACCAGGACACGGCTTCCCCCACTCCGTCTGGGAACTCTCCACACGCGCTCTCACTCAGTCGAGGCCCCCTCTCTGGCAAGGCCCCTGACCCCGGGGTTCGGCTGGGTGCAGGGTGGTGCAGCAGAGCCCCTGCTTCCTTCCTAAGTTCTGGGATCTCAGTACGTGCTGGGCATGCGACTGAGCTCAACAGAAACCCTGCACTCCTAGGCTCAGGCCAGCTTTCCCGGCAGGCGACATTTCACACATGCTGTCACAGCTCATTGCTGGGGGCATTAAGGACATTCTGTGTGGCCTCATGGGGCGAGGACTCTGGAAGCTTGTGCCTGGTTTCCTCCAGATTTTACCAACATGGCTTTTCCCTTTGCCGATTTTGCTCTGAATCCTTTCACTGTAATAAAGCTTGGTCACGGCTACACCTGTACCCGGAGCACGCTGAGCCGTCCTAGTCAATCACGATCCTGGTGTCTTGGGGACCCCGGCAGAGGTGCCCCTCCTTTGCTGCTACCCCGGCAGCGCTCACCACCGATGCAGTCACTGGTTGTGTGACTGTCCTTCTCATGCACTGGACTATGCAGGGCCTAGCAGGGGCCTGGCAAATGGCAGGGACAGTGATTGTGATGGGTAATGATTACTAATTCTTGCCTCTGCCAGAGCGGCATAAACACTGTTCTCGTATAATATCACTCAATCCTTACAACAGTCCAATCAAGATGTTGTATTATAATTGCCATCATTTTACAGGTGAGGAAACTGAGTCACAGAAAAGATAAGTAACTAGGACATAGTTTGCAGACGGTAGGTCCTGGCTGTTGGACTCTTAGGCTCTTAACCAGTATGCTACGTGGATAATTGGTTTTTTGAAAGAAAAATAAACATATTCTGGTATGGTGTATGTACCTAGGTCATGCGTGGTGTGCTCAAGGAATGTAAGTTAAATTGAATTCCAATCAGTGTTAAGTAAATTCAATGTCACACTCTACAAAGTCAAGCCTGACGCTGGTCAGAATAAAGTAATCATGACAAGCGCCTAAGGGACCTGCATTCTTTTGAAAGATTTAGAGATTCTACTTGTGATGGGGCTGACCAGATAATCTGGACAAGTTCTCTTGCTGAGGATGAATGCCAAAAAGAGCTGAACAAAATGATTATTAAATCTTCACAAAAGTTGCAGAGATTGCAAGATGGTGACGAACACAGGGCCAAGGTCTGGGAGAAGACACATCCTGAGGGGCGCCCCGCCTGGGGGGCTGCTTTCGCTGGGGCAGATGGGTCAACCCAGAGGAGGAGGCCGAACAGCTGGGAAGGACTTTCGATGGCCTGAAGCTATCAGAGGGACGAAGTCAGAGTTCATGGTTCAATGTGGTAAACCCCTCCACGCTTAGCGTTGGGACCCAAAAGGCTGCACTGGAGAAACAGGACTGAAAGGAAATGGAACCAGCCCAGACTGGTTATACAGACTGTGACCTGCAGTCAGGTTATAGTATTTAGATTGCCCAAGATATTTCAAGCCCTGACCTTGAAGTAAGATGACACCTTGGATTGCTAGAGGTCCTGTCATCTGGCAAAAGCAGAGGAAAAAAATCATCTTTGGAAGAAGAGAACATCATTGCTTATGTGAAAATATTTCTACAAACAAATGTGCAAATTTGAAATATAGTACACAAAACATAAACAGACACATGAAGAGACAAGACAACATGACCAAAGACCTACACAAACAATAGACATCAAAAACAAACCCACAGGTACTCAAGAGAGTAATTACAAGACAGAGTATAATTACAAGACGTAGACTTTAAAGTATTGATGCTTACTATGCTCATGAAGTTAAAAGCTACCCTTAAACCTTTAAGCAAGGAGCTGGAAATTATAAAAAGTAATACTCCTTAGTTTAAAAAGAACTGACTAGTAGTTCTAGAATTGAAAAATATTGCCCAATATTAAGAACTCAGGCCAGGCGCGGTGGCTCACGCCTGTAATCCTGGCACTCTGGGAGGCCAAGGCGGGTGGATCGCTCAAGGTCAGGAGTTCGAGACCAGCCTGAGCAAGAGTGAGACCCTGTCTCTACTAAAAATAGAAAGAAATTATCTGGCCAACTAAAAAATATATATAGAAAAAATTAGCCGGGCATGGTGGCGCATGCCTGTAGTCCCAGCTACTTGGGAGGCTGAGGCAGTAGGATCGCTTAAGCCCAGGAGTTTGAGGTTGCTGTGAGCTAGGCTGATGCCACGGCACTCACTCTAGCCCGGGCAACAAAGCGAGACTCTGTCTCAAAAAAAAAAAAAAGAAGAACTCAATGTACAGGTTTAATTGTAGTTTAGCTGAAGAGAGAATTAGTGTACTGAAAGACAGATAGAAGAAATTACCAGAAAAAAGCAAGGAGAGACTAAAGGTTGGAAAATATGAAGGAGAAGATAGTGGCCTAGAAGATACAATGAGAAGGTCCAACAAGTTTCACTGGAGTCCCTAGAGGAGAGAAGGGAGGGTATGGACAGAATAATATCTGAAGAGTTAATGAAATTTCTCACACTGATGAAAGAAATTTACAGATGAGGAAACTGAGGCTTATCCTGTAAATGTAAAAGAGAAGTCAAGTTAATGATTTACATGGAGGGCCCTGGCATTCAGGCTCCAGTGCCTAGAACTTTGATGCTACTCAGGTAAATATTTTTAAAAGAATAAATGAATGAATAGCCAGCATCTAGTAAATACAGGGTCACTTTTTGCTACATGAATAGCAGATAAAATAGTCTTTAAGAAAAAAAGCATTACTACACACAAAGGGGGTCACTTCCTAATGCTAAAAGGTTTAATTCACCAGAAAGATGAAAAAGTTTTAAATTTGTGTGCACTTAATATTATTACCTGAATCAATGCAATTCGCCAAGTTAACAGAGTAGAGGAGAAAAAGATGCTGATTACCTCAGAAGAAAAAAAGGCATTTTACAAAATTTAATTTCTATGCATGAGAAACACACTTAGCAAATTAGGAATGGAAAGAAAGTTCTTTAACTTGATTAAAGGAAACAAAGAAACCAAAAAAAAAAAAAAAAAAAAAAACCAGCTATAGCATACATTACATATACCTAATGGTGGAAACTACAAAACAATATTAAGAAAGATTAAATTAAAACCTGAATATATGTAGAGATATATTATACCATGTTTCTGGATTGGAGGACTTTATATTGTAAACATGTTAATCCTTCCCAAATTGACCTATAAATTCAAAATCCTAATCAATAACTATATAGGACATCAATTGAAGCCACATACTCTTTTACCCAACAATTCCACTCCTTGATATATGTCCAAGAGAAATGTGTGCACACAGCACAGACAAGAAAGCTCATGTCAGCCGCACATGCAACAGACGCCAAGGCCATCAACAGCAGGTGGATACGTGTGTAGTGATGTTTATACAATGGAACACCGAGGCCATGAGGAGCAATGAACCACAGCCTCATGCAACCACGTGGACGGAGCTCACGGAAGTAAAGTTGAGCAACAGAAGGCCGACATACATGCTGTATGATTCCACTTGTGTGAAGTTCAGAAACTGCCAAAGCTGCACACCAGTGTTCAGGGACGTGCTCTGCGGTGCACCACTGTCAATAAGGATCTGATTTCTGTACCAGCTGCAGAACGGCTCCCGGGAGTGGGGAGGACAGGACTGGGAAGTCACGGGCATTTCTGGGGTCCCAGCCACATTCTCTTTCTTGCTCTAGGTGGGTTTTATGGATGGGTTTTAATAATCATTTGTTAAAGTTTATGCTTTATCCATTTATTCCTATACATTTCACAATAAAAAACAGTTTAATAATACAGGAGTGATGGATATTTTTCCCCAGCCTCTGAAAAAAACCCAATTTCCTGCCGGAAGACAGGTGTTTTTTTTTTGTTTTTTTGTTTTTTTTCAGTTGAAAACCTTGAACTCCATCATTCTACAGCTGCAGTTGGGACACTAAGACAAACCTTTTTCTTTATTGTCCATGATTGTCAAACCACAAAAATATGGGTTTTTCAAATTAGAGAAAGGTTAACTCTGTAAAAGCTACATGGTCCATTAGTCCAGGCTCTTTCTAATAAAAAATGTGCCAGATCCTGTCGGCTCCCTGGAGAGAGTTGCGTCTGCGTTACTGTTGCGTACTCCGACAGGCCACAAAACACCTCGCTCCCACTTACGCTGGCACATGTCGCCTGGGAGATACTGATTTATTCTATGCCTGAAACAGAACCAGGATTAATGTGCATTATTGCTCTCTTAGTAGGTATAAAAGGATCAGGACAGCAGGCGACTCTGGGCGGAGGGGCTGGCCCCAGGCCTCACCCTAAGCTCAGGAGGATGTCCCCTTCCCCGCACACAGGGCACCCAGAGCCCAGGCAGGGGCACACCCCTCCGTCACAGCTTGCCCCTTCACTCCGCCTCTGTCTCTGCAGCCTGGTCCAGACCAGCTGCCTCCACAGGTTTCTTGCAGAGAAGTGACTTAGGACAGAGAATGTGCACATAGTCCAGAGCCTTTAAAAGCTTACTTAATATACCCAAGTCTCAGTTTTCTTATCTGTAAAAGGGGGCTGAGAATACCTGCTTTAAAGGCTGATTGTGAGGATTTGAAAGGATTTATGAATGGCTGGCACACAGCACACAGCAAGAGCTTAATAAACGCTAGCTGTTATCATCAGATAAAAGTGGGAAAAGTTGGTGTGTGGCTCTTAGTGCTGTCTATTGTTATTTTTATTCTAGGAACAAAGCATCTGGGGGAAGAGAGTAGGAAGGACTCCCTCTGGGCAGAGGCAGCTTGGTTCTGGTCTGTCTGCGGGTGAGCAGGGGGAGGGCGTTCCTGGCACAGCCACAGGGGTAAACACGGGCAGGTGGCCCAGTGGGGTGGAGTCCAGGGTGTCAAGGGAGACACAGGACTAGCAGGGGGCCAGCACCATATTGGCGGCCCAGATGCCTCACTGGGGAGTGGAGGCCTGGAGTACTGAGGTTCAGGTGAGGCATGGATGTGGCCAGGTGTGATGATGCACTCGCAAAGGCGGGCTGTGACTGAGTGGGTGGAATGGATCCTGCCAGGATGCCATGGACATGCCCAGCCCTGGGAAGTCTTTTGTTCCTCATCACAGGAACCGAAAATGCCCCTCATAAGGACCATAGCCTGGTTGTTTTGAAGATGCATATTTAATGACTTCACAGTAAGGTGTGCTCGGGTTCCCATGAGAGGACACTCCTCGAGCGCACAGGTTGAGCTTGGGTCTCTTAAACACGGGAAGTGGGCAGGACCAAGGGTCAGCAGCCCCAGCACCTGCTGGCTCTGGGCCACTGGGCAGCAGCATGGCCATGGACCGACTCCCTTCGTCTCTGGGCCTCTGACCTCAACAAAGGGGGAAAAGGATGCCTGTGCCATGAACTTGCAGACGCTGGGAAATTGCACAATACACCGGGGCAGCTTGCCACACTGCCTCCAGTGCTTTCTCTCTCCCCGTACCCACGCCCTGTGCAGCGTAACTTTGCAGGCCTTCTCCCGGTGAGTGCAGAGTACTCCCCTGGCCCTTGACTCTGGGTTCAGCCATGCGACTTGTTCTGGCTGACAGAATGTGGTGGATGGCAGCAAAGTGTGCTGCTTGGGAGGCACACTCCTGCCTCTGCCACTGCTATGAGAAGAACATGCCCAGGCTAGCCCACTGGCCTTAGAGGAAGATGAGACACACATGGAACAAGGCCAGCTCATGTTAATCAAGTCCAGCCCGGATCAGCCAACACTGGCCATGGCACAGAAGTTGAGAATAAATCTGTTATTTTCAGCGACCGGGTTTTGAGGTGTTTCGTTACACTGCATGATTGTGGTCACAGTTACATGGTACAACACTAGAGGGAAGGGGTCTTAAAAGTGAAAACTCTAGCATAAGTATGTGTCTTGTCCTCATAGCATTCATAGGTTCATTCTGCAAACGTCGCTTGAGCACCTCCTATGGGCCAGGCTCTGCACCAGGGACAGTGTGGTGGACAGTGCGGTGAATGAAGCAGGCATGGACCCAGACCTGAGGGAGTTCCCAGCCTAGCAGGGGTTAGACATTGCACAAGTGCTCGCCATAGGCTGTGACAAGTCTCATGACAGGAAGAATGGAAGCCCTAGGTAGACTGGTCTGGGAAAGGTCAGAGAAGGGCTCCCTGAAGAAGTAACATTTCAGCTGAGACCCAAAGAATGAGAATAAGCTGGCTGGGCAAAGCCAAGGGAATGATAGGAAGAGAGTTTCAGACAGTGGAAGAATATGTGCAAAGGCACTGGGTTAGGAGGGACCAGGGTACCTTTAGGGAACTGAGAGATATCTGAGGTTAATTGAAAGGCAGAGAGCAAGCAACAGGACTCTAGAAGGGGTGACGAGTGGGCCAGGCTATGTGGGCCTTATGGGTTAGGTCAGGTGGGACTTCTGGGTCAGGTTGGGTAGGTCTCCTGGACAAGGCTGGGTAGCCTCTTGGGCCATGTTAGGTGGGTCTTGTGGGCCAGCTTGGGTGGGAGCTCCCTGGGCCAGGTCAGGAAGGCCTTGTGGCCAGACAGAGGATAGTTTGTGGACAGGCTAGATGGACAGGCTAGACTAAGCTAGGTAGGTGGTCACTGTGGGCCAGATTAAGGATATGTTAGACTTTATTCTGAGAGCTATGGGTAGAATTTTTGGGTGTTAAGTAGGTTCTTTCATATGGTCAAGAACTTATAAGGAAAGTAGCCAAGAATTCCTGGATCAGAGAGGTTAAGTGATATGGACTAGGCCACACAGCTGGTATGCAGCTGAAATTGGCCCACAACCTGGTCTGTCTGATTCTTGGATTACTCTTCTTTCCTTTCCACCTCTTTGCAGAGAAGTGAGGGAGATGTGAAAACTACTAAAAGGAAAGAAGGGTAGCATGTGATACCATAAGAGTACTGGTGAGTTTTACTTCTGCAAATAAAGAAAACATAAATTAATTATCCCAGTAGTTTTATTAAATTAAAATAAAAAGTAGACAAAAAAATACACTGGGGAAATGACACCCTATTTAATAAATGGTGCTAGGAAAATTGGATAGCCATGTGCAGAAGAATGAAATTGGATTCCTATCTCTCACCATATTTAAAAATTAATTCAAGATGGTTAAAAGACATAAATGTAAGACTTGAAACCATAAAAATGATAGAAGAAAACCTAGGAAAAACTCTTCTGGACATTGGCTTGGCAAAGAATTTATGACTATGGCTCCAAAATCAAATGCAACAAAAACAAAAATAAATGGGGCTTAATTAAAATAAAAAGCTTCTGCACAAACAAAAGAAATAATCAACAGAGTAAATAGATAATTTAGAGAATGGGAGAAAATATTTGCAAACTATGTATCCGATAAAGGACTAATATGAAGAATCTACAAGGAACTCAAACAACTCAGCAAGAAATAAAACCAAATAACCACATTAAAAAGTGGGCAAATGATATGAACAGACATTTTTCAAAAGAAGATATACAAATGGCCAGCAAACATATGAAAAAATGCTCAACATCCTTAATTATTAGAGAAATGCAAATTAAAACCACAGTGAGATACCACCTTACTCCAGTCAGTATCGCCATTATTATAAAGTCAAAAAACAGTACGTGTGGGTATGGATGTGGTAAAAAGAGAACATTTATACACTGTTGGTGGGAATGTAAATTAGTACAACCTCTATGGAAAACACTATGGAGATTTCTACAAGAATTAAAAGTAGACCCAGCAATCCCACTACTGGGTATCTCCCCAAAGGAAAAGAAGTCATTGTATCAAAAAGTTACCTGCACCTTGTATGCTTATTGCAGCACAATTCACAACAGCAAAGATACGGAATCAACCTAAGTGTCCATCAGCTGTTCAGTGGATAAGCAAAGTGTGGTGTATATATGCCAAGGAATACTACTCTGCCATAAGAAAAATCCAAATAATGTCTTTTTCAGCAACTTGGGTGGAATTGAAGGCCATTATCCTAAGTGAAGTATCTTAGGGATAGAAAATCAAATACCTCACGTTCTAACTTATAAGTGGGAGCTAAGCTATGGGTATGTGTTGTCACACAGAGTGGAATAATATTCACTGGAGATGCCAAAGGTGGGAGGCTGGGTGAGGGGAGAGGGAGGAAAAGTTACCTAATGGGAACAAAGTACACTACTCAGGTGGGTGCACTAAAAGCCCAGACTGTCCCACTATACAATGTATCCATATAACAAAACTGCACTTGTACCCCTACATCTGTCCAAATAAAAAATAAATAGAAGCCATTTTCCCTTAGTCTGCTACTATAAAGGTATATCCCAGACTACTTTTTCAGTCTCTGCATCCTTGGTGATGCTTTGTCTCCCCTTAGCCCTAAGAGAGGACCGTGGAAACTCACTCGCCCTCTATAGCACGTGTGGACCCTGCCTTCCAGACATGTGGGCACATGGAAAGAAAGAGTATCTGTTGTTTCTTTCTCAAGATTGGCTTCATACAGATTACTGCCCAGAAATCAGTGTTTTCATGTTTTTTCAAGAACTGATTTCTTTTGCTCTTTGGAAATTTACCGGTTCTCTCTGTAACAGGCAGGATAGCAGCCCCCAAGAGATGTCCACATGCTACTCCCTGGAACCTTTGAGAATGTGAGCTGACATGGGCAGAGAGGCTTGGCAGATAGGACTGAGTTAAGGATCCTGAGAAGGGAGGTCACCCTGGTGGGCCCAATGTCCTCACAGCGTCCTTATATGCGAGAGAGGCAGGAGGGTCAGAGTCAGAGGAGGGGATGTGAGGATGGAAACAAAGGCAGGAGTGACGCCCTTGGTGGCCACGGAGAGGGAACCGATTTTGCCCTAGAGCCTCCAGGAGGAACCAGCCCTGCCGACACCTTGACTTTAGGCCAGTGTGACCCACAACAAACTTTTCACCTCCAGAACAGAAACATAATAACTCTGTGTTGCTTTAGGCAACTAAGTAAGTGGTAATTAGGTAGAGCAGCAATAGGAAACTAATACATTATCTTCAGAATGCCAATAATTTAGTTGATTGATATATTAACTAATTGGCTCATTTATCAATCCATATTGATTGCCTAGAGTGTGCCATCCCCTGGGGTCTAGCAGAGAAAGGGACAAGCCTCCGCCCTCCACTGAGGACCACTCGCTCCTTCCTTCTCCTCATCCAGCAAGTCCCTGCTCCCACCTGAGTGCTGTGAACACTGAGCCTGGCTCGAGGCTCGCCAGCCGAGCGAGTGACCTTGAACAACACTTTAAACTTCCACTGCTGTGCAGCAAATAGTTAACTTTGACCAAAGAGGGGTCGGGCTTTTACCCTTGGCTTCTGGGAGGTGACCTCTAAGTCCCTGGAATTTTCAGCCTGATTGGAGTGTCTTTACTCACCCGGAGGCCGGGAGCCCTGCAGACAGTCTCCGCACTGACAGTGGGATTCACGGAGCGGCCTTGGGAAACGGCACAGCAGCTTGACCTCTGCAGGGCTGGAGGCTCAGGTAGTGGCGTGGGTGGTCAGCCATGCCGATATGGCTGAACCCCAACAAAACCCTGGACACCAGGGCCCTGGGGAGCTTCCCTGTGTGCCCAGTCAGACATCACTGCCAGGAGGAGTGAGCGCTGTCCCAGACTCCACTGGAGAGGACAGCGGAAAGCCCCGTGCAGGGGCTCTGCCCCTCTGCCCCCTCTCTTGGCTGGTTTTAATCTTCACCCTTGACTGTGATCGGCCCAGCCACGACCACAGCAGCTGTCAGCGCGTCCTATGAGTTCTCCTAGTGACTTAAAGGACCAGAGGGTGGTCTTGGGCACTGCTCTCAGGCACTTCCTAAATGCCTGTTGTTACTACCACTGTGTTCTTCAAGCACAGAGTTCAATTTTTTTGCCTCCTTTTTCTCAGCCCTACCTTCCTGTGAGCCTGCAGCTGCGAGGCCCCAGCGCCACAAGGCTGCGATCTCACCACCTTCTCCCGGGAGCCGTTCAAGAGAAACAGTCCGACAGGAAATCCGAACAGACAGGCAGGTCTGCGCGGCCCCTGGGAAGCGATAGCAGCAGACTCCGCGTGGAGCCCTGTCATCTCAGGATGGCTCTGGGCTCGCTGCAAGCCTCTTCCTGAGGAGCCAAGCCGCAGAGCTCACGCCAGGTGCTGGCATCCACCTGGGTCCACCGAGAACGCACTGTCTCTCTAGAAGCCAAGAGTCAGTGGGCATTTAGAAAAATGCACTTTTCTCTGCAGTGCTGAGAACCATTAGGTGACAATCAAATTGATCTCACTGCCACCGTCCCTGCAATATTGTGATTGGTGTCAGGCCTAAAGAAAGGGTAAAATTATGTCTCTCTGTGACTGGGCCCAGTAACAGGACGCCAGACAGCAAGGCAAAGCGCCTTGTGAGCACGCTCTGTGCACAGATGCCTTCCTAGATGATGACAGAGAACAACGATGACGACAATGACACATTCTCAGTGCCCACTGTGTGCCTGACACTCTTCTCTGTGCTTTACAGGGTGATCTTATTTAAACCTCTTAGTAGCCATAGGAACGCAGCCTCTTGCCCCGCCTCAGCGGAGGAGGAGGCAGGGATGCTGACCATCCAAGCAGTCCCAAGTCCCTAGGCTTTCTCACTGCCTTGTCACACCACCCTCATGCAGGCCCCCCAGGTCTCCTGTGTGGTTCACTGTGATGCCTCCTGCCAGGGCTCTCTGCCTCCACCTCTGCCCCCACAGTCTGCTTTCTGCATGGCAACCAGAGGGATCTTTGTAAAACATAAAGCAAGCCACTTCTCTACTCAAAACATGCTGGTGATTTCCCGTCTTGCTCAGAAGCAAATGCAAACATCCTGGGATGGTCTGCAAACACTCCCAGGCAAGGCTCTCTGGCCTCAGTCCCCACCTACCCACCCCTTCCTCCTGGCCCCCTTGCTGCCCGCACACTGGCCTTCTTGCTGCTGTTGCTGCTGCTGCTGCTGCTGCAACCCCGAGCATGCTCCTGTCTCTTGAGCTTTATAAACACAAGCACTTTAATTGTATGGTTTGCAGCCGAGTCCTTCGCTGCGAACCCTGTGCTGCACAAAACAGTGCTCCATAGCACGTGTTGAATGAATGAATGAATGAATGAATGAAGAAACTCTCCTGAGGTCACTGGTTTAGCCAGTGAATAAGTAGATTCATGCTCAGGACCTCAGACCCAGATCTGGACTTACCCCCGCGGAGCTCAGAGCCTCCTGCCAGCCGCGCTCCTGTGGCAGGGAGGGATTTCCTGAGCCCCCACCCTGTGCCAGCCCCGGGCCTCAGACCTGCCCTCCCATGCTGGGTGCTGCCGTGAAGGTGGGAGGCTCCTGTCTCCATTCCACGGAGACAGACCGGAGCTCAGCACAGGGCGGGCTCTGCCCAGGGATGCCCAGCCCGGAAGGCACAGCCAGCATCCCGGTCCGCAGCAGGGGGCTTCAGCCTCCTCCTTTTGGGATATCAAGTAAAGCAGCTTCCATTAACCAAAGGCAATGATTTCCAAATTAAGGCATGTAACATAAACCAAGCCACCTGGAACTTAAGGGTTTGAGATGAAATGACAGAGTAAATCTAAGGAAATACCCCTGGACTAATTCAGAGAAACAAGCAACCTGGGCCTCTGGCCACTTCCCTTAAAGACACCCCGGCAGACGCAGAGAACTATGCTCACCTCCACTCGCCCCTTGACGCCCTCGTACGCAGTGCATGTCCTGTACCTCCTCCTGAACCATCACCCTCCGTCGCACCTGACAGCCTCTCGACAGCAGACAAAAGGGCCATCTTCCCTTCCTTGGCCCAAGCTCTCATGGGCCCAGCAACTAGCCCCATGCACAGAACAACCAAATCATGACATCCTAAGGACATGGCTGGGACACAAGAGGCCGTGGTCACTTCTGCATCTTCGACAAACCTTCACTGAAACTGACACATTCACCGGCACCCACTGAGGTTGGCACTTGCCCACGCGTGGCTCTGTGTACCCCCTGCAGCAGTAACTGCCAGGGGCTCGTCACTGCTCTGTGGAGGAGAGCGGGATTCAGCTGGTCAAGAGCTGAGATCCACAGCCCAGCTCAGGTGGGAAGTGTCAGCCTGCTGGAAACCGTCCCCTCCCAGAGGTGAGCCCAGGTGCGCCCAGGGGGGGTGGGCACGAATAGCAACTCCCCACCGGGATGGTAGCTCCCTCTTCTCCAAGACAGTGGTTCTCCATTTTTGCTGTGTGTCAGAATGTCACCAAGACTGAAGACACTGAGCCATTGGTTAGATAACTCGCTTCAGGTCACACACCCAGTAAACGGCCTGGCTGAGAGCTGAGCCCGGGTGTCCAGCTGCAGAGCTGGTCTTCCCACCGCTACGCTACACACCCGCACTGGACTGACATGAGAAAGACTTTATTTTAAACCCCATCTTCAATGCTTGCTGGCTGTGTCGAACTTGAGTAAGATACTTGGGCCAGCACAGAGAGGTTATATAACCAGCCCAAGGTCACACAGCACTCAGAGGGAGACTGGAACTCAGTTTCCTCACTCCCAACCAGGGATTTGAGTCTTGACTCCTCAGGGGACAAAGTTGTTCCTTTCCTGCCTGGGGGGCCTGGGACTTTGATAAATTGAGTCCCACTCTGCGCATTTCTAAAGGAAACTCCTCCTAATTATTCATCTCTGAGGAAAGGAAAATGGAGTGTCTGCTTCATGGGCCTCTACTGAAGATTAAATGATCAGATACTCAGAAAGCTCTTAAAACCGCGGCTGGCCCTGAATAGCGACTGGTTCGTGTTGTTTTCCCCGGCTGCCACGACAAAGCACCACAAACTGAGTGGCTTAGAGCAACAGAAACCGACTCAGTCCCAGTTTTGGAGGCGGGAAGTGTGAAAGCGAGGTGCTGGCAGGGCCACGCGCCTTCTGCAGGCTCTAGGGAGGCCCCTCCTTTCCTCTTCTGGGTTCCTTGGCTCGTGGCCACATCACTTGAGTCTCTGCAGCCACTGTCACGTGACTTCCTCCCTGCGTCTGTCTCTCGTGGCCTTCATGTCAGGACACCAGTCGCTGGGCTTAGGGCCCACCCTTATCCAGCGTGACCTCTTCTTAACTGTTTAGTCACATTCTGAGTTGCCAGGTAGACATGAAATCCTGGGGGACTGGTGTTTGCCCTAAATTGTGTTCCCCCTAAATTCTCACATTGACACCCTAACCCCCAATGTGACTGCATTTGTCTACAGGGCCTCTAAGGAGATACAGTTAAGTGAGGTCATCAGGGTGGGGCCCTGATGTGGTAGAACTGGCGTCCCTGTAAGAAGAGGGATAGACAGCTGTGTGCCCCGCACTCTGCCAAGCGCAGCGCGGAGGCCACGTGAGGCCACGGAGCAGGCAGCTGTCTGCGAGCCAGGAAGACAGGCCACACCAGCAATCAACTCTGCTGGCACCGTGCTCTACACACCCGGCCTCCAGAGTGGCGAGAAAATACATTCCTGTCGTTTAATCCACCGTCGGTGGTATTTTGTTCCGGCAGCCCTAACAAATACAGACACTATTCAACTCGGTACAACCGCCGGCATGGCGACGGTTTGCACTTCCTGCCTTGGCACGTGTTTCTCCCTGCCTGGAACGCGTCTGACCCCTTGTCTACTTGGGCCCGTCTCCTCCAAAGCTTGACTCGGCATGACTGCCGCCCGTCACTGCACCGTGCCCCTGGGGTCCCTGCCCTGCTTCTTTGGACTCATGAGCAGGGATGTTACAACGGGAGCCAACGTGGACGGGGCATGTCCCGAGTGCCAGAGGCTGTCTCGGGGCCTCACACGCATTCAGTCCTCAAGACACCACCATGAAGAAGGACTGTCACTGTGCCCATTTCACAGGTGGGGAAACTGAGCTAGAGGCCAAGTGGTGTTCTTGTGGCCACACGGCGAGGAAGGGGAAGAGCCAGGAAACAGATCCAGGCACTTGGGGTCCAGGGTCCACCCCCCTCTGTGGCACTACCTACCACCCTGGTGTTTGTCAACTCCTGTGCAGCCACAAGGCCAGGCTTCCGCCTTCCTGCCAGCTGTAAGTGCTGCCTGCGGCAGGGACTCTGTCTTGCTCAGCATCCTGTCCCAGTGGCCCCCGCCCCTTTGGAGGGCTCAGGTGTGCTCTCCTGTTCTCTCTAGAGCCAGCCTGTAGGGCAAGCGCGGCAGGCTTCACCTCCCCATTCCAGACTTGCACAAGGTTGCACAGGGAGAAAGAGGTGGTGCTGGCATGTGAACCCAGGCCTCTGACTCCAAGCCCAGGGCTCCTTCCTAATCACCACTCTGCACAGATGACACCTCCGAATGCTGGGCCTGTTTCTCTTTCTGGGAGAACTGACTTCCAGAGACCTTTGCCTACAGGGACATTTGGAGGTGAGAGTCCGGGTACCCCAGAAATGGCAGCTGCCTCAGATAGGGCCCTGGCTAACTTCGCTGGTCTCTGATGGGGACAGGGAGGACCCCATGAAGGGGATGTGGCCTGTCTGGGTCATCCGACAATGAGTGCTGGGGTAGGAACTAGCCTGGCTCTGGGGTCCCTGGTCAGGAGGATGTCGGGGGTGAGGGTCCCCCATACATGCAGACCTGGAGGTGTCTCCGCCACTCCTGGGGAGGCCACGTACCTGACAGAGTGCAGCCAGGGCTTCCGTGGTTCTGATGTCCTCCTCCAACTCCAGGTCCCACAGAGTCAGTCTCTGCCTCTCCAGGACCTCGTGGAAAGCCTGTGAGTAAAACAGGAGCTGAGTCTAGTGGAAAAATGCAGGGTTTCTTTCCAGAAAATTCTCCCCAACCGACCCCTGCCCCTCAGATCAGAAAGAGGGATGTTCAGCCCTGTGCTGCACGTAAGGAAACTGAGCCACGGGGCTGTCACGTGGCTCTCACAGTGCGGCCAGCACCTGCAAACCTCATTTCCAGAAAAACCACAGACTGTGCTTTTGTTCAACCCAGTGTGAGTAGGGCCACTGGGTCACCCTGTCACCCCTCTGTCCTGGCCACCAGCTGCCCAGTCATCATTTTCTGACTTAAGCGGAGGAGCCCCACAGGGGTCATCAGAGGCCCCCACAGCCAGAGCGGCAGACCCCTCAGGAAGGAGCCCGGGGAAAGCCACGTGGGGACATGTCTCAGCCAGGTCTTTAAGGACAAGCAAGCATTCCCTGGAGGGAGGCGGGAGCCAGGCTCAAGGAGCAGCAGCTGCAAAGACAGGGGAAGGACCCTGCCTGGCCTCTGGGGTCCCATGGCCCGGAGGTGAGATGAGAGGGTGGGCAGGGAGCAAAGGGAGGGCCTGCGTGTGCCAGAGAGCTCGGGGTCCACCCGCCATCTGCCCGCGCACGCAGCCAGTCCTTCCTTCTTTGCTGGCTCACTTCGTCCCAGGTGCATTCGTTCCACACACCACTGACAGCGGTGTCCTCAGCACCAGCATGTGCCTGGCCTATGCTGAGGCCCTGGGACACAGAGGTCACCCCAGACTCACACTGAGCAACCTGATGACAAGGACAGGGGCCCAGAAATCTCAGAGTGACAATAAGCTGAATAATCTGTCTTCCTCATTGCAAAGGGACAGCCCCCCACCCCTTTGTGGCAAGCGCAGCAGCCCCAGGTGAGGGCCCTGCAAGGTGCTCCCTGGGTGACGGACAGCTGGACCAGGGATCTAGAGGCTTCTCCTCTGTTGGCTTCTTAATGGAGTGCTGCTGCCGCCATCAGGAGGGCCCTGGGACCGACACTCTGGGCTGAGGCTGGACCCAGACACGGTCCCACTGTCCCCCCCCGGCAGAGCTGAGATGCACCAGGTGCTAACGCAGGACAGAAGGACCGTGGCTACATAGTCTCACTGAATCCTATGACACAGGCGCTATCATGCCCATTTCGCAGAAGAGAAAGCTGAGGGCCAGAAGGTTAAGCCACATGCCCAAGGTCACTCAGCTATTCAGAAGCAGAGTCAGCACCCAGACCCAGGTGTGCTGGCCCCTGCGCCCAGCACTTAATCCCCATGCAAGAGGGTCACGGATGAGCAGTCCCTCCCCAGTCCCCTGCCTGTTACCGGGGGCAAATATGAAGAGCAGAATCAGAGTTCTGTTTTCTCCCTCTAAGAACTGGCAAGCCTGGGCCTTTCCAGCCTGTGCTGGCATCGCTGAGTCCCCTTCCCTCCAGGAGGGTGACATCTTGCTTCCTGTCCTCCTGCAGGTCTCTTTGGCCCATTCCCAGGCAAGACCACTGGCATCTTCCAGCCCGGCCACCTCCTGGTCCTGCCCACTCGACCCCACACACAGGGCTGAGGCGGCCTTGCAGCCAACCCACAAGTGGGCTGTCCCTGGGTGCGTGGGTCTGCCTTACTCTTGGGGACATGCTTGTCCTCTCTGGCCCACACGACACTCCCTTTGCACCTGGCATGTGTTGCCCTCCATGGAGCCCCTGTGCTCTGCTGAGCTGTCTCCCCTCCTCTTCCCAGCAGCCCTGTGAGGGCGGCGTGACTCTCACCACTAGTTTGCAGACCAGGAAGCTGGGGGCTCAGGGGTTAGGGGACTGGGCTATGGTCACTGGGCTGACACTGGGAGGCAGGGAGCTGACCTCATGCACGGGGACTGAGCCACCACCCGGCCCACCCCGTGTGCGCTCTAAGACTAGGGGTGTGGATCACCTTGAGGAACTTCTCCGGGTCAGTGGTCAGCTGGGCCTCCACCAGGAGGCTTCTCTGCTCCTCCTTTTGGGCCAGCATGAGCTTTGCCATCCCCTCTGCCCGGTGAGCCAGAGACGCCTGGACCAGGTCTTTGCCTTGCTGGACAAACTCTGAAATTGAAAGAAGCCACAGGACAGGAGGTGACTCTCCTAGCAAGACTTTCAGTGGGACTCGCGTGTGCTCTCCTGCCCAGGGGCTGAGGAGGCTGGTGCCTGCCCTGCA
The DNA here is from genome assembly GCA_028533085.1 of Varecia variegata. Taxonomy (NCBI): domain Eukaryota; kingdom Metazoa; phylum Chordata; class Mammalia; order Primates; family Lemuridae; genus Varecia; species Varecia variegata. The sequence goes on along the minus strand of CM052436.1, from coordinate 164,109,944 downwards.
GGTGACATACCTGGGTCTTCTGTAACAGTGTGACCTTGACTAAGTCCCAGATGCCCTCTGAGTCGAGCCGTACCAGGGTCGGCCCCAGGGCAGGGGTGTGTGTGGGACACGCACCCGGCTCAGCCACACGGGGCTCCCTTCCTGCCCACGACCCCTCGCCCACCCTTTAGCTGAGCAGGCCATGGGGCTCTGGCAGCACCAAGGCTGCCGCCGGGTGACACAAGTCCCTTCTGGCCTTTTCTGTGTTAATTTCTAGTGGGAGACCGGCCACTCTCCTCTGCCTCTCTGCATGTTCCAGGTGGCTTTGCTGCAGGACGTAGGGGCTCCGCGGGCCTGAATCCCTGGCGAGCCCACGGAGCAGGTGGCTCCCGCCCTTGGCAGTGGCCGTCACTGAGCCTGCAGTACGGAGCAGGGAAGTGAGGCCCAGAGAAGTGAGTGAGTGGGCCAGTCCGCAGGGCGGCAGCGGGAGGGCAGCCGTGCCAGGCGTCATGGGCGTGCTGCTCCAGTCCCCTGGCCCTGCCAGTGCCGCCCCGGCCCAGGCGTCCCGGCCCACGCTGCCAGCTTACCCCTGCCGAAGCGCTCTGCCTCCTGCCAGAAGGCCTTGTGCTGCCGGGTCAGCAGCTCCTCCTTCTGCCGCCCGGACAGCCTCTCCTCCGTCAGCTGCTCCAGGCCGCGGGAGACGGCGGCCAGGCGGCACCTGGTCTCCTCCTGGATCTGCAGCCGCAGGGACTCGATCGCTTTTGCCATGTGTGCCCGCCCCATCGTCCTCTCCAGGGTGTCCTGCCGGGAGGAACACACGGGACCATGGCTGGGGCATCCAAGGCCAGTCCGCCACCAGGGACTGTTAACTGACGGCGCGGACGAGGCCGCGGGATCCAGCCCCGGAGCACAGAACAGTGAACTCTCCTTCTGAGAGCTCCGTGTCCGCCCCTCAGGTGGGATAATAACGCCTCTCCCAGGGTGCCGCAGGCTGACACTGGGTCACACACGCAAGGCGCTTAGTCCCCTGTGAGCATCACACAGAGGGCCGCCCCTGTGGGCGGGAATCCAACATACGCGTAAGCAAGAGGGAAGGAAATCCGCCTTCTTGTCGTCCCTCCCCTGCCAATCTGGCCCCTCGGCCTCCCAGCCCGGGAGAGGACACACAGGAGCAGCCAGCAAAGTGACCGCAGTGCTTGGCTGTCAAGCCTCGGAGCTGACTCCCGGACACGCACGAGATTTTCAAGGGAATGGCTGGCTTTGAGAGCAACTTCCCGGCAGGAAGGTTCCAGAGCAGGCCCTCCCGCCCGCTGGGTCCTGGTGGCAAACCAGGAAGCTTGGGGCCCAGGCTCAGCGATGTCATCTCATGGACACGACTCCTGCATAAGGTGGGAGGAGATGTCGAGCGGAGGCACCGGGGGCCTGAGTGGACGGAGTGGCGGGGCCTTAGCACCCCCCTTGGCACAGAACACCCAGCTCCGGCCTGGTCACCTCTGTCCTGCACCGCAGCCAGGGCCGATCCTACTCGCAGCCTCCGCCCTCCCCGTATGCTCTGCCTGTGCACGGCAGACGGGCCCTTCAGAGGCGCTGACACTCTGTCCATCAGCCCCGAGCCCTCAGGTGAAGCCCAAGCCCCTGGGCACAGCGCACCAGGGCCTTCGGGGCGTTGTCCCACACACCCGCCTGCTCCTTGCCTCCCAGCTTCTGCATGCGCAGGCCCCCTCCCAGGACACCTCTCTGCCTCCTCTCGCTCCTCTGCCTCGCCAAGTCCTGCTGAGCCACGTGGGCTCTGGTGCCCTTCCCTGCGTGTCCCCGTGCTCACAGGCCCCTCCTCCAAGCTGCATGGTGCCAGTGCTTCTGTCTTTGGGAGCTGATTGCAAGGGACAGTCCCAGGCTGGACTGAGAGCCCTAAGGGCAAGGACTGTGCCTGAGTCACCCGCGTGCCCTGCCCAGCCCTGGGCCTCCCTGGTCTGCGTTCTAGCAGCGTGAGCCCTGGGCAAGAACAATCCCCAATTACGGACGGGGATGCTGAAGTTTCCTGCAGAAGGCCCACCCTTGCTCTGAGCCCACCTCTCCTCCGAGTCAACAAGCCCGACCATCTCAGCGCCTGTGACCCCAGAGGGCGCGAGAGGACAAGTGGAGGTGCCGGGTGGGGTGGGCAGGGTGGCTGCGGAGGGCAGGGTTGCAGCCACCTCCAGGGAAGCAGAGGATGTTTGGACCCAACGCAGGCCTGCTGGGCTCAGCAGTGAGGGTGCAATCTAGGGCCTGTGTTCAAGGAGGGTGGCAGTGGAGGAGGTACCCACAAATGAGGGACATGGGAAGGGGGCAGGGTGGGCCACCTTGCTGGAGGGCAGCAGAGTCCCCGACGAGCCAGGCTCGGGCTTGGTTCCAGCCTCCAGAGCTCCGCCACCTGGGTACGGGCTCCTCACCTGATCGGATGCACAGATATGATGTGAAGACGAATAAGTTAAAATACATAAAACGTTTAGAATAGGGGCCAGGGCACAGGGATTGCTCCGTGAATGTCAGCTGTTCCCATCACTACCAACATCTCTCTTTCCTAGATCTCCAGAGACTAAATCTGATGACCTCCAGGTCCCTTTTAAGGGTGCTTCCAGTTTTGATATTCAGGGATGCTATGTGACACCTTTCATGTCCAACCACCCAGGCCAGAAAGATCCTGTGCTGTCCCGAGAATTTATCAGAACATGGCATCTCAGAACACAGAGTTAATCTGTTCTGAGATACCATGTTCTGAGACATGGAAGCTACATTTCCCCGCTTCGGTACACAGGATGCAGGCAGAACGGATCCCTCTCTGCATAGACTGTAGGCCCTGCACCCTTCCTTGCAACCATTTGCTCTCATGTCTGTTTTGCCTGCTGACATGTGGCCTGCAAGACTGTGCTGACTAACACATACTGAGCACTCCCTATGTGCCAGGCTCTGTTCTAAGGACTTGACATATCATCAACTCTTTAACACTCTCCACTACCCTGTGAGACAGCAGGTGCATTATGGTCCCCATTTCACAGATGATGAAGCTGAGTCTCAGAGAGGTTAAGTAACCTGCCCAAGATCACACAGCTAGTAAGTGGTAGGACCACAGCAGGAGCTCAGGTTTCTTCCTCGAGTCTCCAATCTTAACCTCTGCCATCCTGTTTCCATTAACAGCATGTGGCACATAGGAGGTGCTCATTAAATGTCGGCTGCAGGACAGTTGTGCTCTTAAATGGGATAACCCCTTTCCTTCTTCCTATTTGGAAGTTACTGGTTGATACTCTGGCCAGAGTCAGCTAAGGATGGATTTTCTTTTTTTTTTTTCTGCATCAATACCCTGTTGACAGCAAAAGGAAAAAGAAGAAAAGAAAAAAGTCTTTCACTTTTGATGAGCCTTACTGTGGGTCAGAAGCTCTTATCAAATTAAAATCCAGTTCAAAGGGGATTGGGTGGCAAACCAGGAAGCTTGGGGCCCAGGCTCAGCGATGTCATCAGGCAGGATTAGCGGGCTTTTTATCTGTGTGCTATGAAAAGGAGACCATATGTGTATATGATGAGAAAAAGCACACAACGTTCTCAAAGAACTGTGTGTATGGTGGGGGGGGGGGTCTTGTTAAAATGCAGACTGTCACTGGGAGGGGTGGGTGAGGCTCTGCATCTCTGAGCAGCTCCCAGAACGGCCAATGCTGCGGTCTGTGCACCGCCCTGGAGAGGCGTAGTGTGGAGGAGCAGCGGGGCCTGCTGGGCTCGGCTTCTCCACGGGTCTCAGGAGCTGGGTCTCTGCTGAGGGCAGGGTGGCCACCGGAAGGTTCTGAGCTGGGCTGTCCCTGGGCTGGTGCACAGGACAGGGAACTGTGTGCGGAACACCCTCATGGGCCTCATACACACTGGCCTTGCACACACAGGATAAGCCCAAAGTCTGAACAGAGAAACCCATGGTGACCAGGCTGTTAGCAGTAACTCAGCATCTACCTGGGCCCTGTCTATGCAACTCTTAGGACCACTATTTTATAACTAGAATAGTAGAAGTTCGGAGAGATTAAGTAATGTGTCCAAGATCACACAGCTCCAAGCAGCAGAGCCCAGATTCAAAGCCGGAGTCAGACTCCTCCAGGCCAGTGGCTTGCACCCCTGGCCTTCTATCACAATCGTCTGGGGAGTTTTAAAACCCACGATGCCAGGACTTTGGCTCCAGACCACTCTGATTGGAATTTCAGGGGTGAGACCCAGGCACTGGCATTTTTTAAAACTCCCCAGGTGACACACGGGGCAGTCAGGAGAGCAAACCGAGGCTCCATCTACACTGTCAACCGGGCGCTCAGCATTGTCATCTGGGAGCTCCAGAAACCCCAGTGCCTGGGTTGCACCCCAGCCTGGTTAAGCCAGAATCTCTGGGGTAGGGACTCATCTGGGGCCCAAGGATCATACTTCTTAAAGCTCCTCAGATAATTTCAATGTGTAATTTCAGGTTTGAGACCAAGGGCGCTAGGCTGCAGGAATGCCGAGCTGGCCAGAAGCCCCACTTGCTGGGTGGATGGATGGGTGAATCCACTGCTATTTGTCCGGGGCTCTATATGCCCAGCCACAGCATGAAGGTGCTCTACTTAATGATCTCTAAGGTGCTTCAGGGCTTGTGAGTCCAGGCTCTGGTGTGAATATCTGCACGTTCCCTCCCCTCCCCCTCCGGCATTACCAGCGCCTGCAGATCCTGGGAGCTGCGCAGCAGCCCTTCGGCCGTGGTCATTCTTTCCATGAGCGTCATCGTGAGCTGTCGGGCTTTGGAGCTGGAACACTTAAATTGGTCCACAAGAAAGTGCTGGATGTTTTCCATCTGTTTCCAGAAAGCTTCCATCTGTGAAACGAGCAAGAGAAGTAAAAAGTAGAGGAGAAAACTTATTTAAGAAAGCGAAACGGTTCATGCTTGTGAATTATAATTCACTCCTTATCGCAGACAGGGACTGTAAACAATTCTGCAATTCCAGAGAGTTTATCTTGGCAACAATCACATTCTATAGAGAGGCCCCTCCTGGTTCCCTTGCAGGTTCCAGTCAGTTTTGAGATGGCTTTTCAGCAAACACCGACGTTTTGGTGACAAGGAAGGAAAGGCACAAGCTCGCCCAGCTTACAGACCCTTACACAGGTCGTGACTGCCACCCGGGAGGCACACGAATCATGACAGTGTGCTCCTGGAAGCTTCAGGATCTTTAAAAGGGATTAAATGTGTCCTGGAAATAAAAGCACTCAGTGCCATTTAAATATGAATTATTCCTAGCACTCTGGGAGGCTGAGGCAGGAGGATCGCTCAAGGTCAGGAGTTTGAGACCAGCCTGAGCAAGAGCGAGATCCCAGCTCTACTAAAAATAGAAAGAAATTAGCTGTACAACTAAAAATATATAGAAAAAAATTAGCCGGGCATGGTGGCACATGCCTGTAGTCCCAGCTACTCGGGAGGCTGAGGCAGGAGGATCGCTTGAGCCCAGGAGTTTGAGGTTGCCGTGAGCGAGGCTGACGCCACAGCACTCTAGTCTGGGTGACACAGTGAGGCTCTGTCTCCAAATAAATAAATAAATAAATAAAAATTATTGTCCTAAAAGTGCAAAAAAACAACATGGCAGAGATGATGCTGACCATGAAAACATTTTGCTTTAAAATCTTTTTCCTTCCTCTCCCATCTTATCAGGAGCAGAGCTGGGAACCACCAAGTGGCTGAGAACATCGGGGGTTTAATTCACGTCACTGCAGCCCGTGACACGCTTTTCTCCTGCTTCCTCGAAGTTCCCTCCCGTCCCTCCTGCTTTCTTGTCCTGATTCTCCCCGACGGCTCCTCCTTAAATACTGGCCGGATCCAAGAGTGGGCACCAGGCTCCTTTCTCTTCCCGTTTTACACACACATCCCCAGGCCAGGGGCCTCTCCATTTTTGGAGGTCACCACTACTTTGTAGAATCTTACGAAAAGGACAGACCTTCTCCTTGAACAATGCAGACACAGATGAGGTGTCGCACACAGCGCCGGGGAGTCTGTGGACGGCGGGAACCCAGGCAGAGCCCCTCTCCTGCAGCCATCTCATCCCCGCCCGCAGGTAAGAACGTTCCTCCCCTCGCAGTTCTGCCACCTGGGCTCCCGTGGAGACCTGCACCCGCAGGCTTCTCCACTCGAGATGTCCAAGCTGGACTTACCAACTCTCTTCTTTCTGGGGTCCTTATTTCAGCAGGGCTGGCCCTCTGCACCCTCTTCCTCCCCACGTGCCACCCTGTGACATATCAGCACCAGCTCTCACACTTTTTCTCACCTCTCCATCCCCACTGCAGTTGCCTTAACGAAGTTCCTGCCAAACTAGCCCAGTAGCTCTTCACTACCCTCCACTCGGCAGCCTGAGTGGTGCTTCTACAACAGAACAAACCAGGCCACCACCTGCTTTGAACCTTCACTGACTCCCACCTCCCCGGCACAAGATGCAAACCCTCTGGCCAGATCTCTGTGGCCTTATCTTGCCGCTACCTGCCGCCCAGTCCTCCCTGGCTCCTGCCTCTACCCACGCTTCCCCCAGCTAGCCTCTCGGGGGTCCTTTCTTCTTTGGAGACCTTCCCAAGCCTGTGGTAAAACAGACTTCTCCCTCCACTGTTCCTGCCTCGCCTTCCCCTCTGTGTCCTTCCATCACGACACGTGCTACCCACGAAGCCTGCGGGTCTCTCCCGGCATCTCTCAAGCAGAGCCATGCCTAAATGAATTTTGAATTCCCAGGGTCCTGCACAATGCCTGGCAAAGATCGAGCACCAAGGAAATGTTTAATACATAAATGAAAAGGGGGTGATGGAACCCAAAAGGAAAAAAAAAAGAGAGATTTTGGGAAAGCCATTCTCTTTGGAATTTAAAACACGCTTATATGAGCCATGCCCAGCTGCTAGCATCTATTGCACCCCAGAGGGCAGAGTGACATCGAGGGTCACAGCAATCTTTGCTTTGAATGATAAAAAGATCAATCTAAAATTTAAACATGGGAATTCGTTATATAAAAAGTAATCCTCCCTTTGTAAAGCTTTGCTCCATAATCACACCTTCTCTAACACAAGCTGCCTCCTGCCTGTGAGGCAGACCCAACTGGAATTCAAGTGACGCTGCTAAGTGTCACCTGTTTAATCTGGCCCATCTACCTGTCCCGGAACCATGGTTTCTGCACAGGAAGAAAGTCTGTCACGCACATTATCCATCAGCTGCTCCGAACACTCTCTCTCCTTCCTTTCCTCGTCTGCCAGGGCGAGGTATTCCGAGTCACCAGCACCCAACATCTCCGTGTTTGACAGCTTGACCTGAAGTCCTTTTTCTAACTCCTCCAAATCCTGGAGAAAAAAGAGAAAGCAAATAAACTAAGAAAAAATGTAATGTGTCTTAAATTCTAGAGGAAAAAATGCTTTTTTCACCACATTGTCATGAAATAGTTCTTAATAATTAAATGCTCTGGGCGTTGTCCTACTTAAGGCTTGATAATAAAAATCTATTTTTCTCATTAAATTGTTTTCTTCTATATCTTCCTGCCATCCCCCCGCAACAAAAAAAATAGACCATACTTTAGAAACAATGAAATAGTGTCCTTCAATCACTATGAATTCCTGGAAAATGCATGACATCTGGGGCGTCAGGAGGGAACCTTTCTTCCTTTCTCTTCTGGTTTCCCTGAGGGAGGACTACTCACCACAATCCAGAGGAGAGAGTGATACGTATTTGACTGGTGAGTTCACGAGCAGGAAGTGAGCACAGTGGCTTAGCTTGCCCAGTCCCTGCCTCTTTGGGTGGGCCATTCAGGGAGGCCACTGCTCTGGTGTGGTCTCAGCCCAGAATAAGCTGGGCAGCAAAGGCCCTGCTTCCACGTGGGGAAGCCTGAGGTGGCCCAGCCTTGCTGGTGGCTAGGCAGGAAACTGAGCTAATGCTGGGACTCGGTGTTAGGAACCCACAATTGCTGCACAGCTGGGCCACGTCCTCCAAGCTGACCTCGCATCGGTAACAAAGCTGCATTTTGGTATCTGTCTCCCCGACTCTCTCTCAATTGATTCTGAACTTGCGGGGGGAAAGGGGAGTCCTTCGAACCCCAACACGGGGTGTGGGAAGCAATTCTATTTCCTCCAGGGCTGTGTTCACTGCCAAGTAACCAATACTGGTGTGGGTTCAGGTTCATTAGGAAAAATAACATTGGTACAAACTACTATCGAGGACCCAAGCTAAGGCCATATGTGATTTCCAATTCTCAGAGAATCTCCACAAGAGAGAAATTAAGGCTGTTTTCTGGATGAGAAAACTGGCATATGGGAAGTTAAGATATTTCGTCTGAAGTCTCCCAGGCAGGAAGTGGCAATGCCAGGCTTGTCCCTACTCTTCCAACTTCTGAGCACCTCTTGTCCTCTTCTAGCAGTTTGAAGGTTGTTGCAAGCATTAAATGAAATTACGCATTTAAAGCACTTGGCTAGACTGTCTCAATAAGTGGCCGCCACTGTTACAGTTATTAGTGACATGCTTGTCCAGAGCCAAACAGCCCTATAAGTGGTAGAGATGGGATTTGATGAGGTCTGTGGACTCCAAAGTTCACTCTTCCCATTATAACAAACAGTATAGTTTCATTATTACTGTAATAGTACACTTAGGAATATCATCACTATTATTATTATTGTTACTACTGGATAGTCATTTAAACTCATTGAGCCTCAGTTTCCTCAGCTGTAAAACAGAAACAACAATGGCCACTCCCAGGGCTGTGGTGAAGGTTGAATAGAACAACGCATGTTGCACGCTGTGTGCAGTGCCTGCTGGGAGGGTCCCTGCAGGAGTGGTGCTGAGGACAGGAACAGAGGTGGTGGGCCACCTCCCCCCAGAAAAAGTGAGTAATCCTTCCTCATGGACTCCGGAAGAGTATGGGAGAGACATTCCCTCCCAAACCCCGGGTCATGGTGGTGGTAACAAGGATGAGGATGACAATGATGATGATAATGAAGGCAAGGGTAGCAGTAGAGTAAAAAGGGTGAGGAAGATGGTTGTGGTGATGAAGATGATCATGAAAAAGATGCAAAAGATGATGGTGGTGATGAAGATGATGGTAGTGGTGGTGGTAGAGGAGAAGGAGGATGATGACAATGATGATGAGGATGATGGGGAAGATGATGGTAGTGGTGGTGGTGATGAGGATGGTGGTGATGATTATGTTGGTGTAGTGAGGATGATGACGACACTGACGATGATGATGACGGCAGTGATGAGACTGCTGCTGACCACAACAATGATGACAATGAAGGTGGTGGGTTGTGCTGGTGGGAATGAGGAGGAGGAGGAGGAGGATGGTGTTGGTGATGGCAGGGGTCATGAAGAGGACAACAAAGCTGTTGATGATTATGATGATGTGGTGGTGATGACAGTGACAAGAATGGTGACGGCCAGGATGGCAAAGACAAAGATGACAGTGGTGATGGTGATGACAATGACAACGTGTTATGATGAGGAAGGTGATGATGGCAGTAGTGGTGGTGATGGTAGTGGTAATAAAATAAAAATGATGGCAATGATGATGATGATGAAGGCAATGATGACTGTGGTGGTGGCCATAGTAACAATGACAGCTATCACACACCCACAGTCTAGCTACTCCTTTGCCAGGTGCATTACACACATTTATTTCTCTCATCCTTTCTGCACCCCCACAGGATCAGAGTTATCCCATCGCACAAAGAAAGAAACTAGGATTCTGAGAGCTTGTAAAAGAAGCAGGACACCAACCTGGACCAGTTTGATTCCAAGCCCTGACTCTTTGCTGCACATGAAATAATATAAACTTTCTATAAAAGACCGAGAAGAGTAGAATACAAAGAAGGATAAACAGCTTGAACCAATAAACAAGATACATCTTTAAAAATACCCGAAACTTGTGCAGAGAATAACACTAACTAAGATTGTCTTTGAGTGGTGGCTATGACCAACATTTTTCTCTTTGTTGCTTTGAACATTTTTCCAAAGTTCAATAATACACATTGTTATTTTTATATTTGTACAAATACTTTTATATGTCATTATATTGTGTTAAAAGTGTATATTATATTAATAAGAAACTATTTTTATACATGAAAGCAAAAATACTTTCAAAGCCTAAGTTTTATATATTATAATAAACTGTTCTTTAAGTTACCTTGAAATACAGGTGGAAGACTTACTTACGTTTTCTTGTTTTGAAAGAATCTTCTGGTATAATTCATCATCAGACTTCTTTTTAGGAAGAAGGTCAAGGAGGCACATTTTAAAAATCTGAATAAACATCTATTGCCAAAACAGGAACGGTAATAAGAGAAAGGTTTAAACAACGGTGTTGCTCTCCCTGTCTCTTCTGTCTCTCCTCCCTCTCTCCCCTGCTCCTTCTCTGCTTGCTGTCTTCTCCCTCTCCCTCTCTCTCTCTCACAACCTTTTTGCCGTAGGAAAGGACCTCATACTATAAATCATGAGATGGCCTATGATGGACTACATTTTCTTGAAGCTTCTGAAGAAATCTTCGTTTTTTTCCTTCACTTATTTATTCAATCAACACTAGGTGCCTCCTCTGTGCAAGGCCTCCACACCCCATTTCCATACGGATCAAGGAAATACAGGAGGCAAAGGGGGCTGCTCCCCTGTGGAAAGAGTCAGGGGACAACTGTGTGAAACTGGGATACGTAAAGTCATCCAGCTCTGCCTCAACAGATGGAGACATCCCTTAAACCAAGGACCCTCCCATACGTGGGGACACCCAGGAGAGTCCAGACGATGCCGTCTCCACAATTTGCCTGTCCATTCACCCATTGTAGGCTATCTGGATTGTCTCCAGTTTTGATTATTACAAACAATGCTGTTAAGAACACTCATGTGCAGGATTTTGTGCAAACATAAGTTTCTCTGGGATAGATGCCCATGAGTGCAACTGCTGGGTCTTCCAGTAAGTACATGTTAGGTATTACAAGAAATTGCCAAAATGTTTTCCAAGGTGGCTGTACTATTTTCCATTCCCCCAGCAATGTCTGAGTGATCATTTCTTCACATGTTCACCAGCACATGGTGTTGTCACTATTTTTTATTTTAGTCATTCTGACAGGTGTGTAGTGATATCTCATTGGGCTTTTAACTTGCATTTCCCTAATGGCTTAATGATGTTGAACATCTTTTATATTACGTCACCATCTGTGTATATTTTTTGGTAAAATATCTGTTCATGTCTTTTGCCCATTTTCTAACTAGATTGTTTTCTTTTTTCAGATGAGTTCTAAGAGTTCTTTAAGTATTCCAGATACAAGTACTCTCTGTGGTAGATATGTGGTTTGCAAATATTTTCTCTCACTCTGTAACTTGTCTTTTCATCTTCTTAATAAGGTTCTTTGCAAAGCAAAAGCTTTTTAATTTTGATGAAGTCCAATTAATTAATTTTACCTTTTATGGGTCATGCTTTTGATGTCAAGTCTAAAATCTCTTTGCCTAGGTCTAGATCTGAAGATTTTCCCTCACATTTTTTTCTAAAAGATTTATTGTTTACATTTAAGTACATGATCCATTTTGAGTCGATTTTTATATAAAGTGTGAGGTTTAGGTTGAAGTTCACTTTATTTATGTATTGTTTTGCTTATGGATGTCCAGTTGCTCCAGTATCATTTATGGAAAACCTCATTCCTCCAATGAAGTGCTCCTTTGCCAATGGTCATTTAGACATAATTGCATGGTAAGACACTTTTTCATGCAGCGGTTAGCAAACTTTTTCAATAAGGGCCACACAGCAAGCATTTTTTGGCATTGCAGGCCAGATGACCTCTTTCGCGACGCTCAGTTCTGCTGCTGTAGCATGAAGGCTGCTACAGGCACTGTGGAAACAGAAGGGTGTGGCTAGATTTGGCTCAAGGGCCACAGTTTTCTATCCTGTTTTAATGGGTTCAGGTTTGTTAAGCATTCTTCCATGCCAGGCTGACATATGTATCATGTATACCATCACTTGATCTCCACTGCAGGTGGGGCGGCTGGTACAACCTTCCCCATCTTGCAGATAATGAGCCCCCTGGCTGAGAAAGCTGTGCAACTTGCCTCATGTCACATAGCCACGAGGGATGGAGCTGAGATTCGAACCCAGAACTCTCTGCACCACCCTTCACTGTATCTGCCAATGCTAATGGCCTCTAAGAAGAATGTGGTGTCCCGCCCTTCTACCCATTGAAGCCTGAGTTGGTGGCAGATAATATTCTTTTCTCAAGATGTTCATCTCAAATCCACCTTCTTTGTGACCCAAACTGGATCAGTAACATTTACAGTCCCCATCCAACTCCTTTCAGTGATTTTGAAATAATTATAGAATAATTTTCAAATAATTATAGACTCAAATGAAGGTGCAAAAATACATATTGTGGGTACTATGTCAAAAAAAATGTGCATCCCTTAATTTAAAAGTACCTTATTGTTAAAAAAAGCTAATGATCATCTGAGCCATCAGCAAGTTGTAATCTTTTTGCAGGTAGAGGTGGAGGCTCTCACCTCCACGTTGACGGTGCTGGCTGATCAGGGTGCTGGGTGCCGAAGGTTGGGGTGACTAAAGGTTGGCAATTTCTTAAAAGAAGACAGCAGTGAAGTTTGCCACATTGACCGACTCTTCCTTTCATGAAAGATTTCTCTGTAGCATGAGATGCTATTTGATAGCATTTTACCCACAGTAGAACTTCTTTAAAAACTGGAGTCAATCCTTTCAAATCCTGCCACTGCTTTATCAACTAAATGTCATATTCTAAGTCCTTTGTTGTCATTTTGACAATGTTCACAACATCTTCACTAAGAATAGATTCCATCTCTAGAAACCACTTTCTTGGCTCATCCATAAGAAACAATTCCTCATCTGCTCAAGTTTTATCATGAGATGCAGCAATTCAGTCACATCTTCAGGCTACACTTCTAACTCTAGTTCTCTCGCTGTTTCCACCACATCTGCAGTGACCTCCTGCACTGAAGTCCGGAACTCCTCAAAGTCACCCATGAGGGTTGGAATCAACTTCTAAACTCCTGCTGATGTTGGTATTTTGACCTCCTCATAAATGTTCCCAGTGGCATCTAGAATGGTGAGTCCTTTCCAGAAGGTTTTCAGTTTACTTTGCCCAGATTCATCAGAGGAATCACTGGCAGCTACAGCCTTAGGAAATGTCTTTCTTTCTTTCCTTTCTTTTCTTTTTCTTTTTTTTGAGACAGAGTCTTGCTCTGTCACTGGGGCTAGAGTGCCATGGCATCATCATAGCTCACAGCAACCTCCAACTCCTGGGCTCAAGTGATTCTCCTGCCCCAGCCTCCTGAGTAGCTGGGACTATAGGTGCCACCACCATGCTTGGCTAATTTTTTCTATTTTTAGCAGAGACAGGGGGTCTCACTCTTGCTCAGGGGTGGGGTGGAGGGAGTGCAGGGCCACGCTCTATGTCCTGGATCTTAGCATGATCTGTGGTTTTCAACACTGCCACCTGTGTATAAGGCCGGTCCTGCTCACACAGAAGCAAGTTTTCTCTCAGGTGCATCCCAGTTTCACATTCTCGCACTTTCCCAGTTTATAACAAGGCGCCTGTGGGCGCACCTGTCTGAGTGCCTCTGTTTCCCTCTCTCCGTCGCTATCTACCTTTCTCTCTCCTCCACCCTCTCCGTAGCTCCCACTCTGCATTCAACAATTCAGAGAACGTGCCTCAGGGAGCAGTAATTCCCCTGTCCGTGCCTGGCTGAACCCGCTGGGGGTTCTCTGGCCACAGGGGGGCTCACCGCTCTGCTCCCCGCAGCTCAGACCCACCGTATGTTCAATCAGAGGCCGCGAGCACCCGGCAACACGCATCGCAGGGTGTTTCCCTAGCACACGCCTGCAGCTGCACCTGCCCACCACTGGCGCGGAGAACACGCGCCTATACAAAGGTGCTGAACCCAGCTCCGCACCTGCAGCTCTGCGCCTCCGAGTGGAGATGGTAGTGGCACCCACCTCTCTGGCTGCGGTCAGGTTTAAATGTGATCACCTGTTTAATACTCCCTGGACCTAGCACACCGTAAGCACTCGATAAAATCCACACTCATAAATGTTGTCGTCACCATTATCATTCCTTTGAAAACATTGTTCCCTTTTAACTCTCTCCGATCCATCTCCAGCGGGGGCGGCCCCGGGAGCAGGCGCTCACCCTTCCCCGCGGCCCCGCAGCTCTGGCTAGAGCCGCGCTGTGTCCACGGCAGCACGAGCCGCTTTTCCACTCTGTGGCCCCGGCCCTGACTCGGCCGCTCCCCTCCCTGCGGCTGCTCCATTTTCACTGACGTCCCCTTCTCAAGAGTCTCTGGGACTCAGTGGACACGGAGGGCCTTGTGTCCCAGTCTCTGTCCCTGTACAAGGGAGAGAAAGGGACTATCTCCACCCACCATGTGCTTTTCCTGTCTCAGCGCTGTGTCCAAACGCAGCAGGTCTTTTAAGTGAAGGTGGTAGACACACAGGTCGATGTCTGCACTGAGAAAGAAAAAGAGAGGCAGAAAAGACCTTCCGAGTATCTGAAATGAAGTTAGCGCATCCCTACTCAGCACGAGGCACAGTGTGTCCTTCCCCCACCCCCAGGTCCCGTTTAGCAGTGTGCTGACGTCCTTGACACCCGCCCGGGGTTTGTAAGGAATTAAATGAGCTGTTGGAAACCCACCAGTGACCAGGAGGGAACAGTAAAGGTGCCAGAGACACAGCTGCCTGGGATATCAGAGATAAACCCATGGAGAGAGGGAAGGAAAAACAAAAATGATGTCTCCTTTGTGTGTTTTCACGTCTGTCATCACATGTCATCTTTCCTCAGTGCCATGTGCACATTCTATAGACGAGGACACCGACTCAGGAAACAGAGGATCAGAGAAAGCCAGTGGCTGTCACAGGGTCACGGGGGCAGACATGTGGCAGAGCATGAATGTATCTGACCATTTTTTTCCCTCATAGGCAAATGCATTTTATTAATAAACGGCAACACTTCCACACAAACTGTTCGAAATGCTACAGTCTGAGTGTGGAATTACAGCCGTTCTAAGCCCGCGCTGGCCGATCCTAGGAGCCCCTATTCAATAAACTTCCTCCTTCCCTGGGCCACCTTCAGGGTCAATGGCAAGTTCCAGGATCCGAGCCCATTCTTTCTGCAGCTCTGAGCTGACCGTGCCCTAGCTCCTGCCAGCCCTTCGAGTCACAGAATTTCAGAGCAGAGAGAGGCCTGAGGACCAGGGCGCAAACCTGCCACATGCTGGGCCCTGCTCCAGGCTGGGCCCAATCACTCCTTCACTCACCACTGTGTCACCTCGGGAAAGTCATCTACCCTCTCTGTGTCTCACTCTGTTCTTTGAGAAATAGGGGGATAATAGTATCTACCTATAGGGCAGTTAGGAGGAATTCATGAATTCATTGATTAATATTTGTTGATCACCAAACCCAGCCTCCCTCCTACTGGGCAATGTGCTTGGGAGATAATTAGTCCTGGGAAAGCACTCTGCCCGGCACTCAGAAGGCACTCAGCCTGGACAGCTGCTGTGCTGTGCTGCAACGCACGGCAGTGATTAAATGAGGTCCCCTCGTCCTCTCTGTGCAGGGCTCAGGCCTGACTCTATAACCCCAATGTTGTCCAACACTGTGGTAAGTGACAAACGCATCTGGGCCCCCAGCTCTGACTGCGTTGCTGTGTGTCCCTGATTGAGTCACGTGACCTCTCCGGGCCTCTGTTTCCTCCCCTGACAATGTACGACCCACTGGCCCACTCTGAGAGAACCAGCAGCCTCATCCTCCATTCCACCCCTTCCTTACCTCTCAGAGGCCAGCACCTCCGGGAAGGTGTTCACCCGGAGGAAGGTGCGGCTGAGAAACCTGTCATCGCTGGTGGCCGAGTGGATGCTGGACGAGGAGCTGCAGTCGTCCTTCTCGGCCTGGCTCAGGCTCCCCAGGCTGCTGGAAGGGGAGGCCTCCACCGGCTGGTGTGGCAGGACGGCTTGCTTTAAGTTCTCATGCAGGGATGGGTTGGAGGACCCGTCGGCCAGAGGCTGCGGTGGCAGAAGGGAGATCACTGTTACTGCACGTGATGCCTCACGGATTCACTCTAGGGCTTCCGGGTGACGTTCGATGGTGGCTCGCAGGAAGGCCTGGCTGGATGCACTGGTCAGGGGTGTGCATGGTGGCGCCGTGCAACAGTGCTGGTGGTGCAGAAAGGCCCATCCACCTGCCAGACTGCTACGTGCAGGAGGTGTTCCCAATGTGCTTTGGGGACAGTTCCCTGAACTATAACCAATTACCACAAGGGTTCCACAGAAAAATTAGTTTGGGAAAGGCTCGTTAAACAGGACGGAATAATTTCTTTAGTGCAGGAATTCTCAGAGCCTTCAATATGCCCCGGCTGTCTTCCAAAGTAAATAATAATTCCAAAAACCTAGCATGTACCAAATACTCAGATGTCACACACTGTTCTAAGCCCTTGTGTATGTTCTCTGTTATCCTCAATGAGGATAATGAGGCAGACCTGTTATCCCCCTTTCTTAGAGGAAGAAACTGAGGCACAGGGAAGTCAAGAAATGGTCACGCAGTAGATGCTGAGACGGGAGTTAGGAGGGAGCTGGTGTGGCTCCAGAGCTCATTCTCCCAACCGCCAAAAGAGCAGGCAGCATTTTCCCGAACTTACTCCACCAGGAAACTCTTTGCACAAAGCACCTTCTAGGCCAAGGGCTCCCTGAAGCAGCACGAAACCACTCTCTGCAGCAGTCCCAGAGCAGGTGGGAGCTCCTGGCTACAGGTGTGAGATCTGTGGCCAGGTACCAGGGTTTGACTCTGGCTCAGCCGCTTCTTGCCACGTGGCCTTGGGCAGGCCATTAGCCTCTCTGGGCCTCAGTTTCCATATGTGTAGTATGAAGACAACATTATCCAGCTGACAGGCATATTGCCAAGCTGCAACACCTAACTCAGGACAGATACTGAGCACTACACCAGCCCCACAGCAAGAGTTCAGTAAGTGCCAGCTGCCGGCATTAGCCCAGGGGTCTGTGAATGAGGATTAATTTTGGAAACTAGGTCAGTATCAGCATCTTTATTAATGCAAAAAGGGCAGGGTAGATGTTGTTCTACTGTGCTGTGACCTGGTGCCCCCGGGCAATTCCTTACCTTGATCTATCTTGGATACACTCTGTTCCTGACAGTGCTGCCATAAAATGAATTAACCCTAAGTTTTGTCCATTTCAAAGCACCAAAATCAACCCCATAAAACCCTTGAATAGGACCAAAGATTGCCATTTAATCCCCCACCCGCCCTCATCTCTAGTGCATGACTGAGTTAACTGCATTTCTACGACAAAGCTCAGAACCCTCACCCGGAACTTCTGGTTGATGGGGTAGACGACCTTTGCCTTCAGCGCAAATGCAGCGACGTTGCTGTTGGAAGGAGAATCACACTCCTGGAATGGAAAGAAATCAATGGCCTGTGAGGACTTCTGTAAAATGAAGGACAAACTGCCAGGAGTTTCCACAGTGGCACATCCTGTTTGTAACAGCAGCCGTGGACAGGGACCACAAGAGGCACATTTATGTCCAAGTAAGTGCTCACTTGCTAGAAGGATGGATGGATGCATGGATGGACATGTGGGGAGACGGATGGGTGAATGAATAGGTGGACAGACAGACAGATGAACTGATGGGCAGATGGATGGGGGTATGGACAGAGGAACAGAAAAACAGAGGCTATCAACAGAGAATGGCACATTCTTCATCTAATTCTAAGTCTTCAGCTTTGGAATAAGTAAGGATTTGAGTAACTTGAAAAGAATCAACCGGAGCCTCCTAAAGAATTGTGAGTCATCTTTAAGTGGAAAGAGCAAACAAAAAATAATTTTAGCATTGTCAGGGATATGAACACATGTGGCAATCAATATTCACACAAGATTTTAAATTGGGCCCTGAAACAAATGGAAGTGGTTGGGCAAATCTTATGACTTCTCTGAGCCTTGGTCTTCCCAGGTAGTAAACATAGAGTATCTGCCCCCAAGTCCACACAAAGCCCCCAGCTAAGTGGCAGGCGCAGAGAAGCTAAGCCATGGGCTGCTACGTGCAGTGGCGTGATGAACTGCCGTCCAACCCTGCTCCGGAATCGCCTCCCCTGATTTACTATTGATAACAAATAGCCTGCCCTTATCCCGACAGCCCTCCATCTCTCTCCTGCTGGGCTGCCCACGCCCCGCCTGTGCTTTGCAGAGTTGGCGCTGGATCAAGGGTTTGGCGAGGACAGCAAGTGCACCAAGGCAGACAGGCGAGCCGGGAGCCGGCACTGCGACCTCAAGGCGTCTCTGCTGAACAGCCCGGAACAGGCTGGCTGATGGAAACCGCACCCACATCTATTTCAATGCCTTTCAGCTACATCCTGAAGAAAGAGCTCCACAATGAATGATTGATTTCCAATTGCTAAGTCCACCCTGGAATAAGATACCCTGTTGTGGGAATCAGAAGGATTGATCGCTTGCTCATAACTTGGGGCGTTGAGACGGCTCCTAACTGAGCCAGCACTGGGGCCTACGTACGTGTCCAGAGCGAGTGTCACCGTGACACCCCGTGAGGAGTGCAGGACGGAAGCTACGTGTTGAGGGCCCAGCTCTCATAATTTCTCTCTGCATCTCACGGCTCACAAAAACAGGCTCAGTTGGCAGGAACGGGGAAGACCTGCCACACACGGCCCTCCAAGCGCTGCCAGCGAGGTCACTGTCTCCACTTCCCAGATGAGGAAACTGAGAGGTAACACACAGCTAAGAAACGCCAGAACCTGGATTTGAACTCAGTTTTGCTGGCTCCAGGCCCATCCTCTTCAGCTGACACCACCCTGGCTCCTTCAACATGATACAAACAAGAAGAGGAAGAGCTGTGAAGTTTAAAGTGGGGTTCAGTAGAGAAGGCCCCCGGGCTTGGCTCACCTGCCTAGGAACCCACGTCAGATACCAAGGCACCTCACCACTCCAATTCCCCACGTCCAATTAACCACAAATCCCACCATCCCAACCTCCTAAATAGCTCCCAAATCCATGGCCCCGGACTAAGCCTCCATCACGTCTACCCTGAAGGGCTACAATAGCTTCCTCACTGGCTCATTTGTGTATTAAGCACCTACTATGTGCTGGCCACTTTGTGCATATTTGCTCATTTAATTATCACACAACAGTCAGCTTGGGGAGGCTTGTATAATAATTATCATGCCCACCTTATGGAGGGACAAACTAAGGCTCAGAGATTAAGGCCTTCCAATTCATTCTCTATGCCGGAAGTGAATGATCTTTTAAATATGCAATTCCCATCACTGCTCACCTTAGAACCTTCCCAGCTTCCCTCTGACCTAAGGGTACAAGGCCTGGCCTGCTCTCAACCCCCAGCATCCCGGCCACTCTGCTTGAAGACTTGCTGGTAAATTGGTACAAAAGCCAAGAATGGCAGTGAGATTAAAAAGGCTGAACTCAGGACCAGTTACAAAATCTGTGAGGCCCAGTGCAAAATGAAAATGGGGGGGTCTTATTAAAAATGATTTGGGATTTGGAGGTAGTGACAGCAGAGTCCAGCAGCCAAGAGCAGGGCCCTTCCGAGCACGGCCCCGGGTGACCGCACAGGTTGCAGGCCCAGGACACCCAGCCTGGCTGACTGTCCAGGGGAGGCACATTTGCTCACGGGAGAGATGCAAAATCAAAAGGGAATTGTGCATGTTTGAACTTCTCCCTCCTGTAGGTGAAAGGGAAGGACAGAGAGAATGGGGTGAGCATGAGAGGAAGGCATGGTCTCTCTGGCCAGTTCACCTTCAAGAGGCGAGACGCAAAACAAAAACACAATTATAAGAAGAAAAGGATGTTGGAGCAGGGTCCACCCGAGACCCCTGGGAGCAGCACCTGGGCACGGGGGACTGCGGCTTGTGCGTCAGAAACACAATCGCAGCAGTGGGCAGGCTCCACCTGTGCCGTCCACCTGTAGACTGCACCCCCCGGAGGGTGGCCTAAGGACTGTCATGGCCTCTGCCAGGAGATGAAGGACCTGGAAGCCCTTGGCACCCGAGTCAAGGAGCGATCAGGCTTCTTCCTGCTACCCCAACAGGAGCCACCGTCACCTGCTTTTTAAAGCTCTCCTTGTTAGGTTCAAATGTCCTCCAAGTTCTGCTGTTCTCCCCAGCTGACGGAATACAATTATTTAGAAAATTGGATGTGGCACAAATGTACAATGTAAAACTCCTTCAGCTGAAGCAATGCAATTATTCAGAAAATTGGTTAAAGCATAACTGCAGGAAAAGAAAAGCATTTCACTCACCGGCGTAAACGCGTTCTTTTCCGTGAACACATAAATGCATCTGCATCGTAAGGGTCTATCCTTCTTTCTCCCTCCAAGGCAAAGGAACGGAAGGAGAGACTAGCCTGTGTTGTAGTGTGCCTCAGAGTGTTCTGGAATTTTGTTTGTTTTTGGCAGAGATGAGCCATTCATTAAACAGAGTTCATCCAAGGGGTGGCATGGACCACAGTGCCTTGGTGTGTTGTGCACTGGAGGACGAGGGAGTCACAGCTCAACTCGCACGGCCAGAACAGGCCTGGCCACAGACTTGTGACAAGCTCAGTCTGAAAAAGGCAAGGGCATTCTGAAAAGCCAGTCAGTGGAACAGGCAGATCTTTAACTTAACTCTTGGCAATTATTAGCTTGATAATGGGCCTCTGCTAGAGGTAGCTAGTGAACAGGTTAAGACATTACTAAGCAGAAAAAAAATGAATTCACCATCCAAGGAGGTAGAAAGACTTGGCCCCTCTGCAAACACTAATTGGGTGCATATTCTGTGGCATGAGTGTTGACATGAGTTAACTCAGCCTGGGGTGACCTCGGGAGGGGGGTGGGAGGGCAACATCATTACTGTCATTGTAAAGTGGGAACCCGAGGCTCAGACAGGTTACATTTCTTTCCCAACATCACACAGCAAACACGTGGCAGAGTTGGGACTGGTTCCAGGACCCTAGATCCAAAAGCCAGTGTTGTTTTCATCACATCCAAAGCTACCTTATGTGTGAGCAGGGTTGGTTGTTTTTTTAAATAGCTTTACTGAGATTTAATTCACACACGGTACAATTCTCCCATGTAAAGTACACGACGTAATGGTTTTCATCTTCACAGATAAATGCAGCCATCACCAGTCGATTTTACACCATTTTCATGGCATCAAAGAGAAACCCCTTTAGCTATCACCCCCATCCCTCTTGGCCCTCTGCCCCTGCCCTGGCAAACACTAGTCTCCCTTCTGTCTATAAATATCCCGGTTCTGGATACTTCGCAGGAATGGAGTCCTGTGACATGTGATCCTTTGTGACTGGCTTCTTTCATTCTTTCATTCAGCATCATGTTTTCAAGGTTCATCCAGGTTGTCGCATGTATCAGTGCTTCAATCCTTTCTTTAGAGACTGAGTCTCGCTCTGTCCCCCAGGCTGGAGTGCAGTAGCATCATCACAGCTCACTGCAGCCTCCAACTCCTGGGCTCAAGCCATCCTCCTGCCTCAGCCTCCTGAGTAGCTGGGACTACAGGCGCTACCACCACATCTGGCTAATTTTTCTATTTTTAGCAGAGATGGGGTCTCACTGTTGCTCAGGCTGGTCTCAGATTCCTGAGCTCAAGTGATCCTCCCGCCTCGGCCTCCCAGAGTGCCAGGATGACAGGTGTGAGCCACTGCACCCGGCCTCAATCATTTTATGGACAAATAATATTCCATTGTATGGATATATCACTTTTTATTTTTTCATTTGTCAGTTGATGGTCATTGGGTCGTTTCCATGTTTTGGGTATTGTGAAGAGTGTTAATTTGAACGTGTGTACACGTTTTTGTGTGGACGTCTGTTTTCATTTCTGTGATCGGGGGTCTCATAGTGTGGAGGGGCAGAGAGGTGGAGAGAGATAGATTAGGGAGGACAGGGGCAGAGAGACAGGGGGATGCCACACACCTGCAGGCTCACGCACAGTGCCACAGAGAGGCACGGGAGAGAGGTGGACGGGGGATGCAGAGAGGTACACTGCTCCACACACAGACACGTGGGAAGACTGGCACAGAGACACGGGGACGGGGCAGGAGGGGAGACTCCTGTCCCGCAAGCCCGGCCTGGGACGGCAGCAGCCGCCTCCCCTTCTCGCCTCGCCTCACCTCACCTCAGCGCAGGGTGGGCAGCTCCTCCTCCCACAGGCTCCGGCCGCCTGGGCAGGAGAAGGGCAGAGCTAACTCTCAAAAGCTGAGCTTTCAGCATAGCTAGAAGCCAAGCCCTGTTGATTTCAAACCTTTGGTGACATTTGTTTTAAAGCAGCCAGCCCACTTTCTTCCGCGGTAAGCAGGTAAGCCGCGGCTGCGGAACCCGACGGAACGGGACAGGAAGCGGCAGAGGGGGTGGGGTGCAGCCCCCGCCCCCCAGCAGGGGCTGGCCAGATCCGGATCCGTCTTGGCTTGGCTACTCCTACCTCCGTCCTCAGCGTCTGCATCTGGACAATGGGCATTGAAACCTGCCTCAGGGCTGCTTAGTTAGATGAGATAATGATAAATGTAAAACTGCCTGGCACTTTCTAGGGGCCCAGGAGGTGACTAGAAATGTCATTCACTCTCCCCCTGCGGGCCCCCCCGGGACGCAATGCTCCACGGGCGGCTCCGGGAAGGACAGGGAGAATCCATCCTTGTCCGTCCCGCCAGGGGCCCAGCACCCCGCCCCCAGGTACTTACTCAAAGGAAACGAAATGAAAACAGACTTACACATGGGGGCTCCGGCAGCTTTGCTCGCTGCAGCCAAACCCTGCAACCACCCGGTGCGCCAACCCCACGTCCAGCAAACCCGCACAGTGGGCAGCCACTGAGCATGAGACTGGGGCGAATTATTGATACACGCAGCAAAATGGGCAATCTCGAAAGCGTTCTGTTGTTGGAACACAGGCACAAAAAAGCACACGACTCCGCTGACGGGAAGCTCTGGAGCAGCAAACCGGCCGTGGTGGTGAGGGAAAGCACCTCTGGGCGGCCTCTGAAGCGCGTGTGGGAGGTGGGGATGGACCAGAAAGGGCAGAGGGAACTTTCTGGGGTGATGAAAACGTCCTTGACGGGGGTATCGGTTTCCAAGTGTGTGTGCATTTGACAAAACTCGTCAAACTGTAAACCTAAAAGCTGCACTTTTTTGTATGCAAATTATGCCTCAAGAAAAGCAGCCTACTGGGAAAATGCCTCTGTTAGAGGCTCCTCTGCATGGCACCTGGGCTGCCAGGTGGGACACCCCCACCCCCAAAGTGTGGCTGGGTGAGCCGACCGACACCAGCACCACGACACCAGCACCAAGCTTACGTCCAGAGCGTCCTCATCCCTTGACGTCTGTGCTTCTCTCTTCCGCCTCCTTGATAGGGAGCCAGTTTCCGAGGGGGTCTGTACGTTAGACTCCAAATTCTTGAGCAGACTTTGAGCGTCGTCTTCCTAAAACCCCAAGGCCAGGGATGGGGGGCAGGTAGAAACACGCAATCAGCCTGGTGCCCATGACTTTGCCAGTCAATTGCCCCACGCCCCGTGCCACTTCCGCTCAGCTCTGTGCTTCTGCATGTGTACAGCGCGTGTGTGCAATGTCCCACCTCCCACCCCACATGGGGTCTGCTACATATCCTTCAAGACTGTCCAGGACACCTTCCTGAGAAGCCCCCAGGGCTCCAATGAGCCCTATTTCTGTGCACCCTCAGAATTTGGAGAAAAGCTCATTCCATTTTCCTTCTGGGTTGGTGGCCCCCATTAGACTGTGAGATTTTGGGGGGGTAATAATAGCTAAGCATGGGAAATGGCACATAAATATTAATTTTCCTGTTGTTTTCAATAATGTCACTGGATGGTTTCTAAGAAAATACCTTAGGCAACCTTAAATTACACAGTGGTTGTGAATTACACTCGATGCTCATCATTTATGGATTCTGTATTTGCAAATTCCCTTACTTGCTAAAATTTATTTGTTACCCCAACCAGTTCTCATGGCAATTTCAGTCATTCCTGGACATGTACAGAGTGGGAAAATTCTGAGTCATCCGACACACACGTTCCCAGGTGACCTTAGCACAAGGTGATGCTCTGCCTTCTTATGTCAGCTGTCATGGTGCAAACTAGTGTCCTTTTCTCAGTCTAGCTAGTGCCATGCTTTTTGCATTTTTGTGCTTTGTCTTGGTGATTCCATTTAAAATGGCCCCCAAACCCAGTGCTGAGGAGCTGTCGAGTGTGCCTAAGCACAGGAAGACTGTGACGTGGCTCAGGGAGGAAACACATGTGTTAGGGAAATTTTGTTCAGGCCTGGTTACGGTGCTGTTGTCTGTGAGCCCAATGTCAATGAATCAAAAATAGATATTAAATGAGATGTCTTTAAACAGAAACACACATAAAACAAGGTTAGTATTGATCAGTTAATGGAAATTTTGTGACCAGAGGTTTGTAGGAACCTAACCCTGTATCCCTGCTGGGAGCAATGGCTCACTGCTCGCTAGGGGTGTTCTCAGTGACTGCATAGTGGATAGGAGAAAAGACTGTACTTAAAATTCTGTTATGCCAGAGACACTTATCAACTGCCTCCGTGACCACTAGCTGCTCACAAATATCATCTCTGAGGAAATATCACCAGTTTGTCACTGAGTTAGTCAGCAACTATACTGAGTTCCTACTGTGTGCCAAACCTTGCTCTAAGCACTGGGAGTAGAGTAATGAACAAAAGATACAAAGCTTCTTCCTTTTTGGAACTTACACTCTAGTGAGAGAAGACATAAACCATCAAATAAATATATAGCATGTCAGGGATGGTATGTTATAGAAAAAAATAATGGAGGGAGGGGGAATGGAGAATGATGGGAGAGGAAGGTCTCTTGGACAAGGTGGTATTTGAGAAGAAATTTGAGGGAAGTGAAGGAGCAAGCCACTGAGATACCTCAGGATAGAGCATTCCAGGAGTGGGAATAGTAAGTGGAAAGGCCCTGAGGCAGGTTCATGCTAGGCATGTCCAGGGAAGCCTGTGTAGGTGAAGCAGTCTGAGGTGGGTTTCAGGGTAGAGAGGGGTAGATGATGAAGCCAGAGATTTTTCTGGTTGTTTCTTTAGCAGCCATAGCTTGCCAGTGCAAGGGTTCTGCAAAGAAGTACCCAGTGAGATCATCTTACGGTAAAGACCCCAGGAGAAAAACCCCATCCATCCCACAGAAGGAGCAACAGTTTTTTAGTTACCTATTTAAAAATGACCACAAGAGTCACTAGACATTGGAGGACAGACTCTAATATAAAAGACAAAACGCAAGACAAAAAGAAAAAGCAAGCAGGAAACAGATACAACACAGGGAAAACTTCAAACACACACCTGTATTGTCTTCAGAGAAATCAAAGAAGATATTTCATTCACAAAATAAGAATAGGATGGTATAAACATGGAATATTCTAGGAACAAAAAAGAACTCTTAAAAATTAAAAATATGAAAAACTCAATACATGTATAAAGTTGAGAAAAGTTCCCCAGAAAGTAGTATAAAAAGACAAAGAAATAAGAAATTGGAGAGAAAGAATAAGAGGCCCAATTCAACCTAAAAATTATAGGAGTTCTTGAAAAAGAGAACATATAAAAGGTAAAGAATCATCAAAGAAATAATCAAGAAAATGAGTTTCTAGACTGAGAGGGCATTCCAAATGTCTAGCACAAAGGATGACAACAGATTCATTCCCATCAAGACCTATTCTGGTGCAATTTCATATACTGGAGGCAAAGAAAAGATTCTTTAAGATTCTATAGAGGAACAAAAGATACTTCCTGCAAAATATCAAGGATCCGAATAGAATCAATTTTCTCAACATCAACAATGTAAGTTAGAAGACAATAGAAAAATGCCTTCAAAATGCTGTGGCGAAATTATTTCCAATCCAGAATTATATACCTAACTAACCTAACCAAATTAAATACAAAGATAGAAGAATATAGATATTTTTAGACATAGAAATTCTCAAGAGTTACAGCCATCCCTTTCTCAGAAAACTACTGAAGGATGAGCTCCAGCCACACAAAGAAATGAGTCAAAGAAAGATGCATGCAGGGGGTCCCTGAAACAGAATCCAGCTCAGGAGAGAGGTAAGGAGGTCCCGGTAGGATGGTCCTGAGAGGTCTTAATGGCCACAGTGAAAGCCCAGAGGAGCTGCTTCTCAAACTTTAAAAACATGTAAATCACTGGGAGGGCTTGTTAAGCACAGTTTGCTGGCCTCAAGCCCAAAGTTTGTCATTCAGTGAGTCTGGGGACCCAGGAATTTGTATTTTTATCAAGGGATGCTGATGCTCCTGGTCTGGTCCACACTTTAGAATGCTGTGGTCTAGAGAACAACGAGCTCAAATCAGAGCATGTCACAATGTTCCTGGGAGAGACAGTTTTCTCAAGAAGAAAAAATGGATCAAATATCTAATGTATTCAAATGTCTCAAAAGGAAAGGTACATAAATAGGGGAGAGGTTAGTGTTAAATGAATAAGTACATAGAATTTAAGCAAATGAAAAAAACTGAGTAGCTTAATTTCAGGGAAAACAAAATGTTGTGCAAGAAAGGTAGGTATTCATAATCATAACAGATCCTTGATTTATAGAGACTAATGTTTATAAAATCATAATAATGGAAACACTGAATACTGCTTTAACCCAAATTACCCTGTAACCACAGAGGTAGAGTTGGTAGCACTGGCAGGGGTGGGCACACTGCTGGAAAGGGGAGAGATCCTCTTCCTTTCCACAGTGGAGTCACCGGTCCCACGACAGCGAGCAGCAGCAATGGAGGCAAGTTACTTTAAAATGGGAAGTAAATTCCCCAAATACCCAGCTGAAAGAGTTGAATAAGGTGGCTTCTGAGAAGTGGAAAATGAGCAGTGGTGTTGTTGCTTTTGAACTAATAGTTTAAATTATGTGCACAGATAACTTCGATACAAATAAAGTTTTAATTATGAATACGTAAAAATAATAAAATAAAACAAAAACAACAAAAGGAAGGTGGTGCAAGATAAAATTATGACTTGGACCAGAGGAGGACAACAAAGAGTACCCAGGAGGCACCGAAGGAGGAAGTGCCTGACCTGGCTGGGAGGGTCAAGAAGGTGTCCCCAGGTGATCTTCTCTCTGGATCTTCAAGGCTGAGGACAGAGGAAGAGAAAGGCCCCAGCATGGAGAGAGAATGGATGTGCAGAAGCACAGTGAGATGTCTTGTGGCTGGACCAGGATGGGGCGGGTGCCTGGGCACCTGTGTTTTAGGCTGGTGCCCCAGGAACCTAAGCTGCCTTGTGCACCATGCTAGGCAACCGGGCATTATCTTCTGTAGGCAACCAGGAGTCCCTAGAACTTTTTCATCAGGAGAGTGAAACTGTCAGAAGTACATTTTAGAAACAGAAATGAGAGGGAGGAGACAGGAGGAAAGGAGTCTCATTAGAAAGAAGGTTGTTGTGGCTGGGGGGGGTGGCTCGCGCCTGTAATCCTGACACTCTGGGAGGCCGAGGCGGGAGAGCAGCTTGAGCTCAGGAGTTCAAGACCAGCCTCAGCAGGAGTGAGATCCTATCTGTACAAAAAACAGAAAAAATCAGCTGGGTGTAGTGGTGTGCACCTGTAGTCCCAGCTACTGGGGAGGCCGAGGCAGGAGGATTGCTTGAGCCCAGGAGCTGGAGGTTGCAGTGAGCTATGATGATGCCTCTGCTCTACCAAGGGTGACAGAGTGAGACTCTGTCTCAAAAAAAAAAAAGAAAGAAAGAAAGAAAGAAAGTTGGTTGTTGCAAAGATGACATGAAACCGTAAGAAAATCTTATCGGCTCTACCTTTGAGCCACAGCCCCCTCCATGACTGCCATCCTGGTCTGAGCCACCATCACTCTCAGCTGACCAGAAGTGCCAACCCAGACAGCTTGGTTCACCCCTGTAAACCACAGCTGACTCAGCTACCAAATGGGATACCAACCACCACCTTGCCAGGTAGCAGATGATTAAAGCTCTGGCTTTGGCGTTCAGACTTGGGCTGAAATCCACCTGCACTGTTCACTCATCATGTGACCTCAGACAAACAACCACCTTGCAAAGCCTCAGCTGCCTCACTGTGAAGTGGGGACAATGATAGTTCCCCGCCTCATAAGCCTCAAGTGAGGAGGAAGAACCCAATGTCCGTAAACACCCTGCACGGGGCGCTCAGCAAGTCTCTGCGCATTACTGCCCTTCCCCCTTCACACAAGCCAGCCTCTCCTAATGTCCCTTAATCACCAGCAGGATCTGACAGCCCCCACCGTGCCTGCCTGCGAGCATCCTGCATTATTTTAGCTTGAGCCTTTTGCAGCAGACACTCTGCATTGTGCCCTGCTGGACTTGTCTCCTTTTCAGGTGGGCCAGGAATGGGGGAGCAAGACCACCCACCTTAGCGCTGATCTTACCAGACTTCATCCCCCAAAGAGGTGGAGGCTGCAAGGACCTAAAATAGTGGTCATACCACTACTGATGGCACGTCTGCCATGGGCCAGACATTTCCGTGGCCATCCAACCCGTCTGGACAACTGCCATGTGAAGCGGCCTTTAATCCTCTCAGGTTTACCTGTAGTGTGGCCTTCTTGAGGTTGTGAACCTCAAGCGGGCCGGGCCAGGCCAGAATCTGTCCTGCTCACCAACGTGCAGGGAAGTAGAAGGTACTCTGCAAACTTTTACTATGGGGTGAATCAACCAATGCATGCCAATGCGGCAGGAAGCTGGGACTCAAGCACGGAGTGGCAACGCGCACAGCAAGGAGGCAAGAGGCAGGGCAGGAACGCACGTCCAGGGGTGGGCGTCCCCTGCCCTCCTGTCCACCACTCTGAGCTGGGCCCCTCTGCCGGCCTGGTGCCCAAACCCTTGGTGCTACAGATGAGGAGGACAAGACCACTAGGGGTTTGGCGGCTGTCCAGGATCGCACAGCGCAGTAGGAGAGAGCAGGCACTTCTGGGGGTCCCGAGGTCAGTGCTCTTCAGTCACTCCGCCACTTCCATCCTGGAGCATAGGGGCGCGAAGCCCGTGATCCCGCCCACATGGTCGCAGAGCTCAGGGTCAGCTGGTCCGGAGCCCAGGACCCAGGAGCACCGCGCCCGCTCCCCGCCCGGAGGCTGCCCGCTTGGCCACCCACCTGGTGTCGCAGGCGCTGGCGGCCAGCGCGGCAGCCGAGCCAGAGGCCGAGACCCACGCCGATCGCGGCGCCCAGCAGCACGGCGGGGGCCAGCAGCGCGGGCGCCGGCCTCAGCGCGTCCCGGCCGCGTAGCAGCCGTGCGTCGCCGGTGCAGGCCGCCGCGCCGCGGGCCATCGGGGGCGCTCAGGCGACCGCGGGCCGGGTTCGCCCGCCGCCACGCAGGGCCTGGGCCCCCGCTGGCTGCACCGGCCCCGCCAGGACGGCGACGCGGGGCTCCGAGCTCGGGCGGGCCGGGGGCGCGGCGCGCTCCGGCGACTTTCCGGCCTGCTCGACCTCCTGGCTCCCGCGCCGCTCCCTTTCGCTGCCCCGCTGCGCCCGAGGGAGGAGCCAGATCTCCGCCCAGAACTTGGGGCCACCGCGCCCGGCCCTGCCCTCGCACTGAGCATGCCCGACCAGGACCCCGGGCGAGCAGGCTCCGTTTTCACCCGCCCCTTGGCTCCTGGGCGGGAAGGGCGCCCCCGACCACCCAGGAAGGCGTTTGCCTTTAGTTGTATTGAGTGCTTACATGCTAAGGCATTTAGCCGATGATGATCTCATAAACTTTCTCAACAACCTCTACCATGGGCACCGTACCCACCCCCCAGCACCGCCCCGCCTCCGCCTCCTGAGGAGGAAGATAACAGAGCCTGGAAGTGACCAAATGCAGGTCTGACTCCTGTCCTCATTCCTAGTCTGCACCATCAACCTTCTGGGGCCACACAGCCTACCACTGCCTCTGACCTTGCTCGCCCGCCCGAAGGGTCCTTCTTTAATTCTATTTTCTGCCACGATGGTCCATGCTTTTCTCCAAGACAATGAGATTGTTACACCCAGTCCCCCTGGGACCCAGACTCCGCGTGGTCATTCACTCACTCAGCACTTGGACAGAATCTTTTGTGTGCCTGGGAGGGTGGGGGACAGGCCAGCCATGAACCAGGCGGGGTCCCAGTCATGGAGGCTCTCACAGCTGTGGGAGATAAAACAATTAGATGATCCATCACCTGGTTTTTCTTTGAGCAAACATTTACTGAGCAGCTGCTAGATGCTTGGTGTTTTCCTGCATGTTTCGCGCACACCCACGCGAACACACACACACACACACACACACGGTATTGTCCTGGGTGCTGGGGATACACACACACACACACACACACACACAGTATTGTCCTGGGTGCTGGGGGTACACAGACACACACATTGTCCTGGGTGCTGGGGGTACACACACACACACACACACACACAGTATTGTCCTGGGTGCTGGGGGTACACACACACAGTATTGTCCTGGGTGCTGGGGATACACACACACATACGGTATTGTCCTGGGTGCTGGGGGTAAACACACACGTGTGTACACAGTATTGTCCTGGGTGCCAGGGTACACACACAGTCTCCTGCCCTTCAGAGTGTGATTTCCTGAGGGCAGGGGTGGGGTACCCTGGAGATCTCCTTCAGAGAAGAACTTTTGTCCTTTTAGCCTGGATGCCCAGCCCAGGGTTCCAGTTTCATCATTTCCTCAGGGCAAGATGGGAACTATTATCTAAATTCTTTATCCTTTTTGTAGATAAAGAAACTGACACCTTCAATGTTTTGCAATTGAGGAGTGGGGCAGAATATAGTCACACCTGTGTCTGTCTGGCTTCAGGGCTCAAACTCTGCCATGCGGAGCTTCTTAAATGTTTCCTTAGAAGCATGTCCAAGGTTCCTAGGAGTGCCTATGGGGGCAATAACCTGGAGTTCTTGGCTTTACAGTGGGTATTTCTTTGGGTGCTTTGGCTTCAGTTTTAACAATGTGGTGTTCTTTGCATTTTACTTTACCATAAAAATGTTTGAATGATAAAAATCATCCTTTAAATTATGCACTGTCAAATAACATTGATGATCCAGCAAGATGCTTGGCATTTAGCCTTTGGCCTTGTGTTCCCCCTGGCACACTGCTGGATACCCTCTGGTGCGGGAAGCTTGGCTAATAAATCCTCAGGTTTTCAAATCCCATTGCCTTGACCATGTCAGCTCAAGAAAGGGGGGGGGGGGCATTGGGAGGGTTTTCCAAGTGCCAGGTTCCCTGGCCTGAGGCTGCAGACAGCCTGACAGGCTGCCCAGCAGGAAGGCGGCAGGAGAGGAGCCCTCTCTCCAGTGAATAGGTGTAAGCTGTCACCCAGGGCCCAGGAGGGGTTGAGGAAGCAAATGCCCTTCCAAGCTCCTGTCCCTCCTCTCTGTCTCTTTCTCCCCCTCCTCCCACCTCCCTTGGCAAAGCAAACACCCGTCCCAGGCCCCTGCCCCACGGAGAGTTCAAGGAGAGCTTGCTGGCTGCTGCCTGGATTCAGACATCAACTCTCCTCTTTCTGGCTCCCCAGAGAGTGGCACATTGGCCTGAGTATCTGTCTCCCACTGGGAATGTGAAGGGCACCTGGGCAGGTCCAGGAGCTCATCCACCGCAAGGGCTCAGGCGGTGGCGCTCCACCAGGCTAGACTGAACCCCACAGGAAGCGAGGGACGCTTTTCCTTCTCTGCCCCCTCCCTGCCCCTCTGTGCTGTCCTGTCCCCTCTGGGCTCTCCAGAATGCATGGCCCTGCCTCTCCAAATGCTTCTCCATTTTCTAACAGGGGGCTGCCAAGGATTGGAGGGAAACTCGATTCAGTCCGGTGTGTCCGGAAAGACTTCCCAGAGGAGGCAGAGAGCCGGATAGGCCATACTGGAGGGGCCCCGGGGCCCTGGTACTCTTTGGCAGCTTAGGAGTGGCCCGATCTGACTTGGGAAGTGCCCAGCCCGCGGTAGGGCGCAAACCCCCGCGCAGCGCCAGGCGCGCAGCGCACTCCGTCGGGTCCCTCCTCCCACGCCCGTCCTGGGCGACTCCCAGCCCGCCAAGCCCCAGATGCGGTTGTTTCAGAAAACTTTCCCGGCGGCTCTCACTGAGCATGCTCGGCGGCGGGGCGGGCCTGGGGTCCGGAAGCTCCGGACACTCCGCCGTGCCAGCCACTTTGGAGGTCGCCGTCCAGGCAGGCGATGAGCCCCGCTGGCTCTCGGGGGCGCGCCGCGTGGGTGCTGGCCGGGGGCCTCCTGGCCATGGTCCTGGCGCTGGGGGGCAGAGGCTGTCTCCCCGCGGGCCCGGGTCCCCTCCGGGGCCTCCTCGGCGCACAGCCGCCCCCGGATTCTCCCGCGGCTCCCGGAGCTGGGGCAACAAGCCTGGGGACCCGTCCTGGGCCGAGCGGGGCGGGGTCCCAGGAGACTGCGCAGGTAAGGAGGGCCCGCCCCAGTCACGGGTCTGACTCTGGCTTGGCTTTGTCTACGCTGGCGGCGAGGAGGCCCCTTGAAGGCGAAGAATCCGGAAGGGAGGTCCTTAGGTGTTTCCCTCTTGTGGCCAGAAAACTTCCAGGAAGGGCGGAGACTTTCTTCGCCTGTGGCTGGGGGCTTGGACTTTACCCGCTGCCCAGGTTCGAATCCACTCTGCATCCTATTCTGTGAGGTCTGCGACCTAGGGCAGACCAGTTCACGTGGCTCCGTTTCCTGATCTGTAAAACCGGGCCCTTGCCGCGCCGCCCCCGAGGGTCCGATTGGTCTAGATGCGTCACTGTGCGCAGAACGTCTTGCGTAGGCGAGCCCTGGGCCAGAAGGCAGGGGCTGTGAAAAGGAGAGTTGGGGTTATTGGCTGGGCTTTTACGTGACTACACTGTCCTGGCCTTCTGTCTGTGGTCCCAAACTTGGGATCCTCTTAAGGGAGACTCTGCTCCCTTTCTATCATGTATTGTCTAGAGAAATACTGTGTCAGTGCACTGAGCTTTAAAAAGGCCAATGACAGACCATTTTCACAGGGTCTTTTTACTTGCATCTGCCCTGTGAGGTGGGAAGTCTCTGGCCTGTTTTGTAGGTGGCAAAAGCGAGGCTCAGGGAGCCGTGTCCCCAGGCCTGTCCTGTGCCCATGTTGAGAGCACGCACTCCTGGCCTTATCTGCTTTGAACATGCTCTTCCGTCTGGGAAGCCATGCTGGCACATCCCGGCTGACATCCCTTGCAGGAACCCAAGAATGAGCACCTCACCTGGGCCCAGGCCCTGCCCACGCCTGTTCTTGTCCAGGGGGCTAAGCCCCCTTCCCACTTTGGGGCTGTCTCAGATGGTCGTTCTGTGTGCAGGATAGGCCCTGGGCCTTGTGGGTCCCTGCCATGGCCACTTGCTCCCCCTGCCACATGGGGCAAGTCACAGCCCTCAGGGCCTCACTTGCCTTTCTGAACAATGGTGTAAGAGCCATCTCCAGCACACTTGTTAGGTGTTCCTATGCGATTATTTGAAGCCTTCACTCATGTCTCCCTCCATCATTCATTTCTTCATTCAATTTATCATACTGTTTATTGCACCTTTTGCTGAGTCCCATGCTGAGTAAAATGCCTCATTGCACACAGTGACCGGGTGCTGTGAGGAGGAGGATGGGAGCCATAAGGTGGGGGGAGGGTCACTTAATTTGGGAGACCAGGAGGAGGAAAATTCAGTTGAGACTTGAAGGGTGAGTGGGTTTAGGCAGGGAAAGAGTGGGGAGAGGACGTCCCAGGTGGGCTGGCCTGGTGCTGCTGGGACGTCTCTTGGTGAGAACATCACTGCATTGTTCGGGCTGCCTGTCTCCTTTGCTGGACTGTGAGTTCCTGGGGGCAGGGTTTTTATCTTCTTTCATTTCTTCATTTGATGCTTACTGACAATGCCTCCTATTCCACAAGGGTTCTTAGAGTGGGATCTGGGGACTCCTGGAGTCACTGGACCACTTCGGGGGTCCGTAGAGTCAGCGCCATTTTCATAGTAATGCTGAGATGTTATTTACCTTTTCCACTTTCATTTTCTTGCAAGTGTGCAGTGGGGTTTCCAGAGGTGACATGAAGTGTGATATTGCAGCAGATTTAATGCAGAAGCAGACGTGAGAATCCAGCTTCTTCCATTAATTCAGACATAGATGAGATTTGCAAAACAATGTCAATCTTCTATTCTTTTTTATTTTGGAAAATGTTATTTTTCATAAAGTGTGCTATTTATGTTAATATACAATGGGATTATCATTCTTATTTAAAATGAATTAATAGAAATTTAAAAATAATCTCTCTAATTTAAATACAGTAAATATTGGTAAATATAATCTGCACAAACAAAAGCTCTTTGGAATCCTCAATAACTGTTAAGCACGTAAATGAGTCCTAAGACCAGCGAGTTGAAGAATCACTGCTCTATAGCAAGGGCTGTCTGACGCCCCTGGGATTTAGAGATGAAAGAAACCACCTGTACCTTTGAAAGATAAGTACATATTTCAGAATAAAGTCCTTTCATAATTTGCATCACTTTATAATGCTCATAGCATCATTTTGTTGTCCTTTTACTCAAAATACCAAACAACAGTAATTCAGGTTTGTTGTGATGGAAAGTTCAGTGTATTGGATGTTTCTCAAGTTTGGTGAATTTATAGAAAATAACTAAAATAGTAATAATAAAACCAGCCAGATACCATGTGACATTATCTGATATATTGCATACTTACTATAGATTCAAAACTGTAGCCTTGGAATTCCGAGTTGGGGAAACCAATCCTGAAACACTTTATGAGACTTGGTCAGGAAAGATAGGGGTCTTCGGTGGCTTCTCTGCTTCCCCTTGTCTTTTAACAGCTGGAGCACCCAGGGCTCAGTGCTGGGCTCTCTTCCCTGCTCTGTCAACACTCACAGCCTTGGTGATCTACCCACCGACAGCTCCCAAACTTCAGTCCCCGCAGAGGCCTTCTCAGAGCTCCTGCACAGGTCTACCTGCCCACCCGACAAGGCCCCTGCAGGCTCACAGGCACCCCAGAGGTCATGCCCCGCTGCAGAGCCCAATCCTGCCTCTCTCCTCCCTTCCTGCCAGTGGCACCTCTGCCTTTCCTTTTGCTGGGCCCAAAAGCCTTGGCACTGTCCTCACCTCCTTTCTCTACACCTCACATTCTGTCAGTCTGCCAGTTGCGTGGGGTCTTTTTTCCAAACATATCCAGAACCAACGCAGTTCTCCCTCTCTCTGCAGCCACCGTCTTGGTCCAAGTTCTCGTCTTCTCCCCGGGGCCCCCGTGGAGCCTCCTGACTGCCCTCCATGCTTCCGCCCTTGTCCACTTCTCAGCAGAGCCACCAGCATGTCCCATTTAACACAGCCACCTCATGCCACTCCTCATGGGGTAGCCCACGGTGATTTCCTGTTGTACTCAGAACAGAAACCGAAGTTCCCGATGTGACCTAAAAGTCCCTACGTCACCCTGTTACCACTCTGACTGCATCTCTTGTGTCTGGCCCCCTCACACAGATAACCTGGCCTGCTTGCTATTCCTTCGACACTCAGCACACCCCTACCTCGGGGCCTTTGCACGCGCTGTTCCCTCTGCATGATGGAATGCTCTTGCCCCGGGAGTCCCCATGGCCCCTTCTTTCCACACCGCTCTGTTTACAATGGCAGCCCCCAGTACTCTCTGCCCTCCTTTTGTTCTCTGTTTCTCTCTACTGCTCCTGTCACCTTCTGGTATACTATTTACAGTATGCACTATTTTGTTTATAATTTTCCTAATTGGTGTCTTGAGAGTAGGACATTTTGGTCTCATTCAGTGATGTATCCCCATTTTCAAAATAGCACATAGTAGGTGATCAAAAACACCTGTTGAATGATGAGTGAAAGTGAAGTAGCAGGCTGGCACGAACTGGCAAGGCAGTGGCTGGGGGCGGGACACTGGGTTGGGAGTCTGGAAAACGTGAGTTCTAGTCTCTGCCCTACCGTTACTAGCTGTGAACACTTGGCCATTTCCTGCATCAATTTATAAATATTTATCATGTACCTTTGATGCTTCTGTGCCGGCCCTGGAGCAGAGCAGTGAACACGACGCAGTCCCTGCACTCACAAAGCCGGGGCTCAGGCCAGCTGAGCCCCACTTCATTTATCTGCAAAGTGTTACTTCTCAGCTTATGGCAGAGATGGTAGTAATAATAGTAAGGGTACAGTAACGATAGCAGTATATAGTATATATATAAATATATAGAGTATATATATAGTATATATATAGTAACAATAGCAATGTATAATAACAGTATTATGTTTACTAAGTATTTGTAATACTATGTGCTGGGCACTATGCTAAATGCTTTATATATATTATCTAGTTTAATCCTTTAAAAATCCTTGTGAGGAAGGTATAATATCCCCATTATATATGAGGAAACTGAGGCCACAGTGGTTCCAGTGGGGTGAGGTTGCCCACCCAGATTCTTTACCCCAAAGCACTCAGTGGCCAGGTTCTACAAGAAAATTCTTTGTAAACTTGAGCATAGATGTTACGGTGAACTAATAGGCAATTACAGTAGTTTCCCAGATGGTCTAAAAGGGCACTGTCCTTATGTGGCCATATGTGGCTACTTAAATGTAAACCTTTCATGTCCTCAATGGCCCCAAGTGGCTAGTGGCTGCCATATTGGACAGCCCAGAGTCTAGAACATTTCCATCACTGCAGACAGTTCTACTGGAAGTTCCCTGGACGAGCAGGAGGCAGTGAAGTGGTGAGCGGGGACGAGGCCTGAGGCAGTCATTCACAGTGGCTCCAGAGGGCCTTCTAGGTGCCAGGCTCTGGTCTAGGTACTTGGGATACAACAGGACGAGACAGACCAAGACCAGTCCCTGCTCTTGAGGAGCCTGCATTCTCGGAGCAGGAGAAAGACAGTGTGTGATTGTGTTGCTGTGCTGCATGGCATCTGGTAGCTGAGGCTGTGGAGATGTGCACAGTGTGCAGTGGACTGGGGGGAGCAGTGGGGGCACTCGCTACCTGGACAGGTACATGGGGAAGGTACCTAAGGAGGTGACAACTGAGTGGAGCCCTGCATGGAACAAGGGATGGGTATGGCCACTTCTGGGAAGAGAGCTTTCTGGTCAGGACCCTGGCTTTTGTTCCGAGTAAGGTGGGACGCTGTGGGTGGGCATTGACCAGAAAAGTGACCCACTCTCGGCCTTGCCAAGCACCCTGGAAGGTGTGAGAACAGCAGAGGTGTAAGTAGGAAAGCCAGCGAGAGGTAGAGGCAAGGCCAGGCAGACTGTTGAGGGACCTGGATGGGGGATGTATTTTGAAGGTAGAGCCCATGGAGTTTGCCGGGGTTGATTGTGGGTTGAGAGAGAGAAGAGAGGAATCAGGGACAAAGCCAAGGAGTTCGGCCTGAGCACATGGAGGAACAGAGATGCCACTGGCTGATGTGCACAAGCCTCAGAGGAAATCAGGGGTGTTTCTGTCTTGTTGAGTTGGACATGTCTCTTGGGTCTGCAGTTCCCAAGCCCAAGGCCGTGGCCGAGGACTGGTCTATGGCCTGTTAGGAAACGGGCTGAACATCCCCGCCTGAGCCCTGCACCCCTCCCCCCACCCAAGGACACCCCTCTACCCCCACCGGTCATTGGAAAAATTGTCTTCCATGAGACTGGTCCCTGGTGCCAAAAAGGTTGGAGACCACTGTCTTGGGCATCCCAGTCCAGATGCACAGTAGAGTGTTGGGTGGGTAAATCTGGATCTGGGGGTAGAAATCTGAACTGGAGATTTTCACTGGGCAGTGGTCAGTGTGAATGGCCCAGAGGAGCTCACCCTGGGAGTGAGTCTTGATTGGAAGGAGTGAGATCCTAGGGCCCAGCCCTGGAGCAGTCCCAGGACTCGTGGCCAGGAAGACAAAGGGGTCCGGGGAAGGAGGTGGGGAATGTGTGGCCGGCGTGAAGGGAA
Organism: Varecia variegata; assembly: GCA_028533085.1. NCBI lineage: Eukaryota > Metazoa > Chordata > Mammalia > Primates > Lemuridae > Varecia > Varecia variegata. Next base: position 164,072,037 of record CM052436.1, on the reverse strand, counting down.
CCAGGACTATGACCGAAAGGTCAAGGGAGGAGAGTGTTTCAGGAAAGGAGAAAGGGCTCACCATGGACAGCAGAACAACGGCCTCCACAGATGTGCACGTCCTGACCCCGGGACCCGTGGATACGTTAGGTTGCAGGCGATGGGGACTTGTCATTGTACGTGGGATTCAAGTGGTTAGTCAGCTGACCTTAACACAGGAGCGTATCTGGGATTATCCGGATGGTCTCAGTGTAGTCACAAGGGTCTTTAAGTGCGGAGGAGGGAGGCAGAAGAGAGAGCCAGGGGAGACGTTGGAGGAAGGTCAGCGAGAGGCTGTGAGGACTCCACCTGCTGCTGCTGGCCTAGGCTGTGAGGACTCCACCTGCTGCTGCTGGCCTCGGAGGTGGTGCAGGAGCCGTGAGCAGGGGCTGTGGCGCCTGCAGAAGCTTAAAAAGACCCGGAAACAGACTCCCTCCTGGAGAGCTCCACTGGCACCCTGACTTTGGTCTGATGAGGCCTGTGTCGGACTTCTGACCTCTAGAGCTGTCAGAGAATAAATTAGTATCGTTTTAAGCCACTAGATTGGTGGCAATTTGTTATAGTGCCCACGGGAAGCGAGCACAGGCACATATCCAATGCTGCGGGTAAGTGTGTTCAGTGGGAAGGGGAGCTGGCCATTTAGCGGGGCCTTAGGGTGGCAGTGGTGACCTTGCCGGGAGCTGTGTCACCTTGGAGAGAGGGATAGCAGGGAGGGACAGGGCAGCATCGGAAGGTGATGTCGGCTGGCAGCTGGCATGGTCCCTGTGGAAGCAGGCTGCTCAGAGCCTCCAGAGAGGCCCCTCCCCAGTCTGGGGACTGCAAAAAGGACACAAATGGGAGACGCCTGCTGAGGCTGCCCTGGGAGCCATGGCGAGGCTTCCCCATGACGGTCAGCCTGGGTCCCTTGCTCCCTGGGAACCTGCCCCTTTCTTCTGAGTGACAGTGTTGCTGTAAGGAGCACTTCATCCCTGGGTGATGTCAGGGGCCAGGTCTGCTTTGCCGGATGTGTGACGCCTAGCACAGTGCTTGGCATGCAGCAGGTGCTGGCTGGAAGAGTGGATGGAAAGTTCCAGGGGGCAGTACGGACATACATTTGTGTGGTGTCAGATGCACCGTGGCGCCGTATCTAAACACCACTGTCCACATTAGAGAACCTCACTGATGTATTTGTTCTTAATTCATAGACTTTATTTTTTAGAACAGGGTTAGATTTATGGAAAAATTGAGCACATAGTTCAGAAAGTTCACATGTATCTCCTCCCCACCCACGGTTTCCCCTGTCATTAAACATGTATGAGTATAGTATGTTTGTTGCAGTTAATAGACCAATATTGATAAATTACTATTAAAGTCCATAGTTCATTCAGATTTCCTTAGTTTTTACCTAATGTCCTTTTTCTGTCCTGGGATCCCATCCAGGATCCCACCTTACGTTTAGTTGTCGCATCTCCTTGGGCTCCTCTTGGCTGTGATGGTTTCTCAGGCTTCCCTTGTATTTGGTGCCCTTGACCTTGACCTGAGGAAGGCCTCTCAGGTACCCTGTACAATGCCCCATTCTTGGAGTCTGTCTGGGTGCATACTGTCAACATGACTCACCGCTGTTGGTGTTGACCAGGGTCACCTGGCCGGAGTGGTGTTTGTCGGGCTTCACCGTCGTGAAGTTGGTAACTTCTGCCCCTTCTATACAGTCCTGTGCTGCATAATGACGTTTCAGTCGATAATGGATTGTGTAGACAAAGGTGGTTCCGTAAGATTATATTAATAATACCATATTTTTATTGTGCATTTTCTTTCTTTTTCCTTTTTTTTTGAGATAGTCTCGCTTTGTCGCCTGGCTAGAGTGCCATGGTGTCATCATAGCTCACAGCAACCTCCAACTCCTGGGCTCAAGCGATCCTCCTGCCCCAGTCTCCCGAGTGGCTGGGACTACAGGCACACGCCACCACGCCTGCTAATTTTTTCTATTTTTAGTCACCCAGCTAACTTTTTCTATTTTTTACAATGGGTCTCGCTCTTGCTCAAGCTGGTCTCAAACTCCTGACCTCAAGTGATCCTCCCGCCTTGGCCTCCCAGAGTGCTAGGATTACAGGCGTGAGCCACTGCATCCTGCCTATACTGTACGTTTTCTATGTTTAGATTTGTTTAGATATGCAAATACTCACCACTGTGTGACAGCTGCCTCCAGTATTCAGTATGGTAACATATTCCCATAGTGCATGTTTGTAGGGCAGGAGCAACAGACTGTGACACGTAGCCTGGGTGTATAGCGGGCTGTACCATCCAAGTTTGTGTTAAGTGCACTCTGTGATGTTCACATGATGACAGTATTGTGTAACAGTGCATTTCTCAGAGGTGTCCTGGTGTTAGGCGATACATGATTGTGCTATGCTTGCTGGAGGGAAGTTGCTGTGCACAGCCTGGGTGTGTGTTTTTATCATGACATTTTTTCCTGCCAGGTGGCGGTAGAGACTTGCTCAGTCCATGTGAGCACGTTACAGCAGTTTCTGGCAGATGGATGTGTTCTCCTGGGGAAGATGCTTTTCTCTACCTTGTAGAAGACACTTCATGGGCCAGCAGTTGTCCCAGGCACACCCATCTGTCCAAGGATGCTTCCGGGGACGGTGTTCACGTTAGGTGTAAGGGGCCTGGAAGCCCAAACTCCAAAGGAACAAGCCTGCAAAGCAGCCCTGTGTCCGGGCTCCCATTGTTGGGTGCCTGTTACTGTTGATGCAGTGACCCGTGGGCATGTGCTCCTCATGACAAGAAATGAAGCAATATAGGTGGCATGCAAAATTGTCTTCCTCTCCCACCTCCACGCACACCACACTGCCCCCAAGTGGCCAGTGTGAACACTTCACTATGTCCATTTCTAGGCTTTAAAAAATAGTATAGTGTTATATTATATTTCCATTATATTACTAAATATATAATTGTAGATTAAATTTATAAAGATTAGTATTAAATTTAAGAATATATAAATATATCGAAGATACAAATATATGCATATAAATATATGTATAAATATGTGTAAGATAAATATAATTATTAAATATGACCAAATATGTAAACATACTATTTTTATTAAATGAGATCATATTATTTATAATTTTGTGACTTGGAGATTTCACTTGATATATCTTAGAGTTCATTCTAGGTAAATATAGATCTGCTTTGTTTATTATTTATTTAGTTTTGTTTTTAATTGTCGTAAGAGGCACCTAACAGAATTTAGCATCTTAGCCATTTTTAAGTGGTGGTTTACAATGTTAAGTAGATTTACATAGTCGAGCATCCAATCTCCAGAACGCCTTGCCTCTTGCAAAAGTAAAACTCTGTCCCCATTAAATTAAACAATTCCCCACTCCCCTCCCCCAGCCCCTGGTAACCACCGTTCTACTTTTGGTCTCTATGAATTTGACTACTTTAGGGACCTCATATGAGTGGAATCACACAGGATTTGTCCTTTTGTGACTGGTTGATTTCACTTGGCATAATGCCCTCAAGGTCATCCACGTAGTAGCACGTGTCAGAATTTTCATTCTTTTCCAGGGTGAATTCTGCTGTATGGGTAGACCACATTTTGCTTATTCATTCATCCACTGAGGGACACTTGGGTTGCTTGCACTGTTGGCTGTTGGGAATCACACCGCTGTGAATGCGGACATGCAAACATCTCTTCAAGGCCTGGCTTTCCGTTATTTTAGATGAGCACCCAGAAGGGGAATTGCTGAATCATGGCGCTTCATTCTTTTCAGTGGCTGCATAGTACTCCGTAGAATGTTTGTACCACAATTTTTTGTTTCTAATAGGATTCTTTAAGCTGCCCATGACATAAGCCCCACGTGAACAAGCTGAGGCCAAAAAGTTGGCTTCATAAACTAGGAATTTGGGGGGTGGGGGTGGTGAGGCTGGTTGGATCTAGCTGTGTCAGTTTTCCCTCATCCTCTCGCCTTCTGCCTGCCTCCTCATCTGTGTCTGCATTTGCCACCACGCCGTCTGTGTCTCTGCATGAGTGGGTGCTGCACTCTGTCCCTGTGGGTCGGCCTCCTCCGTGACGGGGGAAAGCTGACCCCCAGCATGGGTGGGCTTACATCACCCCAGCAGAGCTGCCCTGGCCAGAGCTGTGTCCAGGGGCCTGGAGGCCTGGAAGGACTGGGCCTGAAACACACGGTCTCTCCTGTGGCCATGGAGCTGGGCTTATTCTCCAAGTAAGTCCACAAAACGGACACAGGGAGAGCTCTCCAGGTGAACGAAGACAGTTGCCACAACTTGTCCTATCTGTGCCGTCTAACCCCATGCATTCCCACGTGAAGGCTGTGTGAACCGTAGCGGTGTGAACTAGCTGTCAGAACTGGGCCCCACAGCCAGGCCTGAGTGTTCCGCTCAGCTCTCACGCAATCCTTTCTCCTTCCATGGCCCAGAAGCCAGTGAGCGCATACAGGCTGAGCAGACCAGCGCCAGGCTGCCTGCGTGCAGAGCTCGGCTCTGCCCTGCATCCCTGAGGGACCCGGAGTGAGTTACCTGGTTACCTGGGTCTGGGGGCACTACTGTAAAATAAGGATAACGCTTCACTGGGTTCCGTGGACCACTCGTGCAGTTCACGTGGACCGCACAGCACAGGGCCTGGCACGCAGAGAGGGCTCCATCCAGGGCAGCTGGTATTACTGTTATTGTTATTATTCAGGAGAGAGATCTGGGACTTTCTAGGGCCCAGCATTTCACATAGATAGAGTGGAAGGGTTTGGCTGGGCTCAGTTTGGACACATTTTCATCACTAAAATGAGGCTAAGCAGGCTGGGAGGAGGCTTTGAGGTCACTTTTCAGAAGAGGGATCTGTCTCAGAGAGGCTGAGAGACTTAGCCAAGGACACACAGCAAGGGAATGGTTCCAGCTAAAGCCCAGTCCTCTCCACTTCCTGACACTCTGGAAACTTGCAGGATCTTGGGAATTCCGAGGCTTTGGTTTAAGCAGACATGAGATTCGAACCCAGGTCTGTCTGACTGTGAGACATTCCAGCCACGCAGTGCTGCCTCCTAGACAACTCCCAGAAGCGCGGCTGTGCCTAAGCCGACACTTCCCGTGGGAAAGAGGAGCCAACCGCGTGCTCAGAAGCTGGTGGGATGGGGGATGTAGAATGGGCTACTGTAACCTTCTGGATGAAAGTGCAGCTCCTCTCTGTGTGAGCCATTTACAAAAATTACTTTCAACTGCTTCCTACGAGTATGTTTTTCAGTTAATGATTTTGTGCCATTTGAATTTTTTAGGACTTGCCCTGCATGATTTGGTCCAATGTGGAGAGCTCTCACTTTCAGACTGCAGGTAAATTTTTCTTCTGGTTGATTTTTCCTTGTTTTGACCATGAAAGCCTTCTCCCTCCCACTTCCTCCCACTGTGCTGACCTTTCAACATCTCCCTACTGTGGGCAAATAGGTTGTTCCCTGACCTTTCAAAACTTGGGTGGCCTGTCCCCTCCCCAAAGCTGGCTGGAGTGTAGTGCCCAGGCTAGGTGGGCCTGCCTTGATTCTCCTCTGAAGGAATCCGGTGAGTAAAACGCAGGATGCCTGGCTTGGCTGGGTGTATCACTCCCCGTGGCTGCCGCGTGGTGTTTAACTGGCCCATCAGACAGCCCTGTCTGATTGGTATCCTGACCACATTCCCAGACCAGGGGGATGGAGGCTCCGAGAACTTAGCTGACCTGTCCAGGGTCCCGCAGCTGATCAGCCACCAAGCAGCGTTCACTCAGGAGAACTGACGGCCCAGCCAGGACCGTTTAAGTGACATTCCTGTGCTTTACACATAGTGCTTATGAATTTTCCAAATATATTGATGCAGATCAATATATTCTAGAGAGAGCTGTTTCACGCTGGATGGCTCAGCGGGCGTTTGTGCCTGGCCGTGCATGGATCCTCCTTAGAGGGGTGGTCGGCAGCGCTCACTGAGAGCTCTCTCTGTAGCAGGCAGGTGCTTGGAAGGACCCGATGAGGTGAGGCTGACTCTGCTCGCGTTAGAGTTAAGGAAAGGTAGGCACAGAGTGGTTAGGGGATACGCCTGGGACTCGTGGCTGGAGGGGCAGCACCAGGACTCACACACAGGGCTGTCTGCTGCCACGTGTGTGGGGGTTGCCCAGTGACCACCCTTGCCCAGGGCCTCTGACTCCTGGGCGTGGCCCCACACTCCGGATGGGGAGGCCACACTTTGAGAAACACTCTTCTTAGGCTCTGCATCTTCCTGAAGAGCATGTGTCATTTTCCTGGCAAAAAGATTATAGAAAAGCCATTCATTAATTCATTAGCTCATTCACTTGTTCAGCAAGCATTTCCAGGTGTCCAGATCCACGATGTCTGCTCTGGGTTTGACCACGGGGTCTTGGCTGTCCTCTGCATCGTATGACATGTGTGTTGCTGTTTTGCAGCAGGAGCACCACTTGGAATGAAACTCAACAAGAAAATTGAAGTCTTTATCCCACTCCTGACTTCTGCAGCCTCCAGTGGGCCGTGGACGCATTCCCTGTTTGCTTTTATACAGCCATGGCCTAAGAAGACCTTGTTTAAAAGAGAGTCTCCTGTAATACGCCGCCTGGTAAGTAACATGCCCGATACTTTAACAAAGATACCGCAGGTTGGGAAGAAACCAATTTTGAGCTAACCGTGTATAAAATGTCACAGGCTTATGTTCCTCAAAAAAGCCCATTCCTTCTTTTTCACGAAATATAGTTATCATTGGGAAGCAAATCCATTTGTTTTCCTGAAGTGTCATTTCTGCTGTATGACATACAGTATTTGGTTGGCCGGGAGGTTTGAGTCAGAGCCTTAGGCTGCCTGGTCTGGTGTTTCTAAAGCAGGGCGGGGTCTGCTTTAACCAGACCGGTTCATACCGGCTGTCGAAAGATTCATCCATCTTTCAGTGAGCATCACGGCAGTGAGCATCGCACGAACACTCACCATGTGCCCAGAGCTGGGCTTCGCACTTGGAAGGCATAATCTCATTTGAGCCTCATGCTGAGTTTTGTAAATAGGTAGTATTATCATTCCCATTTTACAGACAGGAAATTGAGGGTTAGGGAAATTAAGTAGCTTATTCCAGGTCCCACAGGTAGAAGTGGCAGAGTCTAGATTTGAAGCCCTACTCTTACCTGCTCCTGCGTGCTGTTGCTGTTGTTTTATGTTCTGTTTTATATGTTGGTTCCTCATCACTGTCTTTCAACGTAAAGTTTAAAGGCTTAAAATGATATGAGAACCACTGAGCTCGGCCAGTGGGCTATAATGGCCATGAACCCCTTCTCGGCCCCTTCCTAAGTGGTTATGTCGGTTTTCTGGGACTGCTTGAACAGATTAACACAAACTGGGTGGCTTCAAACCACAGACGTGCATTCCCTCGCTGTTCCGGAGGCCAGGAGTCTGAAATCAAGGTGTTGGCAGGCCTGACCCCTCAAAGGCTCTGGGGGAGGGTCCTCCCTGCCTCCTCCAGCTCCCAGAAGCTCCAGTCGTCCTAGGCTCTGGCTGCGTCGCTCCACGCTCTGCCTCCATCTGCGCTGGATTTTTCCCCTGTCTGTGTCTTCTGCTCTGTGTGTCACTTAAAAGGATGCTTGTCCTTGCAGGCAGGGCCCCCTGGGTAATGCAGGAAGATCTTTTTGTGAGGCCCTTAGCTTCATCACATCTTCAGAGATCCCTTTTCCAAGTAAGGTCACATTCATAGATTCTGGGGATCAGGATGTGGACATATCCTTTTGGGGGCCACATTGAACCCACTACAGGGATCATTGTTCTTTCCTGTCCTCTCAAATAGCAGGACACTTTTCACCTCACATGGCAGCACCCTCCATACTCGGTTACCTCCTCTGCATTTATTGCTCAACTAATTGTATTTATCAATTATTGTTTACAAACTACTCTCTGAGGGTCAGGGTGGAGGCCAGGTCTCTGCGTGAGGGCCCTGGCGTGCGAGAGAGGCGTTAGGGTAGGTGCAGTGGACAGAAAGCCGACCATTTCGGATACCCACACCGCTTCCCCTCTGTCTTTGCTGATATTCTGCATAAGGGGAGGGTCAGGCTGCAGAGGGGATGTGTTGTAGAAGGATCATGGCATTTGGAGACACACACCTGGGTAGAGTCTCACGCTTCCTGCCTGTGTGACCTTGGGCAAGTGAGTTAACCTTTCTGAGCCTTAGTTTCCTCATCTCTAAAATGGGAGCAATAGAATTCATGTATGTAAAGTGGTGGGTCCAACGCCAGCACTAGGTAAGTGACAGCCATTGTTACGACTGTGAGTGTCACTGAGGGCTGCCAGGGGCTGACTCGGGTCCAGCTCGTCACACTGCAGGCGGGCAAGGCAGAGAGCGGGGAACGCGTCAGCCCAGCCAGCAGAGCCTAGGAAAGCTTCCTCTGCAGGGTGAGGGTCTAGTTTGGTTTAAAGGATGCGTATTGATACCGCGGGGGCCAGGGCCCTGGGCTTGGGGGTGATGGCGGGGGCAGAAATGAACAGATACTGGTTGTGATTACAGGGGGAGCGGAAGCCTGGGGTGCCCAGGACTGTGAAGACTTGCCTCTGACAGGCGAGCCCTGGCCTCCCTCCGCGGCCTTTCCTCAGGGGCCGTTGCGGGCTCCAGGGGGTCGGAGCGGGGGGGGGTTCTCTGTGTCGGCAGTGGATGGTGGATGCAGCCCACGGAGGGGCCATCCCAGCACCTGCCCTTTGTTCCCTCTGTCCCCACTGTGCTGTGGCTGGTGCACTAAGGCAGCCCACATCCGGGAGGATAGGGTACGCGCTCCGATCCACCACCAAGCCATGTCTTCACTGCTCTGCTCACATTCCTCTGGCTCATGTGTCAGCTCTGGTTGGCCGAGTCTCTGTGACAACAGGTGTCCTCACATGTGTCATCTCATGTCCACAGTATTCTTCTCTCATGGTTTTAATTTCCAATCTTTTAACACTCTTTTTAAAATAAATCAAGATTACTTACGGATTAGCAGAAGTACTGTACCCTTCTATTAAAAGTTCATCATACTGTATTTTTTAAAAAATATGGATAGCATGAACTATTTTCATTTTCTAATAATTTCTATATTTTATTATAGGATAGGGACCTTTCAAGAGAAGTTCAAGGGACTTCTGAGAATGGAGTAATTTTTCAGAAATGTGCACTGGTAAGTTTCTGTCGGTGGCTTGTACTTGAAGGGAAAATAATTGGATTTTGCCCAAATCATGTTAGTAGAGTCACGTATTTAAGAACTGGCAAGTCGTGGGCTCACCGACCCATGTCTAGATGAGTGAGTGGTGAAATAAACAAGGGATCTGGTATCTTACATGGCAATGCTAGGACTGAGATTTTTTGTTTTTGTAACAAGTAATTGTCAGTGAAAATCCACAGGGATCATTTAGAACGACAAAGAAAGTATGATATATTTTCTTTCAGATTATGAACATTAATATGGTCCCTGGCAGTTTAGAAAATTTGCTGAAGGTCTTTTAGGTCTTTAATCTTATTAATCCTGTGAGATGGTCGTTCACATGGCCCTCGTGTCGGGGGTCCCTGACACCACCCTCGGGCTCGGTGATTTGCTTCTGGGATTCACAGAGCTCGGAAGAGCCGTGATGCTCACAGTTAGAGTTTACTATGGCGAAAGGATACAGGCTAAAGTCAGCAAAGGGCAAAGGTGAACGGGGCAGAGCCCAGGAGGGACCAGGCCCAAGCTCCCGCTGTGCTCCCCCCGCAGGCAGCGCGGACAGTGCTCCGCTCTCCAGCAGTGACGTGTGACGGCACATGGGGGCACTGTCAGCCAGTGAAGTTCTCCCAAGCCTTGGTGTCCAAGGTTTTCCTCGGGGTTCTGTTTGGTGGGCATGAAGCACCTGTGAGACTGGCCTCAGTTACTCAGCGTCCAGCTCCTCCAGAGGTCATATCACTATAGTGTGGCCCAAGGCATGCCCCACAACTCACACTGTTGGCATCAACTAGCTGGTGAGGTCCAAGTCCCCAGATAGGCAAAAACACTTTAACGAGGCAGGATGTTCTACTGGCTTCAGAGGCTGTCTCCCAGGACCTGGTCAAGGGCCAGTCCCTTCTTGGGGTGTGGTGGGTTTGGACAGCCCAAGTCTGCTGAGTTAATTCCTCACTGTGCCACCCTCGTGTCCCCGCAGGTCCTCCGCTACCCTGTTTTCCTTCCTGGATGAAAGCAGTGTTGGCGGTTTCTCATATGTCCTTCTAGAGATGTTTTCTGCCATATGCACGCAATCATGAGTGTGTGTGTACATGTGTGTATACATACATGTACCTTCCTCCTCTCCCTTTTTACATGGTTGGCAGCATACTACACATACAGTTCTGAAACTTACATTTTTCACTTCTGATATTCCGGAGCTCACTTGTCTTGGAACACACGTTGCTTCCTTCTGTTCTCTCCAGCTCCTGCGTCTGTTTCAGCAGAGCTGGGGAGAAGGGGTGCAGGGCTGGGGGGAGATAAGCTGGAGAGGGGAGCAGGGCAAGGGAGCAGACCCAGGTGGCGATGCTGCCACGTGGGCTCCTGGGTGGCTTCCAGCCACGGAGCCTTCACGCGCTAGGCAGAGCCGGAGGCCAGCGGGCAGCCCGGCTAGTTCCTGGGGATCGTGTGGCCGTCAGAGACCCGGGGCAGTGCTCTGGGGCTGGGGCTGAATCTCCAAAGTTCCTGGGTCCCAAAGCGCCATTGTTTGCTTTTCTGCGTGACAGCAATTGTCCCATTCTGACTGTGGTTCTGCACGTGGGCGTCTTCTCATCTAAGATGCTCCACAGGAATGATGTCACTACGTTTCACGGTCTCAGTTTCTTTGAATTTGTCTTCAAGCAACAGCTTGGCAAGCGTGGGTCAAAACCCTCCAGGGGCATTTGAAATCAGACGGAGCTGGAGAAATTCTCAGAACCTCTGTGAGACCGTTACTCTCCCTCTTCCCGGAGACCTGACGTGCGTCATTTTAAGAAGCTGAACTTGTCAGCAAATCTGCCCTCACTTCATCTCCCCCTGTCCTAGGTGTCAGGGCGGAGCGGGTCGCAGACGGCCCACGTGCGGCTGTCCGTTAACAACACCAGGACGGCCCTGGCAGCCAACCTCTCAGACCTGCTCTTGCTGGACAACGTCACGGGCCTCACCGTGAGGGAGTCGGTCGGAAACAAGACCTCGGGCGGGCTGCAGGCTTTCAGGAGGAAGTTTCTGCAAGGTAATGGCAGAGTGTTCTCGGGTCAGGGACGGCAGGTGACGAGAGCACTTACAGATACTGCAGGTGACGTGCTTTGTGTCGGGCACCTGCTTAAATGGCTCACATGTGTCCACTCAGTTAATCCTCACAGCAGATCTGACTGTCAGGGTCTCAGAGGAGGAGACCCCCTCTCAGTATCTGTCACCCCAAAGCTGAATTTCTCATTGATGTTAGAGAGCGGTTGGATTTGGGGAAAGAGCTGTGGGTTTTTAAAAACATACACTCAGTTTTTTATTATGAAGCATTTGAAGCTCACATGAGGGCGGGGCTCAGGGTGAACGGCGCCGGTGTCGGCGTCATCAGCAGGGTGAAGAGTTTGCTTTGGGCTGTGCTGGGCCGGGAGGTGGGGCGGGTTGACATCGGCCTCAGAAGCACGTTCATGAGATGTTCAGGCGTGTTCACATGTGTCCAGGCATGGTCAGGCGTCTTCACTGGGACCACCCCACTGCTGGTTGGCTGCTTGTAGAACGTGCCACCGTCACTGGTTGGCTTTCAGAGGTTCAGTTCCTGAGGTGAGCTGTCATTGGTTAATTAAGCAGATTTGAAACCAATTCTGGGGTTCAGCTGTTGCCATGGCTTCAGAACTGGCTATTTACCTGGGAGGGCAGAGACTTCCTTTAGTCTTCGTAGGTCCCTCATTTACAGACGAAGAGACCAAAGTGGCTGGGAAGCTCAGACAAGGCCAGGGGCCTGCAGGCGAGGCTGGGGTGCACACTCGGGCAGCCCGGCCACCCTCACACCCGTAACCGTCCCGCTGTTGTGCACGTGAGAGCTCTCACTGACCCTGCACTTGGTGCTCACGGCCCACGTTGCTCACGGTCCTGCGGCTCTTTCCTCTGCACCCAGATAAGGCCTCGGGGCCCTGCTGCTCTCGACAGAAGCTACTAGTGGAGCTGGCACACAGGTAGTGACCTTTCCACTGCCTCTGGTTTAAACATGTCATAAAAATTGTTCCATGTCCCAGCTAAGAGACCTTCAGTGCTTTCCTTCCTTTGGTGATATAAAAATAAATAAATCCCCAGTTCTTCAGCTTGTGTTTGGGGAACGGAGCATCGGGCCCTGGGCAGACCACAAACTCAGTCCCAAGCGGACCTGCGTGTGACTCCCGGCCTGGCTACATAGCACCTGCACGGCTTCTGGAAAGTTCCTCATTGCTCTGAACTTCGCGTGTCCTGTGTGTACAGCAGTGCCTTGTAGAGTCATAGAGATGGAATCGGTGAGATAATGTCACCTGGCACAGTGCTGGTGGAGGGAAGGTGCCCCACGCCCTCCCAGCCCGTGGCCCCGCAGCACCGGCCCTTAGTCCAGGCTCCTGCCTGCCACGCCCAGCCGGCCGGCGCCCACCTCAGCATCTGCTCATGCCCTCTTGTTGGTTGCTTCCCACTGACTCTGTGAATACAGATCTCTGCTCTCCAGGGCCTGGCCTGGCATCCCCTTTCTAGGAAGCCCTATCCAGTCCCCTGCCCCAACGTCAGCCTCCTGCGTCCCTGCCCCCACCGGAGCCTCCCTGCTCAGGGTCACATGCCATTCTAAGCACTGTCCACGCATGAACTCCGGAATTCTGCCCCAGCACGTGCCCACCACGCTTCTCTGAACCTCAGCTCCCCGCCGCTGCCCTGAGCACAATAGTAACACCTACCTGCAAAGGTGTCGTGGGGGTGAGGGAGCTGAAACATCAGGTACAACATGGCCTGGCCTGTGGGAAGTGCGCCGGGTGCTAGTCGGTATTTTGTTATTTTTATTCTTGTTGCTATTTATGCCCCTGCCTTAGCTGGCTCTGCCTGTGAGGCTCCACGTTCCCTGCGGGCAGCGCCCAAGTCACGCTTATCTGTGAACGCAGCACTCTGCCAAGGGGTGTGTCACTGACTTTCACCTTGGGGCACAGGTGACATTTTTCCTCAAAGAATAAGTAGGTAACTATAAAGCGAATAACTATGAAATCAAATTACCAGTGAGACCTGAGTTCATTGACATTCTGATCTCGTTAATGCTGTTACTATCGTCTGGTGCATTTCTCTGGAGAGAAGCAGTGTTGTTCAGGGAAGGTGATGGCACCAGGAGGGCAGGGCAGCTGGGGGATCCCAAGCCGGCCTCCCTCTCAGTCTCCGTTACGTGTTCTCCATCCTCAGGGCACTGTGTGTGGTCAGCTGTGTTAATACACGTGCAGCCACATGGACAGCGATCAGGTCACTGTGCCCGGGGAGGTCTGGCTACGATTACCTTCCCCCCATTACCGTTTTCATTACTGCATCTTATCTTTATCACCTCACCTTCATTATTTTAGCTTTTATCCTTATGTAAAATCAGCTGGGCACAGTGGCATTTGTCCATAGTCTCAGCTACTCGGGAGGCCGAGGTGGTAGGATTGCTTGAGCTCAGGAGTTGGAGGCCAGCCTGGGCAACATAGCAAGACCCTATCTCTGAAAAAAAAAATTAAAATGCTAAGGATTTTTAAAACAAAAATTCCAGTGATTCCTTAGGCTCAGTGCTCATTTCTCCTCTGTTCTTTACTATATATATATTTTGAGGTCTTCATACATTGAGAAATGAAGCATACTGTAGCATAGTGGGGCTAAAATGTAACCCCTGTCACAGAGGAAGGCAAAGTTGGAGGACAAGCTTAGATGAGAACAAGAACTGGCACAGTTGGACAGGATTCCTCTCCCACCAGCCATGTCGGACCACAGCCCCAGTTCTGGAGGAGCCCCCCTCATGAGCAGGTGGGGCCCAGTGCACTGCCCACCCAAACTTACCAATCAGACGAGGTTTGCTGCATGGGGACGGGGCAGGGTGTCCAGGAGCAAATGCACCCAGCTTCTCCCCAGTTTCCCACTCAGAGAATTCTCCCCTTCCCCTGCTCACAGGTGTGTACAAGACAGGGCTCCCTTGCTGCAGGTGTCACCATGATGGTGGCCTCCCTTGGAACCTCCAAAGCAAGATGCCAGGCTGTGTCTGGGGGGGTGGGGCAGAGGTGGGGGGTGGCACCAGGGGTGGGGCTGGAGGCGGGTTGAGGTGGGGCCAAACCCCTTCCCTGATGCCTGCTTCTCTCTGAGCAGTGGGAGATGCCTACGAGGTCAGCTACGCAGCCTCCCTGCAGCCCGGAGGCCTCGGGACCGGGGAGAGCCTGATGCTGCCTGCCCAGCTCACCTTTCAGAGCTCATCACTGGTATTCCCTTTTTTCCTTGCATTTCTGTCTTGTCACTGCCATGTGAGATTGTTTTAGAAACACTGACACTTAGGGCACCAGGCTCTGGGCCCTGGAGTCTGACACGGTTGCCATGAACCTTAGTAACACCCATGTTGACCCTCAGTAAATTACTTAACCCCTCTGGGCCTCACACAGGGTTCCTTCCGATGAGTATAAGTAATGGGTACGTGTTAATCTCTCATCACTGCCTTGCACAATGTGGCACTGGGCCAGTAGTTCCCATTCATGTTAGTTCTCCAGGCTGCTGTGACAAAGCGCCCCAGGCCAAGGGACTTAGAAACAATGGAAATTTACTGTCTCACAGTCCGGGAGGCTGGAACCCCGAAATCAAGGTGTCGTCAGAGCTGGTGCCCGTGGAGGCCTCTCTCTTAGCTTGCAGACCCGGTCTTTTCCCCGAGTCCTCACACCCCTCTGGGTGTCTGGGTCCTGACCTCCTCTTAGAAGGACACCAGGCAGATTCCGTCAGGGCCCACCCCACTGACCTCATTTTACCTTTATGACCTCTTTCAAGGCCCCGCCTCCAAATCCAGTCACATTCTGAGAGACTGAGTTTTGGAGCTTCATCATGTGAATTTGGGGACACGACCTAGTCCCCACCACCACGGCTGTTGGTCTCTCCACTTCTCACTCACCTCTCTGCGCCTCCGCGTGCGCTGGAGTGCTGGCCACTCGCGCACGCTGGCGCAGGCTGGAGGAGACCCGCCTCGGCTTCCTTTTGTCCGTTTGTTCTGGCTTCAGCCCCTGGAAAAAAGCCCTTTTCCCGATTTGGAAAATGCAGCTCAGAGCATGGCTGTGACTGCCCCAGGTCACGTGACAATCAAAATCTGGCCCTGCAGCCACCGGGCCACTGGCCCCTCCTGGGGGATCCTTGCGACCCTGCAGCTCTAGGGCCTATGTGGTGGTCCTGCTGCGATAAGGGAGAAAACCTTAGATACATTTAGATAGAGTGAAAGATGCTAAAAAGGTAAAGACCAGACACAAGAAAGTACATGAAGCTGTTGGAAATGACAGATCTCCCAGGAAATAAAAATTAAGTATAAAGTCAAAAAACAGAGGCCAAAGAAAGATTTAAAAAGATAGGGATAAAATGTCCCAGAAGAAATATAATACCATCAACAACCTCAGAGGACTTGAAGCCAAGTCAGTTAAAATTTCAGGTAAGGCAAGAGTCAGGAAGTCAGAGCAACATGAAGCCAAAGCTTCTGTCTCCGCCAGCCGTGAAGCACTGAGGTTCCAGTGCGGGTCTGGGCACGGAGGCCGCTCCCTCAGTACGCCAGGGCGATCTGCCTCGCTCCGCCCCGCCTGAGAAAGTCCTGTCTGCTACTTGGCTCGGTTCCTTGTCCCTGATACTGACTCCACCCCCATGATCCCCCACCCCGAGAACGACCAGGGACCTCACCTGTCCTGTAGCAGCTGTGTCCCCAGTGGCAAAACGAGAGGCCTGCACTTAACAGGTGTTCAATAACTATTGATTGGATAAACGAATGAACACATCAGTGAACTAACGAATCCCAGGCAACTTTTTTTTTAAACTTCTTTGAGCCTCAGGTTTCTCATCTGTAAAAAGGAGATTGTTCTATTAATATCTCCAGTCTTCTGTAGGGTTAAAGAAAATGATGCATATATACAAATGGCCTGAAGTTTCCTTCTTTCTCTGAGCCTTCGGACTCTCCGGGCGGTTCCATGGTCAGAGAGTGAGGGGCAAAGAGCAAGGCTCACCTGCCCACCTGAAGATTCCAGAGTTCCAGGCTTCACTAGCTGGAGTTCTAGGGCCTGCTGTTAGACCACTAGCTTCACCCCACCCAGACCATGCCGTAGAAACGAGTTACAGAAAGCACTCAGCCAGTGTTTGCTGAGTGAATAAGTGTTAGAAGTTTGCAAGAGGCTCCTGTGCCTAGTTCTCAAATAGTTTCCCCTGGTTGCACCTGTAAGACCCTCTGGATGACTCCTGGCTTTTTGACTTTTTTGTGTGCAGTGGCATCATCATAGCTCACTATAACCTTGAACTCCTGGGCTCAAGCGATCATCCTGCCTCAGCCTTCCAAGTAGCTGGGACTGCAGGTGCACCCCACGGCACCTGGCTAATTTTTAAAAATTTTGTGTAGAGGTGGGTCTCGCTATGTTGCCTCGGCTGGTCTCAAACTCCTGGCCTCAAGAGGTCCTCTTGGCTTGGCCTCCCAAAGTGCTGGGATCACAGATGTGAGCCACTGCGGCTGGCCAGCTCCTGGGCTTTCATAAATTATATAAAGAAGGTCGATGTGTATTTGGTGCTGAAAATGATCAGACCCAAAGTCTGAGTGAGACTTTTATCAATTCCATGTGAGAACACTCGTTTGCTCTGCTTGTCAGCCAGTCATAAAGAGTCTTACACTACAACTGGGAAAATAAAGGAATTATTTTAAAATACAGTATGTGCACAGGATGAAGTCCATCACATTAGTGCAGATGTTTCCGAGGCTGGGAACCACTGCCCCAGCTGTATTTTCAGAAGCAATGCAACTTCTCTGGACTTCTGTTTCCCCACCTAAAAAATGAGAGAAGTAGGAAGCCTCCCCCCAAATCTCTTGTAGTTCTGCCATTTTAGAACCGTACGAGGGTATTGGAGGGGCAGTAAAAATAATTAATCACTTACTAAGAGCCTCCTCTGAGCCAAGCACATGTAATGGTCAGAGCAAGAAGTAGGTACTGTCAGAGATGCGTTGCTTTTGTGTCTGGAAACTGCTTACACACACAGAAACGTGCATATACACACACAAATACGCGCACACACACAGAAACACGCACACACATGGAGCCACCAAATCCATGTGGGTTAGTTAGATCAAAAGGACCAAAAGCTGGCATGTTCATCTGAAGTTCTTTACACCATATTATATAAACTTTATGTCCACCTTATAAAACTGTCACTATATCCCACTTGGTCCATGTTTTTGATTTCATGCTAGGATCTAAGATGTGCTTCTCAAGTCTCGAAGCTGATGTCGTAAGTACAGAGGTGAGGATTTACGTTTCGCAGAGTTGAAGACAAGCTCCGTGGCACACTTTACGCTCCTGTCTCTGTAGACCTTGGATGTCAGAAAATACAGGAGGGAGGTCCCCGAGGAGGGAAGAGCACAGCAAAATGGGTTTGAATGTGGCCTCTGGATTTTTAGCCTCAGGTGTCCAGCCCAGGGGAACCCGAAACTTCGGGCAGCATGAGTATCCCAAGCAGAGGCAGCTCAAGAATAGAAAGGTACTAGTGATGGCCTCATGGTTGTCTCTTCTTAAAGAATCATATTCTAAAAATACTCCATTGCCCTCCTAAAAAAGAGGATTTTTAGTATTTCTGTTTCCTTGAAGCCTGCATCAGGTTGCCTGCTAGCTGTGGTGGGGGTGGGATTCCCCAGTCTTCCCAGGGCTGCTGCTTTAGCCCTGACCCATTCTCTGCATTTCCTCCCTTGGCAGGACCCGAGGTCAAGTTAGGGAAGACTGACTCAGTAGTGTCTGTGCTGAGAATTATACAGAGGTTGCGTAGCTCACTGGACTCCAAACGCCAAGGCCCAAGGCCAGGATGATACTACCGCTGTTGCTATTGCTACCACTGCTAGCTACTACCACTAACAGCAGTGACACTTTTACAGCACTATGTACCAGTTACCCTTCTGGGTTCTATATTAACTCATTTAATCCTCATAGCAACACTGTGAGTTGAATCTGATTCCCATTTTACAGATGAGAAAACTGAGGCACGGAGAGGTTACTACTTTGCCCCGGGTCTGGCTGCTGGTGAATGATGGGTGAATTCAGGCAGCCTGGCTCTAACTGCCAGCCTACACTGCCTTTCAGTTGCAACCTCTGCCCCAGGAACACGTATGTTCTCATGATGGGTCTTCCCAGACACCATGTGGTTAGAGATAGAGGCGTAACACTCACCCTTCATTTTTCCATCTTCTGTATCTTCTCAGAAGGGAATATTGGAGGGCATTGGGACTGGGCCCAAGAGGAGCTGGGGCTTGGGGGTTGAGTGCATTTGAATGAGAGGTGAGCACGAGCAGTCCTGCCAGAGCCAGGGGTTTTGTCCACCTTTGCCAAGGAGGCAGACTCTGGGAGAGCAGGAGTGGCCTCTGCTGGTCCCAGGCCCGCCCCAGCCCAACCCCAAGTGCCTCACACAAGGGCTTGGTGCCACGACTTTCTGGGCTGTAGAGGACCTGGTGTTTGGACTCACACAGGCTGTGCTGGAAGGAGGGGTCACAGTCTCACAGACCCTCCCCAATGAAAGTGAGATCTCTGCAAGCTCCAAGCCACCCGACAGCCAAGGCCGATCGTGGCTCCAGGCGTGGGAGATTGGAGATCACACCAGAGTTCACCCCATAGGTCAGACCCTGAAGACTGTCAACTAAGGTATTTTCTTTTTTCCTTTTCTAGAACAGAACACAGCTAAAAGCCTTTTTTACCATAACTGTGGAAGAAAAGATAACGGTAAGAGAAACTATAATGTATGACCCAAACACCCCACCCCACCTGTTGCCATGTGTCCTCGTGAGCCCGTGCCGTGCTGGTCCCTGCCTGTCTTCAGAGCCAAGGGGAGGGTCCGCTGCTTGCCTTGGCCCCCCAGAAACGTGTTGAGGGGGGTCCTCCCCCTGTGGCCGGAGGCTGTCTGGCTGGTTTCCCAGGTGACCCTTCACCTGGACAGGACGGGCTGGCCATTGGCAGAACAGCCTGAGGCTCCACTGCCAGTCTGTGCTGCTGCTCGGCCACGGCCCTGCCGGCTGCTGGTGATGTTTTGTCTTCCCAGATCTTCCCAGAACGCGACAGTCTGTGGGCCGTGTCCCGGCTTCTGCTGTTCACCGTTCATACTTTTCTGTGTTTGTTCAGCAGTTTGACTGTCCGCGGCTCGCGTGTTCGCTTGTTCATGTGTTCGTGAGTGTTAATTCACTATGGAACAGCACTTCACGTTTCTTAAGCACCTGCTGGGAGCCAGGCATTCTAAGCGATTTACACATGCCAAGTCGTGTAGTCTTCACCACAATCTTGGGAGACAGATTCTATTTTCAAATCTCCTGCATTTCATAGATGGAGACACTGAAGCACATTAAGGTCAGGTAACTTGCCCGAGATCCCGTGGCTAGAATGTCAGAGTCCCCAAACCAGCCACAGGTTTGGCGATCCCAGCACAACCCATAGACTGACATATCTGGTAGTTGTCCTCGTGGCCATGATGTGTCACAGCGAAAGGACGCAAAGCCAGATCAGCAAAGGGGAAGGGTGCAGGGGGAGAAGTTTGGAGACAATCAGCCGCAGGCTTTCAAGAGTCCTCTCCCAGTGGAATCACATAAGCTTCCCTGTCTGCCAGCGAAGCTCCTCAGAGACTCAGTGCCAGGGTTTTCTTGGGTGCTGGCCACATGGGCACCTCTGCGTGCCGTGTGCCACGATTCCGGACTCCAACAGGAGGCGAGCAGCACACAGCACTGTGTTTGCACAGGCGGCTTGAGAACAGAGAGCGATAGATCCCTCCCCAGATCCGTGTTCGCAGATGCAGCCAAGGCCCAGCCTTGCAGCAGGGCTTTCAGAGGGTGGCAGTCCTGGGCTGGACATGTTACCTCTCGTCTGCACGGCTTGTGAGTGATAGAACCGGGATTTGAACCCAGGCGGTTTTGCTCCAGAGCCTTCCTGTCAAACAGGGAGCCAGAGTCCTGCAGAGAAGATGAAGCTGAGCGCGGCCTTTGGCAAGCGGACGGTTTGGGGGGGCAGTACATGCACACAGGGCACAGTCCCGTTGGTCTGTGGGCTTCTGGCGGTGACGCCGTGTTTGGTTCACCTGTATCCCCACCGAGTGTTACATTAGGTGGCACTCAGCAGGTGAATACCCCTGATTGAGCCGATTGTCCCCCATGACTGTATAACAACAAAAGGTGGGATGTTCACTTAGCGGGTACTTTCGAGCACCTCCTCCAGGCCCCGGCTCCCCCATGGGGGGGGAGATGAGCCACACCCACACAGCCTTCAGGAGGAGGGACTAGGTGCCCTGGGATGCAGCCCCACCTGCCCCTGGGCCACGGCAGGGAGCTCACTCTTGAGGGCGGAGACCAGGGTTAGGTACGTGGCAGCCCCACAGGGAAGATGTGGGCACAGCAGACTCCTGGCCCAGAAAGCCTGGCCTGAATCCCTGCCCCTTCGCTGACTGTGTGTGACCTCAGACCTGGTGCTTACCTCGCTTTCTCCAGCTGTAAAATGGGGATAACAACAGTATTCACGTCATAGGAGTTGTCGAGGTAAATGGAGCACTCAGCACAGTGCCTCGAGTTTTGTAAGTTCTCCGTAAACGTCACCTGTTGTCATTGGTGCTATTATTATGTACACATGAAACAGCACAGCTATGCCAAGCATTCTCTGATCACTGAGAATGAATATTGTGTATCAGGGTCTCACATGCAAAGGCCCCGGGGCCACATCGTGCTGTGGGTGTGTGTCAGGCTCAGTATGAGATTTTGGGAAGTAAATGGAGTTGGGGGACAGCCTGGGGACCCACTGCCCATCACCCCCATCCCCACCCTCTCGCCAAGACATTAAATGAAGAAAAGACCAAACAGTGCACACAGTGATTGCACAGTTATGAGTGGATTTGCGAGCTTGTGACCCGAAATGTAGATTGTACTGTGGATAGCGACAGGGGAGAAAGTGCGATGTGGGCCTGTGGGCGCTGGCAGGAAGGAGGAAGAATCCAGTTGGGCCTTAAAAGTAAGATTCAGTTAAAGGTGGGGGAGGGGTATTTTAAAATACGCAGCTGAAGATGCGACTTCAAGGCTGAGCCCATGTTGACTGTTGCTCAGACACAAACCCGGGTCTGCGGGGTGAGACGTGCACCATGACGGGGCACAGCCCTCGGCGGTCGTAAAGCTGCCCTGGGCACCCACAGAGGTCACGGAGTGGTACCAGGAAAGTGTGGCAGTGACAGGGATCCGGCCAGCAAGGGTAGCAGCTCCGCTGATGTTTCCATCACGCAGTTAAAAAATGCAGGATAGACGTGAAGTTTCCACGGTGTAAGCTGGGATTCCTCAGTGCTCGCAAGTTGCCCATCTTCTCCTTAATTTCCCGGCACTTTCCTGAGGGTGAAACTGACACGTGTCAGCCAAGGAAAATGAGGCCCCAAGAAATTGCTTCCCATTTTGTCTCAAGAAGTGTTCCTTCATTTTCTGGCTCCTGGATGAAGAGAGTTTTTTTTGGTTGTTTTTTTAGAGGCAGGATCTGGGTCTGTCTCCCAGGCTGGAGTGCAGTGGTGTGATCATAGCTCACTGCAGCCTGCAACTCCCGGGTTCAGGCAATCCTCTTGCTCAGCCTCCTGAGTAGCTGAGACCACAGAAGCGTACCACCACGCCTGCGTGGAGACAAGGTCTCACTATGTTGCTCAGGCTGGTCTGGAACTCCTGGCCTCAAGTGATCCTCCCGCCTCAGTTTCCCAAAGTGCTGGGATTACAGGTGTGAGCCACCGTGCCCGGACAGTAGTCTTTTTAAGAGGAAGAAAGAACCACACTGTGCTGAATATTGAGTGCAGGCCTCAGATTGTACTAGATGTGACCTCCAGTTTCTTGTGGTTATCACATGTGCCCGTGAAAGGGCTGGGCACTGTGCCAGGTGCCGGGAGAACAGGTCATGATGTTCTGCTGCTGGAATCTCGGGTCTAATCAGAGAGAGACATTTAAACCAATTGTTATGGCACCCCAATTCATTCAATTCCAGTAATAATCCCAGTAGGACTCTGAGGCGAATGTGATCAAATCATAGTTCCACCTGAAATATAAATTATAAAACTAGATGGGAAGGTTTTGTAAATGAAGAGCAATGTGGGAGGATTTGCCCTAGCAGATATTAAAAACATTATCAAGCGACATTAACGCAGTCTGCAACTGCTGTAAGAAAAGTGAGACCGATGTAACAAAAGAGAATTAACTACACACACATATATACATATATATAATGCAATGGTGTTTTAAATCAATCGGAGAAGAATATATTATACATGAATTTGAGGGCAACTGACTGGATCTTTTGGAACAAAAATAAAGGTGAATTTCTTAATCAGATTAAAATCTAAGTAGATAAAAACAATTTGTAAAAGTAAATATGGGCTAATATCATATGAGCTGAAGAAAACCATGGTTTTGAGTACATAAATATTTGGAAACTTTACACTTAAAAACAGCACTTAGAAAAATAAATAAGAAACTTGGGGAAATATTTCTAATAAACATACAAGACGAAAGAGTAATGTCTTTAGCATATAAAGAGCATCTATTAATTTGTAAGAGGAATACCTCAACAGAGAGCTGTCTACCCCATGAGAATTTCCCAGCACAGGGCTTTACGAGGTGCCCTTGGAGCACAGTGGAGGAACTGGGTAACTCTGGTGGCAGAGCCACGTGGCTTTGAGTTGAATTCAGGGGCCAGGGGTGTGCAAACAATCGCATATTGTCACTTCTGCCTTCTCTGTGCCACGGCGTTTGCAGCCCACTAACCACTGTCCTGATCTGGTTCGCGTTTGTTTTGGTGACTCTTCAGCCTCCAGTTCTGCTCCCTGCTCCCCGCTAGGCCGTTGCCCACTCTGTAGCGATCTTCCTTGCAACACAAGCCGCCTGCTTTATTTTCTTGCAGGCCCCACATTCAGCATCCATCAGGAGAGTTGATGCCTGTCAGCCACCTCCCTGTGCCACTGGGCCCTTTGTTCTCCACGTTGCTCTGGTTTGCACACCCTCTTCTTTCCTCACCTGTGCTTTGGGCCACTCGTCGCCGTCTTGCAAGCCCTGCCCAATGTCTACACTCTGGGACTCCCAGCCTGCCCCGGGTGAGCTGACTGCACCCTTTGCTGGGCGCCCATGGTGTTGGGACATCTGTTAACCCCTGGCACTCTGATGTTGAGATTATTCCTCCGGATGGCACTGAATACACTTTTGTTACATCAGAATAGAATTTTTGCCTGGAAGAGACCTTAAAGGTTGTCTAGTTCCACTTTCTCATTTTAGAGTAAAAAACTCAGGAAATGAAGGTGATGGGAGGGTGGAAGGGGGATGAGGGATCAAAACTTACCTGTTGGGTACGATGAGCACTATTCTGGTGACAGGCACGTTAAAACCCTGACTTAAGCATTATACAGGGTGTCCACAGTAATAAAGCATTAGCATGCCCTTAATATTTTGAAAAATAATAACCATAAAACTCAGGTCCTGAGAGTCTCTGGGAACTTCTGGCCAAGGTCATTGCAGTCAGAGTCATGCTGTGCAATGTGTCTGGTAAGCTTTGTGCACTAGATTGTTAAATTAGCAAAGATGCATTAGAAAGTGTGGTTGTCCCTTCCTGTGGTTACTTCCGAGCTCTCGCTCTGGCCAGTGTTGTCAGCTCGGAGGCCAGGAGTCTCTATGCAGTCAGGGCTCCCCTCAGGGACTGTGGGACAAGTGTCTACAGCCACCGACCCCTCTGTTTCCTGGATCTGTAGCTCAAAGTAAAGAATTTCAATGGAATTATTCCTCAAATTTGTTCCAGGGAAAACATTCTGTATGATCTCCCATCTTGTCAAGCTTTTCCTGGGGGGAGGGTTCTTGAGGCGGTTAATGGGTGGGATTTAATTTATGGCCATTGTGAGGCTACACCCCCTCCATACGAGCTCCCCCCACATGCAGAAAAGTTGGAAGATCAAAACCATGGCCTCATAATCCCACCACCAGGGAGAACCACTGCTAACATGTTAGCTCTTGCCTTGCACAAGGCTATGAATATATTTATTACATAATTGAAGTCAAACGCTGTAAACAATTCTTCATCATGCTTTTGTAACTTGGTGTTGGATTCCAAGCGTTTAAGGCATTCCTTCTGAAAAGCCTTTTTGTCTAGCATCGCGCTTCACAAGTGCAGTGCTAGACTTCATCAAAGGCAGTGCTCTGGCTAATGCGTGATTAAAGGGGTGGGAATGACGGATGATTCTTTTCCAGATACAAGTAGGAAAGTCAGTGAGGACTCAGGTGGTTGGGAAGCCGGGACAACCACCTCTTTTTCTTTGTTCTTAGACGATGAGGTTTAAGGTAAATTTGCTCTTTGGCGTCTATACTTGTTATGATGAGTGGATGATCAGTGGCCGCAACATTTTTAGGGGAATCTGAAAGGTGTGATTACCTTGGGCTGACTCTGGTGCCCTCAGCTGCGGCAGGTTCTGTACCCGTCACTGCAGTGGTGGGTCCCACAGCACCAGCCTCCCAAGTAGACACTGAGGGGCGTTTTTGGCTCCTGCTGTCTCTGACATCCCAGGCATCTGTCCTTCCACTCAATCCCTATGTCCCACTGACTGTGTCTCCTAAATACCCTCTAGTTTGTGTCCTTCCCTCCAGCTTAGCAACAGTCACAGTAATAGTAGCTCAGATTTACCGACTTCGGTGTGCTACAGCCCTACAGATTAGGCACCGTGTGTGTGTGTGTGTGTGTGTGTGTGTGTGTGTGTGTGTGTTCGCGCGTGTGTGTGTTTGGGGGGGTAAAGTACACATAACACAAAATTTACTGTTGCTGACAGTACATTCACAGTGTTGTGCAGCCATCACCACTGTCTCATTCCAGAACATTTTCAGCGCTGCAAAAGGACACTCGGTGCCCATGAAGCAGTTATTGCCCGTTTCCTTCTCCCTGCAGCCCCTGGCAGCCACTGTTGCCCTCTGTATCTGTGGGTAGGCTGACTCTGGACATTTCACACAGGGGGAATCGCACAATATGTGTCCTTTTATGTGCGGCATCTATCGCTTAGCATGATGTTTTCAATGTCCCTCCGTGTTGTAGCATGCAGCAGAGCTTCATTCTTTTTAATGGCTGAATAGTATTCCATTGTATGGGTACAACATTTTGTTTCTATCTTCATCAGGACATTTGGGGGTTCTTTTCCCACTGCTTTTTGGCTGTTGTGAATAGAGCGGCCATGAGTGTTTGGGTACAGATTTTTGTTTGAACACCTGTGTTTAATTCTTTTGGGTATATGCTTAGAGGTGAAATTGCTGGGTTGTGTAATAATACTATTTTTAACTTCAGTGAGGAACCATAGGCACTATGTTTAGCCTCATTTTTCAGATGAGGAAACTGTAGCTCAGAGGTGGGGAGACCCAGAGTCCCCAGGGTGGGAGGGGCAGATCTGGGAGTCGAACCCCCACGAGGGCCAGAGTTCATGGTCTTCACCAGGGTGTCCTGCCGCGTCCTGCAGCCCTGGGTCACACTTGTCTTTTCCCCCGTGGCCGTGGTGTCCAGGTTTGCCCTCCTTCAGGCAGAGGCCACAGAGTAGCCCCAGTTGTCTTCAAAACTCTGGTCCGCCACCCCTGGGCCGTGGACCAGTACCAGTCCGTGGCCGTTAGGAACCAGGCTGCACAGCAGGTGAGCGGTGGGCGAGTGAGCAAAGCTTCATCTGTATTTCCAGCTGCTCCCTATTGCTCACATCACTGCCTGAGCTCTGCTCCTGTCAGATCGGTGGCAGCATTAGACTCTGCATTATGGTGAGCTGTATGATTATTTCATTGCATATTGTAATGTAATGATAATAGAAACAAAGTGCACAATAAATGTAATATGCTTGAATCGTCCTGAAACCACCCCCCTGCCCCCGGTCCTTGGAAAAATTGTCTTTCATGAAACTCGTCCCTGGTGCCAAAAAGGCTGGGGACCGCTGTTTTAAAACACTGATCTGACCATACTTCTTCCTGGCTGAAAACTCCGTGGTGATTCCCCTTACGCCCTTAGGGTGACCTGCTCTTGAAGGCCCTCTGGGCTCTGGGCTGCTTCTCTTGCGCCTGCTGCAGGCCCTGCTCCTCCTGCCGCTTGCCTGGCTCGTTCTGCAAACGTGCGCTCCTTGCAGCAGGGGCCGGGCCTGGTTCCTCTGTATCCTCCAGCACCCAGCACAGGGCTCTGCTGCTCCAGTGTATCAATGAGATGTCAGCAAGATTGGCACCACATCCAGACTCCGCGTCAAACCTGGCAGCCCGTTGTGATGTAGCCAGTTAAATTGTTTCAGGCAAACAGAATTATAGCACACCTTGATTTCTACACATGTGATATGGATGTAGGGATTCTGAGGTTAAGTGTTATTTGAAAGATTAAAAAGAGAATAAGGCCTGGCTGTGGAAAAAGTTCAGTAAAGACATTGATGGTTGAGCACGGTTTGAAGGGGTTATGAAGGCTTTTGGCCAGAGACTCAGGAATTCCAAAATTCTGCCCTGCTACTCACTCACAAGAGGTGAGCAGCAACTCAGAGTGGGAATCAAAGTGTCAACAGTGGCACAGCTCAGTGCAGGGCTCCTGGTAAAAGGCCAGGCTGGTGCCCAAACTCTAGGGAGGCAGCCAGGACAGGAAGGCCACTAGCCCAGACTGTGGGTGAGAATCTTGGGTTCACTACTTACCCCCTTGTGACGTTGGGCCATTTCTTTAGCTTATTTCTATTTTGGCATTATAATTTGTAAAATGAAGATTAAAATAGTGTCCACCTCACAGTACTGTTGTGGGAACTAAATGGATTAATACGTGTAAAGCACTTGGAACCATCCCTGGCACTTGGTGTCTGCTCAGTACACGTTCGCTACCATGGTGGTGGTACTGCTGCTGCTCCTGATGGTGACAGTGATGGTGATGGTGATACTGATGATGTTGCTAACGAGGGTGGTGATGGTGATGGTCATGGTTGATAATGATGGTGGTGATGTTGATGGTATTGATAATGATGGTGGTGATAGTGACAGTGAGGGTGATGGTGATGGTGATGATGTTGCTAACGAGGGTGGTGATGGTGATGGTCATGGTTGATAATGATGGTGGTGATGTTGATGGTATTGATAATGATGGTGGTGATAGTGACAGTGAGGGTGATGGTGATACTGATGATGTTGCTAACGAGGGTGGTGATGGTGATGTTGATGGTGTGATAATGATGGTGGTGATGGTCAGGAGGATGGTGATGGTGATGTTGATGGTTGATAATGATAATGATAGTGGTGATGGTGACAATGGTGATGGTGATGTTGATGGTGTGATAATGATGATGGTGATAGTGATGATGCCAATGATGGTGACTGTAAAGATGATGGGATGGTAGTGATTGTGTTGTGCCTCCTCCTTCCCAAAAAACTATGTATCACAATCTTACTCTTCTTTAGCCATCGTCATGAAGGAAGAATGTTGAAGAGGAGGAGTAGAGGCAGCCCGTTGTGGGCAGGGAAGGCCTAGCATAATTTAGCAACACAGATAAATGAAGAAAGTGAGAGTCATGAGTGGGCTTGCCCCAAGGAGGTAGGCTCTGCCTAGATTTGCCGATCACCTGGTGTCAGACAATAGGAGTTGTAGGCAGGGTGAGGACGATAGGATCTGCAGAGCTGGTGCATTCCTGCAGGCGTCCATTCCTGCAGCTGGGCCCTGCTGCACTGGACGGCCCATGGCACCTCTCCTGCTCGGGCTCCCTCACTCGAGGAGAGTAAAGTGTTGAGATGTGGATTTAGAGAAGGGGGAGGTGGGAAGGAGAGAAGTGAGGCACCCTGACTCAGTTGTCCAATTCCACTTTGTGCACTAGGAGGGAAGGAGGCAGGGAGAAAAAGGAAGAGTGCTCAAGCTTTCTGTTCCTGCCTTTGGCAGTAGAGTGGCCCTGCCCTCATGGGATTCTGTCCCAGTCTTTGTTTCTGGTTCTCATCAATCAGACAAATAACTTTTGCCATAGTGTGGAGGTTGGGACCAAAAGAACCACACATCCTCCAGGATGGTAAGGAGTGTGCTCCAGTGAGGAGAACACTGGTGTTGGAGTCCAGAAGAGCTACCTCTGTTGTTTTTTATCTGTGGGCTGGGATCAATTATTTAATTTCTTTGCAATTCTGTGTGTCTATGAGTAGAATGGGGATAGTACCTGCCCCATGGGACTGCAGAAGGTTGAATGAGATAAAGCATATAAGGCACTGTACTAGTGTCCTCAGGCCTTTCTGGGCCTATAGCTGCACCACTCCAATATCTGCCCCCATCTGCACATGGCCGCCGTCTCTGTGTCTGTCGACCTCCCTTTCCTTACAGAGGCACTGTCGTTGGATTTAGGACTCACCCTAATCCAGTGTGACCTCATCTTAACTTGATTGCTTCTACAAAGACCCGATTTCCAAATAAGGTCACATTCGTAGGTGCTGGGGGTTAGGAGTTCAACATATCTTTTGGGGGAGCGTGATTCAGGTTGCTGCAGGTGCCTAGTCCAGAGATTGGCACATTGTGGGTGAGCAAAATTGTGAGTTCCCTTTACCTCTCTGTCCCCCTTCCTGAAGCGGTAAAAACAAGTCCCTGCCTTCTTTGAGAGAGACAACTTGAGAGAAGATTTCTTGTCATTATCTCCTTTGGGCTCTTCAAAAACAAGATTGTTTTGTCTCTTTTCCATCGTAACCTCACCGCAGCGCTACCCATATTTACCCAGTTTATTGATTTTTTTCCTGTCTGGCAGGTGCACAGTCAGGGCTCAGGGAGCCGCACACACGGAGAACTCGGATTTCGTTTTGGTGCTAATCAAAATTCAAGATTTAGGATCAGGAGGATGCTGTAGTATGAAAACAGTCGGCTCCCTGGCAGTCTCTGGTAACAGCCTCTGTGGACAGGCCGATTTACCGTGGGGAGTTACATGCGGAATCACACTTTGATTCAGGTTCCAGTAAACATCGGGACCAAAACTCCTGTTTCTGACCTGACTTAGCTTTGACAGTC
Organism: Varecia variegata; assembly: GCA_028533085.1. Taxonomy (NCBI): domain Eukaryota; kingdom Metazoa; phylum Chordata; class Mammalia; order Primates; family Lemuridae; genus Varecia; species Varecia variegata. The sequence continues at coordinate 164,042,880 of CM052436.1, read as the reverse complement.
TGGGAGGTCAGGGTGGTCTGGTTGGTCTGCCAAAAATAATTTAACCTTGATGACTGCTGCACTGTGGCCACGGGAACGAGGAATA
>CM052436.1:163960889-164042295 GCA_028533085.1 Varecia variegata | reverse complement strand
GGGTTGTTTCTACATCTTTGCAATTGTGAATTGTGCTGCTATAAACATTCGGGTGCAGGTATCTTTGTCACAGAATGTCTTTTGTTCTTTTGGGTAGATGCCCAATAATGGGACTGCTGGATCGAATGGAAGGTCTACTTGAATCTGTTTAAGGAATCTCCATATTGCTTTCCACAGGGGTTGCACTAGTTTACAGTCCCACCAGCAGTGTATGAGTGTTCCTGCCTCTCCGCATCCATGCCAACATGTATTGTTTTGGGACTTTTTGATAAAGGCCATTCTCACTGGAGTTAAGTGATACCTCATTGTGGTTTTGATTTGCATTTCCCTGATGATTAGAGATGTTAAGCATTTTTTCATGTTTGTTAGCCATTATTCTGTTTTCTTTTGAAAAATTTCTATTCATGTCCAAGTCCTTCTTTCAGGGAGGATCTTTGTGGTCCTCATCTACCAAGCTTGACTTAAAATTTTTATGATATTTTGTCTCCTACTATACAAGTAATACATGCCCATTGTAGAGATCTTAGAAAAAAAGAAATATTAAAAAGATGAAAAATCTCATCAAGTAATCACATTCAAACAAAATTCTGGAGGATTTTCTTCGTAGTTTACACATGCATATGTATGCATCCCTATTATTTTTATTTTAGTGAATTTGAAATTATACTGTATATATAGTTCTGTATCTTTTCTACAAAGTTACATTAGGGTATAAACCTTTTTTATATCATTAAAAATTCAATTTGAATTAAAAATACAAAATCTTTTAAATAGTTAAGTATTCAGTACTACAGGGGAGAGGGGGAGAACTTAAAAGCACCCAGAAGGCAAAAACAGATCCTTCTAGAACGTCCTCAGGTACACTTATGTCACGAGGCAGAGTGGGGCCATCAGCATTCTGAGGTAAAAAGATTTTGGACCTTGAGTTACGTACTCAGCCAAGCTGTAGATCAAAATGGGAGCAAAGTCACATTTTCAGACATGTAAGAAAAGAACATCTTTTCTAAAGAAATTTACTTCAGAGTAAATAAATACAGAGGGTGCTCCACTAAAAAGAAGAAATGTGACCCAAGAAGTACAGCTTTTCCTCGGTCAGTAATGCTGTGAGAACATAGGGCAGGGAGGGAAGCCATTCGCAGACCTAGGACGTCACCGGTCCCCGTCGAATTGGGAAGTCAGAGAACTCTGGGAATGATGACTGCAAGAAAAAACAAATTTGACCTTCTGTAACAGATAGTAGCATTAAGGATATGGGCATATACCAGGAAGGAAAAAGAAAGGCAGTGAGAAACCTCAGGAAGAGCAAAGTTACAAGAGGAAATGTTTGTCCAAATTGAAGCAAACTAAAAATTCAGCACGATTGTGAATCATTGCTGGAGTCTGAGAAAGAGGCGTGCGTGAGGAGCGCACTCCTTTGCGGGCCAGGTATTCAGTGACACAGGATCACATGCTATTGCTGTATTCTGCAGTGACTAGTGTTTGCCTAATCATAATAATGATGTCTTTTTTAATTTTTCGTTTTTGAATTGACCTATAAACATCATGAAAACTGAATTGCGGTTGCAGAACAAAATACATATGTTACACAACTAATAAATGCTGGAAGGCAGAAGTGGGGAAAGAGGGGTGAGGCCAGCGTGGCGCACTGATCTCACCATTTTTCTCGTAAGAAGACAAGAAATAGCCTCTAAACTCAATGCAATGAACATTGAGGTTCAATTATTTAATTTAAAGTTACAAGAGTGTTGAGGGAAGGTGAGTGTGCGATGGCTTCTCCCTCCGGCCTCTGCAAAGTTCTGCCCCTGACTCTCAGAACCTGTCACAGATTGCTAGTGCTGCCTTAGGACTGTCACATGCCAGATGTGGAAACTGAGCCTCCCTAATTGCCTGTGATGAGCTGTGCTGGGGCTGGGTGGCCCTGCCGTGTGTGAGCTCCTTGAAACCCAGGTCAGAGGGCCCGGCGAGGGCCTCCAGGCAGCAGCCTGTGGCCCAGGGCCGGCTCGGGGGCAGGCAGGTTGGTCCCCCAACTCCCGGCTTGTTCTCTCCGGCTCTCGGTCGCCTGCGTGACCACCCAGGCACCCACTGCCTTGTCTGTGCCCGCAGGTTCTGCCGCACCATGGCGTCCATGCAGCAGGGTTCGTGGCTGCCTTCCTCTCCTCCCTCGTGCTGACCTGGCTGGTGCTCTTCTTCGCGGCGCGGTGTCGATGTCTGAGGGGAGGCGTGCTCACCAGATGGCGGGTGAGTCTCCTTCCCCCAGGGGAGCTGGGCCGGGGGGAGACACGAGGTAGATGTGCAGCCCCGGCACAGGGGTCTCCCCTCTGGAGCTCTGCCGGCACCCCAGGAGCTGTGGGCAGATACTCGTGCCCAGGCCCAGCTGGGATCTGCACGTCCTGGGATGTGTCCCCACCGTTAGTCATTTGTGAAAGCTCCCTGGGGATTCTAACCAGCCACCAGGCGTGAGAACCCCGCAGTCTACCCCCTGCCTGTGTGGACAGCTTTTTCTGCAGAGCAGCTCTGGGGGAAGCCCAGGCCCCTGTGCCTGGCTTATGAAGCCCCCAGGACTGGCTTCTACCCCCTTCCTGACACTTTCCACTTCACACCCCAACCTCCTGCCACGCCAAGCGACTCGTTTTCCCTATGAGTGTGAACTCTCCGTGCTCACTCACACCCATGTGCTTTCCCAGCCCTCTCTTCACTCCTCAGTTAGGACACTTCCTACCCATCCTTTAAGCCGCAACCTGGCATCACCTTTCCCTGGAAGTCATTGCAGGCCACTTTCTCTGAGCCCACACGTGACTCCACCCAGCACTTGTCAGGATCCGTCAGGCCTGACTGTGAACTCCGCGATCCCAACACCCCTGTCTTAGTCTGGGCTGCCACAGAAGCACCTCCTAAGACCAGGATTCAGCTGCAAGTGGTTTATATGGGAAGTGACCCCAGGGAGGCCCGGGGCTGGTGGGGGGTGAGGCAGGAAGGGACAGCAGTGGGCAGAGGGTGGGGTCTCACCAGGGCCACATGGGCCCCGGAGCTTAGTCCTGCCCAGGAGCTCTGGAGACAGCCCAGAACTAGCCGTGGGGTCATCACACCTGTGGCGTGAAGGGGCTGGGATCCCTTTGGTTATTGGCTGAGGATAAGGAGGCAGGAGGCAAGGAGGGAGGTGACATTATGTCCCTGGCGTGGCATCTGGAGGCCAGCAGCCTCCTTCAGGGAAGGCGCATGGGTGTTGGCTGGTGGGCACTGCGGTGGTAAGGGCAAGGGGACATGGCAGAGCACAAGGGCACAATGGGCACTGCTGTGACTCAGTGTCACCCAGAGGCCCAACACCTCGAAAGGAACATCTATCATCTTCCTCCCCCACCTTATTTATATGGAGAAAAACTGAGGTCCGTGAAGTTAAACAACTTGCTTAAAGTGGCCAGGCATAGACTGGGGCCTGGCTTCCTGGGACTCCCTCTCTCTGGAGACTGAAGTCCTGCCCCAGCCTGGGTGAGGGACCATTGTTCATTTTGTTCCGGTTTCCTGCAGGCGAGGATTATCATTGGAAATGAGGTCAGCCCACAAGCTCCTTAACAGGCAAAAGTGGGAGAAGAAAAACGGCCCATCTAATCAGACCTTGTACTTATTCCCTGAAAGCTGTTATCAATCAGGAGAACAAAACGACCCTGCTACTTTGGTGGGAGAGCAGGAGTCATTTCCCAGAGGTTAAGGCAGATCGTTACAACTGCGCAGAGGGAAGCAGAGTATGAATTTGATTTAAGTTCTGAAGAGCGTGGCAGTATTTTTTTCCTGGCTTCACAGAATGAACCTTTCACATTTTCTTCATTTTTTGCCGGCGTGGTGCCCAGTAAGACAACGTGCTGCGAACTGGAAGGCAGCTTCAGAGCCGGATCGGGGTCAGACACCAGCCTGCTCTTTTGGAGCTGCGTGCCCGGCGGTAATGCCACTGCACACCTCTCCAAGCCCCCGTCTCCTCCTTCGTGGAGTGGGGCACCGGCACTTATTTTGTCATTATGACAGTTTCACAATACAGTATGTAGAAAGCACCTAGAACAATAACCTGGCAATGGGACAGGAATTCTTAAATGTTAGCTGCAGCTATCACCTGCTTCTGCAGAGTTAATGATATTGGGGAACAAAACAGATATATCGTCTATCCAATCAGAGAGTTGGGCATAATTATCTCAAATGCCACTTCCAGCTCACAGTCCAGCTCACTATCTGATTAGCAACCAACCAGATCCATGATATTGAGGTCCACCACATCTGGGAGTATTCCCCTACCTGATGATGATGATGGTGGCGATAAAGATAGTGAAATATTTTGATAGGTCTTTACAGGTTGAAAAGGCCTGTATTCATCCATTGCTTCATTTTATCCACACAACACCCCTGTGCAGAGCTACTGGAATTGTAGACCCATTTCTTTGGTGAGAAAATGGAGGCTCAGGGAAGTGCATTGGTTCCTGCCTCCTGCCTTTCCTGGCACATGGCATTCACAAGAACGCACGCTCAGTTGTTGTTTCTGCAATTTTCCTGAAGGTCGGGCATCACGAGAGCAAGGCGGAACCCTTGCTGTTCACCTCGGCAGATGGCGTGAATGAGGACCTTTCCCTTAACGACCAGATGGTGGACATCCTGTCCTCCGAGGACTCGGGGAGCATGCTTCAAGCCTTGGAAGAGTAAGAATTCTCAATCCCATTACCCTTCCATGGATGTGACCGTCTTTTAACTACCATGGCGTGAGAACAAGCACTGAGTGCATCTCACTCCTGCGTTCAGTCACGTATTCATCTGTCCCTGAGTGGTCATAACAGAACAGCCACTGTGCATCGAACACAAGGCTTGGCATCTAGGAAAAGAGATGTGTGGTAAGACATCCTTCCTGCTTGAAGGCAGTCTGATCTAGCTGGGAAGAGAGACAGGTAGACAGCAGTGACCGTGCAGTTTGGTGAGCGCCATGCTAAGGGGGGAGATTGGGGCTGGCTGAGCACAGAAGAGGAAGTAATTACTGCTGAGAGGTAATCAGAATGCTTCCCAGAGGAGGTGACATTTAACTCATTTGTGAAGCTTGTGGAGGAGCTTTCCCAGGGGATTGATCAAGGAAAGGCTTTCCGATGGAGGGAAGAAAGGGCAGATGCAAAGGTGAGAAACGGGCATGACACGTTCGGTGAAGTGTGAGTAGCTGAGTGTAGCAAGGTATGAATTGGGGTGTCGAACATAGAAAATGGAGAAGCAGCAGCTGGAGAGAGGCCAGACCATGTGATGTGGCTATTTGCTGAGTTGATTTCATTTATTTAATGAACACTGACGTGGTGCTGCCTACGTGCAGTAGCACATAGTGCCAGAGGCCATTTAAAACTTTACAAAACTAACGCATGTAATCCCCTTAACAACCCTGTGAAGTATTAGCAGGTATTGATGTTCTTACCACCTTATGGATGAGGACTTGAGAGAGGTTAAGTAACGCGCCTAGTGGCACACGCTAGTAAATGGCAGAGTGAGGTTTCAAAGCAGGCTCCAAGCTCTTAATCGGGGTGCTCCATTGCCCGAGATTTCTGCTGGTCAGGCATGGGGGCACAGTCTGATGGTTGACCATCATCAGCGTGGCCTTTTCTTCTTCCCTTTCAACAGATATTTACAGATGACGTCTTTATATATTTTTTTTCAGTTTCCAGTTGTCTGCCAAAGTCTCAATCTTATCTTTATTTAGTCTCAAACACGTTAAGCATAATTATTTTACAGTCTCTGTATGAAAACTTCATCTGTACCCCCATCCTGTGTCTTTTATCTGTTGTTCCTCGTAGTTTTTGATCTTATTTTCTTGTCTCTTCATGTGCCTGGATATTTTTGATTATGTACCAGACATTGTATTTGAAAACTGAAGACTGTTTGAGGACTAGGGTGATGTTAGCTTCTTTCAAGCAACTAGGATTGTAATTATGGATTACTTTAATACAATCAGAGGTTGATAGCATTCAAAGCTGGGCTTCATTTCTTCCAGATCAGATTCTTACTTGGTTATATCTGATTATTTTTATTTTTAGCTTCTTTGCTTTCTTGTTAGACTGCTGATTATTAGTAAGGAGGCCACATGGAAAGCCCTCACGTTGGATTCCATTTATAGGAAAACTTTCTGGTTCTAGACTCGAGATGCATAGCTCACCGCCCACCAGGGAAGAATTTCTATGGATTTGGAGTCATCATGATGCTGATAAACTACAGTGCCTTATTTTTGTATATAATACCCTATGTTTATATTTGTGTCATTTAAAAATGTGCAGTCTTTTCCACACACCTTATTCAATTTGGTCCTCACAGCAGTGCTCTTTGGTAATGCATCTTATTCTTAGTGTTTGATGGCTGAAGAATCTGAAGCTTAACCAGGTGTTAAGAGGATTATTCATGGTCACACCTCTGGTGAGTGAGGAACAGGACTTCAGCTTGCTCACCATTTAGTCTTGGGCACATTGTGTCTTACAAAAATTCCCTGAGCCTCAGCTTCCTCATCTCTCAAATGGGGAGACCATAACCTACCAGCAGAACATCCTCATGGCGACAGTGGCCCCTGAGCCCGCGCAGATTAGCAGACACTGAAGAGACTTCTTCTGTTCAGGACGATTAGCACTTCCTTGGGTCTTTCTCAGGTGCTGAAGACAGTGCTGAACATGGGAGTGCTTGAAGCAAAATTGAGCAGCTGCCTGATCCCGTCTCCCTGGATCCAGGGTACAGTGTCCTGTGGTGCATAGAGGTAGATCCCAGAGAGAACCAGGAACTGCTCTGCCTTATCCTTTTCAGGAGTGACTGCTTACTGGCCTGAGAGAAAGCTCTGTTGTGCCTGAGTCATGCCTCTTTGGGAGCTCAGTGCGTGTGCTCGGTGGAGAGGGACTGTCTTCCTGCTTGAAAGGGTGCTCTTTCCTCCGAGCACCTTATGAAGAGCCAGGCCTGGAGCCTTGCAAGGGCAGGGCTGAGCGAAGAATCAGGCCTCGTTTACCCATTTCTGGGTGCTTGGTTAATTAGGCTTTGTGCAGCCATTCAGATGCAATGCTTCATTTAGCTTACTTCCCTAATCAGAATGCCAAGGATGACAAATTAAAATTTGCGCCCCCGTCTGAGGGTGGGTGGTGGTGGACAGGCAGTGGGGAGAGACCCATAAATGTCACCTGTTATATTAAATGGTATGAGCCGGTAGTTATCAAAGCGTTTTCTAGCTGAAAGTTTTCTTACAGAGCATGAAGATGAAAAGCAGAGTGAAATGATTCTGTTTGTGTAAACACCTGGATATTTAATTTGCAAGCACGTGGTAGTCTATAACCTTCCAACCAGAGTAATTGGTCTTTGTTTTTGATTCAAAAAGTGGTGGAATCTAAGAGGCCCAGGCTTCCTTTTATTCTTACATTATATGAAATTATAAACAGCTGCTAAAATTTGCTGGTCCTAGTGCTTGAATGAAACAGGGATATTGACGTTTACAAAGATTTCATTCTCGTACATCACTCCGTAGCTCTAGCATTTTATATTTCTTTCTCCTTGGAGCCTGTCTTATTTTTCCTGAAGAGCATTTAATGTGATTATCAAGCATGGCCTGGGAGTGCTCAGCCTGGGGCCAAGTTCATGCCTCTCTTCCTCTCTGCCAGCTGCCCACCCTCCCTCCTCATCCCAGCATTCCACATTTATTGAACGCTGCTGCTGTTTTCAGCATTGTGGTTGGAAAATAGTTTTAGGAACCCAGTCTTTTTTTTTTTTTTTTAATCCTATCAGTGTCAATTACTTTTCTGTCTTGATGTATAGTCAAGCTTAGGAGCTCCCAGAAAGAAAATGTCACTCAGAATGCCAGGGGCTTAGTATTCATGGAAATCTGTGATTCTCTCCACTAAAAATAACATTTTTCTCAAGCAAATCGTTTATCCTGTTTGTATTTCTTACGTGAGGTTTAGGGGGGCTTCTCAATATGCCATTAGGTGACTTGATTGTCACCTTTCAAGACCCCTCAGAGCCATCACTTTGCTGTCTCTCGGGTTTGTTTTTGATGAAGAGCCTTTCCTTGGCTCGCTCGCTGATTTACAGGCTGCCTCTTTCAGGGCGGATTTGAGGAAGGAATGTTTCCTTCAGTTTTTGCCCCGCACGGCGGCACCTCACGCCTGGGATCTCACTTAATTCTCACAGCAACTCTCACGTGGTAGACCAGGAAGGTGAGGTTCAGAAAAGTTTATTGGTTTTTGCCTAAGGTCACACAGGTAGTAATGGATTTGGCCCAGGCCTGAGTGTGTTTAAATCCACTATTCTATTGACAGAATAGCTTTTTTAAAAGACTGAGCTTAGATTTCCCAGAGAGGCAAAGAAAATAAGAAAAAAAAAAAAAAGCCCAGGCCTGTGTGTTTCTTCTGTTATTAGGAGAAGCTTTTCACTCTCTCTCGCTGCTGCCGACATTGCCTCTGAACAGTCACAAAATTGTGTTTTGTACGAAGTAAATGCTCAGTAGTATTTGTTGGGTTGAGTGTGTCAGTGTGTACTGAGTAGTTTTTATGTGCTGGCCACATGGTATGTTTTTATAACTTCATCCTTTTCATTCTTTACAAACATGCTGCAGAGATGTGATTTTGTTCCGCATCTCTAAGAACCTGAAGCCCAGGGAAATTAAACAGCTTGCCCAAGGTTCTTTTGTTCATTTGTTCTTTCATTAGGTTGCTCATTCATGCGTGAGGTACTTTTAAAAAAGTAATAAATTGAGCGATCATTCCAGCAGGTTCTTTCTGAGGGCCATTCTGTGCCGAGCACTGTGGCAGCCGGGCTGGACGCTGGCGAGCGCGAGTCTTGGTTCCTGTCCTCGAGGAGTGCAGGCGAGCACCGTGCGAGCAGATGCGCTTTGGCTGCAGCTCTGCGCTGTGGCAGGAGCCACCGAGGAGCACGGTGCTCTGCTGAGAAGCCTCGGGGAGGGCCTTCTGGGGATGGTCGTTAAGCTGAGAGCTGGTGACGAATGCTGTTGTATTCTGTGTCACCCACCTAGGCGGCAAGTTCTGTCTTGCTCACCAATTTATCCCCAGTGCCTCAAACTGTGCCTGGCACATAGTAGGTGCACCACACAGTGCTAGGCTTAATGGAAAGTCACCAGCAGATAAACTTCGAGGCAATAAGTTACTTTGGTAGCAAAGATTAGGAGAAGGTGCAGCTTTACCCAAACCCAAACAATGACAACACAGCACGTTCCCAGATGTGATGTGGTCTCACAGGCTGCCTGGGTTCCCCCAAGGGCGTGTGGCTGCGGCTGGGCCACCCTTGCAGAGCAAGATCTGCTGGGAGGAAACGTGGGACAGGAGCTGGGGCTTCATCCATCGCAGAGGGAAGGCAGAGGGTCTGCACAGGGGCAGGCAGGTGTACGGATGGGGAGTGGGGACATAGGACCCACCTGTCTGAGGCTTCTCAACGAAGTACGAGGTGAGGACGTCAGGGGAGCAAGGGTGGGAGTGCAGAGAGGTGTGGAGCAGGCTTGACAGAGGGGGGACTGGCTTTCCAGAGAACCGCAGAAACATTTCCGGGCAGCGTGGAGTGCCCAGGTGAGGCGGGCGTTCTGGTGCCTGGAGGAGGGGCTTCTTCCCGCACCGGTCCAGGTGGAGGTGCAGAGGCTGCTGATGCCTGGCGTAGAGCCCAGTGGTTCGAGTTTGGACTGAGCAGCCAGACCGCTGGGTTGGAGTCCCAGCTCCGCCACTGGCCACACTGGTGACTCCTGTCGCCAGTCTCATCCGGGTGCGGGACCAGAGCTGGCCCAGAGGGCATTTCCAAGTGAGTGGGAGAGGGACAGGGAGTTAATAGTATTTTTAATAGTTTTCTGTGGCTACTTTAACAAATTCCCACAACCTTGGTGGCTTAAAACAACAGAAACTTACTTTCTCGCAGTTCTGTAGTCTAGATGTCCAAAGTCAGTGTCACCAGGCTGCAGTCAAGGCGCGGGCGGGCCGCACTCCCTCTGGGTGCTCGCAGGACGTCGCTGCTGGTGGCGGCTCCTCCCCTGGCCGCGCCAGTCCACGCCTCCACGGCTCTCTTACTCTGCAGGTGCCAGATCTCCTTCTGCCCCTCCTTTAGAAAGACACTCGCGGCTGGGTTTAGGGCCCACTGGATAATCCAGCGTGATCTCCCCACGTACCCATCTGCAAAGGCCTTTCCCCGATAGGGCCACGTGTGCAGGCGCCAGGAGCCTGTGGGTGGAGTGGTCACAAAACTCCAAGAGGATGAGGAAGGAAGTGGGGACTTGAGGGGCCTTGAGAAGAAGTGAAAGGAGGCACCAGTGGGTTGGCGGGCTCAGTGAGTGTGTCACAGGTGGTTTCTGGAATGTTCCTGGGGATTCTCTTCAGACAAGGGCGAGCTGGAAGTGGCCACGTCTCCGTTAACAACCATTAGTCCATATGGCTCACACCGAGTATTCTGGCTCCGAGGCTGGGGCGCCCTGTGGTGCGTCGCCATGGCGGAGGTTCACCTCGGGTTACGGGAGACTGGAGAAGAGAGTGGGGGGTCCAGGTGCAAGGGGCAGTGCTTCTCCATGATGGGACAGCAGCTCGCCCACTGCCCTCCACTGCCCTCGGTCAGAATGGGACCAAAGTGATTTCTTACACTTGGCTGGTGTCCGGAGATACTCACGGAATGGAATGTTTTCACTTGTGCCCTGTTGTGAGATATTCCAGTAGGGATTCTTGGGGGGGGGGGGTTGTCCAAGGCCCCTCTCTCTCCCTCCCAGGTTCCAACCTATTTTGAAACTCTGTCTTTCCTTCTTTCCCCCTCTCCCTGCTTTCCTCTTCCTTCCCTTCCTCCCCCACCCTCCCTCCCCTCCTTTTTCTTCCTTTAACTTTTCTTCCAGTGTGGATTAAGCATGTAGCACACACAGGTGCCGTGAAATGCAGTAGGGACTTCAACAAGAGCTGTGCAGGTGGTTTGTGATGCTCAGGTTGTATGTCTGTTTCCCTGTGTCCTGTGCCTGGGCACAGGTCTGGTGGCCCAGGCTGGAGAGCAGTGACACAATTATAGCTCACTGCAACCTCCAATTCCTGGGTTCAAGCGATCCTCCTGCCTCAGCCTCCCAAGTAGCTGGGACTACAGGGGTGCACAACTGTGCCCACCTAATGTTTTTTAATTTTTGTAGAGACAAGATCTCACTGTGTGGCCCAGGCTGGTCTCTAAGTCCTAGGCTCAAGCGATCTCCCTGCCTCAGCCTCCCATAGTGCAGGGATTACAGGCGTGAACCCCTGTACCTGGCCAGCAAGCATCTTTGTGGTAGGTCTTGAAGGGCCATTAAGACAATGTCAGGAAGTGCGTGGGGGCATTCTCAGCAGGGAGGACTGACGTGAGAGGAGTGACTTCAGGAGGCTGGACACACAGGTGGCATCAGGGAAGAGGCCTTAGTCTCTGAATGAGTGTCCTGTCCTCATAGACCCTCAAGTCCCTCCTCTGAGGCAGATAGCCCATGGCTGGGTCACTCCTACCTTTCTGGAAGCACCAATTTCAGAGTTTCCCCTGGAGCACCAGACAGCTGGCACACGCCCCTTGCTGCAGAAGCTGGCGGCGTGGACAGCAGCCCTGTCTTTAGCCTGTTCCTGCTTCTGGGCTCCCCGAGAGGCGGCGGTGCCCGGGCGGAACTGACCAGCCGCAGTGGGATTTTGTGGGGTATGTGAAGGGGCCTCTGAAGAGTAGAGCAGAGGGCACAGCTCCCTGGTTACCACGGCAACTCTCGCTGTCGTCTTCCCAGCAAGGTGAGGCTTTCTTGAGGAGATCTGTGTCTGACAAACCCCTTCCATCGTTTCAGTGAGAGTCTGCTGAGTGCCCCCCGGCGCCGGGCACTGCGTGGGCCGGTCCCAGGGAGGAAGCCAGGAAAAGCAAGGAGCCCACGCCGCCGGCACAGAGAAGTCCGGTGCGGTAACCCAGCGCCAGGGCGATGAGCACTGCTGTGGCAGCACCCGCCTGCCCACCGTGGTGCCCCTGCCGGTGCCCTGATTAACGTCTGGTCCACGTAGCCTTCGTGGGATGACGCGGTGTCCTCTCTGGCGTAGTGTCACACCTGCTACACACTCCTTCGAGACCAGGAAGTTCATTTGTGCTCTGGGTGTCTCTTAGAAACAAAAGGAATGACACCCACCTTTGGGAGTGTCCAGGGGGCTAATAAAGGGCTCCCATCTCCCCCCACCTGAACTCTGAGACAGCCGGGAAGTGTTTAATAAGATACAGCTCAGGCATGCCTTCCGACCTGACCCCTCCCGCTGGACCGTCCCCCATCGCTAGGATTACTCATGAGAGCTCGGCTGCAGGGTGCCACCTTCAAATGCCCCACGGCGAGCTCCACAGTTAGGCCGACTGCGGGAACTCCTGCTCGCAGCCGCTGGTTGCTGGGCCCGTGCAGGGCACCTTCCCCCAGTCGGGGTCAGTCCCCTTGCAGAGCTCTTGCACATGGGGAGCGCAAGGAGAGGGGACAAGCGCATGGCCCCTCCCCAGCCCTGGGCCGTTTCTGTTAGTCCACGTCAACCAGGTGGACACCGGTCACAAGCAGGATGTCCATGCGTTTTCCTCTCGTCCCCCTTGGCTTGTCACCCCCAAAGACTATCTGTTATTACCCAGGCCTGTTACCCTTTGGAGATTGTCTATGGCTATATATACACACACTTTTCTTAAATACAGAATGATAGCCTACCTTACACAGTGTTCTGCTCCCTTTTTCCCACTTTACAACTACCTTAGTGACTGTTTACCTGGTGATTACGTGGCAGAGCCAGAGTTGGCAGCCTATGTGACAAAACTTGATTTCGTGGATGGCGTTTTGTGGTGTTCTAATTCTTATCAATATACACAGAGCTACTTTGCTTTTTCAAGTGGCTGCCTGATATTCTAACAGTATGATTGATTACTGAATGTTTTGAGAATTTAATATGCATAAGACTGTTTAATTCTAAAAGCAACCTCTGAGCTAAGTACTGTTTACAGATGAGGAAACTAAAGTGTAGAGAGTTGAAGTCACTTGCCCAAGGTCACAGGAGAAGAGGTGTGCACCCAGGCAGTCTGAGTCCAGAGCTCACACCCTTAACCACTGTGCTCCACAGCCGCCTGCCGCAAGGCTTAGAGCGTCATTTAACCACCAGCGCCCACCCCTCAAGCTCCAGCCCTGTTGATGGGGACGTGTTTGTCCCCAGGGCTTTGCTGTCTGGGACAACGCCGCGGTGCATGTCCCCGCACATCTTCATGCACATGTGCTAGGTTATCTGCAGCACGAGTTCTTCCAAGTGGAAGTGCTGCATTAATGTATATTTTGGGGGCAGATGTTGTCATATAATCCGCAGAGCAGGAGAGTCCCTCGTAATCAGAGGGGCTGTTGACTTTGTTACCTGCATCAGCCTGCTAGGATTCAGTGGCACCTGCCTGGAACTCCCATCTGCACTTTCCTTGAGGGGCACGAGGTTGCTCATCTTTCCTATGTTAGAGGCTCTTAGTGTTTCCTTGTCTGGTAGGCAGAGGAGCTGGCCTTGGCTTGGTGCTGGACAGCTTGAGTGTAATTCCACGTTGCCAACTCTCGGCTCTGCCACTTAATCACCGAATAACCTTGAGCACATTCCGAGATGTCCCTGTGCCTCGGTGTCCCCATCTGAACAGGGGCCAGTGATGGTGCTGCCTCATGGGGTGAGGCCTCAATGATTGTACATCGCTCAGAGCTGAGAAGGGTGCCTGGCTCATGGCAAGGGTGTGCCTCTTTCCCTTCATTTAGCTCTGGGCCCTGTTCTGCCCACTGAGCCCCACAGTTTTGTTCTTGGGCTCATCTTTAAGGATTTCGCAGAAGTGGGCAGCCGCTGCTCAGTGACTCCTGGTTTCTTGTTCACAGCTCTGCCTGAGCACGTTATGCTCACGTTATTCAGTCTCCAGCAGGTGGGGGTGGAAATAGACTCGGAAACCCAAACGGGCAGGGCCCTGGCCCCCGGAGCTTATAGTCTGGTGGAGGAGTTGGCTGTCAATCAGAGAATGACATGGCAAGGCCTGTAACGACACACGCTGATGAGCTCTGTGGAGGAAGTGAGCTTGGTGCCCTGGGAACCTCTTCTAGGGCTCCCTTTTGCAGAGAGATTCTCAGGCAGGAGGTTAGGTGTGTGGTCCGTCACAAGGAAGCGGGGGATAGCCAGGGACATTGTGTTACCTATCCGGGGTTGTTGGCCTGTGGCTGGTGAGACGCTGTGGGCAGGAGGGTGGAGAGGGAGGTTGGCCAGACTGTGGGGCCTGGACCGCTGGGGTGGGCATCGGACTCTGATTCTGGTCTGTCAGCCTTGGAAGAGGGGAGATGAGATTTACTTCTTAAGTCTTTGCTTTGCTGGTTTTGCTGGTTTTTTTTTTTTTTTTTTGTAAACGCAAGACTGTCCAAGACATTGAGTTGATGCTGAGGTGCACAGACCTCTCTGGAGAGACATTCCTTCCTGATCACTGTGATCTGACTCGGGCGGACTGCATCCTGAGATCTCGGAGTTGCCCTTGGCATTTTGGTGCAGGGGAGCCAGCGCTAGCCCTTGCTGTATGCTGTCAGGCAAGGCAGTGAGATGGGTGGTGACGCAGGTGTGAGCGGAGAAGAGACAGTCAGGGCTGCCGCTGCCCTTCGCAGCCCTTGTGAAGCCAGTGTCTCCTGAGCATCGCCTGCGTCCGGGGCCATTTGCCGGGCACGTGATGCAGAGATGGGTCCGGAGTGGTCCACCTGCTGCAGAAACACACAGCTCTTGGGAGAAGACAGGCTCCTGGGCAGCTCCAGCAAGCTGGGTGTGGGGTGCAGGGGGAGCAGACAGAATGCTGCAGGGGGGGCTCCAGCTCTGCCTGAGGAGACCAGGGGGGCTTCACCAGGGAGACGTGGGCTCTGCCAGGCCACGGGGAGGAGGAGGGAAGGAGTCAGACTCCCTGATCCATGAGGCCACGTGGATTTAGGCTTCAGGCTTTATCCATATCCTAGACACTTAACCAAGCACCACCAGCTACCAAGCTCTGTTCTAAAATTCAGGGATACAGCAGGGGCCAAAACGAAGCCTTGAGCTCATCAAGCTGTCTGTCGTTGAAGGACAGAAAATGCAGAGAAGACATTAGGAGGTGACAGGTGGATGTAGAACAGTCAAGCAGGGACTGGGAGCTGCTGTGTTAAGAGGGTGACTGGGTGGCATTGGAGCAGGTAGGGTGCAGGAGGGAACTGAGACGGGGCTGCCTGCTACTGGCGGGAGGAGACAGGTGAAGAGTGACAAACCCAAAGCCTTGGCTCACGGGGGCTCCCTTTGGGGCATGAGTGGAGGCCCTTCCCCTTTTTAGAAGCCTGCAGATGGGGAATGAAGACTGTCCCTAATAGTCCCCCAAGTTTTCTTCTTCAAGCTCCTGGACTTGATGGTGGGGTCTGTCCTCTGCAGGGTGTGGCAGGAGGCCGCAGACACAGATCATCCTCTAGGAGCCGTGAGCAGGTCAGCTTTTGACCCTCAAAGGTTCTGAAAGAGGCAAAATGGGGCGTCAGTTAATTTAACTTTGAGGTCAAGATGTACACTAAGCTGAAACTTCACTCTCTTCCCTAATTTCTCGTTTCACATTGAGCCAAATGACAAGGCTCACCAGAGTGTGCACAGAACCCCCCAAACAATCATATGTAAAGAATGCCCCAGAGTGGAGGGATGTGCCCTCACGATGACTGCATTGACAGCGAGGAGTCAGCATCCAGGATGGACATGCTTGTGCTGAAGCCCTGGGGTGCTCAGGGCATCTCTCCCTATGTCCCCCACTCGCTACTCTACTCTGCTCTGCCAGAGGGGCCCGACGGGGCGGGGCGGGTGGGGCCTTTAAGCCTCTGGACGCGACTCCGACCCCGCCCCGCCAAGCGCCTTCCCAGCTTCCCCATGGGACTGTCCAGCCCCGGGCACAGTGCGGGATTTGGGAGCAAGCAGATCCCCAGCCACACCAGCCGTCATGCCCTCAGCCCCAGCTTGTCCTGCTGCTGCCCACCAAGGACTGGAGGGGACGCTTGGGCACATGGACGAGGGCAGGTGGGCAGAGTCTCGGGAACTCCCCACCAAGTTTGAAGCCCAGGCTGTGAGTGCAGCAGAGAGACATCCCCCGTGAGAGCCCGCTCTGGCAGTGTGGGCTCGGAACCTGGGGGCATTCACGTGTGTGCCCTACTGCTTCTGTCAAAGAGGGGCTCCCGAGAGTCCCCTGTCTCCTCGCAAATGGCATCTCTGTGGCAGGGCGTCCTTAGGCTCTGGTCTGAGGCCAGCCCCTTGCCCCCTTCTCTGCTGTGCCAGCCTTCTGTTTCCGGTCCCCGCCTGAGCTCTGAGTTCTTGGCATCTCTGTGCTGGAGAGCGGGGCGGGGGGCCTGTTTCTCACCAGCACGGTGCTGGGGGCCAGGTCTGCGTTTTGCTTATTTAATAGACTATTTATTTTTATTTCAGCGTATTACGGGGGTCCAAATGTTTAGGTTACATATATTGCCTTTGCCCCACTGGATTTTTTAGTGCAGTTTTAGATTTACAGAAAAATTGAGAAGGTAATTCCGAGAGTTCCCACGTGCCCCCACCCGGTGTCCACTGCTATTGCCAGCTCACGCTAGCATGCTGCCTTTGTTACGGCCAGTGAGCCAGCACGGAGACATTATTATGTGAGCTACAGTTCATACTTTGTTCAGATTTCCTTACTTTTTACCTGATGCCTTTTTTCTCTCCAAGGGAAAAGACTTTACCGGGGCCTCACCCCTTTTATGGGAAATAGCGTTTTCCCAGGTCCTCAGCTAATAGCTAACTTTGAGTATAAAGTGAGTTTCACCTTCCTGGGAAAACAGAATCTTGATGCTGCAAAGGATCTTAAAGGTCATCTGGCCTAAATTCTCAGCCAGCGCAGAAATATTCTTTCTGGCATGCCTAATAGATGGCCACCCCGTCTCTTCTTGTACAGCCTTTGATGAGGAGGACTGTAGTCCTTCAAGGGTGCTGCTGTGGGTTGAATTATGTATCACCAAGAAGATCTGTTGAAATCCTAAGCCCTGGTAGCAGTGAATGTGACCTTATTTGGCAGTAGAATCTTTGCAGGTGTGACCCAGCTAAGGGGAGGTCATTAGGGTTGGCCTTACTCCAGTGTAACTGGTGTCTTCAGAAGAGGGGACTTTGGACACACACACACAGGAAGAATTCCACGTGAAGATGGGGCAACAATTGAAATGATGCAGCCATAGCTAAGGAACACCAAGGATTGCTGGAATCCACTAGAGGCTGGGAGAAAAGCCTGGAACGCATTATTCCTCAGAGCCCTCAGAAGGAACCAGCCCTTCTGACACCTTGATTTTGGATTTCTGGCTTCCAGATTTGTGAGAGAATAAATTTCTATTGTTTTAAGCCATCTGTTTGGTAATACTTTGCTACATCAGCCCTAGAAAACTAATGCAGCGCCCTAAGCTATACCTCTGAAGAAGAACCTGAGAATTCTTTGGTAAAACCCTAATCCCCACCGTGGCTTGTGAAGCTCTGTGTCATCTGCCCAAGGCTGCTTAGCCTGGATTTTAGATATTTTGTGTTCACTTGATCACAATCACCAGATACCTGTAAGGTTGTTGTGGAGAAGACAGTGGAACATGGGACTGTGATGGAAATTTTAGGGAGGTGAATGTTAGCTAATTATGAAGAAGACCTTTCTAACTATCTGAGCTCTCCTATACTGGAAAAGCATGCCTGGAGAGGCAATTAGCTTCTCATTACTGTGGATGTGCACGGCAAAGGCTGGGAGACTACCTAGCAGGGAGTCCATCTAGCAGCTCACCCATCCACCTACCAGTTCACCCATTTGCCCATCTATCCATTAATTCATACACCCATCCATCCATCATCCATCCATCGTCTATCCATCCATCCACCCACCCACCCATCTGTACATTCACCCATCTATCCACCCACCCATCTATACATCCATTTATTCATCCATCCACCCACCCATTCATCTACCCATCTACCTGTCCACTCATCTATCCACCCACCCATCCATCCATCCATCTATCCATCTATCCAGTATCCATCCCTCCATCCATCTACCTATCCATTCACACCCACCTATCCATCCACCCACCCATTCACCCTCCATCCTTCTTATGCACCCACCCACTCATTCATCCACCTACCCATCTGTCTGCCCATCTGTCCACTCAATCATCAGTTCATCTATTTATCCATCCATCTATCCATCCATCTACCCACCCACCTATCTTTTTACCCTTACCTCCTTCCCCGCTTCCTTTCTTCCTTCCTCCAACCATCCATCCATGTGTTTGCTTTGTTTTCCCTGCATCTTCTTTTCTTTTCTATAAAGAATGATATCAAGGAAGACTATGACAGACATGACAACAGCAACAATGAGAAGAACATTTTCCAGCATCTGTTTTGTGCCAGGCACTGGACTAAGTGCTTTGTGCATGCTGTTTTGAGGCAGTAGGGCAGAGGGTAGAGCAAGGACTCTATAGTCCCATGTCATGGGTTCAAATCCCAACTCTGCCATTTAGTAGTTATGTGACTTTCAACAAGGTATTTTAATTTTTCTGTGCCTCAGTTTCTTCACCTCTAAAAAAGAAGTTAATCATCTACCTCAGCAGTCTCCAATGCTTGGGGCCTCGGACCAGTGCCATAGACCTGCCTGTTGGGAGCAGGGCCTGTGTGGCAGGAGGTGGGTGGGGGGCCGGCCGGCCAGCTGGTGAGCGAGGCTTCTCTTGTGGCCAGTCCCCATCACTGGCGTCACTGTGTAGGCTCCGCCTCCTGCACTGGATTCTCAAAGGAGCGCGAACCCTACTGTGGCCTGTACAAGTCTGGGATCTAGGCTGCGCTCCTTGTGAGAGTCTGGTGCCTGATGGCCTGGGCTGGAGCTGGGTTGCTGGTGCTGGGGAGCGGCTGCAAGTGCAGATTGTCGTTGGCAGAGAGGTCTGCACTGTGAATGGTGTGCGTGGGTCATCCCGGGGCCATCACCGCCCTCCCCCCACCCCCATCCGTGGAAGGCTTGTCTTCCATGTAGCCGGTCCTGGTGCCAAAAAGGTTGGGGACCACTGACCTACCTGATAAGATTGTTGTATTAAATGGCTATATGTAAAGCTATTAAAACAAAGCCTGATCATATGAGGCACTATTACTAATCATCTTGGTGACCCTAATTTGGTGTGGGTGATAATATTCTCAACCAACAGGGAAACTAGGCTCAGAGATGTTACTAACTTGCCTGAGCTCACTCAGTTCCTAAGCAGTGAAGCTGAAATTAGAAGTCGTGTTGCTACGACTCCCAGGTCCGTGTTTCCAGGTGCAGTGAAACACCAGCTTCCGGGAAACGTGGTTGGTGTGTGCATAGAGAGACCTGTGGAAGCGCAGGGAGGATTTGAAGCAGAGAGAGGAAGTCTGGCTTCTTCTTGTCTGCTCAGAGCTGACTGTCCTGCCGGGCGCTGGCCCGTGAGCGGAGTGAGCCGTGAAGTGGAAACCCCAGGATGGGAGGAGCCGGGGCATCTGTCTACACCTGTCCTCCCTTTAAGGGGTAGCTCAAGGCCTGGAGAGGGAAGGCCCAATCTGACTTCTAAACCTAGAAATCTTTAAGAGGAAAAATGTCAGTAAGGAAAGGTGCAAACTGCTGGCCTCTTGTACCCTACAGTGAAAGTTCATACCAAACTAAAACATGATGCTTCATCACGAGTCTTACTAATATTTCACTCATGTGTGGTGACTGTTTTTACTGATTTAACTTAGGATGACAAGTTGGACAGTGAAGATACTCACGACGTATTTTCCACTCAAACTTTTGTTGTCCATGCCCTCAAATCAACAGCATATAAACATGATTTCAGGTCCCAGGACAGAATCTTGCAGTATTATGTGCCCGTCAAAATTAGCTTCTGAGGAGGAAAATTCCAGTTTCACTAAGAGTGCATTGGTTTAGGGGTCTGTTATGCTTACACCAGCTACCTTAAAGATGCCAGCTTAATATTGTAAAAACTGGCCATGGCTATTTAGTTTTCCTTCTGACTTAATTATCTTTCATGTTGATTAATGAGTCCTCTTTTACATTCAGAACACTTACTGCCTTGTATATCAAATTCTGTCCTATTTGGTTCTGACCGCTTGCTTGCCATTTGGTGAGAAGTTGATTAATTTTATATGAAATAAATAAGAAAAAGGTTATTAATCTCATTCTCTCTTTTCATCATCAGTAGCTAATCAAAGTATTAATCAGTGCTTGGATAGTTTAAGCAGTACTGTTTCTCTTAGAAAGATGTGAGCATGGGCAGGGCTCTGCATAAGTTTGAATGGCTTGCATTTATTAAGTGCTTCTTAGGTGCTGAACATGGTTCTAAACTCCTGTGTGAAGTTGGTCACTTACAAGAGGAATATCACTTGTACAGTTTGCATACATAGCAAAACGGGTCCAAGCATATATTGACATTTTCGTGACCTGAAAAAAAATGAATGTTCCCTGGGAAAGCAGTGGGTGAATCCTGCAAACTTTGTCAAGCTGTCGAAGTTGCTGGAAGTAGTTCTGTTTAAGAATCAGAGCTCTGCATATGTAACTCAGAATGTTTCTATTTCGTGGAGTCATTAGGGAACTTTTGGGGAATGGAAAAATATGTGTATTTCATTGTTGTCTGAATAATTTAAAATGCCATAGGGGGCAATGGAAATTTACCTCTTCTCCAGTCGACCCAATCTTGTATGTAAATGATGAATTCTTAATATTTATTTTCCTCTCTTGCAGGTATTTGGGAAATTAACAGATGCAAGTTAGTTTTATTAGGAGTGTGTTATTTTAATCAATTTAAAGGGACATTTTTGTTTTTTCTTTTGTGGTGTTGGAACATCCTGACAGTTTTCATCATTGCCACTTTTGACAGTTTATTCATAGCGATTAACGTTAAAACTGTTATAACAGAAAGTGCCTATGGGATTGTCTTTCCTGTCATCCCGGGCAATTGGAGAGGGTGAGCCGAGGGCACCGACTCTGTTTTAGTGGCCTGTCTTCCCGGAGAGTGAAGAAACTGCTGTTATTTCTAAATGCCGGACTATGCTGTGCGTTTCATGTTTCTTATCTCCTTGAAGCCTGACGCGCAGTCTAGGAGGGTGGCCCGCATTATGCTTGTGTGAGGAAACTAAGTTCTGTACGCGTGTCCCTTAGCTGGTAAGTGGTCTGACAGCAAAGCACTGATAAAGCACCTGTAAAGCACCTGCAGTTCGCCTCACGAGCGACACGTTTTCTTGTATAACTTAATATATTAGCCAATGAATGATGGATGGAGTAGTCAGGTGAAGGTGTATTGTTTCCTATTCAGCTGAAACAAATGACCACAGACTGGGTGGCTTAAAGCAACACAAATATCTTATAGGTCTGGAGGTCAAAATCCAAAATGGGTCGCATTTGGCAAAAATCAAGACATCAGCTCTAGAAAGATCAGTAGGGTGATAGCTAGAAAATTCATTCTAATTTTTCAAACATAAAGTAAAGACAAATATTTAAGGTGATGGATATCCCAATTACCCTGATTTGATCTTTACACATTATATAAATGTATTAAATTGTCACGTGTACTCTGAAAATATGTGTATCTATTAGGCATCAATTAAAAAAACGTCAGCTGTAGGGGAAACCCATTTCCTTGCCTTTCCCAGCTTCTTGAGGCTGCCGACATTCACCAGCTCAGGACCCTTCCTCTGTCCTCAAAGCTTATGTCATCACAGCTGCCTCCACTTCCTTCGTCACGTGCCTTCTCTGACTCCTCTTCAGTCTGACAGACCCTTGCTCTGGAGCTCTCCAGCTCAAGGTCAGCGGACGAGCTACCTTAATTCCCCCTGGCCGTGAAACCCAATGTGTTCACAGACTCTGGGGGGATTAGGATGTGGACATCTTGGGGGGCATTATTCTGCCTACAAAATAAGGCTTCATTAAAGGTGTGAAATCTACAGGGTGTCCCAAAAGTCTCCATACAAAGGAAAAATTTTGTAATGAATATTTTGTAAATATTAACTACAATTTCCCATTTTCCCTATGTATGGTGACTTTGGGGACACCCTGTACTTTGTCTGTCTCAGAGTAGAGAAGTAATTTTGTTTTTTGAACTTGTGCAACATTGTTTAGTTCATTTCACATTTAACCATGCACACACTGCCTTGAAGCACCTCTTGTGTTTCTTTTTTGCTTTGCAACCTGCAAAGCTTGCACAGGCATAAATTTGATAAGTCCTTGTTGAGAAAATGAAAGAAGTGAGTGGAATGAGCTGTTTAAAACTAGACTAATTGGGTTATGTCCAAAGGACACAGGAGCCATTTTGATCTAAGATGGCAAAATTTTTCCATCAAAAAGAATGACTGCAGTGGATCAAAACCCACTAAATATATATAAAAATCTGCAATTTCATAGTGGTACCTTGCAGAGGCAGGGGGTGCTCCAGGTTAGCTAAACATTTAGACTCAAGAGACTCCTATAGGCCACACCTGGCCCCATCTGCTTTGAAGGTTTGAGGACTGCGACACAGCTTGCTGTGAGGACAGTGTTAGGTACTCTCCTCCTGTGGGTGTCTTCATCACAGGTCACACTGCAGTGTTCGGGAGGTATTTTCTGCCCAGGTGACATAGCTCTGGTGCAAGGAGATGTAGTCTACACCAGACAGATGTAGGAGTCTTCCTGGCTTACAAGCTTCCAAGCCCACAGGTGCCCATAGCTCTTGTAACAACTCACAGGCATAGCTTCCAAGGGATATGCCCAGTTCCAAGAGTTACCTCCCTTAGGGAAGTGCAAAGTATGGCATCCCTATTAGGCATTTATGGTTTATTTATAAGTCTCTGCTATCCACATGTAATTTGCCAATCAGGCATCATTTTTACCATAAGCCATATTGCCTGGTAACATATTTGATGATCTTCCTCTCATGAGGTTTCTGGGTAAGAATTAACCAAAGCTCAGATTCTCAGGGAGTTGAGAAAAGTTTTGTTAACCTTTTGCCCTCATACTAAAACAAAACAAAACAAGCCAATAAACAAATCAATCCAAACTCATTTGTTACCATTAAAGGTTGCTATGATACCAACTCTTTAATTAGAAAACTGATAAAATATAAAGGAATGAATCAAATATCTCTCCTATTTATGAACTTTATGTCAGAGTATCTGAATTTTTGATGACAGTTTTTCTTTTTGAAGAATCTCAGCTTAAAAAATGCAGAAGATATGATAAAAAATGTACATTTTTTAAACACCAATGAAATCATATATTTGGGTAACAATTAGAAATGGGTGCTGTAAGCGTTAGGTGAAAGGTTGGTAGGAAACGTTGTGATACAGGGGTCATGTTGGCACTACTGGAGCTTGTGAGTCCATCTTAGTGTTACCCCATAGTATGGACCTATAGGAAGCACAGAGTACCACTTACACAGCTACTATGGAGAACTGTGTAGACGTTCTTCAGAAAACTAAAAACAGAACTACCCTATGATCCAGCAATTCCACTACTGGGTATATATCCAAAAGAAAGGAAATCAAAAAGATATCTACACTCGCATAGTTATTGTAGCAATCTTCACAATGACCAAAACATGGAATCAATCTAAGTACCCATGAACAGATGAGTGGATAAAGTGTGATATATATACACAACGATGTATCATTAGCCATAAAAAAGAATGAAACCCTGTCATTTGCAGCAACATGGATGGAACTGGAGGCTACGTTTGGTGAAATAAACCAAGCACAGAAAGACAAATACTGCATGTTCTCACTCATACGTGGGAGCTAAAAACGTGGATCTCATGAAGGTGGAGTAGATTGGTGGTAACCTGAGGCCAGGAAGGGGAGGAGGAAGGGAGAATGAAGGGGAAAAAAAGGAATATAAATATATTTATTACCACTGAACTGTACATTTAAAAGCAGTGAAGATGGTAAATTGTATATGTATATTTTATTTCAATTAAAAAAACTCAAAAAAATTGGAAAACAAATTGACTAATCAAGACTTTAGATCTAATTACTAGTGTACAGGAAATACAGGAAGGAGGTAGAGAGAGGGACAGTGACATTCTGCGGAAGCCATCAGCCAAGTCCAGAACGTGGGACGTTCTGCAGGACGCATGGCCTGGTTGCTCCGACAAATCCATGCCATGGAAGAAAAAATGGAAGGCCAGGATGTTATAGGTTAAAGTGAACTTAGCTGACATCATGGTATTTTGTTTGGTTCTTGAATTAAACTTTTAGCTGTAAAAAGACATTTTTGAGACACTTGAGGTAGTTTGAGTAATGACTGATCACTAGATGTTATTAATTATTGGGGTTATTTTAAATATTTTTAATACAATAATGGCAGTATAGGGAGTCAGACTGTACCACCAGCCTCTTAGGGTCCCAGGCTGGGCATGAGAATTAAA
The DNA here is from genome assembly GCA_028533085.1 of Varecia variegata. Lineage (NCBI taxonomy): Eukaryota > Metazoa > Chordata > Mammalia > Primates > Lemuridae > Varecia > Varecia variegata. The sequence continues at coordinate 164,017,913 of CM052436.1, read as the reverse complement.
TTGACATAAGATAGAGTCAAGGAGAAAAGCAGGCGAGTTTAACATATGATTTATGTGACACCAGGGCCCTTGCAAGGAAGTGAAGACCCAGAAAAGCAGTTAGAGTTGAACAGTTATATACTGAACCCGACAAAGAGTAGCAAGTTGTGAGAAAGCAGCTAAATTATGTGACAAGGCTCCTGCAAGATAGTTATCTTAACAAGGTCTGTTTGTACAGAATTCTCTTGATCTCAGTTTCCCATCCTCGGTGATGAGAATGTTGGTTTCCTCCTAGTATAGCAAAGGCATCTTTCACGTGGGAATTTTGTCCGTCTGCTTTTAAGAAACAGCATGAAGGTCAGAATGATCTTCTTATACCTGCTGGCTGGTTCATTGGTTTTTGCCTTTAATTTAAAAGAGTCAGTATGCCAGAATAGCACATTTGGGGGTAGTATATTTTGCCACTCTTCAGCGGCAAGATTAGGTAAAATAGACACCTGTATACATGCAAATAGATTGGTAGGTAGCTAGACATGTACACGTCTATCTGTCTCTCTACCTACCTATCTAGCTCCTTGGCAGTTAAAGATGCATGCTGACGTGTTGACAGGTGAAATGCCAAATCTGAGATTTGCTTGAAAACGCTCAAACGCACATTAAAGGCAGTAGATAAAAGCAAGAGTGATACATATTGACAATTTTTGAAGCTGGGTAATATGGGAGTCGTACTGTTCTGTCTACTTTTAAATGCTTGAAAATTTTATAATAGTTTTCTTAAAACACATATTTTTATAATCACCTGCCATTTTTTTTCCTATCAAATTATCAAGGATTTTTTGACATTGTAGAGGGTGGGGTATCAAGTAAGGATCTGAATGTATTGCTGGGGAACTCTTCTGGAAAGCAATTTGGCAGGATGTCCCAAGAGGTTTAAAAATGTTGCTGACATTTGACCCAGTGATTCCTTTTGTGGGAAACTGTACTGAGAAAATGACTGTGAGTATCAAGAGCTCTGCAGAAAGCTGAGCTTTCAGCAGTTTCAGGGTTATTTTAGATTTTGAAATTTGCAAGTAACCCTAATGTGCAACAACAGAATAGTTAATTGAATGATGGTGCATGACATGGTGAAATATTTTGAAAACATTATAAAGGAAACGTTTAGTTTTTAAATACCACTGGAAGATGCCAGTAGCAATGTTAATTGAGAAAAAGGGGATAAAATTGCACTTGTATCTACGAAAGTAGTGTGTATTTATGGAAAAAATATACATAGAAAAAACTGGAAGAAAATATAACAAAATAATGCCTGCATTGGTTCTTTTGTTTTTTTTGAGACAGGGTCTCCCAGGCTGGAGTGCAGTGGCTCATAACTCACCTCGAACTTTTAGCCTCAGCCTCCTGAGTAGCTGGGACTATAGGCACGTGCCACCACTCCCAGCTAATTTTTAATTTTTTTTGTAGAGATGGGGCCTTGCTATGTTGCTCAGGCTGGTCTCAAACTTCTGGCCCCAAGCTATCCTCCCACCTTGGCCTCTCAGAGTGCTGGGATTATAGGCTTGAGCCACTGGGCCTCATTGAATGATGAGCTCACAGTGAGTGAAGTCTTTTTCTATTTGTCTTTATTTTCCGTATTTTCTACCATGAACATAAATTAATTTTTCCCCATGTATCTTTTTCCAGCTTTATAGAGGGATAAGTAATATACCGTAAAATGTCACCCATTTTAAGAATGCAGTATGATGTGTCACTAAGTGTACACAGTTGTGCAGCCACCATCACAATCAAGTGTCAGAACACTGTAACCCTGTGAAGTATCTCATAAATATTTTTCAAGAAGACTTTATTTTTAGAGCAGATTTAAATTTACAGAAGAATTGAGAAGATAAGGCAGAGTTCTCATATATTGTGCACCCAGTTTCCCCTATTATTAACTTCTATTAGTATCTTACATTTTTTACAATTAACAAACCAATATGGATACATTGTTATTAACTAAAGTCCAGGCTTTATTCAGATTTCTGTAGTTCATAATCTAATGTCCTTTTTCTGCTCTGGGATCCCATCTAGGATAGGATGGGATTTAGTTATTACATTGAGTTGTCATGTCCATAAATTAATTTTTAATTGGAAAAAAGTGAAACAAACTTTATTTTTAAATTGTTCAAATATATTAGCTATCCATTTTTTTTTTTTTAACCTTGGTCTCCTTGTTACTGTTGACTTATCACTTGTTGACAGAGACCAAGTCTTATATTAGTTATACTCGTTATTGTTCATAGCATGGTACCTTACAGATTTATTAAATAAAAATATGCTAATTTAGTGATTGACCTTCAATCACTGCATGGAGCAGAAGGCAGGGAGGAAAAAGAGAGAAGGAGGAAAAAAGGAAGAAAGAAAGGCCCTACCTACAAATAATTTAAAACCTCTGAGCTTTGAGGAAACTTTGTTTTCTGTTGGAATTCCATGTAATAAAATTCTTTTGACTTTTGTGTTTCCCAGGTTGGAGATTGCAACCCTGAATCGAGCAGATGCAGACCTGGAGGGCTGTCGAGCCCAAATCAGCAAGGATATCATTGCTCTTCTGCTGAAAAATCTCACCAGCAGTGGCCACCTCTCACCCCAGGCGGAGAAGAGGATGGGTGCTGTTTTCAAAAAGCAGTTTCTGTTGCTGGAAAATGAAATACGAGAGGAGTATGATCGGAAGATGGTGGCATTGATGGCTGAATGCGACCTAGAAACAAGAAAGAAGACAGAAAACCAGTACCAGAAGGAGATGGTGGCCATGGAGGAAGCAGAGGAGTTGCTGAAGCGTGCTAGTGAAAGGGTAAGGCAGCTCTGAAAGGCAAGTGCGCCTTCCTCGCCTCTCCCCTTCCTCTCAGGGATTTGTCATTTATCCATCCACCCGCCTGCCCATCCATCCACCCGTGGCCCATCCGACCATCCGTCTCCCCATCCATCCATCCACCCACCCACCCCTCCATCCAGATTGATTCAGCAAGCATTTATTGGGTACTTACTGTCTCTCAGGCACTGGGCTAGGCAGGGAAGGTACAGAGAACAATGAGACATGGTTCTTGCATTCAAGAATTTACAGTCTATGAAAGATATAAAAAATGAGACATCATTCAGCCATGCTATAATAGAGATATGTTTTCAGTGTCAGGAGAGGTCAGAGCGAGAGTAGAAAGGCTTCATTCACGACTGAGCGTGTCCACGGAGGGCCTGGTTTACAGAGGATTGTGATGTCAGAGTGCATGTGTCCCCTTGGGAAGAGTGCATGGAATAGACTCTTCAGTGATTCAGCCCCTAAAGGATCCTATCGTCTCTCTTTCTCTTCTTTCCTAAATTTATCATTTTTGTCCTGTAAAAATAATACAAGTTCAACAAGGGAGGCTTAGAACATATTCAAAGGTGGTGGTCAGCAAATGAGCACCCCTGAGCCCATTCCTACCTTGGGATAGCCCCCTCGTTGAGAATTGTTTTTACATTTTTAAAGGTTGTAAAAAACAAACAAACAAAAACCAAAGAATATGTGACCAAGACCTTATGTGGCCTACAAAGTCTAAAATATTTATCTGGCCCTTTACAGAAAAGGGTGCTGATTCCAGTCCCAAAGCCTAAAAGGAAAAGCCCTGAAAAACAACTAGTGAAGCCCATTTCACCACTGGGTGGCAGAGGGTCGTCATTTGGCCCGTTCCCAAGTTCCTGCTGTGTGCTGGCTGGGCGCAGCTTCCCCCTGGCCCCCAGATTCCGGGGTACACCTCGGCCTTTTGCTTTATATATCTTTTTACGAATAAGGCATACGCGGTTCGTGTAATTGCATATCTTGCTTGTTTTTGTTTCCATCACAGCATAAACATTTTCTGGTTTTATTAAATACTCTTGACAAATATGGTGTGTAATTATAACAGCTCCTTCTTAGCATCCACTATGGGCCAGGCATTGTGCTAAGCACATTATGCGGAGCCAATAAATGTTCACACCAACTCAGTGAGGTAGGGACTGAGAGGTTCCCATTGTACAGGTGAGGAAACTGAGATGCAGAGAAGTTCACCTGCCCGAGGACGGCAGGTGGGGCCAAGATGCTCCCAGGCAGTGTGCCCTGACTGCGGGGCCACACTGCCCCTCTGCCCCCTGCTGCAGTCCAGGTTGCAGCCCTTGTGGGTACCATGTGAACCCATCCTGTCCTTTGGGGCATCTCAAATGTTTCCAATGCTTTTGCTACCAAAAGATTGCCTGGGGCAATGCTTTCCTATGCGGAGGTGTGAAGGACATGTGGCTCTGCAGCCGTCTCCCGGGGCCTCCCAACCCGCCCTCCCCAGGGCTGCTCTGCATCCGCTCCCCCGCCTCCCCCCACAGCTGCTGGCTGGCGCCAGTGAGCAGGCTTCATCGCTGCGAGTCTCCTAGGTCACTCTGTCCAGAGACAGGTTGCCTTGTTTGAGCCAATCTGCTTCCAAAAATAGTATCTGAGCTATAAAAGCTAATAGAACTAGCTCCCCTCCAGTCTGTGCAAGCCACTCCATTTTATAGGACTGTAGACTGCATCATAATTATCTGTAATATATCGTAGTCATCTTGAAACAAAATGCATGAAAATATTTTGGATGTATTATTCCATCAAGAATTAGTTTTTAAAAAGAAAAGCAAGATGAGCAGTTTCAGCTTTTTTGAGTAAAGTCAGGAGTTCCAGTGCAGTCATTGGCTCTAGGACCCCTCCCCCGCTACTTGGATACCAAAAATATGCAGATGCTCAAGTTCCTGAAACAAAATTCGTAGTATTTGCATATAACCTACACACATCCTTCTGTATATGTTAAATCATCTCTAGATTGCTTAAAATACCTAACACAATGTAAATGCTATGTAAATAATTGTACTGTTTTGTTTAAGGAATAATGACAAGAAAAAAGTATGTACATATTCAGTACAGACACAACCATCCATTTGTTTTCCGAATATTTTTGATCCTTCAATGTTGAATCCACGGATGTGGAGCCCACGGATATGGAGAGCTGACTGTCTTCAGTGTAGAGATGAGATTTGTCCGTATTCAAACACCTGTGTAATTCCTTGCCATTTCCAAGCGTTTCTCCATCGTGAGGCCCCAGGAAGAGCAGTGAGGGTATAGACACAAAGAGCAGGTTGCTTGGGGTTAGAGCCTCACTGTGTTCTTCTGGAAGTCACGTTGCTCAGTCACCCTGGTCTAGTTCCACAACCTTAAAATAGGGAGCATAATGGTGCCTGTCTTAGAGGGCTGTTGTGAGAGTGAGTAAGTGGATGCTTGTATAGTACTGCAGTCACTGCCTGGCACAGTGTCAGCCCTGTGGGAGCGCTTACCGTGGTTCGTAATCCAGTGTTATCTTTAATGGAGCCCATGGCGTAGAATATGTGAAATTCTTCTACCTGGAGATGGGAAAACTGAGGCCCAGAGGGCAAGTGCCTTGCGACCTGGCTTCCTGCAACCAATTGCTGGCACTTCAAGGCTGTGTCCTCCCTCTGGGGTCTGTCTTCTGTGCCCAGCCATTTCCCAGCTACTTGAAGAAGAGGAGGCCAGGCCGAATCCTGCTCTGTACTGCCTGAGGCTTCATAACCCCTTTGTGAATCTTTGTCTTAAAGGAAAAGATTCCTTAAGTGCAAGAAGTCTTACATTTTAACCATTTCTGGAATTTATTTTTATAAAGCATTTTTACAAATTTGCCTGTCTTGCTAAATTGAGTACAGGGAGTATAATTTAGTACAATCATAATTTCCTGAGCATGATCTCACATTTTTGATGGTGCAGAGTCAACACTGTGCATAGCACAGTGCATAGCAATTACTCCTGACAGCCTGACCAAGCCTTATGCTTCTCAAACTGGAATTCAGGTACCCTCCCCTAAGGTCTGTGTCCCCGACTCCCTCCATGGGACAAGTTGCTTTTCTAGATGTTTGGAGCCAGAGCGTACACATGCCTTATCTCCCCTGAAAAGTCCATTTTATTGGAAAGTTCACTAGGGAGTTGGAGGTGGGTGATCATTATTTTAATATTCCTTTAAAAATGTATATTTGTTGACAATATTTAAAATATAAAACTTACTATATAAGAAAAGCCAAATTTCTAGCTTCTCTTAAAGAATGGGAAGTTTGGCCATGTTAGACCCATATTCCTGCATATCCTTTGGTGGACTGAATAGTGGCTGCCCACAGGCAGGGATTACCCTATACTTTGCCACAGTCCCCAGTACTCCCTAGTGCCTCTCACACCAGGCCACCTCACTTGTTTCCATGCATGACCTTCCCTGCTTGGCAGGCCTGGGGGTGGGCATGCCCTGCTTTGCAACTGAGTTTTCTCATCTGTGCCACAGGAGGTTGAACTGGTTTAGGGGTTGAACATATTTCTGCAAGTGTCTGAACTCCCCTTAGGAAAGAAGTGGGCATGGGGGTCCCATCTAAATTTATTTGAGAGGGTGTTTCACAATGACACAAATATATCATTTCCTCACACCTTATTCTTCAGCAGAGACATAATTCTAAACAAGGACAGAAAATTTTATTTTAGGATTTGTGTGTGTGTGTGTGTGTGTGTGTGTATGTGTTTTTTGTCTTAGCTGTGAGAAGCTAAATGGATTTTACCCCATTTTTCATTTCTATTAGTTAAAATAAATTGAGGTTTAGGACTTGCCAGATTCTATACTGTCAAAAAAGAAGGTCACTTTGATGGAGGAACCGACCTAACTGGGCACCAGCTAGTCACGCATGGCAGAATGTCTGCAGTGCCCACAGTCAGGGTCCTGGCACCCTCATGGTTGCTGGTGAATTGCATTCTTTGGTTTAGGTCAAGTCAGCTGTGAATACCATTTCTCTGCACTAGAGTGACTCAGAAGGTCTAATCCAATCCTTTTTTATAAATCAGCTTTTCAAAAAGGCTGAGTTGTTATTTGGTGGCCCAGCCAAACCATGGACATTGGGATGGGTCCCGGCAGGGCCAGGGGGAGGCACAGGGACGTCCCTCATGTCTAGTCCTGTGGCCGCTGCTCTTCCTATCCACGGGCTTTGCTGTTAGCACCTGTGGACAGGGGCTGTCATGTGTTGACCGTTAGACTTCTTGGGGGGCTCTAAATAAATAATGCTTCCTTTTTCTGGCCCAGATTCTAAAAAAATTGAAAAGTACGTGAAAGGAGCTGGAAAGACAGAAAAAGACAAAGATGAGCCTGTCACCTCCATGGGCTTTCGTTAGTAATGGGAAGGGAGGTGAGCAGGGCTGCAACTTGGGAAACGGGGGAGCTGCTGACACTGTTTACTGAACCCAGGGAGTCAGGGCGGTTATAGAACATCCGACCTTCCTTAGCCTGGAGGAGCTGCGGCTCTTCCTGTCTGCATCACAGCCGGTCTGCCTGCCCGGCGCGGCCTAGCCGGGCGCAGTCCCACACCCTCCCGCTTCCCATGGCCAGGGCTACTGGCCGTCTGGGATGGCTGTGCCCCGCCTCCTGTCTGTGAGCACCTTGCCCGGCCCCCGCTCCACCAATGTGCTGCGCTGTCCACCCCCCATGTGCTTTCAGCACCTTTCCTTCCCTCCTGAGCACTGGGGGGAATTTGGGAAAGGCCCTTAACTTCCCTGAGCTTGTTTCTTGCCCTAGAAAGTGGAGGGTGTTGGTTTTCTGTTGCTGTGTAACAGGTCACCAACATTTAGTGACTTCTTATCTCAGTTCCTGTGGTCAGGCGTCAGGGCACAGCTTCACTGGGACCTCCACTCAGGGTGTCACCAGCTTGCGATCAAGGTCTCAGCTGGGCCCTGTCCTCCTCTGGCGCTGGGGGTCCTGACCAAGCTGCACGGGCTGTCTGCAGCTTTCACGTCCTTGCGGGTGTAGGTCTGAGTCCCTCAGCTCCTAGAAGCTTCCTCTCTCCACGGACAGTTAAAAACATGGCACTTTGTTTCTTTGAGGCCAGCAGGAGTGGGTCTGCATCTTCAGGAAGAGCCCAGACCCTCTTTTAAGGACTCACCGATGAAGTCAGGCCCACTGGGCTGGGCTCCCTTTGTTTACCTCAAAGGCAACTGATTAGGGACCTTAATCACACCAAGACACCCTCACCTTTGCCGTAAACCTCATCACAGGAGTGATTATCCCATCACAAGTAAATTTACATTCACACTCAAAGGACAGGAATTTACAGGACATGTATACCAGGGGCCGGGAATCTTGGGGCCACTTCTAGAATTCTGCTGCCCGCAGGGAGTTTAGAGCAGCAGGGTGATATGGGGCATGGCTGCATCAGGAGCTCGGTAGAGGTGAGTTTCCATCCTTTCCTCAAACAGGGCCACGTAATATGCAGGCATCCACGTGGCCATTTCTTAACTCTTCTGCCTGTCTTTTACCCAGAAGATCTCCACTCGGCCTGATTGCTGGCATTTTTCTCTTCAATGAAGAGAGAATGAAAGATAATGGCAATTATCTTGTGGGCCTAACAGCAGGAGCCACTGATGTTTAAGATTTTCATTCAGGCCATTCTCAGGCAGTTGGATTTGCATATTTCCACCCCTCTGAATTTTCTGCTCTGGGATTGTTCTGGGAAACATTAAGATAACAGGGAGGCCAGGTTGTAACAGCATATGCTGTGGCTTAGGAGCTTCTCATTGTCAGCTTAGGACTGTGTGTGTGCCTGTGTGTGTGTGCACGCACACGTGTATATGTGTATGTGTTCTATGTGAATGTGGATGTGTGCCTGTGCATCTATGTGCACGTGTGCACTGTATGTTGCTGCGTGCATGTGCATGTACTGTGTGGGTGCACATGTACTTGTGCCTTGTGTATGTGCATACGGTGTTTGTGCATGAATGTACATGTGTGCATGCACACATTGCCTGTGTGTGCACACATGTGTATGTATGAGTGTACACATTGCATGTGTGTGCATTTGCGTGTGTACACACACTGTGTGCATGTACATATTGTGCATGTGTCTGCATGCACATGTGTGCATGTCCACATTGTGTGTGTGCACATGTGCACATATACATTGCATTTCGTGCATGTATGCATATGTGTTCAGCATGTTAGTCTCTCATATGCTGCCTCTTCTCTCCACAGTCAGCTACAGAGTGCAACAACCTTCTGCGGACCCTCCACGGCCTGGAGCAGGAGCACCTGAGGAAGTCTCTGGCTTTGCAACAAGAGGAAGACTTCGCCAAGGCTCATAGACAGCTGGCTGTTTTCCAGAGAAACGAACTGCATAGCATCTTTTTTACCCAGATAAAAAGTGCTATTTTCAAAGGGGAATTGAAGCCAGAGGCAGCTAAAATGTTGCTGCAAAATTATTCTAAAATACAGGTAATACCTCAAATTAGGCTTACTGTGATGGGAGAGTAGTTTTCCTGAATTGTTTCAGTAAATTTCTCCTCTCTCTCAGGGTTAAGTCCTGTCTCTCCTTTTGTGCCGTGTACCTATTAGCTAACTTTCTCTTCCTTGTACCTCTTGGTGTGTGAGTGATTTTCCTGTAAGCAGAGCAGATGGTGGCTTGTCAAACAGGCTGTGAACTCAGGCTTGCCCATTCTACCAGTCACCTGCTGTGCGAGCTTGAGCAAGTTACCTCACTTCTCTGAGCCTTAGTTTCCTCACCTGTAAGATGGGCACAAAAGAGTACCCACACTGACAGGGGTGTGATGCAGATTTAATAAGCTGATTTATGTAAAGTTATTGCTTGGCATAACATATAACATGTTTAATGTATATAGCAGTAAAAATGTATGTATGCATATGTGTGTGTATTCATGTGCATGTAGGGTTTAGTATCTGTGTCTAGATATGTCTGGATGAATTCGTGTGTTTTTGCATGTAAGCTTGAGTGTGAATGTTATTAATCCAGACTGAATAATCTCTTAGGTGATAGTGAAAATAGTCTATCTGAGACTGTCAGCTTTTCTGTGGAATTTCTTGGGAGGCCTGAGTGAAGTGTTAGTATTTTACAAGCACAGGGGCATGCACACACGCACACATGCGCAGAGGGACACCACGGGTTTGCAAGAACGCACTTCTTTGTCTGTCTCCGGCATTATGGGTGCTGACAGCTTGCCCAGCTGAGGGTAAGGGTAATTACAACAAACTCTTACTTTACTTTGTGGAATTTCTGTTTTGACTGTGAATAGAATATTTGAGAAATGCAGATGTCATTCATTAGACAGGCTGCCTCTTCCGGTCTATGAGCCAATCTCTGTTTATCAACAGCAAGGCACCTTTGGATGGTGCTGGAGGACTTGGGGCATCGTCTGGGACACTCAAGTCCGTAGGGGTTGATTTGCTCCTCGGTGCAGTGTCGTGTTCATTTTACGACGTAAACCTGTGGTTCTTCAGCAGTGTGTTTTCCTGATGTAGTAGTCACTCTGCTATTTCAGTTTTATCTTTATAAGTGAAAATCATTCCAGAAAGTTGGCTTGATGGTTAAATTTTCCTCTTTGAAATTCCCTACTTGCACTAGAAGTGTAGGTTCCACACACAGCAGAACGAGCTGCATCCACCCAGGGTGAATCGAGGCTTGCAGCCAGCCTCTGTTACTACCACTGCCAAAGCACGGGTGAAGGACGACATAGGATGAGGTGTGAGGCTGGGTGCCCCCTGTGTCTGTGAGCAGGTCCTCCGAGTTGAGGCCATGCACCTCAGCATTCACCTAACCACTGACAAAGACAAAGGCTGGCCCTGCCTTGCCTTTGGGGACGTGTGACCAGCACCGGCCCAGTACATGAGGACTGAGACCATCAGGGCCATCCCAGAAGGAAACCAAGTAATTGTCGCCAGCCTCTTGGGAAGAGAGAGCCACTCTCAGAAGGCCCCCGGGCCATAAAGAGAGCGAGCTAGCCTCTCCATTGCCATCTAGGTTTTTTCCACTAAAACTGTAAGGAAAGTACATAACGTAGGAATTCTGTTGTGTTCATAGGCGTTCAGGTTCCATGGCATTACTTACCTGGCACACATGGCCCCAGACTCACATCACCTGGCACACATGGCCCCAGTGCTGTGGAGAACAGGGACACAGCTGCCACGTCCCTGTTGTGGGGATTCTCACCGTCTGGACGGCGCTAGTTCTCAGCGTTGAGAGCTGGAGGTGTTACAGCTTTTACGCGGAAAGGACGGTGTCCATGGTGCCATATGTTTCTTGCTGAACAAAGCGTTGATCCCCTTGGTAATCCATCATACGGACGGTATTTCCACCAACGGATAAAAAGGCAACAAAGACAATCCCTGAGATGACGCTACGGCTGCTGCTGGTCTCACTGCTGTCTACTGGTTAGAGCTGGATTTTTGGAGGCAGCCTATGATGATGCCAGAGCACAGGCCCCGTGCTTAAGTTAGGTTGCTGGGTTCAAATCCCTGCTCAGCCATTTGTCAGTTGTGTGATGTGGACTCAGTTTCTTCATCTGTGAAATGGAAGTAGTAATATTCTCTACTTAGGTTAAGTTAGATGAGGCATGAAACACTTCTGGCCCAGTGCTAGGTCCAGAGAAAACCCCCGATGTAAGCTAGTTAGTATTACTCTCCTGTGTTTGGCTGGGTTTTGTTCATTTTGTGGATTGGGGAACACTCTTGCTGCCCTTTTTGCACACACCTGTGTGGTCTCCTCCAGTGTGGGGCCCCTGGGGCTTGGGGCTGATGGCTGATTTGCGTCCGAGCTTCGGCTCACCCTGTCCTGGTGCCCAGCACTTGCAGGAGCTCCACAGCCGGGAGTGTGTGCGTGGGCGGGATGAAATTTATGTTCCATTTCCTGGGGCAGTAAAGATGCTCTGATAACCTTTTAGCATCTAGGTCTAGACTGCACTTCTCAAAGCCCTCATTTCTTATTTGTATATAATTTTCTCATAAACCTTTGTTATGGGCAGGGAGGTTTCTTTTCCAAAGTAGTATTTTAAGTATCTAGAAAGATTTTTCTCTAAACTTTAACTAGGCTTATTGTCTCAATTTTTTTCAAACAGGATAATATAGAAGAGTTAATGGACTTTTTCCAGGCCAGTAAGAGGTATCATCTGAGTAAAAGGTTTGGCCACAGAGAGTACCTGGTGCAGAACCTGCAGTCATCAGAGACCCGTGTGCAAGGCCTCCTGAGCACTGCTGCAGCTCAGCTGACCCACCTCATCCAGAAACACGAGAGGTAAAGCCCGGCGCCGCTCCACGGATGCGCGCTGTCTCTGTCTTCTGCTGCTATGGCAGGATACCACAGGCTGGGTACTTTATCAATAGAAGAGGTTTATTTGGCTCACAGTTCTGCAGGCTGGAAGTCCAAGGTCAGGTGAGGGCCTCCTTGCTGCGTCTGGACGTGGCCGAGGGTGCTGCGTGGGAGGAAGCGAGTGTGCGAGGCAGAAAGGGGCCAACTCCTGTAATGACAAACCCACTCCCATGAGAACGGCATCAACCCATGCTTGAGAGTGCAGCCCTCACGACCCGATCACCTATTAAGGGTCCCATCTCTTCATGCCCTCCCAGTGGCAATTAAATTTCAACATGAGTTTTGGGGGAACAAACTGCCCAAATGTTCTTCACTAAAGACCAAGTAACTGTTCATTCATCATATGTGCTATTTCATATTTCTTTCTTTCTTGTTTTTTAAAATTCTTTATTTTTAATTATTATGGGTACATAAGAGTTGTATGTATTTATAGGATATATGTGATGTTTTGATATAGACATACAATGCGGATTAATCAAATCAGGGTAATTAGGGTGTACATCACCTCAGGCATTTATCATTTCTTTGTGTTAGGAACATTCCAAGTCCACTCTTTTAGTTATTTTAAAGTGTACCCTAACTAATTGCTGATTATAGTCACTTTGTTGTGCTACCAAATATTGCTCATTCTATCTACTATATTTTTGCACCCATTGATCCATCCCCACTTTACCCCTCCCTCCCCGCTACCCTTCCCAGCCTCTGGTAACCCTCCTTCTCTGTCTCCATGAGCTCAATTGTTTTTAGTATTTAGCTCCCACATGTGAGTGAGAACATGCAAGATTTGTCTTTCTGTGCTTGGCTTATTTCACTTAACATAATGTTCTCCAGTTCCATCCATGTTGTTGCAAATGGCAAGATTTCATTCCTTTTTGTGGCTCTGTAATATTCGATTGTGTGTATGTATCACAATTTCTTTATCCATTCATCGACTGATGGACACTTAGGTTGATTCCAAATCTTGGCTATTGTGAACAGTGCTGCAATAAACGTGGGAGTGCAGGTATCATTTCTATATAATGAATTCCCATCGTTTGGATATTATACATGGCAGTGGGATTGCTGGGTCATAGGGTAGTTCTATTTTCAGTTTTTCAAGGAACCTCCATACCGTTCTCCATAGTGGTTGCAATAATTTACATTCCCTCCAACAAGGTACAAGGGTTTCCCTTTCTCCACACCCTCACCAGCATTCATTATTGGCTGTCTCATGGATAAAAACCATTTTACTGGGGTGAAATGATATCTCATTGTAGTTTTGATATGCATTTCTCTGATGACTGATGATGTTGAGCATTTTTTGATATATGTGTTGACTATTTGTATGTCTTCTTTTGAGAAATGTCTATTCAGATCCTTTGCCCATTTTTAATCACATTATTTGACTTTTTCCTGTTGAGTTGTGAAGCTCCTTATATATTCTAGTTATTGATCCCTTGTCAGATGGGTAGTGTGCAAATATTTTCTCCCATTCTGTGGGTTATCTCTTTCCTTTGTTGATAGTTTCCTTTGCTGTACAAGAGCATTTTAGCTTGATATGATCCCATTTGTCCAATTTTGCTTTGGTTGCCTGTGCTTTGGGGCTATTACCCAAGAAATCATTGCCTAGACCAGTGTCCTAAAGCATTTCCTGAGTGTTTTCTTTTAGTAGTTTTATAGTTTCAGGTCTTAGTTTTAAGTCTTTAACCCATTTTGATTTGATTTTTGTATATGGCAAGAGATAAGGTTCTAGTTTCATTCTTCTGCATATGGACATCCAGTTTTCCCAGCACCATTTATTAAAGAGATTGTTCTTTCCCCCCTGTATGTTCTTGGCAACTTTGTTGAAAATAAGTTCACTGTAAGTGTGTGGATTTATTTCTGAGTTCTTTATTCTGTTCCATTGGTCTATGTGTCTGTTTTTAGGCCAGTACCATGCTGTTTTACATACTACAGCTCTGAAGTATAATTTGAAGTCAGATAATGTGATTCCTCCAGTTTTGTTCCTTTTGCTTTGGCTATTTTGGGTCTTTTGTGGTTCCATATAAATTTTAGGATTCCTTTTTCTATTTCTGTGAAGAATGTCATTGGTCTTTTGATGGGGATTGCACTGAATCTGTAGATCGCTTTGGGTGATATGGACATTTTAACAATATTGATTCAACAAGCATGGAATATCTTTCCATTTTTGTGTGTCCTCTTCATTTTATTTCATCAATGTTTTATAGTTTTCGTTATAGAGGTCTTTCACTTCTTTGGTGAAGTTTATTCCTAGGTATTTTATTTTATTTGTAGCTACTGTAAATGGGATTGCTTTCTTGTCTTCTTTTTTGGATTGTTTATAGTTGGCATACAGAAATGCTACTGATTTTTGTATATTGATTTTGTGTCCTACTTTATTGAATTTGTTTATCAGTTCTAATAGTTTTGTGGTGAAATCTTTAGGTTTCTCTAGATAGAAGATCGTATCATCTGCAAAGAAGGATAATTTGACTTCTTTCTTTCTAATTTGGATGCCTTTATTTCTTTCTCTTTCCTGATTGCTCTACGTAGAACTTCCTGTACTATGTTGAATAACAGTGGTGAGGGTGGGTATCTTTGTCTTGTTCCAGATCTTAGAGGAAAGGCTTTCAGTTTTTTCCCATTCAGTATGATACTTGCTGTGTGAGTCCATATGGCTTTTATCATGTTGAGGTAACTTCCTTCTATGCCCAGTTTTTTGAGAGTTTTTATCATGAAGAGACGCTGAATTTTATCAAATTCTTTTTCGGCATCAATTGAAATGATCACATGCTTTTTGTCCTTTGTTCTGTTGATACGATGTATCACATTGATTGATTTGTGTATGTTAAACCATACTTGCATCTCTGGGATGAATCTCACTTGATCATGATGGGTAATCTTTTTAATGAGTTGTTCAATTAGATTTGCTTGTATTTTGTTGAGGATTTTTGCATCTATGTTCATCAGAGATATTGGTCTATAGTTTTATTTTTTATTTTATTTTTTGTTGTCGTGTCTTTGTCTTGTTTTGGTATCAGGGTAATACAGGCCTTGCAGAATGAGTTTGGGAATATTCCCTCCTCCTTAATTTTTTGGAATAGTTTAAGTAGGATTGATAGTAATTCTTCTTTGAATGCTTGGTACAAGTCTGTGGTGAAGGCATCAGATTCTGAGATTTTCTTTGAAGGGAGACCTTTTATTTTTGCTTCTATCTTATTGTTACTGGTTTATTCAGGTTTTAGATTTCTTTCTGGTTCAATCTCAGTAGGTTATAGGTTTCTAGATATTTATCCCTTTCTTCTAGGTTTTCCAATTTATTGGCATATAGTTGCTCATACTAGTCTCTAATATTCCTTTGAATTTCTATAATACTGTTTGTAATGTCTCCTTTTTCATCTCTAATTTTATTTATTTGGATCTTCTCTTTTTTTCTTAGTCTGGCTAAAGATGTGTCAAGTTTGTTTATCTTTTCAAAAAACCGAGTTTTTGTTTCATTTGGATTTTTGTTATTGTTGTTTCAGTTTCATGTATTTCTGCTCTAATCTTTATTATTTCTTTTCTTCTAATTTTGGGTTTGGTTTGTTCTTGTTTTTCTAGTTCTTTGAGTTGCATCATTAGGTTGTTTATTTGAAGCTTTTCTACTTTCCTGAGGTAGGCATTTTATTGCTATAAACTTTTCTTTTCTTATGGCTTTTGCTGTATTCCATAGGTTTTGATACATTATGTTTTCATTTTCATTTGTTTCATGAAATTTTTTAGTTTGCTTCTTAATCTCTTATTGACCCACTGGTCATTCAGGACCATATTGTGTAATTTCTGTGTTTCTGTAGTTAATGTTCCTCTTGTTATTGATTTCTAGTTTTATTCCATTTTGGTCAGAGAAAATACTTGATATGATTTCAATTTTTAAAAATATTTTTGATACTTGTTTTTTGGCCTCACATATGGTCTATCCTCGAGAATTATCCATGGGCTGAGGAGAAGAACGTGCATTCTGCAGCTGTTGAATGAAGCATTCTATAAATATCTATTAGGTCCACTTGGACTGTAGTGCATATTAAATCTAATATTTCTTTGTTGATTTTCTGTCTAGATGACCTGTTCAGTACTGAAAGTGGGGTGTTGAGGTCTCCAACAATTATCGTATTGGGGTCTATCTCTATCTTTAGCTCTGATAATACTTGCTTTAGATAATCTGGGTGCTCCAGTGTTGGATGGATATATATTTAGAATTGTTATATCCTCTTGCTGAATTGGCCCTTTTATCATTATATCATGACCTTCTTTGTCTCTTTTTACAGGTTTTATCTTGAAATCTATAGTTTTCAAGAAGTATAGAAGTATAGAAGTATAGCTACTCCTGCTCTTTTTTGGTTTCCATTTGCATGGAATATCTTTTTTCTTCCCTTTATTTTCAGTCTATGTGTATATTTATAGGTGAAGTTGGTTTCTTATAGACAACATATAGTTGGGTATTTTTTTTAATCTATTCATCCACTCTGTGTCTTTTGATTAGAGAGTTTAGTCCATTCACATTAAATGTTATTATTGATCTGTAAGACTTACTGCTGCCATGTTGTTATTTAATTTCTGGTTGTTTTATGGTCCTCTCTTTCTTTCTTTCTTCTTGTCTTCCTTTGTTAAAAATGATTTTCTCTGGTAGTGTGTTTTAATTTCTTGATTTTTATTTTTTGTGTATCTGTTGTAGGTTTTTTGATTTGAGGTTACCATGAAGCTTGTAATAAACATTTTATAACCAATTATTTTAAACATATTACAACTCTCCTTACAAACAAACAAATAAGCAAAAAGAAATCTAAAAGAAATTCTACACTTTAACTCCTTCCCCCCATTGCTTTTTAACTTTTTGTTCTTTCCATCCATATCTTTTTATGCTGTCTCTCAGAAAGTTGTAGTTGTTTGTGATAAGTTTGCCTTTTAGTCTTCCTACTCAAGATACAAGCGATTTATACAGCACAATTATATTAACACAATAGAGTATTCTGTATTTGTATACTGTTATCAGTGAGTTTTATACCTTCAGATGATTTATTATTGTTCATGAACTTCCTTCTCTTTCATATTGAAGAACTTGTTAGCATTTCTTATAGGACATTTCTGGTTTTGATGAAATATCTTTGTCTGGAAAAGTCTTTATTTCTCCTTCATGTCTGAAGAATATTTTTGCAGGGTGTAATAATATTCTAGGGTTAAGGTTTTTTTCCTTTAGCACTTTGAATATGTCATGCTACTCTCTCCTGGCCTATAAGTTTTCACTGAGAAGTCTGCTGCCAGATGTATTGGAGCTCCTTTATATGTTATTTTTTTTTTTCTTTTTTCTTGGGTCCCTTGGGACCTTTTCTTTATCCATGAGCCTGATTATTAAATGCCTTGAGGTAATCTTGTTTGGGTTAAATCTGCTTGGTGTTTTATGGCCTACTTGTACCTGAATATTGATATCTTTCTCTAGGTTTGGAAAGTTCTCCCTTATTTCTTTGAATAACCTTTCTACCTCAGTCTCTTTCTATATCCTCTTAGACTTGCCCTTTTGAGGCTATTGTTTAGGTCTAGTAGGTATGCTTCCTTCTTTTTTTCTTTTTCTCTTCTGACTGTGTGTTATGAAATAACCTGTCGTCAAGCTCACTAATTCTTTCTTCTGCTCAGTCAGTTCTGCTGTTGAAAGACTGACGCTTCAGTTTGCCAGTTCATTTTTTTAGCTCCAGAATTTCTGCTTCATTTTTTCTTATTCTTTCAATGTCTTTATTAAATTTCTCTGATAGGCTTCTGCATTCCTTCTCTGTGTTGTCTTGAAGTTCAGTGAGCTTCTTCAGGACAGCTATTTTGAATTCTTTTTTCTGAAAGGTCACATGTCTCCATCACTCTGGGATTGGTCACTGGTACCTTATGTAGTTCATTTGGTGAGGTCTGTATTCCTGGATATTCTTGATGTTTATGGATATTCGTCAATGTCTGGGTGTTGAAGAGTAGGTATTTATTTCAGTCTTCGCAGTCTGGGCTTGTTTGAATCTATCCTTCTTGAGAAGGCTTTCCAGATATCAAGGAGAATTGAGTATTGTGATCTAGGTCTTTGGTCACTGCAGCCATATCAGCACTGGGGGTGCCCCAAGCCCAGTAATGCTGTGATTCTTGCAGACTCCTGGTGGTAACACCTTTGTGTACTTGGGTGAGATATGGGAGAATTCCCTGGCTTACCAGGCAAAGTCCCTCACTCTCTGTGCTGGGCTGCTGTGACGGGGGCACTCCCTTGTGGCCACCAGTGCCAGGTCACATCTGAAGCCAGCGAGTCTCCCCCAAAGCCTGTGGTGACTGTTGCCTGGCTACCTGTGATGTTTATTCAGAGCCCAAGGACTCTACAGTCAGCAGGTGGTGAGTCCTGCCAGGACTGGCTCCTTCCATTCAGGGCAGCATCTGGCCCAGGGTGGGTCTAAAAATGCCATCCAGGAACTAAGGCTGGGACTCAGGCCTCAGAAGTCTGCTTGGTACTGTATTTTACTGTAGCTGAGCTGGTACCGAGATGCAAAGCAAAGTTCTCTGAACCTCTTCCCTTTCCTTTCCCCAAGTGGAAGAAGACTCCCTGAGCTGCACTGCCTAGAGTTGGGGGAGGGGTGACACAGGCACTGGCTTGGCCACTGCTGCTGGTGTCTCACTGGGTCATGTGCACCCCAAGTCCACTGGCTCCGAACCACAGGGATTGCCCAAAGACAGCAGCCTTTGTGGCCTGACTGCCTTGGAATTTGGTCCAGGCCCCAGGCCATTTTTCATCTGCCCGTGGCGGGGCTAGCTGGAACTTGGGTTTCCCGCTGGCCGGCTGGTCTAAATGCCCCTGTGTGGTTGCCAGCAGAACTGTGCCCTGTGCTGTGTCCCCCTGTCTGGCGACACTGCGGGGATGGGGAAGGGCAGCATAGGCAGCGCAAGGCTGTCTTTGCTGCCCTCCTCAGTGCCTCTTTCCTTCATATAGTGTCAAAACCAGTACTGTGATCCCTCACCTGATTTTTGGTTCTTCTGAAGGTGCTTCTCTGAGCCCACTTCTCTGAGTTCGAGCACACTGCTGGCTCTAGCACTCAGCTTTGGCATTAGGTATAAATCCAGAGATGCTTGTCATGGATTCTGGATGGTTGATCTCGGCAGCACCTGGGTGCCATGTGGTCAGATAAATGGTGGCATTGCAGAGTTCTCATCCGTGCAGCCCCTCAGCGGTCCACAGCTTTCCCCGCAACTCTGCTTTCAGGTGGCTTAATTGCAAACGATGAAATGTATTGTCATTGGATTATGAGAAGCTCTAAATGAATAGGGACTTGACTATAAAGTTGGCTTTTTGGCTCTCTTACAGCAACAATTCATGGTTTTATGCATTGGTTTTACTACTTAGGTAATTTTTTCAGGGCTTTGTTTCTCTCCTGCCCTGTTTAATAAGGATTCCCTAAGGTGCAAATTATGCAAACACTTCCCACCTAAAGATGCTGATAAATGACTGCTGTTTATTTGAGCTTCCTGATTAATTTGCGCTTAGGTGAGAGAAATAGTTTCCTCCTTTCAATTTTACCTCTTATTTTTTAATTCTCTTTGAAAAGACTGGCACAGATGTATATTTCTAAAACGTGTATCTACTATTCATTCCTTCGAGAAGCCTCCCCTGAGAGCTGACCCTGTGCCAAGCTGGGAACCCAGCCCAGGGATACACACAGACTAGGAACAGTAGTAGGGGGTGGTAGCAGAGTGTACTTGTGAGAGTTCTCCCAAGAAACAGAACTAATAGAAAATATATAAAGCACTGTCTGGAAAGTATCCAACCATTATTAATAGAATGTTACATTAACAATGGCTGGATACTTCCTGGACAGCCCTCAAATATACACATATATTTTACATACATATACATATATAGAGAGAGATTGATTATAGGAATTGGGTCACACAATCATGGAGGCTGAGAAGTCCCACTGTCTGCCATTTGCAAGACAGAGCCCCAGGAAATCAGGAGTTGTAACTCAGTCCAAGTCTGAAGGCCTGAGGACCGGGAGAGTAGATAGTGTACATCTCAGTCTGGGCCAGGAGAAGATGAGATGAGATATCCCACCTTAAGCTGTGAGGCAGAAAAAAAGGGACAGACTCCACCTTCCTCTGCCTGTTTGGTCTCTTCGAGACCTCAGAGTGTTGGGTGACACCCCCACACTGGGGGAACCATCTGCTCTGCCGATCTCACCTGGGAACACCATCAAAGACCTACCTGGAAATAACGTTTCACCTGGGCCAGTCAGGTTGACACACACAGTTAACCATGACACGGAGTGTTCCCTGGAGTCACCTCCTAGGCTTTGTTTGTGCTACTCCTGACAGCAGGAGTTTTAATCCACCATCTCTTCTTGGAAGATTCTATCTGTACAACAGTGTTCCTGCGAATGTTATTTTCTCCCAGAACTCTCTGCCAATTTCCGCCCTAACAGATGATCTCTCTCCCGTGTTGAGCTTTCTCTGCCCATCTCTAATGACACTGACCTTACTCTGCTGGTATTTTATGAATATCTTAGCTGCCCATTCTGGAGGGTAAAGATTTTTCTGATTCAAACCAAACTAATGTGGAGATAAATGTTCAGCCACAACAGCAGTCAAGCTACAGGTGAGTTTGGAGAGCGCATTAACTAGCTTGCCATCTTTTCCATCTAGAGCGGGGTACCTGGATGAAGATCAAATGGAAATGCTACTGGAGCGGGCTCAGACAGAAGTCTTTTCTATAAAACAGAAGTTGGACAATGACTTAAAGCAGGAAAAGAAAAAGCTCCACCAAAAGTTAATAATTAAGAGAAGACGAGAGTTGCTGGAAAAGGTACATGAGGCATTGTGCCATTTGTCCTTTGCATAACCATTTCTGAGCACCCACTGAGTGCCAGGTATTGTGCCAGGTGTTGCCAGCAGCGTGCTCGGAAGGGCGACTATGCAGGCATCGTGATGTGCCATCTGTAATTGATTGGTAGTGACTGTTTGCTGTGTCAAGCAGGATTTTCCAAGTCCTATCCTGCCTGCGCACAGCAGAAGGTCAGGTCGTGGTAGATTACTCATGTCTGCACAGGCAAGGCAACAAGAGTGCTGATTTGAGTGACTGCTGATGACAGGTACTAACATTTACTGAGTGTTTTCTTAGCACTGTGCTAAGTGTGTTATATGAGATCTTGTCCAATCCCTACATTAACCCTATGAGGGAGATACTGTTTTTTCTATTTTCTTTTTTTTTTTTTTTGAGACAGAGTCTCGCTTTGTTGCCCGGGCTAGAGTGAGTGCCGTGGCGTCAGCCTAGCTCACAACAACCTCAAACTCTTGGGCTTGAGCGATCCTCCTGCCTCAGCCTCCCGAGTAGCTGGGACTACAGGCATGCGCCACAATGCCCGGCTAATTTTTTCTATATATATTTTTAGTTGGCCAGATAATTTCTTTCTATTTTTAGTAGAGACGGGGTCTCGCTCTTGCTCAGGCTGGTCTCGAACTCCTGAGCTCAAACAATCTGCCTGCCTGGGCCTCCCAAAGTGCTAGGATTACAGGCGTGAGCCACCGCGCCCGGCCTCTATTTTCTTTTAAATGAAGACACTGAGGCTTAGAGTGCTTAAGTAATGTGGTCAAGGCCAAATACTGAGTGAGGGCACACATGGCCTGTGTTGGGGAGTGCTCAGAGCACGATGAGGCGAGGCATGCCAAGAGAGGAGGGCAGGGGCCGGGGTGGACCTGTCCCGCGTCGGCGCCAAGCCAGTGAGGGCGTGGTGTGCAAGGCTGAGGGGGTTGCCCTTCACCCAAAGATGGTGGGGAACACTGAAGGGTTTTCAGGCAGAGAGAGACAGAGATAAGATTTGTGATTCTGGAAGCTCGCATTGGTTGGAGTTGGAGGAACCTGGGAACACAAAGCCCCTGGGAGGCTGTGGCATTTGGCCAGGTGAGAGCCGATGAGGCCTAAACCAGCAGCATAGAGCATGGGTAGTCAGGACACATTGAGAGGGTATGTGGCACGTGCCAGATGACACCTGGGTGGTGGGCTAGTGGGCTGGCACTGTTTGGGGGGAGCGGAGGGGATGCAGAATAACTTTTAAATGTGATCAATGGAAACTCTGCCTTCTATTATATTACCAAGTGTGGGCCCAACAGATAGCCATGCCCCTGACCTTGACCACTGAAATATATCACATCCAGAGCAACACCCCATTCACCTCTGAGCCACTGAGTAAGGGGTCAAAACCACACATCTCTGATGTCTGGCCCACTCCAAGGTTCGTATCTAGAAGGATGGATACACTCCAGATCTTACAAGAGATTTTGGAAGGCTTCTGTGAATATTATTTCTTGTTAAATACCATGAGTTACCCACAATTAGAATATAGCTCCATGAAGGCAAAAATTTATGTATCCCCAGTGTTGAGGACGCTATCTGACACACAGTAGGTGCTAAATAAATATATTTATAGAGTGAATGAATTGACACTCTGGTTACCAGGACCCGTGAACAAAAGGAAGAGCATGTCACCTTCTCTCAGATAGGACTGAGACTCTGTGAACCTGCTCTTGTAAACACTGCTGCAACGGACATCTTTGTGCATGGCAGTTCTTCCCCACCGCAGGGCCTTTACGCCCATTGTCCTTTCTCCCAGGAGTGTTCTTTCCTGATTTCTTCCTCAAAGGTCCTTTGGTGAACTCCTCATTTAAGTTGTCTCTCAATGATCTCAGGGTATTTTTCCCCTTAAAATATCACAATTTGCAGATACTGTGTGCCTGGCACATAGTAATACTAATAGCAGGTATGTATTGGTGTGAACTCCACACCAGGTACTTTGCTAAGAGCTACACATGTATGAAGCAACTCACAACTACTCTACGAGGTAGGTTCTATTATTATCCCCATTTTACAGATTAGGAAGTGGAGGCACAGAGAGGTAAGACACTTGCTTTGGGTCACTCAGCTTGTGAATGGAGGAGCCAGGACTAGAACCCGGGTAGTGTGCCTCCTGGGCTTGGCCTTCTCAATAAATATGTTCAGGAATGCTGAAGACATGAAATTTTCACTGTCTTGTATTTTCTTAAAAATAATTTTCTAAATGTGAGGTGATTGGGGGAAAGGCCATGAACATTCTGTGCCTCTGCAACAGATTTCCAAAGCGTTTTCCAAAAGGGCTGTGC
The DNA here is from genome assembly GCA_028533085.1 of Varecia variegata. Lineage (NCBI taxonomy): Eukaryota > Metazoa > Chordata > Mammalia > Primates > Lemuridae > Varecia > Varecia variegata. The sequence continues at coordinate 163,994,585 of CM052436.1, read as the reverse complement.
CCACCACGCCCTACCCCCACTGAATTTTCCCCGTTAACCTTCCCGCCAGCACAAGGAGCAGCGCAAGGAGCAGCTGTCCATCGCAGAAGCCTTCCCGGCGGCCGAGGACGTTGGCCGGTACCTGCAGCGGTGGCGGAGCGTGATGGCAGAGCACAGCACCGCCCTGGAGGAGCTGCAGGAGCGTCTGGACCAGGCTGCCCTGGACGACCTCAGGGCCCTGACCCTCTCGCTGTCCGAGAAAGCCAGCGAGGAGCTGCGGCGCCTGCAGACCTCGGCGATGACGCAGGAGCTGCTCAAGCGCAGCGTGCCCTGGCTCTTCCTGCAGCAGATCCTGGAGGAGCACAACCGCGAGATGGCCGCCCGGGCCGAGCAGCTGGAGGGCGAGGAGCGGGACAGGGGCCGGGCGGGCGTCCGGAGCGTGAGGCAGAGGCTGAAGGACGATGCTCTGGAGGCCTCGGTGGAGGAGCAGGCGGAAGTGCGACGCTGGGAGCGCTCGGTCTTTACGTGCGTGAGGCTGCGGTCCCGATCCCCTCGCCCCCCGCCCGTGAGGGAGGGATTCCCGCCCTGTGCTAGCGCAGGACAGCCGGCCCTGGACAGAGATCGATGGAATTTCTTGATCACGTAAACTCCAGCAGGACCCCGTGTGCCAGGCAGGGCAAAACGAGGATTGGGCAGAGCGCAGAACCAGGGCTGCGGGAGGCGGGCTTTGTACTAGAGGAGCGCGCAGTGGCCCCGGCTCCCACAGGCCACCAGGGAGCTCAGACCTGCTCCTCGGGAGGGGACCTTACCGGTGAGGGGTCGGGGGAGGGGAGCTTGCGGTTAGGCCAAGCCCGGCCCTCCTGTCTCACCAAGTGCCAAGGCCACGGGTGATGTTGGGCCTTTGTTTGGGTTCTTCCACCGCGTGGCTCAGTCTTTCCACCTGGCCCTTTCATTCATTGGTTCATTAATTGGGCTATTTGTTTTTATTATTAACTCAAAAACCATGTAATGACTTCTACTTCTTTTTTTTGTTTGTTGTTTTTTGGTGGGGGGAAGCTTTAAGATTTTATTTTAGTTCACAATTTCCCCCTTTTGGCCAAGATCTGCCAGAGGCAGCATCTATGGCCAAACCCTTATTTTGTCCCATCTGTTGCCAGAGTGGTGTGGTCACCTGCCCTGGGTCCATGCAGTCCCTCGGTGGGACTCTAGTGGCCAAGAAGACTGAAGAACCAAAGGGGGGCTTACAGCCAATTAAATATTTCAGGCCAAACAGGACTGGAGGTGGACAGGCACTCATCAACACTTTAACACCTTCTAGGCGACGTAAGAGTAAAATCCAACATGCCAAAGACAAGGCTTCAAAACTAACTTATCTGTAAGTGTTGAGCTACTGTATGCTTGAGTCTAGTGGTAGACTTGTAGCAAACATACACATGCTAACATGTAAGCTAAGGGAATTTAGAGACCTTTATTGCGTCATAATATTTTAGTCTCTTTAGTAATTTATACTAAAGTGGCTGATAAATTACTCATTTTATGTCCTTTTGTATAAACCCATAACTGAGAACAATTATACTCAGGAAGTTCTAAGTCTATAGGAAGCAGGAAAAAAAAATTTATGATTGGGATGGATATCTACAGCATGCGGCCTGAAAAAGCAAAGCATTTCAGTTAGTATTCCTTTAGGCTTCTGTGTGCTCCTCCTTGATCTGGAGGGTCTAAACTAATTCCATCCCTTGGATCTGCCCTTACAATCTCACACGCCCCCTTTTCTGGGATAGTCCCTGGGTCTGACTTCTACTTCTGAGTAGGAGAAAGTAGACCACAGCTAGCTAACATTCCCCCTGCAATAACTGGAAAATGATGGATTGACCGCACAGATGGATTTTCTAGACATGGGGAGCTGGGGCAACGAGGACGCGCTGGAGTCGGATTCCAGAGAGGCCAGCGTCCTGCAGGCCTTTCCCTCCCTGCACCACGTGCCCCTTCTTTTGTGCTTGGCCCGAGCATCCAGCGTTAGTGGTGCCGTAGAGACCGACAGAGCTGTTCGCAGTTGTTTGGGGCTGGCACATAAGATCGGAAACTGGAGGAGCCTCAAATCCAGGCAGCGTGGGTTGAGACACAGGCAGCGTAGACCAAAGGGACCTGGGTTTAAATCCCAGGACCACCACCTACTGCTGAGTGTGGGTAAGTCACTTAACCTCCCTGGGTCTCATCTCGATTGCCTGTAAAATGAGGACCACAATAATGAAATCTTTCCAGCAGCATATGATACTAGCAAGTGGGTTAAATGCGAAGACAATATCTATGTAAGAGTCTGGGCCTCCTCGGACCCTTTGATGGACTGCAGGTGGTGGAGCATTGGTCTGCAGGCCCCTCCTCCCTTGGTAGAAGTTGTCTCCCAGGGTCTTACTGGCCTCAGTGATTTCATGCCCCTTCCCACACGGTTTTTGTCCCTGGGGACTGACCTTGTTGCCAGGAGAGCGGGTCCCCAGGTGTCTGCAGAGAGAGATCTTATCTTGGTTTGCATGAGTGACCTCGGCCTCCTTCCCCTCTGTCTCCATTGTGATTCTGGCCTCATGTGTTTAGTCTTCGTTAGTTTTTCTTTTCTTGACAGAGAAAACAAGATACTGTCTTCTCTAAGCCTGTAAAACTCAAATCTTTAAATGCTATTTTTTTATTCCCATGAATTATTCTCAATGGTATTTATTCTGCTCAAATTCTCTTTATATTTTCAAACTGGCTTTGGATTCTTCTCAGCGTGTGAATTAGATTTGGCTTTCCTTTTACCAGATGGGTCATTTTCTCCAACTTCATTTGGATCCATTTTGCAGGGAGTATTAACAAAGTCGCCACTGATTAAGCCATTTAACAGGAAAAGACCTCTCACTTGGCTATCAGAAACCTCTATGATTTTTCTAAGGGTTAAAAGGGTCAACTCTGTACACGATGTGAGTCTGCTTATATACTTTGTTTATTTAAGATTCTATTTAAAAGGTTGCAGCCTTTATTTCTGAGGCATTATGTAAAATGGCACTGCACATTTTGGAACATTTTTATAAGCTTCCCAATTTCAAGCAAGATGGGGTTGCTGTAAAACTAGTCAGCTAAAGTAGGAATTAATGAGGGATATTTTTGCCAGGGAATGTGTGTCTTAGAGACTTCTTTCCTAAGTTCCTGCCTTGATTTCAAATTCCTTCAGGGTAAAGATTCTGCCTCCTGTATTTCTGTATTCTCTTGGTGCTTGTGTAACAGGGGATTAAGACGAGACTACTGAGGACTGATCTGGTCAGAAGGTGGGGCACGAATAACACTTAGATGCACTTCAGAGCTGCTCTCCCTTGGGGTGCATACAAACGGGGAAGGTGCCAGGGAGTGGCTGCAGTTTCTGGACCCACAGAACGAGGAACCCAGGATGGGGGTGTCACATGATTTCAGACTGTTTTCGACGGAGGGTCTGTGTCATCCCTGAAGGTCCCATTCTGCCTCCATGAGAGAACTTTCCAGCTGGCCTGCAGCCCCTTTCCCGCATTGAGACTTAGGTGCACCAAGCCTGACCCTGGCCAACCTGATAGGTGTTCTGCAGATATTTCCAAACTTAAAGCATCCACAAAGCACATTTTATGTCACCACTGTTGGCAGAATGTTGCCAGAATAACCAAACCCACCCATGTTTGTCACAGAGACTTTGTTAAATGAGTGAGTGAGCAGACGCACACTGCCCAGAGCAGGAAGAAAGAGAAAAGACCAGTCCCTGAACTGTCCTTTCCCGGGCCAGAGGGGGATTCTGTCCAGAAGCTCCCTGTGGACCTCCGTGTGGCCTCTCATGGCCAGGACTGGCTCCTGCGCGGCCATGAGAGTGAGCATGTGGCCGTTCTCCCTTTAGAGGGGGCAGGGGCCCTGCAAGAAAGCAAGAGGGAGTGTTCCTCCTCTCTGCGTCTGTGATGTGAGGGCCAGGTTGGGGTAAGGATGAGCAGGGAGGCAGGTGAACGTATTTGCTGCTTAGTGTTTCCATAACAAAGGACCACAGACTGGCTGGCTTAAAACAGAAGGCATTTGTTCTCTCACGGTTTTGGAGGCCGGAATTCCAAGATCGGGGTGTGGGTAGTGCCACGCTCCCTCGGAAGGTTCTAGGGCAGGATCTGTTCCGGGCCTTCTGTTAGCTTCTGGTGTTGCCGGCAGTCCTTGGTGTTCACTGGCCTATAGACGTGTCACTCCATCTCTGTCTCCGTCCTCAAATGGCCTTCTGCCTGCGTGTTTGTCTCTCTTCTCCTGTTCTTATAAGGACACCAGTCAGATTAGATTAAGGGCCCACTCTACTCCCGTGTAACCTCGTCTTAACTTCTTAACTACATCTGTAAAACCCCATGTCCAAGTAAAGTGACATTCACAGGTACCAGGGGTTAGGACTTGAACATAGCTTTTCGGGAACACAATTCAACCAGTCACAGTAAGCCACTCAGTGTGGTTTCCAGCATGGAATAGGTTTCCACTAAGTGATTGTGTCAATAATCATCTTTTAGAACCAAGTGCAGGAGACCCCCTTTGTCCTAAGCTGAGCTTCTGTCCTCTGTGCCACTGGTCCCTATGTACGGTGTGCCACTGGCCAGTGGACAATGCTTTGTTTTCACGTCTGTCTCTAAAGCAATACCAGGTTATCCTCAAGGTCACGATTGTTGGAAGAGACACCCTCCCAGGTTCGCCTCATTCGACTCTAACTCTCAGCTCCAGTATGACATCATGTCCAACACAACACACATTAGTGCTCAAGAAATGCTTGTGGGATGAATGCGTGGCTGAGGCGCTGGCGCTGCGTTCTCCAGACGTGGATTTGACTGATGACCTTTGAACCCCCAGCCGCACCACCCCAGCCCCGCACCGCACTGTCTCTGGGTAAGAGCACATTGCTGTCCTTCCCTCCCAGGAAACTCTGCTCCGTGCCCTTGTCCGTGTCTGAAGAGGAGCTGCTCAGGATGCAGCAGGAGGTCCACGGCTGCTTCGCTCAGATGGACAGGAGCCTGGCCCTCCCCAGAATCCGGGCCCGAGTCCTGCTGCAGCGATTCCAGACTGCTTGGCGAGAGGCGGAGTGTCTGAAACTGGACCAGGCCCTGGCTGCCCCCGAGCTGCAGGTAGGATGGACATCTCGGTGGCCCTCACCGCCCCGTCTGGCCTTAGGCAGATTTTGCAGTTCTGTGAGCTGCAGAAACTTCTGTCGGCCTGTGGAGCCCTGGAGACTGCGTGGACTCGCTGGTGACCACCCTCTTGCCACGTTTCCTCTGACCCCTCTCTCCCACAGTCCAAGGTGAGAAAGCCACGGTCCAAGAGTAAAAGCAAGGTAGACCTTCTGAAGAAGTGCATTGAAGATAAAATTCACCTCTGTGAGGAACAGGCCCCTGAGGACCTGGTTGAGAAGGTCAGTACTTCAGCCTCGTCCGTTTGTGCGCAGGGCGGGGGCTGACATTTGCAGGCCCACAGAGCCCGGGGCCTGTGCCGTCCGTCTCCACCCGGGCACTCAGGCACAAATGTGTGGTTCTGGAAGAGGTCCCCGCCCTCCCCCGGGCCCTTCCACCTGGCCTTCCTCCTGGCACCATCCTCCCCGCCTGGGCTCTCCCGGCATCCTTCGGGCCTCATGTTAAGCGCTGCCTTTGCTGGTTGTGGCGGCCGCCACATTTGCGCCTGGCTCTCCTGGGCACCTGCACCTTTCGTTCCACTCCCGTCTCCTGTTTGTCTTGCGCACGCTCCGCGGTGTTCCCACGAGCGCATGGGCCCCTCCCCCCACCCCGTGTCATCTGCTGTGCTCCGGCACACTCCGTGCAGTCTCCTGGGCTACTCTACTCTGTGTTCTTCCCTCTTCCTGGGATTTCCTTTCCACTTTCTTTGCCTGGGTACATAACTTTTGTCCTTGCTGTCCTAAGGTGTTGCCTCCATCCTTGGGTGTCTCCTCTTCCAAGAAGCCCTCCCTGAGCACCTAGATCTTCCCACTTGTCCCACCCATCCCCAGCTCCCGTTCTTATCGCACAGTTATCACATGGTTCATTCGTTCCCTAAGTATGAGTATTTTGGGGAGGCAACAACATCCCAGGCACCATGTTAACGAACTCCGGGGTTGCCGTCCTGGTCCCCAGGAGCGCACATTCTAGCTGGGGGAGATGGACCGTAAACACTTACATGGTAGACTGCGCTGTGCGCTGTTGGGGAAAGCAAGGCGGCGGTGTGGCGCCAGGTGGGGCAGGCGGCAGTGGGGTCGACTGTAGGCAGGAGAGGAGGAGGGGTCTCTCTGCGGAGGCTACATTTAAGGGTGGACACCGTGTGACCACTGCCTGGTGCCCGCCTGTGTCCCCAGCACCCCGCAAAGGGTAGGCTCCCAGGAGGAGCATGCTCAGGTGATGGGTCTATCAAACCATGCTGCACAGCTGCTGTTCTTGTTCCTACCTTCTAGCTCCTTTGTCTAGTTTTTTTGTGTGTTTTATTTTTATGTTAGTGCAATTGTATGTCTCAGAACACAAACGTGTGCTCTGGCAAAGAGTCACAGAAATGGCTCCTGTCAGGTTCATCCCTGTTGCTGATGTTTCAGGAACCCACAAAGTCGCACCATGTCCCCCAGGCTCCTATGGAATGGAAAGATAAAACAAAGACAAGGCAGATAGAGGCAAAATGTCACCTTTCTTTTGGCTAATCTAGAAGACATAAATTAGCATGAGTGCGGTGGGCTTGCTAAACCACCTAGGGGTTAAGCAGACTTGTCACCCAGTCCCAGGCATCTCCAGGGGGCCGTGGGGGCGAGCGTGCCCTGGGGGGCAGAGCGGAAGCCGAGCTGTGGGCCAGTCGGGGAGGCGGGAGGCTGGGGCCTGGCCATGTGGGAGAGGGCAGCCTGTGGGGCGGGTTGTGGCCTGGGATCCTCTATGAGGCGGAGGCGCCTGCCGGAGCAGAGTGAGCTGCTGGAGCAGGAAGTGCGGGTCTGCTTTGGCCCAGAGGGTGGGTGTCCCCCGTGCCATGCGGGAGACCCGGGAAGAGGCTGCTCTCCTGGAGTGCCGGCCACAGCCAGGGGATGGCGGGCAGCCCGTGGAGGGAGGTTCTCAAAGGCCAATTTGAGGAAGACGAGGGTGGTCTCACCGGCACCGTTGCAGCAGGAGACTCACGGGATGAGTGTGTGCGTGAGACGATCACGCAGAAGTGGCCGACCACGGAGAAATGCGGCACGGGTGGCGCAGCTGGGCCCGGGCATCCTCCTCGACCCCTCCCTGGCCCCTGCCGCGGCTCCCTGCTCTGTCTCCTGACCGGCCACCCGTCTCCTCCTCGTGTCTCCGGCCGTTCCTAGCCCCGTGTCTTGCACACACACACGCAGCGGACTCCTGGCTGCGACTCAGTCGTCCTCCGTGTGGCCGGGAGCGGCCTCTTCCCACAGCCGAGGCCCAGCCCTGTTACGGACACCTGGTCGGGGACCCGTCTTCCGCTTTGCCCAAACATTTTAATAAAAGGAACCAAGCACATCACTGCCTATAATTTTTTTTCCCTTTCTTTTCTTTCTTTTTTTTTTTTTTAACCATGGGCAGTTGTTTCTCTCAGTGGCAAATATAAAATATCAATTTTTTCCCTTTTTTCCCCTTTCCTTTTGTTCTACTAATATTTGGGATTTTTGTTTTATTTAGAAATTATCAAGCTTTGTACCTCTCATTACATCTTTTATTTTTTGAGACAGGGTCTTGCTCTGTCACCTAGGCTGGAGTGTGGTGGCCTAATCATAGCTCACTGCAGCCCCTGTCTCCTGAGCTTGAGTGGTCCTGCCAACTCAGCCTCCCAAGTATCTAGGACCGCAGGCACACCACCACACGTGGCTAATTCCTTTCTCAATTTTTTGTAGAGACAGGGTCTCACTATGTTGCCCAGGCTGGTCTTGAACTCCTGGCCTCAAGCGATCCTCCTGCCTCAGCCTCTTAAAGTGGTGGGGTTACAGGCGTGAGCCACCGCACCCAGGCCACTCATCTTTTCTTAGTTTCTTTCAATATTGCTTAGTTTCCAATTCCAGTCCTCTGAGTATTACTACTAAAAATATCTCAACCTTGTCTTTTTGTTTGTTATCCGTGGTCCTTTAGAAACTGATTATACCCCAAGGCCTCTGCCTTTGTCACGATGTGTAAAATAGGGTTCTGTTCGTAATTAACTAGGCTTACGAGATAGTCAGTATTAATATGACATAGCAACATTAAAAGCAAAACTGTTTATCTAATTCCAATCAGATACCAGGCGTCTTGAAGATGCTTTCCGTGAACATTAATCTCCAGGCTGCCACAGGGCTGCACGCGTGGCATGGCGAGGTCCCCTGCAGGCTCACGGAGGTTAGTTCCCAGCCCGGGGTCACCACCAGCGTGGATGCAGCCCAGGCTGCCTCGGCCCCTGAGCAGTGTCTCCCACTTCACACTGGTGTCCTGTCCTGTGGAATTGGCTGGAGGTACTGATGAGTTGTCACTTCTTCAGTAGTGTGGACAAGGCAGACAAGGAGAAGAGGCAGATGAAATAGGTTGAAGACAGCCTTCCCTGGGAATCCTTGTGTGCTGGGTCACCTCATCCGGTTGACACATGAGGGGCAATGTCACCAGAGGGCTGTGCAATGTGCCCAGGGCCGTCCAGCCAACGGGTCATGACCTGCAAAGCCATGTCCATCTGGATGGGAATCCTGGATCTTCCCAGCTCACCCATCCTGTCTACTTGCCACACATTCATAGACACCTAGGGAATTTCCGCAAAAGCACAAGGCAAAAAAAAGAAAAGAAAGTGAGAAGGAAAGAGACGTAACACAGTGACCGAGATAAGCGAGGTACAAGAATAAAGACCGGCTGAACTTGGCAGGGGAGCCCAGCGGCCACTGCACGTGGTGAGCGGAGGCCTCCAGGAGTGAGGGAGCTGGGGGTCTGTGGTTCCCCAGCCCGTCCAGCACCCTCTCCCTGCCCTGAGCTCCCCTCTGGGGTTTAGCTTTGGGGCAGACCTTCACCCTGCAACATGGCCCCATGCACGAGCCAGAGCTTCTGCCTGGCCCTGGGCTGAAGACGTGGCCACCTGCTCCAGCACTGGCAGAAGAACTCGGCGTTGCTGCTCCCCAAGGCATTTTCAAGGGTGATTTAGATTTCACTTTTGTCTTGTGCACTGATTTGAGAACTGATCTCCCTTCATGAGAGGTGGTGGCATTTTAATAAGAATAGTACCTGCCTCCTTTGTTTGCTTTTGAGTGCCTGTGACATTTCAGGCACCTTGCTAAACATTATCTATGTGTGTGTGTATATGTATGTGCATATCCTGTAGGTATATATATGTATGTGTGTGTGCGTATATATGAGCCATCCATATGTGAGCTATGTATGTGAGTACCTGTACATACGTCCACATATGTGCTGGTGTGGTTTATTGAGCGCTAAGTGCTTTCTGTCTGTCCCTTGCACAGCCCATCAGAGAAGACCCACTGTCATCGCTATATTAGAGAGGAGGAATTTAAGGCACAGGGAGGTCAAGTAACTCCAGGGTCACGACTGGTCTTCAGAAACCGCGTTCTTGCCACCTGACTGGCCTGGGTCTTATTCAGTGTGGGCTTTAACCCTCCCAACATCCTCAAGAAGTAGGAACAATCAATGTCCCTCTTGCAGATGTGGAAACTGAGTCTCAGAGAGGCAAGTGAATTTGCTGGGGTTCCTGTAGCCAGGCAGGGGCAGATCCAGCACGTGAGCCTAAAGCTCTCTGTTCCTCATCGCTGTCACACAGCTTCCCGACCATGTGCCCTGATCAGGGTCATCAGGCAATGTCCCCACCGAAAGTGTGGTTACCCCATAACTGCACAATCTGGGGTGAGCATACCTTGGTCCTGTGTCTGTGAAATGAGGCCTGTGACAGTAATGACCCACTGGTAGTTACCAGGCCTGGCACAGTGGAGGGGCTGACAGGTAGGAAGGTGCTTTCCAGCCTGGGAGTGGGCTACGTGCTGGTCTTTTCCTGGTAATGGAGCAGCTCCCTGCTGTGTCACGATCGAGGCCTCACAGGGAAAGGCAGATGAGAGGCATTTGTCATCTGTGACCTTTTGGTGACAGTCTATCTTCACAATGAGCCATTTATTTCATTGTGGCAAGTGCCAAGAGAACAGGCACTCTTGAGTCAACAGCTTTGATGTGCCTCCTGAAATTGATCAGTGACATCTTGTGGCACTCTGGTGTGCTTGTTCAGATTTTATATTCGCAGGGTAGTTGCAGAGGGAAATGACAGCCTCTGTGTGAATGCCCACCCCTGAGAGTGGCTGTATCATTGTATCAATCAGGGTTCTCCAGAGAAACGGAACCCACAGGATAGACAGACAGACAGACAGACAGGAGATTTATCATGGGAATTGGTTCCTGCAATCATGGAGGCCGAGACGTCCCAGTCTGCCACCTGCAAGCTGGAGAACCCGAGAGCAGGTGGTGTAATTCAGTCTGAGTCTGAAGGCCTGAAAACTGGGGGAGCTGATGGTGTAACCCCCAATCTGAGGCCAGAGGCCAGATAACTGGAGGGGCCACTGGTGTGAGGCGCAGAGTCCCAAGGCCAGAGAACCAGGAGCACCGGCGTCTGCGGGTAGGAGCAGGCGGGCGTCCCAGCTCCGGAAGAGGGAGGGAGTTCACTTCCTCTGCCTGTGGGTTCCACTCAGGCCCTCAGGGATTGGGCGGTGCCCACATAGTGAGGGTGACCTGCTTCACTCAGTCTGCCGATTCAAATGCTGATCTCTTCCAGAAACAACTCACAGACACACCCAGAAATAATGTTTTGCCACCTGCTATCTGGGCATTCCTTAGCCCAGTCAGGTTGGCACATAAAATTAACCATTACAGGCTGGACACAGTGGCTCATGCCTATAATCCCAGCACTTTGGGAGACCAAGGCAGGATGAGCCATTGAGATCAGGAGTTCGAGACCACCTGGACAGTATAGCAAGACCCTGTCTCTAAAAAAAGAAAAATTAGCCAGGTGTGGTGGCATACACCTGTAGTCCCAGCTACTCGGGAGGCTGAGGCAGGAGGATTGCTTGAGCCTGGGAGTTTGAGACAGCAGTGAGCTATGATCACACCACTGCACACCTGGGCGACAGAGCAAGACTTTGTCTCCAAAACAGACAAACAAAAAGCCATTACAATCATGTTTCGAGAGCAGGAGGTTCCTCAAAGTGATAAGTGGATGCAGCTGTGAGGGTGATGCTGGATCTTCTGCCCCAGGGCCCACTGTAGGGCCCAGCCTGGCAGGCAGTGTGGGGTCCCCAAGGGAGATTGGCTTCACCGTTGGGGCTGCAGAGCCTGCCGGGAGCACCTGCTGCGGGACCCGTTTCTTTACTAGAATCTGCTGCATGTGTCTGCTTCATCCCTCAAGCTCAGATAGACGCATACCTTGTCTGGACGCTTAAGAGAGGTCGGAGGGGTGGGAGAACTGTTGGAGGCCACACCATCAGTGAGCGGGAGAGCTGGTGTTCTGCCTCCATTCACGCCCTGTGCCATGGCTGTGGAGCCGTTACCTCCAGTCTGTATCTCCCCAGACACCTCTTTTGGGCTCTCCCTTCCCCCTCCCCTTTCTCCCTTTTTTCTTTTTCTTGCCCTTCTCAGCCTTCCCCTTTCCCTTGTTCTCCTTCCACTTCCTCCTTTAAGGAATGTTCTGTGCAGTGTCTTCCCCGGCCAGGCACTGTGCTAGGTTTCTGCTCTTGAGATGTTTGCGGTCTAGCCGAACAGTCAGTTTGACCATGGAGCGTTGAGAAGTTTGCATGCTGCGTTCAGACGGCAAATCCATCTGACTACTCCGTAGCTGTCTCGAGTGGTGGTGTGACTAGTTCACAAAGAGCTGTATGACTGACATAGGAGGGAAAGGGCCGATCGACAGACAGACGTGAGCTGCTGGCTGCCCACTCCCTCTGTACCGCGGGCAGGTTCGTGGAGGAAGGTGTCAGCTCTGGCCACAGGCGGCTGTCCTTCGGGCCAAAGTGGGCAGATAGGAGATGGGACACTCAGCCGCAGATGCCCAGTCCCCCGGTCAGACTTACAGGGGTGTGATTGCAAACCTGGGAAACTTTGGAGGACATGTGCATTTTAGAATAAGTTAATCAAGTCTCTAAATAAGTCTTATTGTGATTGCATTAAACTTACAGATTATTTGGCAGTTGTTATCCCATCCCAAAAGACAGAATGTTTCCTATTTTATTTGGAACTATTTAAAACATCTTTAATGAAATTTTAAAGTTTGTTTTCCTGAGTGGGGCGATCACGCATCTCGGTTTGCTTGGGACAGTCCCGTTTCCCCGTCATCCCCACGTGCCCCCCAGGAGCCTTCCCTTCCACTGCCAGCCTGGGAGACGAGTCCTGTGGGACCTGTACAGAGGCGTTGTGTGTTCTGTGCGGTGATTCCCACACACATCATAGGTTGATTGCAATTGTGAATGATAATCTATTTTCAATTACATTTTTGATACTATTCAATACTGGTATAAAGAAACATAACTAATTTTTGTAAGTCTTTCCAGGCTCGAGTCTGAGCTCTGCCACTTTCTCTGTGGCCTTGAGCAGTTACTGACCCTCTCTGTGCCTTAGTGCACTTGTCTTTCAAGTATGGGTAACAGCTGGTTTCCATCTGGCTATTAGGATGGTCCTGAAGATTTATTTTTTGATTCTGTTGATTTTTTTTGGTACAGTCATAATGTCAACAAATAATGACAGCTTTGTGACCTTCTGATTGTTACCCTCATTTCTCTTTATTTTTATTGTTTCAGGATCTTTGTCTGCTTGTTCTGTCATCTCCTGTCTGCTGATTGGTTTTTCTCTGGTTTATGAACCCATTTTCCTGCTGCTTTGCATGCGTGGTGATCTCTGATCGGATGCTGGGCATGGTGAATTCTTCGTGGTGCACACGGGACTCCGTCCCGTTCCCCGTCGCAGTGCTGGGGTCTGATGTGTGTTCGGTTGCCTGGGATTCGTTTTATCCTTTCGAGACTTGCTTGTAAGCTCTGTTAGGTGGGATCAAGACTGCCTCTAGTCTAGGCTAATTTATTCCCACTCCGGAGGCGACACCCGTATGAGGACTCCACCGGATGACTTGTGCGTGCTGCGGTGTTTCCACTCGGGCGAGCAGCACACAGACTGTGCCCAGCGCGGCGGGAGCCCAGCAGGTGTTCTGCCCGTCGCCTCCTGGTGCTCTTTCCCTGGCATTTCATAGTTTGGTTTGTTTGTTTTGCTTTTTTCCAGCCATGTAGAGTAGTTAGCCAAAGACTCGAGGACAACCCTGTGCATCTCTGGAACTCTCTCTCTCTCTCCCCTTCTGTTTGTGCCGCTCCCTTTTCTTTGGGACTGTGCCCTACAAATTATGGACACAATGGCCTTCAAAATTTTGATTTTTGTTTTCTTACCCTGGTAAGCCTGCCGGGCTGCACCTGTGTGCCCACTCCCTGCATTGCCGGCTAGGAGCTGCGTCCAGGCAGCAAGCCGGGGCCACGGCTTGTTCCCTCCTCTCAGGCAGCCGTCCTGTGCGTCCGAGAGCTGTCTCAGCGCATGCTTTGTCTGTTTCTCGTGTTGTTTAAGGGGGGAGAGTAAATGTGTTCCCTGTCACTCCTCATGGCCGCAGTAGAAAAGTTTAACTTATCCTCTTGTTATTCATTGCTAACTTCACTGCATTTTAGTTAGAGATCAAAGTATGTATAATGATTCCTTGGGATTTACTGAGGCTTATCTTGTGACTTTATAGTAGGTCCATTTTAAAAGATAGTTCATTTGTCCTCAAAAGGACTGATATTTTCTGCTGAGTATGGAGAAGGGAGAGTTAGGAGGTGGGTAGGAGCCAGGTCACCAGAGGCCAGGGCCACTGCACCGAGCAGCTCAGATGTTTGGGAATAAAATTGACAAGATTGGGTCACTTTGTTGAGAATATTTGTTGGGGGGGCGGTGAGTTCATTTGTAGCCCTGCGGGAAGGTCTCCATTGGTCAGTCCTCTCCTAACCGGCTGTGGTTGGCTTTAGGGGCTGTGGGCCTCATCTCAGCCGGACCTCGTCTCTCCCTTCTGTCTGTAAGTGTGTGCTCAGGAAACGGCTGTGTTCTGTGAGCCTCCTGGGGACACAGGAGGGTCGCACACCACAGCAAGGGTAAGGCTCCTCTGAGGGTGTGGCCCATGTCCCTCTGCTGTGGGTGCTGCTTCCCGAGTGGGCAGTGAGGAGGTCTGCTCAAGTGCAGTGTCTAGTTGGCAAGGGACATCCTGGTCGCCTGCCCGACCTCAGGACAGTCTCCCCGGCGGGGGCAGCCTATCAGATCTGGGGGCCTGGAAGGCTGTCCCTCAAATTGCCCTGGCCAGGCTCTCTTGCTGCATTCTTGACCAGGACGGGGAAAGGGTCTAAGCCAGTCTGCAAAGCTCGTTAGAGACACAGCACAGGTATGCAGCTCGGCTTTTACTTTCCAGTAATTGGAAATAGATCTGTCTGTCCACCTCTGTCTGTCTGTCCACATCTGTCTTTCTGTCATCTGTGTATGTATTTTTCCATCTGTGTATCGTCTGTCTGTCCTCCGTCTTTCCGTCATCCATCTGTACGGTTGACCCTTGAACAACATGGGGGCTTAGGGGCCTGGATCCCCGTGCAGTCAAAAATCTGCATAAACTTTTGACTCCCCCAAAATTTACACTAATAGCCTACTGTTGACCAGAAGCCATACTGATAACAGTTGATTAACAGTTGATTAACACATATGTTACAGATATTATATACTGTATTTTTTCAATTAAATAAGCTAGAAAAAAGAAAATGTTAAGAAAACCATAAGGAAGAGAAAACGTATTTTCTATTCATGCAGTGGAAGCGGATGAGCATAAAGGTCTTCACCCTCACACCGAGTAGGCTGAGGAGGAGGAGGAAGGGGAGGGGTTGATCCTGCTGTCGCGGGAGTGGCAGGGGTGGAGGAGGAGGAAGGGGAGGCAGGAGAGGCAGGCATGCCTCATGTAACTTTAAAAACGTTGTTTTATTGAGACATAGTGTTTGCACGTATTTGTGGGGTACATGTAATATTTTGCTACATGCATAGGACGTGAGGATCAAGTGAGGGTATTCAGGGCATCCGTCACCTGTGTGTTTATCATTTCTCTGTGTTGGGAACATTGAAGTCCTTCCTTCTAGTTATTTTGAAATATAAAATACATCGCTGACTGTGGTCACCCTCCTCTGCTATCAGACGTTGGATCGTATTGCTCTGTCCACCTGTGCGTTTGCAGCCGTGGCCTCTCCTCTCTCAGCACCCTTCCCACCTCGGGCAGCTCTCATTCTGCTTTCTACCTCCATGGTATCTGTTCTTTTTGCTCCCACATATGAGTGAGAACATGCGACATTTGTCTTTCTGTGCCTGGCTGACTTCACTGAACATCGGTGTACCTTTTATTGATACATATTTATTGATATTTATTGATACATATACGCAGACCCGTGCAGTTCAGACCTGTGTGGTTCCGGAGTCCACTGTCTGTCTGTCATCTCTCTGTCATCTGTCTGTTGCTGCTTTCTACTTAGCACCGAGACTCGAAGCTTTTCCATGTCGATACGCGGGAGTTCCCGTTGCTCCTGCAGCAGCACAGCGTTTCACGGTATGTGCGAACTTGAAGGGATCGAACCAGCCCTCAGTTAGCGGACACCTGAGTTGATTTCGACCCTTAATATTTCAGACAATCCTGGACCCCTTGCTTGTACCCTGCAGCCCTCTGCAGAGAGTGAGGTAGAGCAACTGTTACTGTCTCCATTTCACAGATGAGAATACTGAGGCTCAGAGATTGAGAAGCCTCCCAAGGTCACGTAGCTGGTAAGTGGAGGAGCAGAGCCCAAGCACAGGTCTCTATTTCCATCCCTGCGTTCTGTCAGCAATCTGTGTGACGGATCCAGAAATGAAAGAACATTTCAGTTCATCATTGGTATGCTTCTCCTGCTGTTCTTGAACCGCATATATACAAATTCTTCACAAATATTCTTTAGGGACGTAAACGAAAATGGCTGACCACATTTCCTCTTCCCCGTTACTTCTGGTCTTATTTTAGTGATCTTGCCTTCCATTTGGGTGGCACATCCAGCACACGCCCTCCCTCCTTGCGTGGGTCACTGTTTGTAGACCTCACGGTGTTCCGTGCATGCACAGGTCACCAGCATTCCCTCCGCTGGGAAGGGGAACTCCTGCGTCCCCTGTGCATCCTGCTGTGTTGACGCAGCTGCCTGGGCGATTATGCAGAGGTGACGCTGCTGTCAGGAATGGCCAGCCACACTCCTGCGACTTCAGAGGCACTGGAGCCCCAGCATGAGAATAATGTGCTCATTCTCAGATGGCCTGACCGGAGAGGAAACTGATGGCTCAGGTCCTTATGAAGCTCGGAAAAGAAGGCATATTGAAAGGGAATCCATTTTAGGAAGGGAAGGAAAATCTACCCAACCACAAAGATTGGGAAAGCTTCCAGAAGGTTCTTCTCAAGTCTACCTTTGCCCTTGTCTTATCCCTTGAGGCAGCCTCTGTCAAATTCATCTTCCTAAAGCACCATTTTGAAAAAGTTCTGTAGCTTCCCACTGCCCCGAAACAAAATCCAGACTCCTGAGCTTGGCATTCGAGGCCACAGTCGGACTTCTGCCTAGCTTTCTGATCTTCTATTCTGCCTCCACCTACTTCTGTGTACCAAAACGTTACCATGGCTATCTCTGGATGGTTTGAATGTGGGAACTGTTTTCAACTTCTCTGCATAATCCATTTAAAAATTTTACTTTTTGTTTTATTTTTACTTTCAATTTTACTTTTCAAATTCTGGCATTCATTCTTTTAAAGAGTCAAATAATACTATAAGACTTGTGCTGAAAAAAGAGCAGCTTCCCCAGCCACACACACACACACACATGACATTTTCAACTCCTTAGAGTTAACAACTTTTAACTTTTTAGCTTGATCTTTTGGTGTTTATCTCCATAACTCTACGTAGCATGCTTGTCTTGCTATTTCTTGATTTCTCTGCTTTCGGGTTATCTATTTCATTTTCTCTGTGAAAGGTGAGGATTTGCCCTCTGTCTTCTCTCAGCCTGCACCATACCTGGGCCCTTCCCTCACCACCCAACACGATTAGGTTAGCATTTATGGTATCTGCTATTATGACTACTTAAATGGTATTCACAACTGCTGAATCATATAGTACACTAGGAGCCTTTTTCTTTCCCGTATATTTTTTTGGTTTTTTTCCTGCAGTTAATATTGTCCTTCGGCTTCTGTTTTAGTTACTTCCCTACGTACTTATCATTGATTCAATGCGCTGCTTCTCGGTTGTCCACCAGACACTCTCAGGACCGTCACACGCTGTAAAGTCCTCTGTCAGTTCCGCCTTCCTGAGGGCGTCTCTCTCTGGGCCTCTCGAGGGCACCGTCGGTGTTGCGCCCTGTGCCACGTGCACAGCCGCCTCTCGACGTCGTCTGCAAATGCCCGTCCTCCTCCTCTCTCCTGATTTCTTCCTTGTAATGAAACGCATCTCCTCTTGGTTTCCTGGGAAAGGACACACGGGGGACTTGATAGTTCGGAATTTTGCAAGCCTGAAATTGACCTCCTGCTTGACTGATAGTCTGACCAATCTTAGGATTCTGGAGAATTTTCTTGAATTATGTTGGTGACTTCTTCCCCTTTTCTCTACACTCTCTTTCTAGAACTCTTATTCAGGTGTTGACTTCCTGTCCATTAGTTCTCTTTGTTCTAATTTACTGTTTTCCTTTTCTTTGTCCTTTTGCTTTACTACCCGGGAGATAGCCTGATTTTTATCTTCGAGACCTTTAATTGAGTTTTTCATTTATGTTTTCAACTAATTCTTCAAGAGCTCCTCAGCCCCGAATGCTCTCTTCCTAAAGAAAGAACATTCTCTTATTGTTTTGAGGCTGCTATAATTTTCCATCTCTCTCGGAGAATGTTGTTGACTTTTTAATATTCACTGCCTCTGTGAATATTCACTGTTTGATTCTTTAAAAGAATGCATGCAGAAGTTTAAAAAGTACACTTGAAAGTGAAAGTAAAATTCACTACATATTCACTGACCTCTGTGTTCACTGGAGGCCTCCCCAGCCGTGTGGTCAGCTTATGTTAAGAGTTGAGTAAGAAGCAGCTGCGTGGAGACTCTGAGCCTGTGACCAGGCCTTGTAGACTGTGGCCTTCACTCTGGTGACTGGGCTGGGCCAGTCTGTTGGGGAACCTCCAATGTGAATATCCTTCGATCCCCCAGAGAAGCCCACTCCAGAGTCCTGCCTTGATGGTACCAGCCTGGCTGCCCGACGCCGGCCCGGCCAGGTGGGGGAGGAGAGCCCCGTGCTCAGATGTGCCTGGTTTCCTCCCCCAGGTGCAGAGAGTCTCCCGTAGACTCAATCTCCAGTAGTCCGCTGGGCGGAGGTTGGTGGGGGCAGTTCTGGGGCCCGTTTCTTAATGAGACACTCAACCTTTCAGCTTTACCTTTCACCCCCGCTGCTGGATGTGGCTGAATGACTGTCCAGACGACTGTCTCTACTGAGACTGGGGAGGATTCTGTGGTGTACATTATGCTGCTTCTGTGTCACTCCATGGCTGCTTCGTAGGGTCTGTTGAGTTCTTTCCTAGTCAGCCATCCAGTGCATCCAGCATCTGAGCATCCGGCTTTTGAAACCTTGCCGCTGTCGTTTCCTCTCATTTTCCCGTCCTTCCCGTCTGCCTTAAAGAAAACAATAGACGCATCTTATACATTCACAGTCTTCCGCTAGGAATCTCCGTTGCTACGATTTCTTTGCATCATGCATGTATTTCATAATTAGAAATGAAGAAACCTTTTAAAGGAAGGGAAAAAATTAATATTACAAACCATTATTTTTACCTTTATTGTGCAACTTAAAAGAGATCTTACTTACCCAATAATGATGATAATAATAATAAAGTGGTAATAATAATGGCAGGTATTATTTATTAGGTGCTCACTAGGTACCAGACACTATTTTCTTTTCACTGACAAAACTGAGAGTCAGAGAGGTTAAGCAACTTGCCCAGATCACACAGCTAGCTCAGTGGTAAGCTTGTATGTAAGACATAACAGACCAACCTTAAGCAAAACACAAGAAAACAAATCTGTGCTAAGTGGTGTGAGGTAGTGCCCCTCATTTGTTTGAGATATTTGCACTTTGATAATATAGATGATGGGGGTGGCTGGTAGTATCTTTCCAGGCATAGAAATTAATTTTCCTATCTGTCAAATTTAATCATTAATGATGTTTATTTAGTAAGATAGTATCCCATCCAGCAATGAACCGTGGTTGCACAATGAGCCATTACTAAGTCTACTTTCCTCCTGATGCACAACGGGAGTCTTAAATGCTTTCCATCTTGTTGCTTCCTCTGAGCACCTTGCACTCATCCAGCAGAACTCACGTTAAACCAACCTGCTTGTAAAAGGACCCGCCCCTTGAACGGGAATCTTCACATGCACACTTACATTTAAACAGCATTTCGTTAGCCTTCTCCTTCCAGCGTTTGGACATGACCTCTCTCAACCCCTCTCTTTCAATGCAGAGGGCATCTCTAGTGACACTCCTGGCCTCCTTCTAGTCTCTGCCCACTTTTCTCCAGGGAGGCCATTTGTAAGAGGGAACAGCAGGCTCAGCCAGTCCCCTCCTGTCTGGGAGCCAGCCACCTGCAGGAAGCCCCCATGCTCTTTCAGTTAAAAGATGAATTGAGTGGGGAGGCCTACTATGTTCAGGAGTGGTGAACTGGATTGGACCCAGATCTGAGCTACATTCTCCAATCTAGTTTTCATCAATATCAAAGTCGACATTTGACATCCATCTGGCTCACCCATGCATCCAGTTATATTTGTTTCCAAATTTGGGCAAGAAGGAGGGATATGATTTATTAAACTCCTTAGAATCCCAATAACTGTGCTGGTTCACACAGGTTGATTTTATTATGCATTTAAAGTACTTTACAGTGCATAGAAGAAACTTCTCCTTTGCAATCCACATGCTCTCAGGGAAAACAAGGAAGTTGTTTCAACTTCCTCTTTAAGAGTACTTAGCAGCATATTGTTTTGAAAATTAATTTATTATTTTGGATGGCTTGAATTTTTAATGAAGCCTGTCATTAATACCTCATAGAAATGCAAATCTTTCCCTTCCCAGGATTTCTTCTAGACAATGGATTAAAACCCTCTCTAAAGACGTATTCTCATAGTGCTGGAACTAATAAACTAAGCTTTCCAAAGAAGAAAAAAGGATTTTGGAGAATCTTTTTTATTTTTAATTCCACTGTCTGTGTTCTTACAGTACATGCAAAAGGTTTTATGCTTTGCCCACATTTTAGGCATGAATTTTCATAAATAGACCTTCAGCTGTCCCTCATGGCTACCCCCTGCATGCCTGCAGGGGACTAGGTCTTACCGGACACTTGGACCACCACCCACCCAAGAGCAGAAGATTGAGAGCACAGAGAGCGAGCGTGGAAATCTGAGCTCAAGGCAGGTGCACAGTAGAGGAGACGTCTAAGCCGCCTCTGGCTCACCTTGCTCATCACCCAGGTTTTTGCTGTTCAGGGACTCTCAGCTGGCTCAGCCTTCCCGCTGTCTCAGGAGAAGGTCCGCCTTCCTGTCCCTGGCAGTTCAGGGTTGTGCAGTGAGGTTTCTGGCCAACCTCCTCGGCTTCATATTCCATTTTCCCTTTCAGCCTTGGTCTAATTGATCCTCTGACTAATCTCCGTAGGGACTCCTGCCTCAGCATCTCCAGTAATGCTGTTCCTCTTCCCAAATGCCTGGATCCTTCAAGGTCCAGTTCAAATGCCAATGTCTTCACAACCGTCCCTGATCCCTCTACCTCCTTCCTCTGACCTGCCATAGCACTGTGTATGGACCTCCATCATGGCACCCACCATTTTCTACCTTGAATAATAATATGATTAATACCATCACCAACAACAATGACAACTGCCAACATGTATTAAACATTTCAGCTTGTCAGGTACTGTTCTAAGTAGTTGAAAGTATTAGATTATGTAATAATGAGAATAACCCTGTGTGGGACTTCTGCTTCTGACCAAGACAGAATAAAAAGGATTGGAATTACCCCTCACCTAAAACAAAACAAGACAAAAGAACAAAATACATGAACAATGGTTTTCTGGACACTGAACAGCAATCAAAAGTGATCCCCTAAGTGCACATATAGTGGTAACATTCATCGGGTGTCAGGCAGACGGGATGGGGGAGGAGGGGATGGGTATATTCACACCTAATGGGTGTGATGCACACCGTCGGGGGATGGACATGCTTGAAGCTCTGACTTGGGTGGGGCAAGGGCAATATACGTAACCTAAACCTTTGTACCCCCATAATATGCTGAAATTAAAACAATGAAAAATGAAAAAATAAGTGATCCCCCAAAATGGGAAACGAATGAGTTGAGCCTCATGATCCCCCCAGCTTGCTGCCCTGAGAGGGTTTCCAAGCTGAGGGGCAGCAAGAAGGACCAGGCAGAGCCTGCTGGGCACCCTGAGTGGAGGAAACAAAGCTAGGAGTGTGGGGAAGCTAAGTCAGCTACATCCCATGGGACAGATTACCAGAAAAGAAAGGGCTGCAGAGAGACAACTCCAGAGATGCCTGTTGGGTCCCCCCAAGTATTCAGCTGAGACCTGCTTAGCACATGCATGTGATGAAGTCACCCACAGCCCGGGGAAGGACCAGAAGGTTTAGAGGGAAGAGTACTTAGTACTCACACAGGGCTGGGGAGAGTGACAGTTCCTCCAGCCAGACTGGAAAGCTTCGTAATTCAGAGGGTGTCAGATATAGCTCTCAAAAAGGCTTTTGTCTCAGTAGTGGGAATGATGAGCCCTAAGCTAAACTCTGCTCTGGTCTCACCTAAAAGAGCTTAAAAACTGGACCAGAAAAGATCAACCTGTTTCTAAAACTTAACTGCCTCCCAGAGTGAAGCTCAAGAATCATTATAGAAATACAACAATATCCAGGACCCAACAAGGTAAAATTTACAATATCTGTAGTCCAGTTAAAAATTACCAGGCATGAAACAAACAGGAAAATATAATTCCTGTTGAGACAAAATCAATTGAAACCAAATCAGAAACGACAAAGATGTTAGAATTAGCAGAGAATGGCATTAAAACAGTCATTATAACTGTGCCCTATATATTCAAAAAAGTTTAAATAGAGATATGGAAGATATAAAAAGATGCACATATATATGTGTGTGTGTATATACACATACATATGTATCAGCCATAATTTCTTCTCTAGAAGTTTGATTTGGGTATATATGCGTGTGTGTCTATATGTGGAAATTAATAGCAGATTAGATATTGTAGAAACAAAGATTAGTTAACTTGAAGACATAGCAATAGAAATGATCTAAAATGAGAAAAAAAAAATGAACAGAGCACCAGTGAGCTATGGGACAATTTCAAGTGGCCTAATAGATGGGGTGATTGATTTCCAGAAGGAAAGGAGAGAGCAAGAGGAGGACAGAACAATATTAGAGAATTAATTGCTGAAATTTTGCCAAATTTGATGACAGCTATAAACTTGCAAATTGAAGAAGCTCAAGGAATCCCAAACATAAGAAACTTGAAGAAAACTATTACAAGGTACATCATAATCAAGTTGATCCAAACCAGTGATAAGAGAAAATTTTTAAAGCAACCAAAGGAAAAAGGTATGTTACGTACATTACAAAACAAAGACCAGGTTGACAGCAGACCGCTCATTTTAAACAGTGCAAGTAAGCGGACAATGGAGCAATGTCTTCGAAGTTCTGGGGTGGAAAACTGTTACCTACAATTATATATCCAGAAAAAATATTTTTCAAGAATGAAAGGCAAAATATACTTTTTCAGACATATGGTGATGAAATCTTTCAGCAGTGTGAGTAGACTCACACTGCAAGAAATGTTAAAGGAGGAAGGGTTTCTGTACCAGATGGAAGTTTAGAACTGCACAAAGAAATGAGCACTGGGAATGGCAGCTACATGAGTAAATATGTAAGATTCTATTTTTGTTTTTAAGAATCTTTTTAAAATTGATTGATCATACATCCAATGGAATATTTTTCAACCATAAAAAGGAATGAAGTTCTGACATACGTTAACAAGTGGATGAAACTTTGAAAACATGTGACTAGGCCAGACACAGGTGTTCACACATTCTGTGATTCTATTTATATGAAATATTCAGAATAAGTAAAACCACAGAAACAGAAAGAAGATTGACTGTTGTCATGGAGTGGGGAATAATTGCTTAATGGGTGGGGGGTTTTCTTTTGGGGTGATGAGAATACTCTGGAACTGAAGAGAGGTGGTGGCTCCTCAGCACTAAATGTCACTTAATTGTTGACTTGAAAGTTATTAAGTTTATGTGTATTTCATGTCAATACAAAAAGTTTTAAAGATTGACTTGTTTCAACAAAACAATAAAGTAGTATGAAGTTTATAATGTGTATAAAATTAAAATGTATGACAGAAATAGCACAAAGACCGGGAAGGGAGAAATGGAATAAACTATGGCAAGGTTCTTGTGCTCCATGTGAAGTGATGCAGTATGACTTGAAGGAAGCCTGTGTCAAAGATCTATACTGTCAACCTAATGCCACCACTAAAATGACAAAACAGCTTAATAAACCTACAAAGAAGAATGGAAGCATAAGAAATATTCACCTCAGAAGATGATAAAAGGTGAATCTCAAAATAATTATGCTCATGAAAACGGCCAGGTAAAGCCAGTGCATACTGTGTGATTCCATTTTTAAAAATCTGTAGAAAATTCAGACTAACCGATGGTGACAGAGAGCACATCGGTGGTTGCAGAGGGGTGAGGAATCTCGCGGTGCTGGATGTTTGCTGTTCTGACTGTGCTGGTGGGACCAGGTGGAAACGTGCCAGAGAGCATCCACTGTGCACTTGCACTACGCACAGGTTTCGTACGGCAATTACACCTCAGTAAAGCTGGCGTGTGGAGGCGGTACTGTGATCCCACTTTACAGATGAGGAATTGTGGGCATGGAGGGCTTACTGACTTGCCCAAGGCTACCAGTTTGTAAATGTTGGAGTTGGAATTCACACCCTGGAATCTCATCTGGTGTGGCACCCATGCCCTGCGTCACTGTACCTGCCCCCACCCCCAAGTTAGGAGTTCTTTCAAGGTCACGGCCATGTCCAATCCCTCTCTGCCTCTTCTTTAGCCCTCCTCACCCCCTAGCTAGGCCACACATTCCTTCATATTATATGTAGTTGGTGCTCATTAAATATTTTTTGGATTAACAGACAAAGGTGTAAATGTATTTTCTCTTTATAAATTTACAGTGGAAAAGTATGAGAAGAAGGGGGTTTGCTGGGAGACAGTTCAGGTCTATAAAGCACTCTAGAGCCTCAGCCTCTGCGTGTCCCCGTGTAGAAGCAATCTCGGGGTCCCACTCCGACAGGGCATTGCCCAGCGGGGAAGGACGCTGCGCCAGCTGCAGGAGCTGAGCACACTCCTGGGCTGACTTGACTGTGCTCCTTGCAGAAGGCCCGGGCCGTAATCTGCAGTTGCCATGGAAACCAACCAGTAGACCGGTGGCTTGTCCCTGGTTCTCCAAATTAGGGAAAGGTTGGGATCTAGTTTGTGAGAACAAAACGTGTTCCCTTTTGAGCAGGGACTGTGAAAATGAGCCTGTCTGTCTTCCAGGGAGCCGCGTCTGCCTGCCATGACTCTGGGCATGGCCTCTGGCCCCCGCGTGTGCGGGCTTCTCTGCAAGGCAGGTATGCAGGAGCCCACGGCCTGCGTCTCTGTGGAACTGTGCTCTGTGTGTCGCCCTTCACTGTGCTCCAGGGCCTGTTGTAGGCACCGAGTCCAAGGAGCCTTTGTGTGGCCATCCCCTAGCCCACAGCCTCCCCCTCCTCAGAGCGCCGACTGCCTCTTGGCTGCCTCAGTGTTTCCTGAAGCACAAATCACAGAGGTGAAATCTGAGCTTTTCCAGCCAAGACCTGGATTCTTCTGAGGGACACAGGACAGGTGGAAGAGGCTGTACAGCCACGGCAGGGACATGCCCCATCACCTCCTGCCAGCTTCTGCTGCATGTGAATGTCTTTCCTGATGCCGACTACTTTGAAACATCTAAATATAAACGTAAGGATATTAAAAATAGGTTATATAACATAATATAAAATTCCACAAACTTTTTTTCAGTTTTTTTTATTGTGATAAAATTAAAATATACATCACATAAAGTTTTCCATTTTAACCATTTTTGTACAGTTCAGTGGCATTAAGGACATTCACATTGTTGTGAAACTCACCACCATCCATCTCCAGAACTTTCCTGTCTTGCAAAGCTGAGACTCGGTAGCCCTTTAACAATAGCTTCCTGTCCCCTTTCTGCCCAGTCCCTGGCACCCGCCATTCTACTTTCTGTCTCTGAGATTTTGATCACTCCAAGTCCCTCACAGAAGTGGAGTCCTGCAGTATTTGTCCTTTGGTGACTGGCTTATTTCCCATAGTATAATGTCCTCCAGCTTCATCCATGCAGCATGTGTCAGAATTGCCCTCGTTTTTAAGGCCAGATAATACTCTGTGGGATGGACGTGCCACATTTTGTTCAGCCATGCATCCCTAATGGACGCTTGGGTAGCTTTCATCTTTGGGCTATTGTGAGTAAAATTCTAGAAACTTTTAAAGATGCAGATACAACAAAAGACTTCAAAGAGATATCATGTTTGTGCCAGCTACTTTTGGACTTGTGCTTTAGCTGCACGGGCAGGGGAGTGACCTGCCCTCAGGGGTCAGGTTGTGAGGTCGAGAGGGCTTAGGCGGCGTGGTGCCTGCAGCAGTGTTCGTGTGGAAGGCGTTAGGGGCAGTGGTAGCAGAGAAGAAACTTACAGGGCATGAAATGAGCTACTTGCATGGGTGAATGAACAGAGCAAATGGGTCACCCATCTAGAACCTACCGAGCCCCTTGGGTGCTGGGCCCTGCCCTGCCCTAGGGCACTCGTGGCCAAGTGAGTGCTGGCCTGGGGGTGAGAGAATCGCAGAGCGGAGAGGGTGCTTCCGAGGGGCCTGGTTGGGAACTAGAGACCCAGCGGACAGATTCCAGGAAGACGAGGACGGGAGGGCGTTTCTGTCGTTGCAAAGGGTGTGAGCCACGATGCAGAGCATGGCATGCAGGGCACAGGTGCGACCAGGACTGACGGGGTGCCGGGCGTGGTGTGTGTGGTGGGGGAGCAGGAGAGCAGGAGAGACCTGTCCAGAGGGACCTTGCTGGGCTCGGGATGGGAAGGGCCTTGGAGCCCGTGCTAAGAAGCGGAAGCTGCCATCCTCTGGGACACGAGTAGGCTTTGAAGGGTTGTAAGCAGGATGTCGACGGGCTTGGGTTGACCTTTGAGCTGAGAAATGTGGGCTGGAGGGCAGCTCCACTCTGAGAGCCCCTTGGAGGCTTCCCAAGCAGGGACGCCCTATCGTCAGTCGCTGCCTAGGGGTTCCCAGTGCTGCCTCTCCGGGAACCCTGAGTCTGTGAACCCTAAGAAGCTGCTCGCTGTCCCGCTCCACCCACTCCCTGCTCCCTGGTGTGGGGCTTGTCTCCTCCCAGGCTCGAGGCGAGTTGCTGCGGGAGAGAGTGCAGCGGCTGGAGGCCCAGGAAGGACACTTCGCCGAGGCGCTGGTGGCTCTGCAGTTCCAGAAGGCGGCCCGGGTGACTGAGACACTGTCGGCCTATACCGCCCTCCTCAGCATCCAGGACCTGCTCCTGGAGGAGCTGAGTGTGTCAGAGACGCTGACCAAGTCTGCCTGCGCCCAGATCCTGGAGTCCCATAGCCCCGTGAGTGCTGGCCGGGGTGGGGGGGCGGAGGACGGAGCTGGCCACTGCCATCCCTTGGTCCTTTCTGGTACGGCCTCTGTGTCCCACGCCTGCCTGCGCTTCAGGGTTTGGGTGGGGATTAAGGGAGGTGACTTATCTGAGAGCACTTTTGCACTCTCAACCTAGCAGCTCTGTTGCATTGCCTCTGAGAAGCATCCACTTTGGATTTTAACATCTCGGAAGCGGGGATGCGGCTTCCAGTCAAGGGCGTGTGTCCTGGCTTCGTGGGCAGCGTCGTTTCCTTCCTGGTGCTGTGCACGCCAACAGCGTCTCTCTCAATCACTGGCATCCTGAATGCAACCACATGTTGGATTATTTATTACTTTCAAATATGTTACTATTTTTATAATTCTAATTATTCCCATTATTCCTACATGCTACATTCTTTTAAGGTGTGAGAGGTATATCCATAAAACAAAAGATGTGGTAACAAGTATTTTGAGTACCTATTTTAGGTCCTTTATGTGTAGATTTTAGAATTTAATTTATCTTCAGTTATTATCATAATTACTACAGTGAGGAAAAAGGACCTCATCTTCACTGAGTCCCTAATATTGTGAATGGACATGCTCTTGTTTGAGCATTAATAATTCTTTAATTAGACTTCTCAAGATTATCATTTAAGCATGATTAACAATAAGTTGCAATTTTATGTTGCATTACAATTATGCTCTTTGTCATTCATTATGTTGATTAATTACTGAGCCCTGCTGTGAAGTAGGTGCTGTTATGCTCATTCTCGGGTAAAGAAACAGATTTGGGCAGGCGGCAGGCCAAGTTCTTCGTGAAGACCACGTAACCGATCAATGCGAGGACATTGAATCTATTTCTGACTTCCGCCCACTAGGCCATGTTCGCGGACTGTACCAGCGGGGTGTGCCAAGGGGGTTCCCATACTTTCTTTGAAAAGCAACAAGTAATAGTAGATGCTGAAGAGTCCAAGACTGTGTTTTGGACAAACACTGTGTATCCTGCATTGTGACAACGATTTTGGGGATAGAAAGGAAGTAGAGGCATTATAGATATTCCAACACAGAACATGCAGACACTGGACAAAGAAAAATGAACATTCTTTTAAATGCTTTGTGAATTCACGAGAGAATATGGAAAATCCCCAAGACATATCCCAGAATAAGCTGAACTCAGAAGTAGAGGAAAGCAAATTGAGGAGCTAGTTTCATCACGGAGCAGAGCCTAAAAGCTGCAAGGCAGGGATGTGGGGATTAGTTCTGGGCGAACAGGAGCTGAGCCCTGAGGTGGAACTCCCAGTTGCGGGGGGAGGGGGGGGAGAAATCCACCTGCCGGCAAAACCTGTCTGCACACCTGCTCCAGGTGCCAGGTGCGCAGGAAAGTCTCCCTGGGTGGTTTTTTAAAATCTTTTTTGCAATCTGATGAGGAAGAATCCCTATGAGTTTTTAATCAAAGCCTTCCACTAACATGGGGAATGTGTCCAAATATATTTTGGCAATTCGGTCAGGAAACCTACAAGGTGATTAATTAAATTAAAATGGTTCCAGGTTGGCCAACTGTCCCAGAGCAAAGACACATCCTCTCCTGAGAAAAATATTCTCAGGGGGCACCTCAGGATTTCCACAGGTTAAGGTCAGCCAAATCTGAGCTCCCAATTGAAGAAAAAAGTCACTGAACATATAAAAAAGCAAGGCAAGATGACGTATATGCAGGTGAAACAAACAAGCAAAAAAACACACATTAAGATCCCTGAAGAATTTAGGTTTCTGAATTATAAGCATAGAATATAAAATAATGATTTATGAAATTGTTAAATAAAGATAATACAAAAGTGATTTTAAAATTTCATTTACCTAAAGCATATGGTGATTCTAAACTTGCATATACTTAATAAAAGACTCAAAATAACAAAAAGAAAAATTGATAGCACAGGGAGAAATTGATAAATGTATCATAATAATGGGAAATTTCAGCACAGTTCTTTCAGTGGTTGATTGGTTGATCAGATGAAACCCAAGAAAGGATACAGACGAACTGAATAACCCATTTAACAAACTGGTTTTAATGTACATATGCAGAACATCCCTGCTGATTGTTAACGAACATATATTGTTCTTCAGCACTCGTTGGAACAGTGAAAAATAACCATGTGATGTCATTGTGACCACCTTTTGACAAAGGGCAAATCAGTTTAATTCAGTTAAAAAAAGATAATTACAAAACATCCATACTTTGGACTTTGGAAATTTTAAAACATACTTCCAAATAATTCATGAAAGAAATCATAATGAAAATTTAAAAACACATAGAACAGAAAAATAATGTAACTGTAACATATCAAAATGTGTGAAATTCAGCTGAAGCTGTTTTTAGAGGGAAATTGATGCCTTAAACATACTAGAAAAGAAGAAAAGCTCACTATTAGGATCATATTAAAAGTTAGGGTGGAAACAACAATAAAGGCACCTGTAGAAAGTAAAGGAAAGAACATAGCATAAAGAAACAAAACTACCATACGGAGAATCGATACAGCAAAATATACAAATCCCTGGCAAGACCAACCATTAAAAAAAAATAAAGGACAAATAAATAATATCAAGAGTATAAAGAGCAGCATAACTATAGGTGAAGTAGACTTTTTAAAAATGAGAGAATGCTATTAACAACTTTATATAGATGAATTTGAAAACTGATATAAAATGGAAATTTTTTAAGAAAAATATAAATCACCAAAATTGACTCAAGTAGGAAAAAAAGTCTATGTCATTCTATTACCATGAAAAAATTTGATTTAGTAGTTAAGAATCTTCCAACATGTATACAAAAAAAAAGATATATACAAAGAAAACTTAGCCCCAGTAGTTTTATAGGTGAGCTTCACCAAACTTTAAGGTATTTTGCCAGTCTCATATGTAAATTATTCATGGTGTCAGAAAAATAGGAAATATTCCTCGTTTTATGATGCTCCCATAACTTTGACACCAAAACCAGACAGGAATAGTGCAAGAAAGAACAAGTATGGTTCAGTCTTACTTGTGAACATAGATGTACAATTTGTAAAGAAAATATTGTTAATATAATCCAGTCATCTATACAAATTTTTTAAGACATCATGGCCAGGTTGAGTTTATCGCAGGAGTATAGGTTGGTTTAACATTAGAACACACATTTACAAAATTTACCTGATTAACAGATTAAGTTGGGGGGCATTCATATGACACTTTCAGTATATACAGTATAAGTCCTTTATTTGACACCCATTGAAGATAAAGCCCCCTCGCAAATTAATGATAGGAGGAAACTTCAACAGCACGCTACCTGCTGCCTGTAAGTCCACCCTGCTCCAGTTTCCCATCACTGCCACCGGCCCTCTGAGCCAAATTAATGATAGGAGGAAACTTCAACAGACACTTTCCCATGACGCACAGCAAGTCTCACACTCGGAGGTGGCCAGCACAGAGGTGGACTGCGGCCCGAATTCCAGAGGGAGGAAGGAAGCCTTTGGAGGGAAGAGATTTATCGCGTTAGGGGTGAAGACAGATGCTAGGAGCCTCTGGCTTTCAGTTCACAATTCATCTGCTCAGCCTAAGTGCTTGAGAAACACCCTCAGTTCAGCCCTAAAACACTGTATGGTGCTTTTGCCTTGAGACCACCCTGATTTTGTTAGTAATTGGGGGATGCAGCGCTTACATTTCCATTTTCTCTTAAAGCTCTTTTGGGTAACGTCAATGCTTCCTATCTCTAGTTTGTTTAGAACAAAAGAGTTGGTGTGTCCTGAATTGGAAGTGACTGATAATAGATCAGATGACATTGTATTACTAAATTGGTGGTGAGGCAATGGATATAGTGCATTTTTTTCCTTCAGCTTGCATTGGGAGGGAAGACAAGCCTGTTGTTTTGCTCCAGATATTAGACTTTCATTTTGTAATTCGCTCATTCCGTGTAAACCACTTTCCCATTGTGAATGGGCTTTTAAGCTGTTAAACATTCAGGAAAATCAAAAAAGCATGAAATAAAATGCTTTGGAAGAAATGACTCCTAAGAAAACTATATCAAGTGTACCTGGTTCGATGAAAGATTTAGACTCATTTTGTAAAACTAGAACACATGCAAGCCTTAACTGGCTCAGAGGGCCGGTGGCAGTGATGGGAAACTGGAGCAGGGTGGACTTACTCGCAGCAGGTAGCGTGGCCCCAGACCGAAGTGCCCACTGGGTTTGCATGTCAGTTTAACGTGCTGTGTATCCACTTTCCGAACCTGGCCTGGGCGTCTCCCTCTGCTGTTCCCCTAGCATCACCTGTTGATTCTGCCGGAGTTTTCCTACTGCCAACTTCTGCTGCCCAACCTCACTGCTCTGACTTTCTAGGCCTGAAATACAAAAATAACGTTAATATTTGCCAACATCCATTGAGCTCTCATTAACTCCAAGGCACAGGGTTAAGTGTTTAAACTTCATGTCCACGCCACGACGTTTGTATACCCATTCTCCAGATGAAGGAGCTGAGGCTCAGGGGGGTTAAGTCACTTCACAAGGTCCCACAGCTGGAAAGCAGACTTTAAACCTGCCCTCCACAGCCCGTTCTCCTGCCCTCACATCCCCTCTGCACCCTCCCTTCCCCTGCGCCAGCCCCTCCGCACCCTCCCTTCCCCTGCTCCAGCCCCTCTCCCTCCTGCGCCAGCCCCTCCCCACCCTGCCGCCAAAGGGACGTTTCTGAAAAGTAAAAGTGAGGCTTTGAAGGCCCCTCCGTCCACAGCTCTGCACTGTAGAATCCCACCATTCACTACTCCCTTCCTAGGACCCTGCATTTTGGTCCCTGGACTGCTTGCTGTCCCCTGAGTACTTGAGACACATTTAGGCATCTGTTCCTTTGAAGGTTCTCTGCCTAAAATGCTTCTGCCACACCTCTTTGCAGATGTCAGTGCATATTCCAAGATAGGCTTGAATGTTGCCGCCTCCTTGAAGCCATCCATGATTCCCTCCAGCAGAGTTGCTCTCTCCCAGCTCTCTGCTCCCATGACCCTCCATCCTGAAGCAGGTGATGGCCTTTCCCGTCACTGTGACTGTGTTTACACAACTGTCTGCCTCACTAGACTGTGAGTTCTCAGAGTCCAGGAACCATGTCTCATTCATCCCTGAATCCCTTGTGCCCCAAAAAAGGCTTGGAACTCTGTCTATCTGTCTATCCATCCATCCATCCATCCATCCATCCATCCGTCTTTCTACCCATCCGTCCTTCCATCCATTCATCTGTCATCATCTATCGGCTCATTCATCCCACACGTACTGTGCAGCGCTCCCAAGACGCAGTAGAGCCGGGGTCCGTCCTGACCATCTCGCACAGCTCTGTGATTTCAGATTCACTTCAGACTCTCTGTGCCTGCTTCCTTATGTACAAAATGGGAAAATAATATATTCTACCTTGTGTTATTTTGTGAAGATTAAATAAACTAATTCATGTACAAATATTCTGAATGAAATTTGGCACAGTAAAGGCATTTGGTAAATGCTAGCTGCCACCACCACCACCACCATCATCATCATCTTCACCATCACTGTTACTTCTTCCATCAGCCAAGCACTGTGCTCACTGCTGGGGAGAAAGGAAACAAGTCAGCTGCGGCATGAGTCCCTGCCCTCAGCATTGAAAATCTAGTGAGGAAAGCAAGCATTAAAGAAGACAATTCCAGAACTGAGTTTTGAATTCCAGATGTGCTAAATGGCAGGCAGATGTCGGGGTATTGCAGGGGCTTCGGGGACAGGACTGAAGCTCTGGGCAAATTTGCCATCAGCAGATTATAAACCGTGGAACATACTTCCACTTTCCTTTTTTTTCTTTTCTTTTCTTTTCCTTCATTCCTTTCCCTCCCTTCCTTCCCTCCTTCCTCTCTCTCTCTCTTTTCTTCTTTCTTTCTTTCTTTCTTTCTTTCTTTCTTTCTTTCTTTCTTTCATCTTATATCTTTCTTATATCTTTCCTTCCTTCGTTCCTTCCTCCTCTTTCTTTCTTTCATCTTATATCCTTATCTTATATCTTTCTTATATCCTTCCTTCCTTCTTCCTCTCTTCCTCTCTTTCTCTCTTTGTTTTTCTTTCCAGACAGGGTCTCACTCTGTCACCCAGGCTGGAGTGCAGTGGTGCGATCATAGCTCACTGCAGCCTTGAACTCCTGGGCTCAAGCGATCCTCCCACCTCGGCCTCCCAAGTAGCTGGGACTACAGGTGTGCACCATCATGCCCAGCTAATTTTTTTTTATTATTTTTTGTAGAGATGGGGTCTCTACATTGTCCAGATTTGAACTCCTGGCCTCAAGTGAAACTCCTGCCTTGGGCTCCCAAAGTGCTAGGATTACAGGCGTGAGCCACCATGCCTGGCCCTCCACTTTGTTTTCTGTTCCTAAGTAGGGCTCACCTGGTACTTGAAAAGCCACTCTTTGTGCCCCATAGCTTCTCTGGTGACAGTGACAGGTCTGGGTTAGAGCCCTCCTTTCCCATATGGTGGGCTGGGGTGGCATGTCGGTAGAAGTCTGGTCTCTGACCCAGGCTCCTGGCCATGCTGGCATCTTGACAGAACATCCTATTGGAAATAGGATGTTGGGTTATGTTGGGTTATGTTTCCATGTGGGGCGCCATGACCAGAGGGATGGTCACAGTTACCAAGCTCAGCATGCCAGGAGCCCTGCTCAGGAGCTTTCAAAGACTTCACACTGCCCTGGGGACAACACCAAGTGCTCAGCTTAGGTATAAGGCTCTCCATGCTACAGCCTCAGTTTATCTCTGCAGCTGTTATTTCTTCTGTCTTGTTCTCAAGTTGCGGTTCTGAGTCTGGCTTTGAGACCCTTTTGGGAGTTTGCTGTAAGCTTTGGCCCCTCTGCAGAGAGGCAGACCATTTG
>CM052436.1:163917154-163950403 GCA_028533085.1 Varecia variegata | reverse complement strand
AGTCAGATAGTGGGACGTGGGCTGTCAGAAGGTGGGCGTGGTCGGAGGGCTGGGTGTGGGTGTGGCCAGGGGTGGAGCATGGGCGTGGCCAGAAGGTGGGCATGGTCAGAAGGCTGGGTGTGCTGGTGTGGGGTGGTCAGAGACCTGCATTTCACAGACTAGTTTTTGAGGACATGCAATGGCAAGTATTCAAGGTGACCCTGAAGTGGGTGGCCTCACAGGGAGGCCACCTCTGCCTGAGGGTCACCCATGAGGACCTTGTTTTGGGGCTACCCCTTCAGCCAGTTGAGTTTGAGGGGTGGGCAGGCTGAGCTGGGACAAGGAAGAGGACTCAGGGTAGCTGTCACCATGGGCATGACCATGTTCATTCTTTGCCCAGCCTTATGGCCAAGCAGACTGATGACTTCTGGAGTCCCAGGCCACGTGCCCTAGTCTCCGAGGGCAGGGCAGTCACTACTGCTGTGTGCCAAGCACCTGGTGCCTAGTCATCACGTCGGTCAAGCATCTGGGTTTCAAGCAATACAAACTGAGTAACCTCTGCACGAGCAGGGTGTCCTGAGGGACACGTCAGAATCCAGGGAAGAGCCCCAGCAAGGCAGGGCCAGGGAAGCAGGGCCATCCTCTCTAGGTGCTGCCATCAGAGGATCATCCTTCTCTGCTCAGGAGGTAACTCCCGGGAGAGAGAGCCTGCCTCGCCCAGTGTGAAAGCGGTTCCGTCTCCACCACCAGCTGTGTGGGTGTGAACTGCCGAGGCAGAGCAGGGAGCTTGCCACAGGCAGGACTCTCAGTTCTAGGCTGTCCCTTACTGGTGTGACTTGCACCCTTGTAATCTCCTGGCAGCACTCCCAAGGCCCTTGTCCTTCAGTTTAGGACCACATCCCTTCATGTGGCCTCAGCGCTCCCTGCCTAAGGCTTAGCCCACCTTCCAGATTTCCACTGTGCTTTCTCAGCTTCTCTATTCGTATATTCATAAAATACTCCACTGTAGGCAGCCTTCCTCTGTCCAACTGATGTCATTTGTCACCCGTCCATGATGACCTGGACTGTGGACGCCTTGAGGGCAGAGGCTGCATCTTGCCCAGGCCCACGAAGGTGCGTGGTCTGTGTGCAGAGAATGGGTAAAGGAACAAACGATGCACACCTCTCGCACTCTCGGTCACGTGGAGGGACGGATCCCTGTGGGGCCTCTAGGATTACTAATCCCTGGATGATGCTATTCCTTCTGAAATCATGAGCTCTCCCTCTTGCCTTCAGGAAACACCAGGGCTGGTGGCAAGCCTTGGACAGCAAGCTGCGCGGAGATCTGGTGAGCAGAGGATTAGAAAGGATGCTGTGGGCGCGCAAGAGGAAGGAGAGGTAATGCCAGGCACCTGCCCAGGCGGTGGGGGTGGGGGAGCCACGAGGAAGGGGAGGGTTGCTGCCCGCAGATGGCAGTCCTTCCCTGAACACTACACTCTTTCTCCAGTGGGTTTGGTTTAGAAGCTGAGATAAGCCTGTAGCTAGCAGTGGAAAGATGTTCTCTAAACATTGATTAGCATCTTAATTACTGTATTTATTTTGGCTAATGGCTATTTTTAATGGTTCTAATTAGAAGAATTCCTTATAGCTGCTCAGACTTTCCCGTTCACAAAAGCCTTCCATGTCTTGTTGCACTGCGCCTTCCAGAAAGCAGGCAGGATCAAATGGAAGCCGAGGGAGGTCAGACGCAAAGCCCCAGACCTGCGGCCGTAAACAGTGGCCGTGGGGTTTGGGTCCCGCTGATTCCCTCTGTATTTCCCCAAACTCCCGGCCTTGTGCTCTTTGCACCCCCCAACTCTGCTGTCTTTTGACTGTGGTCATTGCACACCTGGAGAACAGAGGGAAGGAAGGGGCTTAGTGGTTTTGAGGGCTATAGACCGTGGGCAAGTGTCTCCTGTGATTCCCACGAGAGAAGATTTAGAAAAAGAAGCATCATGAGGTAGATTCATAAGCAGTTAAAAAGTGATGTCCAGGGTGTGCTCTGGGAATGGTGGCCGTCTACAGGAGGTGTCTGCCTGAGCCCTGCTCCTCCCACCATTTCTCAGAGCCAAGCCGAAGGTGCTGAGACCAAGCTTCATGGATTGCCCACGACGAAAGGCATGGAGCCTTTTACTTGGCTGGATGTCACAGTGTGGGCCCGAGGAAAGTAGATCGGGTATTGACTAAGGGAAGCACATTCAAGCCTAGATGAAGAAAACTGAATGCAGCTGTGTAACTGCAAAGTGTCCTGCGAGGAGCACTGCTAGGCTGTGCCTGTAGAAGTGAATGGGTCTGGATCTAGGGCCACGGGGGTCCCCTTGTCCTGGCTCATTGTGCTAGCTGTCACTCTGCCTGGAAGCACCAGGGACCTACTGTGGCAAGAGGAGACACTAGATCAAAGAGAGCTGGGCTCAAATCCTCGCTCAGAGCCACCAGCTGCAAGGGCAGCAGTTAGTGGTGACAGCTGTGGAGCTGAATCTGCCACGTCCCTTCAGGGAGGGCCAGCAAGCCTGCCAGTGACGTCCAACAAGTAGTCCCAGTGAGGTGGCCTTGTCCTGTGCTACTTGGGCAGAGAGAGAGCCCTGCAGTTGGATGGGGCTCTCCGTGGTAGTCACAGCCATTACCAAGAGCAGCCAGGGATTCCAGGGAGGAGCCACTCCTGGCCAGCATTCCAGGATTCCTTTCCTGGGACGTTCCCAAGCTCACTACGTATTTCAAACACATTTCGCCCAACCTAACTGTTGATTTCTAACCAGGTTTCACCAACCTGCTTTTAGTGTAAGACCCACAGGGCAGACTCATACATGTTTACCAGTTGGCTGGTGGGGAGAGGGTGGGAGTTCAGATCTACAGCATTTGCCGATTTCTACAGTGTAAATACTCCCACCATGGCTAATTTCTAGCTAACGACCTGATGACAACAGGCTTGCAAAGCTCCTGAAAACTTAGCAGCCGTGAGCCGGCAGGAGTAGACTGCGGCACACTGCTGCCACAAGCTTAGCCAACTGCATGGCAATCTGGTGACCAAAGGGAAAATAACTTCTCTTTAAAACGGTGCTTGGTTGGGGACTTCAGGACCCAGAGAGGGATTTTCCTGGAAAACCATCAGAACACTCAAGAGGGTCAGTTGCCAAAAATGTTGAATTTGATCTTGTGTTCTTTCTTTAGCGTATTAAAGAAGACGTGTCTCCCCCTCAGAGAGAGGATGATATTCTCTGGAAAAGGACGCTGGCCACAGCTGTCACTGGAGCCCCTTGGTGAACTGGCCCCTGTACCTCTTGTAGGGGCAGAAACGACTCACGTATTAAACACAGGCGAAAAGCTTTTTATCTTCAGAAATCGAAAGGAGTCGGAGATCTCACTGCACGTTCCTCCCAGGAAAAAGAAGAACTTCCTAAATGCCAAAAAGGCCACTATGGCCTCAGGCATGGACTAGCCCCAGGGAAAGTTCCACGGGAGCATCTGAAGACAGAAAGATTCATTTTCCCTGGCCCACTAGTGTCTGTGTGTTTGCAGTGTACAAGTTGCAAACACAAACTGCACATGCAGAAGGCGCAGATGTCCCGACACAGCTGACTTTCAGGGACTCGGCCGAATCTGGTCTCGTGAATTTCCGGGTGGCCCACTCTCTTCCACATCACGGGGACGTGGACACTCATTCCTTCCACTCCCACCTTACCCAGGCCCTGGAGGAGACCCTCACCCCTCGATTCCCATCTTGCCGTCGGGCTGCATGGTACATGGACTCTATGTGTCGAAGGCAAGGTTCTCTGTTCTTACTTTCTGTATTTATTACATATTCCATTGTTATTAAGGGAACTCTTAAAAATAAATATAGTTACACAAAGCTCTTCATACTGGAACCCACTTTTGTTTTACATAGTAAGAACCATTTGTTTTTAGTTACTTCTTGTGTTTTGGCACAACACACATGTGGTGTTCAGCAGTGAGATTTGCCCTCTGTCACTCCAATTGCCAAGAAATGCTCCAGCCCCTGGGGAGATTTTCCCGTTGTGCAAATGAGGGTGTTCAGTGGTTGAAAAAGCCGAAGTGATGTTTGCAAGATCATAAAGCTGATAATAAGCAGTGAAATCAGGACTCACACTTGACAGCACCACAGCCCTGTCCCTCCTTCTGGCCTTGGCGGGTGCACACGTGGCCGCCCGCACGCCTTGGCCAGCAGGTACACTGCGCCCGAGTCCCCAAGTTCACCAACTGCGTGTGATGTCCCGGCGCTTCCACGCCTGCAGCAGCGGGCGGGCCAGTGATGTCTCCCTGGGCTGGGCCACATCACCCTGTGGGCTTTTCTGAGCCAGGCAAAGAATTCAGTTGCGATGGATCTTTCCAGAGGGGAGGAAATCGTTAGGGAGTCCTGTCACCAGGGAGGGGAAGAAAAGGGACTGAGGGCTGCTGCTAAAGCGCTTCTTAGTGATCCCTTAGACCCCAGCCAGGTGGGTATCCTACTCCCGTCTTACAGCCAGTGAAGCTGAGACTCGGAGAGCTTAAGGGATTTGCCTGCAGTCACACCAATCACACCACCTGCATGGGGAACCCTGGGTCTCTAACTCTAGCACGCGCACCTGCCGTGGACACCCATTTCCGCTGGCAACCTGAAGACCATGTCTCCTTTGCAGTTCCCGTCAGCGTGCACCGAGTATCGCGGGTGGGCCCTCGGCGAGGGGATGGCTCCCTCGGGGCAGCTGTGCAGCGTTACAGTGAGCTGGCCCTTGGCCACACTGTGCACTAGCGGGTGACCAGGAGTCAGCAGCTGGAGTGCAGAGAAGAAGAGTCGATGTGGCCAGTTTTCCCATCAGAAAGCCCAGTGGGCCCTTCTGATTGTTAATTTAATTATTGTTAGTATTATGGGTACATAACAGTACAACTGCCTTTATTGGGCACGTGATGTTTTGATACAGGTACACAATGTGAATTAATCAAATCAGAGTGATTGGGGTATCCATGACCTCAGGCATTTATCATTTTTCTGTATTAGGAACATTCCAGTTCCACTCTTTTAGTTACTTTGAAGTATACCCTGACTTGGTGTTGAATACAGTCACTTTGTTGTGCTATCAAATATTGTTCATTCCATCTACATATCTAAATATATTTTTGTACACATTACCCACCCCCACTCTATCCCCGCTCCCCGCTACCCTTCCCAGCCTCTGGTAACTGTCATTCTACTGTCCGTCTCCATGAGATTAATTGTTTTAATATTTAACTCCCACATGTGAGTGAGAACATGCAAGATTTGTCTTTCTGTGCTTGGCTGATTTCACTTAACATAATGTTCTCCAGTTCCATCTGTGTTGTAAATGGCAGGATCTCATTCTTTTTGTGGCTATATAATATTCCGTTGTGCATATGTACCACAATTTCTTTATCCATTCATCTGTTGGTGGACACTTAGGTTGATTCCAAATCGTGGCTCTAGTGAACAGTGCTGCAATAACCGTGGAAGTCCAGATATCTTTACAATATACTGATTTCTCCACTTTGGACATATACCCAGCAGTGAGATCACTGGGTCATAGGGTAGTTCTATTTTCAGTTTTCTGAGGAAACTCCATACTGTTCTCCCTAGTGGTTACACTAATTTACATTCCCACCAACAATTTACGAAAGCTTCCCCTTTCTCCACATCCTCACCAGCATTCATTATTGCCTGTCTTTTGGATAAAACCATTTTAACTGGTGAGAGATGATATCTCATTGTAGTTTTGATTTGCATTTCTCTGATGAATAATGATATTGAACATTTTTTCATATTATCCTGTTGGCCATTTGTATGTCTTCTTTTAAGAAATGTCTATTCACATCCTTTGCCCATTTTTAATCAGATTATTTGATTTTTTCCTATTAGTTGTTGGAGCTTCTTATATATTCTAATTATTAATCCCTTGTCAGAGGGATAGTTAGCAGATGTTTTCTCCCATTCTGTGGGTTGTCTCTTCCCTTTGTTAATTGTTTCCTTTGCTGTGCAGAAGGTTTTTAGCTTGATGTGGTCCCTTTGTCCAATTTTGCGTTGGTTGCCTGTGCTTTGGGGTATTACCCAGGAAGTCCTTGCCCAAATCAATGTCCTGAAGCATTTCCCCAATGTTTTCTTTTATAGTTTCATAGTCTCAGGTCTCAGATTCAAGTCTTTAATACATTTTTATTTGATTTTTATATATAGCAAGAAATAAGGATCTAGTTTAATTCTTCTGCATGTGGACATCCAGCTTTCCCAGCACCGTTTGTTGAAGAGACTGTCCTTTCCCCACTGCATGTTCTTGGCACCTTTGTCAAGAAGATAAGTTCACTGTAGATGTATGGATTTATTTCTGGGTTCTCTCTCCTGTCCCATGGGTCTATGTGTCTTTTTTTATGCCAGTACCATGCTGTTTTGTTTACTACAGCTCTGTGATATAATTTGAAGTCAGATAATGTGATTCCTCCAGTTTTGTTCTTTTTGCTCAGGATAGCTTTGTTTATTCTAAGTCTTTTGTTGTTCCATATAAATTTCAGGACTCTTTTTTCTATTTCTGTGAAGAATGTCATTGGTATTTTGATGGAGATTGCACTGAATCTGAAGATCACTTTGAGTAGTATGGGCATTTTAACAATACTGATTCTTTCAATCGACAACATGGAATATCTTTCCATTTTTGTGTGTCATCTTCATTTTCTTTCATCAGTGTTTTATAGTTTGCATTATAGATGTCTTTTACTTCTTTGGTTAAGTTTATTCCTAGGTATTTTACTTTATTTGTAGCTATTGTAAATGGGATCACTTTCTTGGTTTCTTTTTCAGATTGTTTACAGTTGTCATGTAGAAATGCTATTGATTTTTGTATATTGATGTTGTATCCTGCAACTTTACTGAATTTGTTTATTAGTTCTAATAGTTTTTTGTGGAGTCTTTAGGTTTCATTAGATATAACACCATATTAGTGTGCAAACAAGGATAATTGAACGTCTTCCTTTCCAATTTGGATGCCCTTTATTTCCTTCTCCTATCTGATTGTGCTAGCTATTACTTCTAATACTAAGTTGAATAACAGTGTTGACAGTGGGCATCCTTGTCTTGTTCCAGATCTTAGAGGAAAGGCTTTCAGTTTTTCTCCATTCAGTAGCTGTGGGTCTGTCATATATGGCTTTCATCGTGTTGAGGTAAGTTCCTTCTATGCCCAGTTTTTTGAGTTTTTATCATGAAGGGATGTTGAATTTTATTTAATACTTTTTCAGCATCAATTGAAATGATCATATGGTTTTTGTCCTTCATTTTGTTGATATGATGTATCACTTTGATTTGTGAATGTTGAACCATCTTTGCATCCCTGCAATGAATCCCACTTGATCATGATGAATAATCTTTTAATGTATTGGTGAATTTGGTTTGCTAGTATTTTGTTGAGGAGTTTTGCATCTATGTTCATTAGAGATATTGGCATATAGTTTTCTTTTTGGGTACGTCTTCATCTGAAGGCTGATTGAAGAGGGTATCTGGTATCAGGGTGGATATAGGCCTTGTAGACAAATGAGTTTGGGAGTATCCCCTCCTCCTTGATTTTTTGGGGTAGTTTAAGTAGGATTGGTATTGATTCTTCTTTGAATGCTCAGTAGAGTTCAGCAGTGAAGCCATTGGGTCCTGGGATTTTCTTTGATGGGAGATTTTTTATTATTTCTTCTCTCTAGCTATTTGTTATTGATTTCTTCAGGTTTTGGATTTCTTCCTGGTTCAGTGTTGGTAGCTGTATGTGTCTGGGAGTTTATCCATTTCTTCAAGGTTTTCCAAGTTATTGGCGTATAGTTGCCCATAGTAGTCTCTAATGAACAGTATCAGTTGTAATGTCTCCTTGTTCATCTCTGATTTTATTTATTTGGGTCTTATGTCTTTTTTTCCTTAATTAGTCTGGCTGAAGGTATGTAAATTTTGTTTATCTTTTAAAAAAACCAATTTTTCATTTCATTGATCTTTTGTATTTTTTTTTGTTTAAATGACATCTATTTCTGCTCTGATATTTATTATTTCTTTTCTTCTACTGATTTTTAGTTTGTTTTGCTCTTGTTCTGAGCCTCATTTTCTTCATCAATAAAATGATGATGAGAATCCTTTGTTGTAAGGAGTAGATGCAACTAGATCTGTAAAATGCTTGGTGGTGTAGGCTCACCATATCTGTGCCCTCTACCCCTCAAAGGTGACCTTCTGCCCTTCTGATCATTTGCTGCTTCTACAGGGCTCTGCTAGAATTATGCATGGGTGAAAGTAGATTGCACGTAAGGATTTCAAAAAACGCTCAGAATTATAGGCTGAAGGCTGATTAAAGAGGCTATCTGCAACAACAGGAGGTGCCCACGCTGCTCAAAATCCAGCATTTTAACCTAATAGTAACTCCCTATGTTAATAGACAGGGAAAGACTAACTACTGATTTACCTTTTATAAACTCAAAACACCAAGATGTGCTGCAGAAAGCCTGTCTTTCTAGAATCAGATAGATTGGGTTAAATACTGGCTCTACAACTTTTGAGCAAGTCATTTTACCACTCTTAACTTCAGCCTCTTCATCTGTAAAACAAGGGTCCTAATACCTTCTTTAGAGTAGGGATGTAGTAAAGAGTGAAGATACTGGATATTTTGTCTATAGTGTGACAAAATGTTGGTGTGCAATAAAGGTAGCTTTTGCTTCTATTGTATTTTAATGTATTCACAAAATCAAACTATGCTGTTCCTTTCATTCCTGTTGCCACTCTGGGTGAAGGCGGTTTTCTCGAAGGGCTGTATCTGCTGCAGTACATGGAGGCCTGCTCATGAGAGAGAAGCTCCGGGAAGCTTGAATAGAAAGGATTTGAGTTCAAGTTTAGGCTCTATTACTTACAGGATGGGGAGGTTAAAATTGCTAAGCCTCTCTGAGGCTATGCATTCTGTCTTCCAAGAGTTTGGTGTAGTTGCATTGACAGCCACAAAGATAAATAATTGTTAAGTTCAAGGGATAAAACAGACGTGTGAAAATTCTGCTGTGGGAATTCGGGTATGAGACCAAACTTGGCAGGGGATATTTGGGACAGCTTTATGTTTGTGGCCCCTAAGTCTTTATCTCCCCCCTGGACTTCTTCGGAGACCCTTATCACTGTGTCTGCCGCTTGCCAGACACCTCTGGACGCCTCGTAGCTGCCTCAGCCTCAGCCTCAGCATGGCCCAGCCTGACGGCGTCAGCTTCTCCTATAAAGCCCACGCCAGTATGGCTGTGCCCTCCCTGGGTGGGCGGCTCCAAGCCAGAAGCCAATCAGCCACCCTAGCCATGTCTGCTTCACAGCCCCCAAATCCGATGACCAAATCTTGCTGTTGTACCACTGAACTTGCCTTCAGATCTCTGCCCTCCTGCCCTCCACTGCTGCCCAGGCCAGGGCGTAGTCACCTGCCCCAGCGGTGCCGGCAGCCTGCTTCCGTCCAGGTTGGCCCCCTGTCTGTCTGTCTCAGTCACCCTTGCTTCCCTCATGAACTGTCCCCTGATTCCCTTCCTAGCTGAGTCTGTGGGGGAAGCTCCTGCTCCCGGGGAGCCCCTGAATGGCGATGAGGTGATGGGAGGGCGGGGCTGGGTCTGCTGCCTGCATCCGCCATTTCCCAGCTTCGTGGCCTTGGGAAGCCACCTAAGCTCGGTGAAACTCTGATTCCTTGCCTGCTTCACAGAGTTAGTGAAGTAATTATCTATAATGTGCCCGGCACCAGGAAACACAGAGTACATGTTAGCTATTATTATTATTACTATTGTCTTAGAAAGTCTTTAAACAGGAATGACACAACCCGACTTGTGTTTTAGAAGGTTAACTCTAAAGGCCATATGGAGGGTGGAGGGGAAGTACAAGCAATTACTTGGGTTTTTCGTTTATTTCCATCTTCCAATGTGCAGCTACAGGGTGTGAACTAAAACAAAATCTTAAGCTCCCCAGCTGACTGAATGGACCCCCTCTTGGCCAAGAGGACCCCAGAAAAACCCTAAAACTGAGTTGCCAGCCATAAGAAGGGAGGTCAGACATGCCTCGTCATACCTCCCTTCCTTTTGGGAGACATTCTTTGTAACAGTAAGATACTAAATCATTAACAGGACTAAGGCTGTACATGACAAAGCTTAACCCATGCCTGCAGGCCATCAGTTTACTTAAGAGATCACTTCAGTTTTGGTAAATGTCTAGTGGCTTGTCTCTTATTAACAGACATCCTTATCGTAAGTTAAAATGCTCCAAACCTTTAGACAAAGCTTCATTTCTTTAACCAATTACAAATCAAAGAATCTTTAAACCCACTATAACCTGTAAGCCCCCATTTTGAGACATCGCTGTTTTTTGGGCCAAACCAATGTACGCCCTCCACATACTGACTTAGTGCCTCCCATGTAATTCCCATCTCCAGGAATGCGTAAAGCCAGACTGTGACCCAGCCACCACAGACACATTTTCTCAGGACCTCTCAAGGCCATGTGCTCCAGGCCAGACACACACATCTGACTCAGAATAAACCTCTTTAAATTATATACAGAGTTTGAGTTTCTTTCCATTAACAGGGAAAGGGAGTGAGGAGATCAATTCTGCTACTGCCTTGTGTCATTGCTACTCTGGTCTCCTTTGCCAACAGCAATAGCAACTGCTGCAACAAAAGCAGACATTTCTCCAAGGAATGCGATTCCTTTTCCTGGAGAGTGGCATGGGAAACCAAGGTCTGAGCGCTGGATGTGCTTGTGGCTACTGGGGTGTCGTTGCTTCCAGGCCCTCCTGGCTGACAGAGCGAGAAAATATCTGTGTGCATACTAACCCATACACGTGCACATATCCATAAATGTTTCCATAGGTAACCATCTGTGTCTATATTAAGCTAAATATGAATTTACCCTGATGTTTCTTTCCAACTCTAGCCAGATCATTCTGGCCTCCTCTCCTTGCTCATCTAAAACCTCCCCTTCCAGCAGGGAGAAACCTGGCTCCACTTCTGCTGTCCATTTTCTCAATTGTTCAATTCCATTGTGCACAGGCAGCAGGAGCAGAACGGATAGCCCGTACCCCTGCGGGAAACAGCTTTGTCAAGTAGCGTATAGAGCTTATGCACAGTTTCTTTTGCATTTCGTTTTGAAGACTTCACTCATTTCCAAAGTGACTTAGGTCAGCATCTTTTTCCTCCAACCCCTTTCATGAAGTTGATTCTTACATTTGAAATACGGTTAGATTGTTTTGTCACATTCTGCATTTCTTCCTGGAATCCCCTGGATTTCTTAAATTTTTTAAAATTTG
The DNA here is from genome assembly GCA_028533085.1 of Varecia variegata. Lineage (NCBI taxonomy): Eukaryota > Metazoa > Chordata > Mammalia > Primates > Lemuridae > Varecia > Varecia variegata. The sequence goes on along the minus strand of CM052436.1, from coordinate 163,939,140 downwards.
CATACGATAAGGTCCATTTGTTGTGCTATAAATACAATAGTGTTAACAAATACATAGTGCCACGTGTCCACAATTACAGTATCATACACCACAGTTTCACTACCCTAAAAAACTTCCTGTGTTCCACCCAGTCACTCTTTGCCTCCCCTCTCTGGACCCCTGGCAATCACTGAGCATTGTACTTTTTCTATAATTTTGCCTTTTCTAGAATGTCTTATGATTGGAATCATACAATATGTAGCCTTTTTAGACTGGCGTTTTTCACTTAGCAATATGCATTTAAGATTCACCCATGTCTTTTTTGTAGCTGGAAATTCAGTTTTTTAAAATTGTGGTATAATATTCACAGTTTATCTGGTCACATATTGAAGAACATCCTGGTTACTTCCAGTTTTTGACGATGATGAATAAATCTGCTATAAACATGCATGAACAGGTTTTTGTATGGTCCTAAGTTTTTAACTCAATTGGGCTGAAAACAATGGCTAGATTGCAGGGTAAGATTATGTTTAACTTTGTAAGAAACTGCCAGACAGTCCTGTGCAGTGGCCAGTTTTGTGTTCCTGCCAACACTGAATGAGAGTTTCTGTTGCTTGTTTGTGAATTTGTGCCACTCTGATAGGTGTGTGGTGGTGTCGCGTTTTGATTTGCGATCTGCGATGACAAATGATGTTGAGTATTTTTCATGTATTTATTTCCCATCTGCGTATCTTTTTTGTTCAGATCTTTTACCTATGTTTTCACTGGATTGTTCAATTTCTTATTATGGATTTTTAAGTTTTGGCATATTTTGAATACAAGCTCTTTATCAGATATGTATTTTTAAAATATTTTCTCCCAGTCCATGGCTTTTCTTTCCATTCTTTTTACAGTGTCTTTTGTAGAGCAGACCTATTAAATTTGAATAAAATCCAACTTATCATTTTTTTCTTTCGTGGTTTCTGGTTTTGTTTTTGTATCTAAAACTCACCACCACTGCCCATGTTACCTGCATTTTCTCCTCTGTTAGCTTCTAGTTTTACAGTTTTGCATTTTACATTTAGGTCTGTGAATCTGTTGTGATTTCATTTTTGTGAAAGGCGTAAAGTCTGTATCTAGGTTTGGGGATTTTGTTTTTGTTTTTGTTTTTCTTTTTTAGGCATGTGGTTGTCCATTGTTTCCAGGACCATTTGTTGAAATAACTACTCTTTTTCATTGAATTGCCTTTGCTCCTTTGTCAAAGATCAGTCAACTGTATGTTGCGGGTCTACTTCTGGGCTGGCCATGCTGCTCCAGTGGTCTAGGTGCCTGTCCCTTCACCCGTACCACACTGTCTTGAGTACTATAGCTTTATAGTAAGTCTTGAAATTAGGTAGTATGACTTCTCCAGTTTTGTTCTTTGGTGTTGTGTTGGCTATTCTAGGCCTTGTGCCATTCCATGCATACAAACTTTAGTATCAATTTGTCAATATCTACAAAATAGCTTGCTGGGATTTTGACTGATAATCTAGATAGATTCTATAGATCAAATTGGGAAAAATCGACATCTTCACATATTGAGTTCTCCAATCCACGTATATGAATACACTCCATTTGTTTAGATCTTGTGAACAAAAATAAAATCCTAAGCCCCCCATCCAATTGAACAGACCCCCCCTCTTGGCCAGGGGACCCCAGAGAAACCTTAAAACTGAGTTCCTGGCCATGATGGGATGGGAGGTCAGACACGCCTCATTACACCCCTGCCCTCATCAACCACCATTAGGCTTTTTTCTCCAAAGGGTTAAACAGAACCAGCCTTTGGAGAGACTCGCCCCACCACTGATCTCAGTCGCCCGCCTCATGCTGCTTTTCCCTGTGGTTTCGGTGCAATAACTGAGCAGCACTTCTCCCTGACAAGAGGCCACCAGCCACGGAGGGGTTCTGACCAGTCTACTGGGGATGTGCAGTGAGGGCCTTCATGTCCTCTGCCTCACCTTTTGACATCAGGGGGCCAAGAACTCCACCCATGGGTCATGCTAAGGCTGCCATTTTCTGAACACGGACCCCATGAAGCTGCATGAAGCTCAATTGCACATGTGCGTGTTTCTCCTTTCACAAATATGCATGACTCCTCCTATAGCTTGTTAAGGATGCACATTGCGCTGCCCTGCTCACCATAAATCCCTGCTCCTGCTGTGCCTCCCTTGCAGGACATTCTCTCGGCCTCTACTGGAGGCTACTGCCTCCCAGCCTGTCAGATGGCTGCCCTGCAGGTTGCAGTCCTTTCCAAACTTAGGAACCCCATCATTTTCTTCAGTGGACAATATACTTTGAGTCCATTCATCAGTTTTATAGTTTCCTGCATTTATATCTGTACATATTTTGTTAGATTTATACCTAAGTATTTCAATATTTTGGTAGTATTATAAATTGTGTCTTTTAAAAATTTTCAAATACCAGTTATTTCAATGCTGGTATATAGGAAACAATAGGCTTTTGTATTAACCTTATATCCTGCAACCTAGCTGTACTCACCAATTAGTTTTAGGGTTTTTTGTTTGTTTGTTCATTTTTAGTCAATTCTTTGAAATGTTCTACACAGACGATTATGTCATCTGGGAATAAACACAGTTTTATTGGTCCTTTCCAATCTGTATATGTTTTACTTCCTCTTCTTATCTAATTACACTAGCTAGGACTTCCTGTATGATGATGTTGAATAGAAGTGGTAAGAGAGGACATTTTTGCCTTATTCATGATCTGAAAGGGAAAGCATCCAATTTCTCTTTATTTAAGTATGAGATTAACTAAAGTTTTTTGTGTAAGTATTCTTTATCAATCAAGTTGAGGTAGTTCCTCTCTATTTATAATATGCTGAGAGATTTTATCATGAATGTATATTGAATTTCATAAAATACTTTTTCTGTATCAATCGATATGATTGTATGATTTTTCTTTACCCTGTTGATATGCTGTTATATTCTTTACCCTGTTGATATGTTATATTAAGTGATTTCAGAATGTGGAATAAGACTTGCATACCTGGAATAAATCCCACTTGGTCGTGCTATATAATTATTTTCATAAATTGTTGGATTTGATTTGCTAACCTATTGTTCAGGATTTTTTCATTTATGTTCATGAGAGGTCTAGGTCTCTAGTTTTCCTTTCTTGTATTGGCCTTATCTGTTTTTGGTATTAGAGTAATACTGTCCCAATAAGATGAGTTAGAAAATGCTCTTTCTGCTTCTATTTTCTAGAAGAGATTAAGGAAAATTTGTATCATTTCTTCCATAAATGTTTGGTAAAATTCACCAGTAAAATGATCTCAGTCTGGTGCTTTCTTTTCTTGGAAGATTACTGATTATTGATTAAATTTCTTTAATAGATGTAGGCTTATTTAGCTTATCTACTTCATTTTTTGTGAATTTTTGTATTTTATGTCTTTTATGGGATTTGTCCATTTCACCTAAGTTATCAAAATTGTGGGCCCAGAGCTGTTCATAGTATTCCTTTGTGACCCTTTATGCGTCCATGGGGTCAGTAGTGATGTCTGCTCTTTCATTTCTGGTATTGGTAATTTGCATATTCTCTTTTTTTCTTTGTTAGTCTGGCTAGATGTTTGTCAATTATATCAATCTTTTCAGAGAACCAGGTTTTAGTTTCATAAAATTTTTTCTATTGTTTTCATCATCATTGATTTTTGCTCTAATTTTTTAATCATTTTTTTCTGATTACTTTAGGCTTAAATGGCATTTCTTTCTTTAATATCCTAAGGTGGAAATTTAGATTATTGATTTTAGATCCTTCTTCTTTTCTGCTATATGCATTTAATAGCATAAATTTTCCTTTAAGCATTACCTTTACTGTATTCCACAAATTGTGATGTTTTATTTTTCATTTTCATTTGGTTCAAAATATTTTTACACACCTCTTGAGACCTCTTCTTTGCTTCATGTGTTATTTAGAAGTGTGTTGTTTAATCTGCATTAATATATGCAGATTAAACATATATGGGATAGTCTACTTATTTTTCTGTTACTGATTTCTAGTTTAATTCTCTGGTGACCTGAGAACATACTTTATATGATTTGTATTCTTTTAAATTTGTTGTTACATTTTATGAGCCAGAATGGGGTCTATCTTGGTGAATGTTCCAAGCAAACTTGAGAAGAATGTGTGTTCTGCAGTTGAATAGAGTATCTGTAACTGTCTATTAGATCCAGTTGGTGGATAGCACTGTTTAGATCAACGATAGTCTTACTGATTTCCTGCCTGCTCAATCTATCAATTACTGAAAGAGGGGTGTTGAGATCTCCAACTATTGTAGTGACTTTGTCTATTTTTCCTTGCAATTCTATCATATTTTTCCTTGCATATGGTGATGAATTGATCCCTTTACCATATGTACTCCCCTCTTTATCCTGGTTAAATTTCCTTGTTCTGAGGTCTGTTTTGTCTGAAGGTAATATAGCTTATCCCAGCTCTCTGTTCATTAGTGTTAGCATGGTATATCATTGTCCATCCCTTTACTTTTAACCCATCTCAGTCTTTATAATGAAAGCAGGTTTCTTGTGGACAACATATATTTGGATCTTTTTTTTTAAGTCCACTCTGACAATCTCTGTCCTCGTTGATGTTTTTCATCCATTCACCTTTTAAGTGCTTATTGCTATAGCTGTATTAACATCTGCCACGTTTGCAACTATTTTCCTTTCATGGATCTTTCCCTTCTCTCCTTCCCCTCCCTCTTTATGCCTTGTCTTGTTTTGATCAGTTTCTCTTATTTCATTTAATCTTCTCTCTTAACATATACTTACACTTAAAATTATTTTGTTGGCTCTACTAGAGTTTCAGGCATACATTTTAAGCTAATCTAAATTCACCTTCAGATGACACTATGCTGCTTCACATGTCGTCCAAGTAACTTGGAGTATTCCCACTTCTTCCCGCCCGTCCCGAGTGAGAGTGGTGTCATTCATTGCACTCATTCATAAGCTGTAATGGCCCAGTGGATCACTACTGGTGCTTTGAACTGTTCTTTTAGATCACTAAGAGAAATAAAATTAAAATATTTTATTTTACATTCATTTTTTCCTTCTCCAGTGCTCTTCATTTCGTTACGTAGAACTGAGTTTCTGAGCTATATTGTTCTCCTTTTCCCTGAAGAACTTTTCTCTCTCCCTCTTCCTTCCTTCCTTCTTCTCTTTCTCTTTCTTTCTCCCCCTCCCTCCTTCCCTCCCTCTCTCTCTCTTTCTTTCTTTCTTGATTTCTTGCTGGACATAGCTGCTTAGAAATGAATTTCCCCAGTTTTTGTTTATCTGAGAAAGTCTTTACTTCTCCTTCACTGTCGAAAGAAAATTTCACTAGATATAGAATTCTAGGTTGGTGGATTTTTTTTTTTGTTCTTTCTTTTCACACTTTAAATATTTCACTTCATTCATTTTATGCTGGTGTGGTTTCTGATGAGAAGTCCACCATAATTCTTATCCTTGTTCATCTATAGGTTGGTATCCACCCCCCTTTCCCTGGGCTTTTTTCAAGCTTCTCTCTTTGACTTTGATTTTCTTCAGTTTGAATATGATATGCCTTTATTCAAATTTATCTTGCTTGGTGTTCTGTGAGCACCATGTGTCTGTGCTTTGATATCTGTCATTAATATTGGAAATTCTTAGCCATTATTACTTCAAACATTTCTACTGCTCCATTCTTCTATGTGAGGTATTCCAGTTATGTGTCTATCATACCTTTTGTAATTGCCCACATTTCTGGGATGTTCTGTTTTTCGTTCTCTTTTCTCTTCACATTTCAGTCTGGGAAGTTGCTATTTACATATCTTCAATCTCACTGATACTTCCGTCGTCTGTGAGCAGTCTACTGATGAGCCCATGAAAGGCACTCTTCATTTCTTTTACGGTGGTTTTGATTTCTGACATTTCCCTTGGATCCTGTCTTAGAATTTCCATCTCTCTGCTTATATTACCCATCTGTGCTTGCATGTTGCCCACTTTTTCCATTATAGGCCTTAGCACATTAGTCATAATTATTTTAGAGCCTCTGTTTAATGAAGTTCCCAAATCTGTGCCACACCTGAGTCAGGTTCTGACGCTTTCTCTTCAGATTGTGTGTTTTTTCTTGCTTTGCAGTATTGTGCCTTGATTGTTTTTGCAGAAATCCAGATATGATGTGTCAGGTAAATAAGAACTGAGGTAAGTAGGCCTTTAGTGTGAAGTTTTATATTAATCTGATTAGGGATTGGGCTGTGTTTCATGTTTCCTATAGCTGTAGGTGCCAGAGGACTCAAATGGCTCAGGTATTGTTGTTTTCTGCCTCACCTTCCGTCTCTGGCCTTCCCTGAGAGCTCTTCCCTGGATGGACTCCGTGTCAGCTGGAGCCCACGGTGACCCTGCTGCAGCTCTGCCGACGTGGCAAGGTGTAGGAGAGCAGCGCTCTGCAAGGTTAAGATGAATCCCCGCCTTTCAGTGGGCCTGTGTCTCCGGGCTGTGACCTTCACGAGTGTTTCTCAGCTTCCCCCTCCCTTAAGTGAGACAGGAAGGACACAGGGGCTGGCACCAGGGACATGCCTTCCCTCCAGGTGGCTCAGGTCTGTGAACGTGCAGAATGTGCTGGGCTTACTTCACTGTGGTTGCTTCCCTCTCTTCCTGCCAGAGCCACAAGGGGGTCTCTGTGGCTGTCACTGTGAGAATGTGGGGCGGGGAAGTGTGAGAGACCCCCTGAGACTGCAGCCCCCTGGAGTTTCTCCCTGCCTTCTTTTGACATTTCTCACAGGACAGGTGACACGAGTCCACTTCTCAGCCCTCAGCGAGTCATCAGAATGCTCATTTGGGTGTTCTTAGAGCTTGTGGCTCCCGCAGCCCCCCATCCTGGTAAGCCCATCTCAGCTGTGACTCTGTGCAGGGCCTGGCTCTCCAGACTTGGAGCCATGGTTTGCCTCGCAACCTGGCTCTCTTGATTTTCGCTTTGTTCAGTTTTTCCTCATTATGCAAACGGGAGCAACAACTTCCCAGCTCCTTTACACGTGGGAGCTGAGGCTGGGACTGCTCTGACTCCTTTTTCATTCGTCTCTCTTGTCATCATGTTTCTATTTTCTCCTTCAATTTGGCATATAGTGGTACAGAATAGTTGTAATGTCCTCATCTGTGAATTCTTTCATTTATGTCACTTCTGGGTCAGTTGCTGTTGATTAACTTTGGTCATATTTTCCTACTTCTTTGCATGCCAGATGATTTTTGACTGGAGGCCACACATTAGGGCTTTGTTGGATTCTTTTAAACAGCTTTGGACTTTGTTCTGGATGCTGTGAAGTCGGTAGTCAGTTGGGGTCAGTTGAATTGTTTAAGGCTTTTTTGCAGCTTGAGGTATAATTTTTATACCTTAGAGTTCGCCCGTGCACATCAAAGGGCTCTAGCTGATGTATCACACTCTGGAGGGAACATGAAATATTCCCAGGCCATTGTGAGTTTCGGGAATTATTTGGAATTACTTTCTTGGTGGTTCTTTTTCCTCCCTGACAGTTTCCTCTCATGTTCGCATATATCATCCCTGAGACAAAGACTGAAGGGGAACCTTCTGCAGATACCTGGCGTTCTTTCTCTCTCTCTCCTTCTTCTCTGGCATTCTGTCTCCTACATCCCAGCTGCCTCGGTCTCCTGGAATTCCATTCTCTGTCTCCTTGACTCATGGAGACTGCTGGCCTCTGCTTGGGTTGTTTCCTATAATTTGACCAGCTCTCTAGCTATTTCCATTGGGAATTAAATTCAGCCTCTGGTACTCTATCATCACCAGAAACCCTTCCATAGTATTTTGAAGCAAATCCCAGACATCATATAATGTCATCCATAAACATTTCAGTATATATATCCAAAAGATAAGGATCCTTTTTTTCTTTTAGCACAAACCAAACCTATTATTAACTCTAAGAAAAACAAAAAGTTACAAAAAGAAGGAAAATTTGATTCAAATGTGCTATATGGCTCAACTTTAAATAAAATTTATTAGTTTTTAGTTATAATGTTGTAAATGTCAAATATTTACTTAAAATCATGCCTTAATTGCATCAGATAACTGAAAAGAGAAGAAAGATGTGTGTGTGTGTGTGTCTGTGCATGTATGTAACAGAGTTAAGTTGTCATCTCCCATAGTAGAAGGTCAATATATAAAATGGATAATAAAACACTGAGAAGTTGCAATACGTTCCTTTAGAAACATAAATGTCAATATCATGAGAAACTGCTAAACAATTGAAAGTAGTTGCTTCTGGGAAAAAGAAATTGAAGGTAAGGAACAGCAAGCTGTCATAAAATTCATTCAATTATTTACCTTTAAGCTTTGTTCATGCATTTTTATTAAAAACCTTAAAGGCCTTGGTATTTGGGATCAGGCCATTCTGGGTTCATTGTTGGTTCTGTCACTTCCTGTGTGCTTGACCCCTTGCATGTAATTTAACCCCTCACAGCTTCATGTTCCTCATTTGTAAAATGGAGACTATGTTATTGACCGTGCAAGCTGGCCGTGAAGATCAGAAAGATGAACTGTCCAATGTTAAGCACATCTGGAAAATTATAAGTGCTGGAAGCCTGGATGAAGAGAAGCCATGTAGCAGAATGGGAGATGCACACATGGCATTGTCAAGGGGCAGCCCTGATGCCAGGCTCTGCATGGCCCCTCGGGCTAGCTGTGGGGTCCCGGAGGAGTTCCTCGACCTCGTTACTACTACTGATTGTATTTACCTGCAGAATGAGGGTATGAAAGAGCACTCGTCTCTGATTATTGTGAGGATTAAAATAGAAAGCAAACTCCTGTCAACGGAAAAAAGAGCCAAACTCCATAAAATAATTTTAAAGAGATTTATTCTGAGCCAAATTTGAGGATCACGACCGGAGCCACGCCCAAGAGCCCTTGAGCAGGTGGACTTGGTGTGGCTGGGTTATAGTTTGGTTTTATACATTTCAAGGAGACAGGGGTTACAGGTAAAGTCACAAATCAATACGTGGGAGGCATACATTGGTTTGGCCCGAAAAGGTGGGCCATCTGGAAGTGGGGTGTGGCTTACAGGTTATAGGTGGGTTTAAAGATTCGTTGACTTGTAATTGGTTAAAGACATGAAGCTTTGTCTAAAGGCTTGGAATGTTTTAAGATAAGGAGGTCTGTTAATCAGAGACAAGACACCTGACATGTATTTGTTGTGTAAATTGAGGACCTGCAGGTTTGTCTTGCATACCCTTAGGCCTGTTAATGGGTTACAAAGATGTCCCCAAGGAGGGAGGGGAGCATGATATGGCATGTCTGACCTCCTTCCTCCTGACAGGTAATTTAGTTTTAGGATATTCCTTTGACCATGAGGGGGTCCATTAAGTCAGGCGGTGGGGGCGGGGGTGAGCCTTAAGGTTTTATTTTAGTTCACACTCCTGTATCTGGCGCATATTAAGTGCATAATCAATGATGGCTGGTTGTATTATATTATTGAAGGAATTATATTGACATTATAATAATATTACATAATATAAAAATTATATATTTGTTTTATTGTTGCTATTCAGTTTTTAAATTATGTTAATGAAAATTTAGTGATGTGAGAAACTTTAGTAAATGTTGGTTAAAAAAAAGCAGGATTAAACAACAGTGCCTATCCTTCAATCAATATCTGTTCAATAAATGAATTAAGGAAGAAAAGAAGGAAGGAAGGAAAAAAGGAAGCAGCCTTGTTTTTTTTTTTAAGTGAGTACATATAAATAAAACAAAGAACTTGAGGAAAATACAGCAAAATGTTGACATTGCTTGCCCCTGGAGGGTTGTTACAAGTGGTTTTCTTTTCTTCTTCCTTTGCGCCTTCAGTAGGTTCAGATTTGTTAAACTGGACCTCTGTTGCCTTTGCAATCAGATAAGAGCACAATAACATATATAAAATCAGAGGTTTGGAATAGAGAGAAAACTTTTCATATTTTATCTTGTAATGATTTTCCTAGTTTAGGGACATCTAAAACCCATTTCACATAGCAATAAGAAACCATAAAGCAACTCTTCTTACCACTTACTATATTCTTCTGTGATTGAGTACATTGGAGTGATCTGAAGACACTCTCCTTACCAGGTAGTTATTGAGTTCCACTGCATGTAAAAGAAAAATATAGTAGTGACTTAAATAAAATAGGTGTTTAATTTTCTTTCACATGACACACAACCCGGACGTGGGCAGTCTCGGCTGGGAGAAGAGTTCCACATTGTCATTAATGCCATCTTTCTGCTCGTCCATCCTAGGTGCCTGGCTTCCACCTCGAGGTTACCTTGTGGTCCCCAGATGGCTACTGCAACTCCAATTATCACATCCTCATTCCAGGCCAAGAGGAGGAGAAAGGAAAAGAGCAATCTATACCAGCTATGGCTGTTCCCTTTAAAGAGCTTTTCCGGAAGCCCAGTTTGGTGATGTCTGCTTGCAGATCACTGACCAGAACTGAGCCCGTGACCACCCCAGCTGCAAGGGAGGATGGGAAAAGTCATTCTTAACAGGCATCCCCCAAATTGGGGTTCTCTATTAAGACAGAGGGGAGAAAGGGTTTGGGTGGGCAGCTTGACATCTCTGCCAAATCTCGTGTGGCCAGTGTGGGTGGGGGAGGATGGGCAGCCTCTTCTCTCACAGGGAGAGAAAGCTTCTGTGCACCTCGTCTTCCGCACGGAGTCTCACTTCCTCCTCGTGACTCTGTCTCATGAGTAACACAGAGTAATACCAGAACTGGACGATGCTATTCTAACCTTTATATGTGAGGAAGATTTATCTGAGGAAGGCTCAGATAAATCACTCCCTCGGAGCCACCCAGCTCAGCTAATCCCAGAGCCAGGTTTCTACTCAAGTTTGTCTGTCTCTGAAGCCATGTTCTTTCTTAGACGTGATCCTGACATCGCTGGTCTGAAAGTTGAGTTGTTAGTTCATTTATTCTTTCAACCATTTCTATGTAACATTTACATCTGGGCACCTAGCGCATATTTAGTAAATATTTGTCTAATGAATGAATGAGTGAATGTCGCTTAGAGAGGTGCTCACTGTCTACGTGGGGACCTTGATCAGGGCCCACAGAGCCATCTGCAGGTGTGGTGGAGCCCCTCTCTTTCAGGGAGCAGCCCAGGAAGGCGTCTCAAAGGACGTGATGTTGCACCGAGCCTGGAGGGCTGAGCCTGGCAAGGAAGGGCGTGCAGGCAGAAGGAACAGCGTGGCCTCAGGCAGGGGCGTGTTGGGAGGGCTGCAGGGATTTTGGTGTGGTTGGGGAGATGGGGTGAGGGGCTCCACAGCTGAAGGAGCCAGTGTGGGCAGGGCTAGTCTGGGGCTGGGCCCTCCCAGAGACTCTTGTTCTTGTGGGGACAAGGTGAGGGACTGAGTTCTGGTCCGTGGAGCCGGTCCTGGGCGTCCGACGATGACCACTCCGTGTAGTCCCCACAGTATTTACAACCCCCCGCACCCCCTTACTTGTTTAGTTTTCTGTGGCTCTGTTTTTGGATTTTACAAAGTGAACATCCAACATGATATTGCAGAGAATTCTGCTGATTTGGCCCGAAGTCCTGAATTACGCCAGTTTCCTCTTCCCTGTCGCGGATCTGGGAGAACTGACTTACCAAGGGCTCCCCTGACTGACTGGGCTGCCGTTGTTTTGAAGGTTGATTAATAGGGGGTCCCCAAGCTTTCCTCAGAGTTGCATCTCTTGTGGGTGTGTGGGTGCGTGTGAAGGAGAGTTGGAAGTAGATAATGAAATTGAGTTACTCCCAGAAACAGAAATGTAAACCTCCAATGGCTCCCTGAAATCACGGGTTTATGTCAGGGATGGGAACCTGTGACCTTAAGGCCACATGTGGCTTTCTAGGTCCTCAAGTGCGGCCTTTTGACTGAATCTAAATTTTATAGAACAAATCCTTTTATTTTTATTGATACATTTTGGTTCATATTTTATATTTTCATTTTATTTTTAAAATGAATGTATTTAAAATACCAAAGAATAAAATAAGTTTCAACAAAATAACCCTCCCAGATTGACCGGCACACTTAGAACATCAGTAAGCCATAAAGGCTACGTTGACAGCTGCTACACTCAGGATTTAGTTCTAACTTCCCCGCCTGACTGGCGCCACTGCCACACGAGGCTGGTTGGTGAGAGTTTATGGGGGTCGAGTACGCCAGTCTGTTGTCAGCTTGACAACGGTGCACTGTGTTTCTGTTTGCAGGGGAATTGTGAATACTTGCACAGCTTGACAGTATTTCTTAATTCTGTCTGCTTAACAGCCCATCACGTTAAAGAAGACCAAGAGACCGCTGAAGGAAGAAAACAGATTTTTTTAAATGAGGATTGGGAATTGCAATATTATCTTGCTTCTGCTAAAGAGAAGATGATTTGCTTGCTTTGTGATACTGCAATATCAACGTTAAAGAAATTCAATGCTCATCAGCATTAGAACACTCATAAGGACCACAAATATTTTAAATTAGAGGGAGAGACACAGAAGGTTGTACTGCAGAAATTAAAAGATGGAAAGCAAAAGCAAAGACAATTCTTTCAAGCAGCAATAAGACCAGAAAATAATGCCACTGAAGTGACTTATAAAGTAGCTTATATACTTGGGAAAAAGGGGGAAGAAGCAATTCAGTGATATAGAAATTGTGAAAGAATGCGTTGTCGAAGTTGTAGGATGCTTAGACCCTGATAACATTTCAAAGTACAAATTGCCTCTTTCAAGGAGAACCATAACTGATTGGCAGCAGCATGAATTAGGCTTCAATTTAACAACTTCATGCAATAGTTCAAAAGGAAAATACATATTATTCAATCACTTTGGATGAATCTACTGATACTATTGACTTGGCGCAGGTTTTATACTTCGTTCAGGTCATAACAGGGATTTTCTTTGCTACAAAGAGTTACTCACTTTGGGCACTTTTGCAAACAGAACACGGGGAACAGATACCTTCAACAACTTTCAAGATAAATGTCATGAAGTTGGACTGAATTCGGTAAATTTAGTGAGTGTATGTACAGACGGTACACCTTCCATGACAGGAAAACCTGAAGGGTTTTTTGCACAGATAAAAAAAGTATTAACGGATCCAGACACTCTCATTTCTTTTCATTGTATCTTATATCAGCAAAATCCCTGTGCTAAAGTTACTATTTTAAATGACAATTTGCAAGAAGTTGTAAGTATTGTTAACTGTATTGGTGCAAATGCAACAGGGCATTGTCAGTTTTATAACATGCTCAAGTTGAACCATGAGGTATTCAGTGTGGAATTGCCGCATCATTCTAAAGTGTATTGGCTATTGCTGGGACAGGTGTTAACTAACATTTTATCTCTGTGAGAACAGATAGTTAAATTTTACGAAGAACAGAATCAACAATGTGAATTATCGAAAAAAGATTTTTATAGGAATGCAGCATTTCTGTGTGATATGTCAGATCAAAATGACTTGACATTTCTTTGCAAAGTAAAACTGAGTCTATATATGGTATGTGGGAAAAATCCATGAATTTTGAAAAAAACTGTCTTTTTCAAAACACTTCTTCAAAAGGAAATATTAGATGAGCATTTTCCCCAGTTAGCAAAGGTCACTGATAATCAGAATGATATATGTGAATGATTTGAAGAATACTCAGCTGTTACAGACCTATTAATTGATGAAAGGTTCACTGACTTTGAGAATCATGACATCACACTCAAATTAGCATTTCAGCCTCACCTAGTTGATATCACCAAGGCACCTAAAGAACTACAGATGGAATTGATTGAGCTCTCAGTAGATGACATTTTAAAGTCATTGTTTGATGCCAAGAAAGATCCAATTAAAATACAGAAAAATGCAGTAGAATACTCACACCTTTGGCAACATGCCCGAAAAATGCTTTCTTGCTTTTCAACCACTTATTGCTGCAAATCTACATTCTCCTACCTAACCCAAATCAAGATGCCCAAGTGACCGATACCCATCTAGAGGACCACTTGAAACTGCGGACCTCCATGCTTCAACCAAATATTCAAATGCTTTCCAACAAAAAGCAGATGACACAACAAAGTCATTAAAAGTTAGTTAACTTTAAAATTAACAAATAGTTTTCATTTTTTAAAATTATTAAGTATATAGGAGTTAGAGTTTTACAAAATAATGTACATTTTTAAGTATATCTATTTGAAGTTTCTTGAATGCAGCCTTATTTGATTACAAGTAAATTAACATGGACTTTCAGCATGAAAGTTTCCCCACCCCTGGTTTATCTAATTCATTTTGTAGTGGGTCCAACACTTGGCAACTTACAGATACAGGTTGCAAAAACATAATATTCTCTTTTTCTATAACAGCTTAATTTCCATTCCTAGCTAACATTTCCTCTACAAAAACGTCATGAAGTCATGGCCAGGTAAGCCCCATCAAATTCTGTGATTTATTTCTTAGTCAATTTAGGTTTAAATCAGGTGATTTCAGGGTTTCTCCCTCCCCTTCTCCCACAGTCAGCAGTTCGGTTTCAGGTGGGGGTGGACTCTGTGGTACTACCTGTGGCCCACCTGCCCAGCCCCACCTGCCCAGCCCCATCTCACGGCCCCTGCACCGTCCCCACAGGGGCTGCAGCCCCAGACAGGAAGCAGGTGCAAGTTCCCTCTCAGGTTCCCAACAATCTCACCTGGGCTTCTAATATGTCCCCCGTTACCCACACCCACCCCCATGGTTTTGCCTGGAGAGGGGTTTGGTGTGGAACTCCTTCCAGAACGTGCTGTCATCAGCATCTCCCCCTCCTGTTGAGTTAGAAAGCGAGTTTTTATTCATAATGTGTTTTTGTTAACTCCATTGTTTGTGGTATAATCTTTATACTGAGACCCCCCACCCAGATCCAACATGTAGGAAACACTTTGGATGCTCTAAGCTAACCTCTTGCAATTTAAAGCCCTGGGCTTCAAAATCATATCCTCTGTGGATTTCAAGGGATTGTCTTGAAAGTCAGTAGCTGAGAATCTAACTCTGATCTCTACTGTGTCATTCAGCTGGGAAGCCAGGTATGTGGGGTGCTGCTGCCCGTCTGGGGTGGGCGGTGATGCTGCAGGACACAGGAATGGCGAAGAGAGCTCTCGCTTGGCCCAGGCTCTTACCCTGTTCCAGTCCAGGTCACCCAGAGTGTCTCTCGCAGTACCTGGTAGGGGCTCCAGAGATGTTGGTTAAGTGAGTGGACGTCTGAAAAATGAGAACTTACCTGCAAGTTTGTCCCAGAAATAGCTGAGCTAGCTTAGACTGAGCACTGCAATCCTCCGAGCCTCTGTTTCCACCCTTCTAAGTCAGTAAAATAAGGAATTCTGCCCTGCCTGCCTCACTTAAGCAATGTGAGGAAGGGGACAAGGGTGGGACGAATTGTCTACATTGGGGGCAGAGAAAATCACTGGCTGCTCATAGTGCCGGGCTGGCGGTGGGCCCAGGAACACCAAGGAAGACCCTGGGAGGGTGGCTTGTTCCAGGAGCCAGGCTATGGGTACACTGACCCTTACACCATGCTGTGGCCCCTTTGCCCAGAAGGAGGCAGAGCTGACAACTCGCTGTGTGGCCAGGGACTAACAGCGCTTCATGTATAATGACCCATTTATGTCTCACAACAACTTTACAAAGGAAGGACTATTGAATAATAGTCTTTTGATAATTCATCCCCATTTTATAGATGGGGAAACTGAGGCATGATAGTTAAATACTGGACAGACTCATGGGCTTGTAGGTGATGGAGGCAGGCATAGAAGCTGGGCAGCCTACCCCAGGAGCCTGCATCCTTGCCAGATGACAAGGTTGCGTGGTTGGTCCCAGAGGGCTAAGTGTGTTGGTTCTTTTAAGAGGTCCCAAGAAAAGCTGTGGGCATTGGCAAATGAGGGTCCTTTACAGCAAGCTGAGATGCTAACCAGTAGCTGGTATTTATT
This sequence comes from Varecia variegata, assembly GCA_028533085.1. NCBI lineage: Eukaryota > Metazoa > Chordata > Mammalia > Primates > Lemuridae > Varecia > Varecia variegata. Next base: position 163,923,237 of record CM052436.1, on the reverse strand, counting down.
TTCTAGGAATGAGTCAGTGCTTGTTGAATTGACTTCAAAACAAGGAGTTATCGATGTCGCTTTTTCCACGGCTTGAGTTTCTCATCTACAAACTGAATACAAGAATCTCTGCTCTCGTGTGTGGGTGTGTGTGTGTGCACGCGCACATGTGCATATCAATTAAAGGCAATAATAAAGCCTGAGAGATTCCTGGGGGTGGCGAGTGTCCCTGCACACCGGTTGTGGGCCAAAGCCCTAGGAGGGAAGAAAGGAAGTCACGTGTGCTGAGCACCTAAGAGAGGAACGACTTTCACTCTCTCAGGGGATCACATTTAACTCTCATGACCTTGTGAGATAAACACTCGGCTTCAGCTCCCCTGGTATTGGTCTTTTTCCCAGTGGCTTGAAAAGTACCAGGGTATTCTCTGCTTCAAGGCCTTTGCACCTGATCTGCTCCTGCTTCCCGGAATGCCTCTCCTCCCTGCAACATGTGTGTGCACACACACACGCCATCCTTGTTCTTCCACCCAGCTAACTTGTTTAGGTCTCAACTTAAACGTCCCTTCCTTGGGGAGGCATCCTCTGACTCCAGACCAGCTCAGCCCTCTGCTTACGCTTGCACGGCCCTCCACGTCCTGTCTGAAACACTCCTCACCGAGGCCGTCTTAGTCCACTCGGACTACTGCAATCAAGTCCCACAGACTGGGTGCCTGATAACCAACAGATATTTATTTCTCTCTGACAGTCTGAAATCAGAGTGGTTGGGTTCTGGCTAGGGCTGTCTTCCAGGCTGCAGACTGCTGACTTCTCACTGTACCTCGCCTGGCAGAAGGAGCTAGCTAACACTCTGACCTCCTCTTACCAGGGCACCGATCCCACCATGCGGGTCTTACCCCCACGATCTAATCATCTACCAAAAACCCCACCTCCTAATGCCATCACATTGGGATTAGGGTTTCACCGTAAGACTTGGGGGGACACAGACATTGAGTCCATTGCACCGTGCATAAACTCAGTGTGGCAGTGGCTTTGCCTTCTCACTCCGTCCCAGCACCTGGCACAGGGCAAGACACATACTATAACAGCTGCTTGATGCCTGTTTATTGAAAAAATGTGTGAATTACTAATCATCTATTTTTATACAAAAGGAAAACAAGGCTCAGAGAGTCACCACCTGGGACTCTGAGCTTACAGTGGCAAAGACATCCACACACCACAGAAAGACTTGTTTCAAAACACCATGGGGAGATTGAGAGCCTGAGAAGACAGACGGAAGTCACTCCTGCATTCCAGACAGGTACTGGGAGAAAGGAAGCCACATACTCTACAGAAGTTTGTTGTCAACCCTTCCAAATCACCTTCCTCCAGCTCTCCACAGAGACCTGCCTGACCCACTGCTTTTTTTTTTTTTTTTTTGAGACAGAGTCTCACTCTGTTGCCCAGGCTAGAGTGCCGTGGCATCAGCCTAGCTCACAGCAACCTCAAACTCCTGGGCTTAAGTGATCCTTCTGCCTCAGCCTCCCGAGTAGCTGGGACTACAGGCATGTGCCACCATGCCCGTATAATTTTTTCTATAGATATATTTTTTAGTTGTCCAGATAATTTCTTTCTATTTTTTTAGTAGAGACAGGGTCTTGCTCTTGCTCAGGCTGGTCTCGAACTCCTGAGCTCAAACGATCCACCTGAATCGGCCTCCCAGAGTGCTAGGATTACAGGCATGAGCCACCGCGCCCAGCCTGACCTCCTTCTTTGAAATAACTACTCCCAGCTTCTCTCTTTCCCATCCCTCTGATTTTTCACCAAACGTCCATCACCGTCTAACCTATCGACTGGGCGGATGGTTTACTGTCTGCGGCCGGTGCCGGGGTGATGGACTTGTTCACAGCTGTATCCCAAGTGCCTAGAACAGTCCCTGACACCTAGTAGGCGCTCAAGAAATAGTTGTGGAATGAAAGAAAATGGGTGAATAAATGAATTTCCTTCTTTTTTACATATCCTGATTTGTCCCTTAACAGTCTGCATTCTTACAGAACAATTTTATTACTGCAGTTAAACTAACACTCTGCTGTCTGGAAAGGTCAGAAGCAGCTTGAAACGCTAAAATTAAAATTTTAAGATTCATTAGCATGGATGAGTGTGCAGTGCTGGGGAACTCTCAGACCCTGGTTGGGGGGACTAAAATTTAAAGGGCTTCTCTGAAAGGAAGCTGTGCCTTCCCACAAGCTTGCCAGCAGCAAATGTCCAAGTTTTAGAATTTTGGTGATCTGAGAGGTGAGAAATAGTATATTAACATAGTCTTTTTAAAAAAAACTGTATTGAGGTAGAGTTGATATATCATAAATTGCACATATTTAAGATGCACACATTGGCATGCGTAGAAAGGTGGACACAGCTGTGAGACCACCTCCACAGCTGAGACAATGGACATCTCCATCCTCCACCAAGGTCTCTCTGTGGCACTGTGGGGCCCTCCCTCATGCCCGGCAGCCACGGGCCTGCTCCGTTACTGCAGATCAGTGTGCGCTTTAAAGCATTTTATGTAAATGGAACCAAACTGTATATAATCTTTTTTGTTTGACTTGTTTCACTGAGCTTAATTATTTTGAGTTTCATCTATGTTATTGCAAGTGTCAGTAGTTCATTCTTTTTATTGCAGAGCAGTGTAGACGTACCATAAATTGTTCATGCACCCACCTATTGATGGAAACTTGGATTGTTCCAGGTGTGGACATCACGGATAAAGCTGCTGCAGACACTTGTGTTTGTCTTTGTGTGAAAATGTGCATCCATCTCTCTGGATGTATATCTGTGAGTGGGATTGCTAGATCATGTGATAGGTGTGTATTAACCATTATAAGACCCTGTCACACTGTTTTCCAAAGCAGTTGCACCATTTTACAGTCCGCTAGTGGCGTATGAGCATTTCGGTTCCTCCGCATCCTCACCAACAATGAGTGTGGTCAGTACTTTAAATTTTAATCGTTATAATAGGCAATTAGTGATTTCTCATTACAGTTTTAATTTGGATTCCATGTGTTTGTCAACCGTATATCTTCTTTAGTGAAGCATCTGGTTAGATTTTTTGGGCTGTTTTATTAATTTTGAGTTTTGAGGGTTCATTATATATTCTGGATACAAATTCTTTATCAAATATGTGGTTTGGGAATATTTTCTCCCATTCTTCAGCTAGTCTTTTCATTCTTTTAATGGTATCTTTTGAAGAACAGAAATTCTTAATTTTGTTGAAGTCCAATTTGTTAACTGTGTCCTTTATAGATTTTGCTTTTGTGTGTACCTGAGAAATATTTATTCAACTCAAGGTCACAAAGGGCTTTTCCTATGTTTCCCTCTAGAAGATTTATAGTTTTAGGCTTTACATTTACATCTATAATCCATTTTGAGGTTTTTTTTTTTTTTTGTAGTATATGGTGCAAGCTATGCATCAAAGTTCTTTCTTTGCATATGCAATTATTGCAGCATTTTTTAAAAAGACTTCTTTTTCCATTGAATTGTTTTGTTGAAAATCAGTTATATGCATATGAATGAGTCTATTTCTGTATTCTCTATTCTGTTCAGTTGATTTAGTTGTTAAAATGTTGACACCAACAGCACAGTTTCTTGATTATTGTAGCTTTATGATATCTTAACTCAGGTTAGATATATACATTTGTTCTTCTCTTATAAAGTAAGTTGTTTCGGTTAGTATAGGTCTTTTTCATCTCCATACACATTTTAGAATTACTTGTCAATTTTGACAAAAAACCTGCTGTGATTTTGATTCAGATAGTGTTGAATCTATAGATCAGTTTAGGAAGAATGTACATCTTAACACTATTGAGTCTTCCAACCCACAAATAGAAGATAGCTCTCCTTTTATTTAAGTCTTTTAAAATTTCTCTCATCAGTGTTTTAGTTTTCAGGGTACTTTTTTCAGATTTATCCATAAATATTAAATATTTTCAATATTATTAATTATGCTGCTTTTAAAAATTTCAGTTTGTTTTTTTTATTGCTAACATACAGAAATACAATTGACTTTTGTATGTTTGCATGGATCCTGCAAGCTTGCTAAACTCACTCATTAGTTTTAGTGGCTTTTTTGTAGATTCCATCAGGTTTTCTATTTAGATAATCATGATGTCTTTGAATAAAGACAATTTTACATTTTCCTTTCCAAACTGCATGCATTTTATTTCTTTTTCTTGCCTTACTGCACTGGCTAAAACCTCCAAGACAATGTTCAGTAGAAGTGGTGAGAGCAGATGTAATTGCCTAATTCCTGATTCAGTTGTTGATCATTAAGTATCATTAAGTATGAGATTAGCTCTAGGTTTTTCATGGATGCCTTTTATGATATGGAGGAACTTCCCTTCAATTCCTATTTTGTTAATAGTTTTAATCAGAAATGGATGTTGGCAGAAAAAGAGAAATGGTTGCTGGATTTTGTCGGATGCTTTCTCTCTCCACCCCTCATCTATTGAGATGGTCACATGGTTTTTCTTTTTCATTCTTTTATAGGGTGAAGTACATTGATTGATTTTAAAATATTAAATCAACTTTGCATTCCTGAGATAAACTCAACTTGATCATCATATGTTATACTTTTTTGCAATACATTATACGTTTCTATTCCCTTAAATTTTGTTAAGAACTTTTGGATCTAAGTTCATGAGGAATATTGATCCACAGTTTTCTCTTCTTGTAATATCTTTGTCTGGTTTTGGAATCAGGATATTGCTGGCCTCATAAATGAGTTGGAAAGAATATTCTCACTTCACTTTTCTGGAAGAGTGTGAGAAGAATTGTATTATTTCTTTCTTAAATATTTGTTCAAACTCACCAGTGAATTTTGGCACCTGGCATTTTCTTTATTGGAAGGCTTGAACTGAAAGTTCAATTTCTTTGCATGTATAGATCTTATCTGTTTCTTCTTGAATAATCTTTGGTAGTTTATGTACTTCAAGGAATTTTTCCATTTAATCTAAGTTGTTTAATATGTCAGCATAAATAAGACATTATCTGATGATATTTTCTTATTATCCTTTTGATTTCTGTAGAGCCCGAGGTGATGTCACTGCTCTACTTTCCGATATTGGTAATCTGTGTCCCTTCCTTCCTTTCTCCTTTTTGCCCTTCTTTCCTTTTTTCTTTTTCTTTCCTGATCAGCCTGGCTAGAGGTTTATCAATTTTATTGATCTTTTCAAAGAATTAGCTTGTAGCTTCATTGACTTTCTGTACTTTTTTTCTGTTTTTTTTTATTTCATTGATTTCTACTCTTTGTTATTTCCTTTATTCAGCTTATTTCAGGTTGAATTTGTTCCCCTTTCTCTAGTTTTTTAAGGTGGAATCTGAGGTTTTAGACTTGAGACCTCTCTTTTTTTCTAATATTGGCATTTAGTGCCATAAATTCCCTTCTAGTGAATGCGTTAGTGACACCAATTTATTTTCATTTTTATTTCTAGAGACAGGGTCTTTCTGTGTTGCCCAGGCTAGAGTGAAGTGGCTATTCACAGGCATGATCACAGTACTCTGCAACCTAGAACTCCTGGCCTCAAGCGGTCCTCCTGCCTCAGCCTCCAAGTAGCAGGAATTTTGATAGTTTCAGTTCTGGATTGAGTGCAGCTGATTTCTTTTCTTTTTCATTTTGCATCATATTTCCTCCTTCTTTGCTTGCCTGATGTTCCTTGACTGAAGGTCATTTTAGCTCGTCAGGTGCTGGGTATTTTTGTATTCCTATAACTAACTATTCTTCAGCTTTGTTCTAGTATGAAGTTAAGAACTTGGAAATACTTTGATCCATTTGAGTCTGTTTCTTAAAATTTATTAGATGGGACCAGAACGGTATTTAGTCTATAGCTAATTATTCTCCACTACTTTTTTTTTTATTTCAGCTTATTATGGGGGTACAAAAGTTCTGGTTAAATATATTGCCCATGCCCCTCTCATCCCCCCGAGTCTGAGCTTCAAGCGTGTCTATTCCCTAGACAGTGCACACCACACTCATCATGTGGGTATACACCCATCCCCTCCTCCCACCCCCCACCTCTGTCAGATACCAACATGTGCACTTAGGTGATGATCAGGGAAACCAATTTGCTGGTGAG
>CM052436.1:163899503-163916654 GCA_028533085.1 Varecia variegata | reverse complement strand
GTTTGCAAGTTCAGCTGGTGGAAAACAGCACTATTCCCAGCTTGATAGGAGCACTGAATATTGTCCTCTGGAATCCTTTTTGGTGATTCTTTCCCTGGCCTTAAGTAATTTTCTCACGTGCTGATGGTAGTCGATGGAAAAGTCGAGGGTGGCCCTTTGCAGATCTCTGTGCTCTGTGATCTCTGGCCACCCCCAACTGCCCTGAGCTCTTCCTGGGTTCCCTTTCTTGCAGCAGTGCCCGGAAAGTCTCTCAAGGCAGAAAGTGGGGCAATTGTAGGCTCACCCCATCTTTCAGGCTCACTGTCCTTTGTTGCCTAATGTCCAATGTCTTTGGAAAACTAGTTGTTTTGCATCTTTTGTCCACTTGAATAAAACTTCCAGTGGGAGGATAAATCTGGTTCTTATTAATACATTTTAGTCGAAAGTTTTAGAATAGTTTTAATTTACCTTTCTCAGATGACAAGGTTGTGCATCTTTTCATACAATTAAGAATCTTTTTATTTTTCTGTGAATTGTCTATTCCTTTCTTAGCTCATTTTTCTCTAGGGTTTTTCTTACTCCTGTGGTTTTGGGAAACTCTATGCAGATTTATATATTAGGGATAATTTTGTATTGTGATTCAAATTCCACATATTTCCCCAGTGTACTGTTTGTCACTTTAATTTTTATATTTTTTGTCACAAAAGTATTTTTAAATTTTTATGTAAAAATATTTTTCCTTATTGCTTCTAAATTATTAAATGTGCTTCTCAAAAAACTAACAACATCAATAAGTACATTAGGTAGAAACCAAGCAATACAGATAAACTCTATAAGCATCCTCTGGGCAAGGGGAACAAAGGTTCTGATATTAATATGATGGGTACACTGTCAATACCGATTTTTTAAGAGAATAATATCTTAGAAATATATTTGCATTGAATATTTGCATATATCTGTGTTTGAAATTGATTGCTAAAGTTGAATATGGTGAACCTTGGCATGTTGAATTCCATTGTTCATCCTTTCAAAGCTCTGGTTGTAGGGAAAGGGTCCAAGGAAAGACATTCCAAGCAAGGAAGCCAAGCAGACAGACCAGCGTGTGGAGATGGCAGAGTCTAAACAGGCATGGACAGGGAAAAGAGGTGCCACCATTTATCGAGCAACTACTTACTAATGTGGTGACACTGCAGAAGAAAGCTGTGTAAGGGAAAGGCTATAGTGGATACTGTCACGTTTGTGGCTGCCTTGTCTTTGGAACACCCTTCCTGTATTTGAAAAATTTCTCTCCTTGTGATACCTGCTGTGGACTGAATGTGTGTGTCCCCGAATACCCATGTTAAAGCCCTAGCGCCTAATGGAATGGCATTTGGAGGTGGGGCCTTTGGGAGGTAATTAGGTTTAGATGAGGTGGTAAGAGTGGGACCCCCATGGTGGGATTAGAGCCCTTACAGGAGACATGTGATCTCTCCCCACTCTCCCTGTCTCAGCGAGCGCACAGCAAGGAAAGGCCGTATGGGAACCCAGCCAGGAGAGAGACCCTCACCCAGCCAGGCCAGCACCCTGATCTCAGCCTTCCGGCCTCCAGAACTGTGAGTAACACAGCCCAGGCTGACCGAGCCCATACCTGCCTCCCAAAGGAGAAGCAGTGACTCACTTTCTAGCCCCCTTGGGATGCAGGACAGGCTGGTGCCTCGCGCTTCGCGATCAGACGCACTCCTGCGATTCTCTGCCTTGGGGGAGAGGATGGGGGCAGCACGCCGGGAAACGCGGTTTCTGGTCGGAATCACAGCGGAGGCTGCTTCCAGCGAGGGCGGCGGGCCGGGGTCCTGGTCCCGCGTGCGGGGCCGCACGGGGAGCCGCGACGTCCCGGCTCGAGGGCAACGGGGTCTGCACGGGAGGGGCCAGCAGGGGGACGTGACACTGTGGCCACCAAAGCGATCCCCGGGCCTTCTGTGGGCATCTAACCCGAGTCTCTACGCTGGCGCTGAGGGCGCCTCTGACCGCCGCCCGTTACTTACGGCTCGTCAGCGAGGAGACACGTTTGGAACAAGGAGCTGTGCAGCTGACAAAAAGAAGAGGGAGATGATAACTAAGAAACAATCCTGCTTGTTTTCCTAGAGCACAGAGAGGAGGGGAAATAAAACTGGTGTGTTCCCGCCGCCAACCATTTCCGTTGCTCATTCGGATGGGAAGCCGGCGGTGGCCTTGTGCCAGATGCTGCGCTAAGCGACAGATAACTGCGAGATGCAGGAGGAAAACCAGTATATCGAAGCTCTTCAGCTCGTGGGGATGTCAAAGCCAGGAAGACTCCACTTGGTGCAACTGCATCTGAAATAACCCTGTGCAGACACCGCCTAGGTGTTTGAAGTTATTGAACAAGAAGCCCAAACATGTTAATTTGATGAAACTAGCAGGAGGTTAATATCCACCATCCCCCACCCAACAGGATCACACATAGATCACAAGAAATTTGTGAGCACTGAGTGACAACACTCTGGGAGAAAACCCCCGGAAGTGACATTAACCCGTTAGCAATTGTCCCATTGCTATGAGGCAGGTTCTGCTGGACAATGCTTTAAACTTTGAAGGTCATGCAAAAACTCCTAGGCTTCCGCCTTTCCATGGTGCTTCACAGTGTTCAAAGTACATTCATTCATTCATTCATTCACTCACGCACCCAACCAGTAGTTAATGGAGCATCTACTGTGGGCCAGGCGCCCTTCTAGAACCAGGGACCCCACCGCAGTGAACACCCCCTGCAAGTTCCCGCCCTTCACAGAGCTGACATTCACATAGCACGCTCTCACAGCGTCGCGCAGCAACTTTCTCAGGTGAGTGTCCTTTTTCAGACCCACGAGGAGTCTAAAATACTTTTTTTAAACAAGAATTTTACTTATGAGGTGGTCAGATGTTCTAGGAACCCCAATCATCTGGAACTGGTGGGCAATCCAGGCATTGACAGACCCTGAAATCGTAGGTCAAAGGGTGCAAACTTGCAGTGATGTGGGATGAGTAAGTCTGGAGATCCAACGTCCAGCAGCAGGACTACAGTTAAACATACTGTATTGTATGCCGCAAATTGGCTAAGACAGTCGATTTTAGGTGTTCTTCTCACACACGAAATATAACTGTGACGAGATGGATATGTTACTTTGCTTGACTGTAGTGATAATTTCACTATGTGTATCAAAATCTCATGCTGTACATCTTAAATATAGACAATAATTAAATGAATAAATAAGCAAAAATGAACACTCGGGAGAGCTGAGGGGTGAGCACCCTGCACAGCCTCACCACTGACTCCGGGGAGATGCGGGAATCCTCCCCGGCTCCAGTGGCCCCTCATGGCAAAGGCACGATGTCATTTGTGAAATGCAGTGTCAGTGAATGCCAACCTGGAAACCCCTAGGGGTTTAAACCCCTCATGTTTGGCGTCGGAAGCCTGCTGTCTGGCCAGTGCCTCCACGTGGCCAGGACTTACACTTTTATTCAATTGCATGAGATGGTAAGAAGTTGCTACCAACGATGGGCCTTAAAAGTGACATAACTTTAAACAGAATGGTTTAGGGCCATTTTTGTGAAGGGTTAATAAGTTCTTCCGATTTTTATACCATCAAGAGCATCCATGCATCATATATAAGTTCTAGGGCATATTTTTAAAAAATTCTATATTATTAAAACAGTATTTTTTATTCAAAGAGGTAGGGTGGCATAAAAACTCAGCCACCTGGGGACATCACTAAGTTTTAAGTTCCCAACTTATTTCATTTTACAAGCATTTATTGAGCACACATTACATTTCTAGCACTAGGTTAAGTGAAGATGGTGTTTAAGATATTTTTCAGCCTGAAGGAGCTCACAGTCTAGCCAGGTTCAATCTTTCACAGCATATTGGCATGTGAATCAATAGTGAGCTACAGAAATTCACAGGTGGCTGAGACCACTGTGGGCTATAGAAATAAGGGAAGGCTTTTTGGGGAAGGTGAAAAGTGAATTGAATTATATCATGAAGAATTTCTTGGTGTCTTGGAGGGAATATCAGTACTTCTTTCTTCATCTCCCAATTTTGAACTGGATCAGACATAGGAGTAAGACAGATGGAGATGAGAACACCAGCCGTAAGGGCTGAGTTGGTCCCTCTGCCTGGGGTGAGTGGCCACATGGGCTTCACCCAGCTTAGCCCTGACTCAGGCAGACTCTGCCAGTCACAGATGCAGGTCTCTGGGGGGAGGGGCTGAGGGGGACCCTGGCGGACCCAGCCAGGGAGGAGGCAGAGGGCAGCTGCAGATGGCTCTCGCACCTTCCCTCCTGGGGAGCAGCATGGAAATTCTCTCACCTGTACAGAAACACTCAGGCGGGGAATGCATTTCTCCTTGCACAGCTAGTAAACTGTGGCCGGTTTAGATTGAGTTTGGGTTAGAAGTCTGTGACAAAAGCAAAGACTCTGCCTGGGTATGCTAACAGCAGCGCCAGCCGCATCCACAGCAGCCACGTCAACAGCAGCAGCACGACAGCATTCACAGTAGTGATGACAACGATGGCAATGACAACATCTCAGCAATGTCCACACAAATGGCAACAGCAACATCAACAACAGCAGCAGGAACAGCATCAATAATAACAGTATGAGCAGCACCATCCCAGCACCACCAGCAGCAACACTGTCGTCGACGGCAGCAGCCAGAGCGGCAGCAGCAACACTGTCGTCGACAGCAACAGCCAGAGTGGCAGCAGCAATGCAGCAGTAACAAAAGCAGGTGCAACACCATGACAGCAATGACAATACACGGTGGCATTTGCACAGTGCTTCACACTCAGGTGTAGTGGTGACCACCTGTTATCTCATTTAACCCTCACAGGATCTGTCTAAAAATGTGGCATGGGGAGATGGTGGATGAAATTGTTAGGGAGGGAGCTCATACCAGAAAGGATTCTCGACTTGAAGATTAGGATAGGTTTGAAGCGTGAAGTTTATTTTACTCTCCAAGAGAGGAAAGGGCATGGCACAAAAAAAGGAAGACGTGCTGGCCCCGAGGATGAGGGGCTTGGGCTTGTATTGTTGCAGAATGGCAATGGGAGGCAGGTTTTTTTCTTTTTTCCTGCCAGGCTGGCTTTATCAGACTTCTCGGAATGTGGTCTGCGAATGTGGAGGAGGGTTACACTCCCTTTCTCTCTTCTCAGTACTTTTCAAGTGCAGTAAAACCAACTCTTAAAGACAGTAGGTTAAGCCACAGGTGGTTAAGCAAACAAAGGGCACTGTGTGCAGTGATTTTTTCCCTTTTTAGAAGTGCTAGCTGGCTTACTAACAATGCCGTCCTTTCAGAAATTGTTCATGAGGCGTCTGTGACTCAGCAAGGAGAACTCAGCTGTTGAGGTGGACAGGTCTGGCTCCCAATCCTGGTTCCTTATGACCTGAGCAGCCTCAGGCAAGTTCTTCAACCTCCTGCATTTCAGTCTTTAATCTCTAAATGGGAAAAATAATGTGAATCCTAGATTTGTTGTGAGGACTAAGCGAGGCAGTGCCATGGGGCACTGGCTGGTTCCCGTGGGGTCACCTGGGCAGAACAGTGTCCTGCCAAGCTGGACTCAGGAGGATGAGCTCCTGTCTCGCCCACCCTCCCTCTCCTCTGGTGCTCTTCGTCTTTCGCCATCAGAAAAGCTCAGAAGGGTGGGAAAAGACACCCTTTCGTCTCCTAAGCTTGTCATCCACAGCTTTTCACAGACGCTCAGTTCTTTTTTCCCAGGGAAGATCAAAAAGGAAATACACACACACACACACACACACACACACCCTTCACAAACACAAAAACATCAGAGACAACCTTACTTCTTCACGGCAGAGCCTCAAGAGATTACTTTCTAAGGGGAAGACGGAGAGAACTGGACCTTTGCTGCCTGGCAGCGTGCGCTTATTCCCAAGAGAACCGGCACAAAGGCACAGCACTAGGGCTGGCTGTCCACCTGCCACTAAGTATGCACACTCTTTCTCTAGACTCTGGGTCTGAAGGCAGCACAGTGCCTTTGAGAAACTGGGGCACTGGGAATGGGCCACACGGCATGAGCGTCTATAGAGGATTGTTGCAGAAACGCCCCTACTTTGGCCGACAGAATTTGTCCAAAGGGGTATTCACAGGTATTCACCCCTCCTTCAGTGCCTGGCATATGGCAGGAATTCAATCAATGGATCGATAGCTCTTCTTCCTCATTAGCTTCACCAAGGCAAGGGCTGCATCGTTTGTTTCACCGCTGTATTTATAATTGCCATTTCCCTCCGTAGGGCAGACTGGCCTGCACCAAGCATCAGTGCCCGTGAGTTACTGAGGAAGTGCTCCGAGAAGCACCGGGGAGAGGGTGGGGCAAAGCCCAGGCAAGGGAAGAGGCCTGGTGGTTGTGTGATCTTAGGTGACCAGCTGCGTCCTGGTCCTGCGGGGATGTGCTGAAGCAGAGTTTGTGCTGCCTGAGGCAGAGGTTCTGGGCTTTTGTGTTCCCGCACTGGTCAGGCACTGGCTGTGAGCTGGAGGGTGGGAGGGGCAGGGGTGAGTTCTTAGGCTCTGCCAGTGCTCCAGGGAAGGCCCAGTGCCAGGGGCAAGCCCTTAGCAGCCAGGCACTCAGGGGCTGGGCTGCTCAGAGCTGGTAGAAGGGTCCAGAGCAGGTCTGGGCTGGCACCAACGGGGTCTGCTATGTTTTTCATTAATCCAACATTTGAGTGAGAGAGCAGTGAAAAGAATAGGCTTGCGTTGATTCTGTTCATGTACGTTCTGTGATCTGGGTAGAAAGTGACCTTCATTGTGCATTCTAGGAGAGTGAGCATCAGAGACTCTCATACTGGGATTTGGGATCAAAGCCCCAGCTGGCCACGAAGCTGTCCAGCTCTGCCTCACTTCCAGTGTGTGCAGTTCCTGTGTGTGGAGGGTAGCAGGCTAGTGTTCCCCGATCTCTGGCACAGTTACCTTTTATAATTATAGGCCGGGCATGGTGGCTCATGCCTGTACTCCCCATGCTTTTGGGAGGCTGAGACGGGAGGATTGCTTGAGGCCAAAAGTTTGAGACCAGTCTGAACAACAGAGGGAGACCTCATCTCTACAGAGAAAAAAATTAAATTAGCTGGGTGTGGTACCACACACCTGTGGTCCCAGCTACTCTGGAGGCTGAGGCAGGAGGACTGCTGGAGCCCAGGAGCGAGGGCTTTTATGATGATAATAGCAAAGCATGAAGTGAAAAAAAATCAACAATCCTGAAGTGCCTAAAATATGCTATTCTGGCATATTGACTACTTAAGTTCAAAGCGCTTGAAAAACAGAAGGTACGAGAAGATCACTCTGAACTTCGTGCTGTTTCTTAAAAAGAAGTTGAAATTCCCATATGAAAGATGCCATCCCACACTGGAGCAAAAACAAGATTCTTATCATCAAGGATGAGAAGGTTGAGGCTAAAGGAATTCTGCACAAACAAGCCTTGCTGATCCTGGCCTGTCCTTCCAGGGCATCAACAAGGGACTGAGGGACTAACTCACGAACGCAGGTGGCTGTGTGGGTTTGTGCCATGTGAGAGACTGCGTTTGGTCTCTCGGCCTCCCTCATCAGGGGGGCAGTGGGATTTGCATCCGGGGAGGGGTTCTGTCCCCCAGTAGGCTTGATGTCAGTCTGCACCGACTGGGACAGACAGACACAGTGGCAGCCCTTGTCCCTCGTGTAAGCCCCACCAACACCTACAGTTAGGAGGTTTGTCTTTGTCAGGTGTAACTTTCCAATGTCAGTCTTGGATTTCACCCGTTTTCCCACTAATACCCTTTCTCTGTTGCTTGGCTCTCATTTACTTGTCAGATCTCCTTAGTCTCTTGTAATCTGTGCAATTTCTTGTTTTTCCTGTTTCATGATCTTGATACTTTTGCTGAGTGATGGCCAGGTGTTTTGCAGAATGTTCCTCGGTGAGGTTTCTCCGATGTTTTCTCGTGGTTAGACTGAGGTTACGGACGTTTTGGAAGTGCATGAGCATGCCCAAGTGCCCTTCCCGTCACATCGCGTTGGCGGGCACACTGGTGGTGTTATCTTTGATCACTCGGTGTGGGCGGTGTCTGCTGGGTCTCCCCTGCAATGCTCCTTGTTTTCCTTCTCCATACTCTGTTTGCTAGGCGCGAGTCTCTAGCCCAGCCCGCACGGTTCCGGGATAACTGCCGTCCTCCTGGCTATTCCCCGCGGGTGGACGGGCTGTGTCCTCGGCCCAGTTGGGCTGGCTAGTGCGTCCCAGCGCGAGACGCCGGGGCACGCGGAGCCGGCAGTCTCCCTGCCCAGGTGATTAGTTTTCAGAATTAGAGGCCCAATGAGGGCACTTTTGCAACCCATCACGTCTAGAAAGCCGCCCTGTGGTATGAGACAAAGTACCCCTCTGTGGGCTCCAATTCCTTCTTGTGTGAAACGGGATTAATGATACTGACCTTGCAGAAATCTGAGGACCAAATGAGATAAACCAAGAAGAGGACTTGGCCCAGGGCCTGGCACAGGGTTGGCTCTTAATAAATGTCAGTTCCCCTTTGCCTAAGCTCTGCTCAAGGCACCCTACAAATGACAGTCACCACACAGCACAAATGACTATGGGCTAATTGTTTTCTCGGAGTGGGGTTTTAAGGCACGTAGTGAGAAAACATGCAGTTCCCGTCTCTGCTGTCTTAGAGCCAGGAAAGTCTGTGTGGGGACCATTGCTTACGGAACCGTAACGTTTTCTCCCAAATCCAAGGAAGTCCCAGTGTCCCTTTGTTAAGAGCTGTGTGTTTAGCCAAAATCTGTTTCCCCTCCCCCTTCCTTACAGAAGTTCAATTTCGGCCGAGTGCATCTCTCACTCCCACATCTTGCAGAGACGGGGAGCTGGCCACCTGCTTCAGAGAGTGGGTTGCTGGTGGCCTAAACCAACCACAGCAGTCCCAGTCCCAGGCCAGCAGCTGGTGCTGGACGGGCATGTGACCCAGCTCTGACTAACACGTCATGAGGGAGAACCTGGGGCCTTCTGGCAAAAGCTCGTCTTCTTTGAGAGAGCCACAGGAAGGCCGCTCCCTCCTGCCTGCCGGAATGCTCTTGTGCCTGTGCACGACTGTGGCAGCCACCTGGCAACCATGCGGGCTGTCAGCCTGCAGACAATGCCAGCACACCACGGATGCCACTGCAGCAGGGTGGACAAACGTGGGCCTCCGTGGATGTCACCCTGCAGACCATTCTGTGCCAGGAATTTCTCTCCCCTGGACTCGTTGTTAAGAGGGACAACACTGTTCTGGAAGGCAGCTGGAGCTGGGTTTCCCATTGCTTACAGCAGAAAGCCAACAAGTACACTGGGCCTTTAGAAAAGTCTTGTGAACAAGCAACGTTTTCGGAATACTCCACCAGACTCTTACTAAGATCTCTTTTCCACATGGCTAATGCTTTTATCTGGGAGCTAAAGTGTGTGTGTGTGTGCGCGTGTGTGTATGTATGTGTGTGTGTAGGGGCAGGATATGGGTGGGGCGGGGGGACATCCTGTCACTAGGAAGAGAAGCAGATGGGAGAAAAATCTCAACCCAAAGCATCTGGAGATGTTACTGCTTTCACAAAAGGGAGGGAGGAGGGAAGAAGATATTTTCACTGGGTGTATATTGCAAGCCGGGTGATAGGGGCTTGAAATATATGGTTTATTTAATCTGCATGATGGTTCTGTAAGGTATTATGACTGGGGCTCAGAGATTTCAAGTGACGTGCCCAAGGTAGCACAACCAGGTCACTCTGACTCTAAAGTCCTGCCTTCTGTCCAATCCTCCTACAAGTCCTCCAGAAATATCCTAATTCATCTACTTTTCTACACCTCCAGGGTTACCATCCTGAGACAAACCCCATCATTTTTCTCTGGGCTGCTACACGATCCATCCAACTGGTATTCTCCCAACTTCCTCCCTGTCCTCGTGTCCACCCATTGTCTGTTACTGGCACGGTAGCCACCCCTGTGCCCCAGCAGTTCAAGGGCATCTCATCACACAGATCTAAACTCTTCCCTGCGATGTCCTGGGACTTCTGTGATCTGGTCCTGCTGGGCTCTGCAGCCTCATCTGTACTTTTCACTCCACCCATCAAGCTCCAGCCACCATGGGGACAGTTCTCGGAAGGACCCAGGGAGATTCCTAACTCAGGGCCTCTGCCCATTTGGTCTTCTTTGCCTAGGATGCATCATCATCCATCATCCATCATCTCTTTGCGTGGCTGACCCTTCCCAACCTGCTGGTCTTGACGGAGGTGGCACCCTCCAAGTGTCCCTGCTATTGTGCAGGCTGATGGGCCAGTGCAAAGACCTTAGCAGCACCCAGAGCCCTCCAAGATATGGGCGGGGTTAATTCTCCTAGAGGTCCAGACACCTCTGTACACCACCATTACATTTTTGTCACGACCTTGAAGAGTGATAAATTGGTGAGGGTGGGAAATTCTATGGAAGAAGATGTCTATAAGGTGAGTGAATAAATCCTGGCTTATTTGATTTTGGTCTCTTTGAGAGAGTAGGGTTCCCTGACAGCTTAGTAATTGACAGAAAGAAGAATTTCTGCACATTTTCCTCTGCCAGGCATGTCTGCATCAACCCTTACCCATTTCTCCCACAATGAAAGAGGAATTTCTCTTCTGATTGGCCAGAACTGGAGCCACTGATGGACTCACTCTTACCAGTGGGTCAGGCTGCATCCTTGAGTTTGCTTCCTGGTCCTGGTTCACAGATGGTGCCTTCTTGCCATATCCTCACGTGGTGAAAGGGACAAGGGAGCTCTCTGGGGTCTCTGTTAAGGGTATTCATTTCATTATGACCCGATCACCTCCCAGAGGCTCTGTTTTCCAACAGTACCATCCTGGGGGTTAGAATTTCAATATATGAATTTTAGGGGGACACAAATATTCAGACCATAGCAATGTGTGAAATGAATTCCTATTTAAAAATGCCACTGAAGTCAGCACAGAAGGTGGTTGTACAAATAGATCTTTAGAATTAGGATGATGCAAGGATGGCGGTTTCTGTGCCTGGGAGAGGCTCACATATCAACTTGTCACTTCCCTGCAGAGTGGAAAGAATCAGAGAGTGCGTGTACTGAGGGGGTAACCACGAAGTGCAGAGACATTTAGAGGCAATTCCATTAATTGTGTCTGTGAGCACCCAGGAAGAAGCAGCTACTTGTCCTTTGTGACAGTAATCAAACATGGGAGAGGCCGCATCCTGATTTTGTGCTCGAGGGTGGGAGAGGAAATGGGATAGGCAGCAAATGGAGCCACAGAAGAGGCACAGTGTATGGAATGAATCCTCAAAGTGGTAGGTGTTTGCTAAATGTGGCCCTTGTTGGGGGCCGAGGTGGGAGTGTCTGCAGCTTCTGCATCCACTGAGAACCTGCCTGCAGGCAGCTCCAGGGGAGTGGCGGGGTGCGTAACCGTGGACCACGCAATGTGGCAAGTGCCATGGAAATTGATGTGCACGATGCAGAGACACCGTGCACAGGGCTGCTGGGGGGACCTGCCGGCACGGGGTGGAGGAAGGCGAGAAGAGAGCGAGTGTCAGTGATACTGCCTGGGAGAGGTTACTGACAAGGCGCCACAGTTTAGAAACCTGGTGAGGGCCAATGGACCCGAGGTTCCTCTGTAAATTCTTCCCATGAAAACCCCCAAGGCTGAATCTCCAGCCTCTGAAACTCACTGGCTTTTGCAGGTGAGAAGGCAAACATGCACTTGCAATCTGCCCACCTAGTGTCCCAGGTGTGCCTTCTAGGTCAGGGGTCTGCAACTTTTTCTCTAAAGGGACGGATGGGAAATATTTTCAGCTTTGTGGGCCACAGGGTCTCAACACTGCACTTGTAGTGAGAAAACAACTGTAGACGATACAGCAACCAATAGATGTGGCCGGTTTGGCCACGGGCTGAAGTTCTAGATCCTTGCTACTCACAGTGCGGCCCCTGGCCCATATTGTCAGCATGTCCTGCGGTGCCCGGATTTCAAGCCATAAGGTAAATCCTAACATGATTCTTGCTTGGGCATCTATTGCTTTAATCAGATTATCTTTTCACCAGTGCTGGACTGGGAGTGGGGGCTTGGGGGAGCGGGAAGGGAGAACTCCTTTGGAACTTGACACTCATGGAGACATCGCTCTGAAGCGGGCGGTGGGGATGGGGCACCCCACTGGGGACAGCCCTTGGGAAAGCACTGGGACCCGGAGAGAAAAAAGCCCTGGGGTGTTGCTCCGTAGATTAATATTGCTATGTAGAGACAGAAGTGATCTCTGGAGTGTTGCAGGGCTTTGCCCTGAAGGAACATGTGCACGTGGTAGTTCACGTATCAAAAGCTGCCTGGCCTCAGGAGGGCGTCTCACAGATCAGTGGCAGCTGCTTTCCAAGGTGACGCTGCATCTCAAACCGTGGCTTTTGCCTGTTTTGAACAATGACAAAGCAGGTTTGCATGGAGCCACGGGATGAGAGCGGATCAAAGACTGCCCGCCCGAGTTGCCGCCCGACAGACAGACACCTGCAGCTAAAAGCAGTTAGCCCAAGGGACAGTTCCTGCTTCACTCCTGACTGCCTGTCTCAATCCACAATAACTAGATAAAGAAATATGGAGCCACTATATCTCTGTTTATCCTTTCTGCTAAAGTGATAGTTTTATCTTAGAACTTAGAAGTTTGTCCTAGAAAGATTTTATAACCGTGTGCTCACATAGATAGAGTTAATTAAGGGATTTATAGAAGCCTTTTGAGAGACTTTTAACCTAAAACGAACTTCCTGTTGTTATGTGAATCTGTTATCCCGGGCAACCGATCACTGTGCCCATAAATACTGATGTGAAACTTCACTCATGGCCTCACAGCTCATGGGAATGCTGGGGGGGGGGTCTCCGGAGCCCCCACCTTTCATACATCTATTATCTATAAAACTGTGCTTTCCTCTCTGTGTATTCTTTTATTTCTATATTCTGCTATTTTCTTATCCTTTGCGATGACCCCTGCCTAAGGGACCCGATTTTTTTTGTGGGAGCATAGCTAACTGCCCGCACTGGGGAGTGACAATAGAGTCAGAAAGGAGACAGGAGGTGCCAGAAGGAAGCTGTCCCTACACAGAGAGTTTGCTGTGTCTGGCTCACCTTTGTTTCATTCAATCAAAAACTGTTTACTGCCCCTGTGAGCTGGGCCTAGGAGGATGGTGTGAGGGGACAGATATGAGCAGGACCCAGCCTCTTTGGGAGCCTAGGGGCAAGGACGGTGGCACACGGGCCAAAGAAACACTGTGGTGCCTTTGACAGCAATCAGAGTCACAGCGAGTGTGCGCGAGAGTCCGTGGAGGACATTACACTTGGCTTGGGACGGAGCTGCCATGAGTTCGAGAGACATCATGGAAGAGGAGGAATTGGCCTTGGAGAAATGGGTATTTTAACCTGTTCAGGTGGGAGTTGAAAAGCATTTCCGACAGGATGCATGAAGGCGGGGCAGTGGAAAATCAAGAAGTCTGTATAAAAAAGAAAACACTGGTTCATGTGCGTGTGGTGCGTGTGTTTAAGCAGTAATTTGAGGAAATTTTAAAGAATGTTTTTCTCTAGGTAGAGACTTTTCTGTATTTTTCCCTAGGGAATGGATTGTCCCCTTGTAAATATCTGATAATAATAACAATGTACAGTGTGATTGGGCTGCCAGAGCCTTGAATTGCTAAGTTTGAGTCTATCTGCGGGCAAGGTGAACACGTCACTGACTCAGTCTCCACACCACCACTGCAAGCTCCGTGTTTCTAATGGCACTTGAGTCTCTTCAGTCTAGGAGGAACGTGGCCCATCCCACCCAGCCCTGAATTAAGAAAAAGTTGTAAGAATTAATGTCCAAGAAACGATTTATTCTGAACAAGGAACAGTGACTTGAACAGAGCCAGAAAATCCAGTGTTTCTAGGGCTGCTTCCAGCTCCCGCCCCTAATTCATGAACTCAGCCCAACAAGACATCTTAGGAGCTGCCAGGGTCACAGTGAGGAGCGAGCAGCCCCGTTATCTCCAGGAAGCGGGGACAGGACGGCGCTGATGGGGAACTGAAGACTAAAGAGGGTGCAGTACAAGTGGACATAGGTGGGCAACACACTCTAGAAATAGCCGCAGTTTAAAGGAGGGAAACAATGACTATTTCCTTTTTTAAATAAAAATATAACACCTCATTATACATTAAAATGTCTCTTAAGAAATAACAGATGACATTGGCAGCCCTAAGGATTGATGATTTATCAAGTAAAAGGTGAAAAATGGTAGTTGGATGAAAAATAAAAACACAATTGAACTTCAACAGGATATACAAACATCAAAGACTCCAGGAAGAAAAAGTGAAGGAATCCTAAACATGAGTTTTGTTTCCACAGAAAAGTGATCTGCCAAGTGACTGAAATAACGAAGTGTCTCCAAGCACCGATGACGACGATGCCGCAGACAGAAAGGCTGCCGTTTACGGCGTCATCCCGTGCACCCGGTGCGCCGAGTACAGGGTGTCGTCTAACCCTGTGACAGACCTGCAAGGCTGGTTTCATTATTCCCGTCTGAAAACAAAACTGAGGAAAGTGACGCTCAGGGCGATCGTGCGCCTTGCTAAGGTCTCTGATTAGTAACCGGCAGGGCTGGACTCTGGACGCGGGCTGATCCCGGCGTCTCAGCTTCACCGGCTGCGCTGCAGTGTCGCCCAGCTCGAGGGCAAGCCGCTCCCTGAACATGTTTGCTTTTTGTGGGAGCCCAATTTCCTCCTGGAACAAACTTTCTAAGCACCCATGCTTCCTAGTTTATCAATAGGGAGACACCCCATCAATGCCGGTTGGGCAGCTCTGTAAGGCGGCACTGACAAGCTGATTCTGCACGCCCTTGCCAAGAGAGAGAGCCTGGCCGGCTGGCAGACACGGAGCTCTGCTGCAGCGCGGGCTTTCAGGGGAGCACTGAGGACACTCTGTAGAGTGACCGATGATCAGTGTCCAATCCGAATGGGCACCTGCATGCCATCCCGGCACTGGGGGTTGGTTGGGGTGGGGACAGGCTTCTGTGAACAGGGGAGGAGTGAGCCCACAGCACTGAGACCTTAGGGACCAGGCTGGTCTGCATACTGTACCGTCTTAGAAGCCCAGAAAGACTAGTCTAGCAGAGAATGCAAACTGAGACACTTCAGGTTTTGCTCCAGGATTTGGAAGTGGTATTCTCACAGGAGGGGCAAACATATCAGACATTTATTTCACCCTTGGGGCTGCATTTTCCAAAAGTACCCTCTAACAATCAAAAATGACCCCAACTGCAAAATCGTGATGGTCTACTTGCTTTGGAGGATGGGAGTGCACTTCAAACATTAAGGTTGTATTCTGCATGTATAGATAATGTTATAAATACTGAAGGTTTTGCATGTCTGCTACCTAATTGGATTCTCACAATCCTCTTGTGATTTGAGGTGGGGCAGAGATGTTTAACCCCTTTGGCAGATGCAGAAAACTGAGGCACAGGGAGGGCGCAACTTGTCTGAGGTCACACGTTGAATCAGTCAGGGAGCTGGGACCAGAACCCAGGCTCCCCAGCTCCGAGTCCAAGGCTCGTTCTGCGTCTGATGTTTTCAGGGGTGAGACAGGGAAAACTGGGCACAGAGAGGTGCTGGGCAGGCAGGGCAGAGCCTCGTGCAGTCCCGCTGGGCAGCTGTAGGCAGGGGCTTAGCTGCTGCAGCCGTGGGAGCAGGTGTGGCCAGGGACGTTGTTGTTGTACCCATCCTGGAGCTTGCCCTGGGCCTGGCCCCCAGCCCGGCCGTCTGTGTCTGAGAGCTGGCTTCCCTGCCCCTGCTGCCTCCGGAGCCTGCAGAAAAACACAGACATGTCTGAGTCAGTCGCGGGAGCAGGTTGCAGAGGCATGTCCAGGAGACACGCTGACCAGGCAGGGTGACTGGGGAGCCTTCAGCCCAAACCGTCTGTGCCCTGGAGCCAGACGGGCCTGGAGTCAAAGCCTGGCTCAGGTGCACTCGGGTGAGTTACTTAACACAGAGTCTCAGTTTCTCTGTCTACAAAATATAGATAGTAATTCCTGCCTCATGGATCCTTGTGCAGTTTACTTGGGATGGTGTATTTATATTGGCCATGTTCACACAGTCAGAGGAGCTGGTGGGCCCAGGGGTCATTCATCCAGTACACGCGTGTTGGATGCCGACTGAAGTATCAGCACCATGCCTGGGCACAGGGGATGCCCCATAAGCAGAACACTCATGTTCTCTGTCCTCAGGGGGCTTACTGTCTAAAGGGGAGATAGGCACTAATCCAATAATCCCACAAATAAATATCCAAACGGTTAAATACAGACTTACAAAGCATCCCATTGCAAACTGTGTTGAGAGCGTATGATTCTGAACATTGCATTTCCTAGCAGCTTATCACGTGGTCACCTTCCACATGTTGGAAGATATCAATATCCCTCGTTTCTAATCTTGAAGTTCAGGTTCATTCACTATACCAGGGCTCTCCTTGCATGTGGATGGTGCAGGCAGGGCATGGGATTGATGCATTTAAAGAGGCAGGGAAGCTTTAGAACAGTGAAGAACCCAACGCAAACCCTGGCTCTCGACACTGTCTACCTGAGTTATGTTGGTCAACATGCTTTATCTTCTGGGCCTCAGTTTCGTTGTATTACACTGGGCTCATACCATTCACTTTGCAGGAGGTGAAGGGGGTCAGAGAGGATGCGTGAAAAACATCCAGCGCAGGCTGGGAGCAATAACTACTACTAGTTCTACCTTGCCCTGAAAGACACAGGGTTGAGGCTGAATGTACCTGATTTTGCTTAGCATGTTTCTGTCAAACAAAGTGAGGGAGAAGATCTGAAATGAAAGGACACCAGTGGGGTAAGGTGCAGGAGGAAGGAAAGCCCGCTGGAATAATGGCCGGGTCCGCTCTGGAGTGATGGCTCCTCCACTACGGCTGATGTTTAGGCAGAGCTATTTTAAGGAGTAGAATTAGCTGTTTCAGGTCTCCCCTTCTCTGGGGGAGGGCCACACGTGGAACACTGTCACCATGAGTACTGGAAGCCTAGAGCAGGAACTAAATGAGGTGGGGGCATGTCCTTGCAACTTACCACCAGGTTCAGTGTCAGCCAGGAGTCAGACTCAAGAAGGAAATACCCTTCTAGAGGCGTCTGCCCATTCACCTGTAGGCCTGCAA
>CM052436.1:163862314-163899003 GCA_028533085.1 Varecia variegata | reverse complement strand
CCAGTTATCTCTGCAATGGAAGAATGTTTAATTTCTCAGCCAACTTATCAAATTAATTGTCAGCTTTGTGACTAGAATTCCTGAACCCAACCGTGAGATGTCAGAGCAAGTCCTCCGTGACTGAGAGCCTCAATCAATAGGAAGCACGTTGAACTTTGTGATAAATAGGGCTGGCGGCATTTTTTTAAAGGCAAAGCGTTACGTAGGAGTGAAAATGGCAAGCAACCAAACTCACGTCAAATCAGCTACTGCCCACGCAGGCTGGAGTCAGAGTAACGCGGCGCTGATGCCGGCACCAGCCACGGGCGAGGCCCAGCCTCCGCCTCCTAAACTGGAGACGGCTTTCCCTGTGCACTGCGGTTTAGCCAAAACAAAACGTTGTAGAGTACTTCCACACCTGTTCATGTCGTTTCACTTGCTCTTGTCTCTCTTTCCCGACTTTGTAGAATTCCGGAGTGGCAGTGTGACCCAGTAGCAAGTCGCAGGCTTTGGAGTCCAGCAGAATCGGATCAGAATCCTAGATTTGCCATTTACTGGCTGAGTGGCCTGGGGGAACTGCTCAACCTAAAGCCTTTCTTTCCTTATCTGTGACACGGGGACAATGACATATCCTTAAAGGGCAGGATGAATGAATGTGTGTCATCTGCCAGCTCTGTGGGGGTACGTTGCGAAGGGCAGCTATCTTCATGATGACTACTGCAGTGTGGATGTACTCGCACTTCACAGACGGGGAAACTGAGGATCAGTACAGCTAACTTCCTGCCATCGCTCTAGTGAGCATCTCCTGACAAGGAGCCCCTTGCATGGCTGGCTCTGCAGGCCTTGTCCTGGAGTCAGGGACGTCTGAGGGTCAGGACCTGAGGTGGGTGAACAGGACAAGAGGCCAAGGGGGAGGAAACCCAGCCCCAGGAGTCACAGGGGTGTCCAGAGAGGTCCACGGGCTCAGGAAGACCAGGGCACGGACCTGGCAGCTGGAACCTGGTCTCCTAGCTGGGATGGAGACCATCCACTGGGCAAGGGCCACTGCATGCCATCTGTGGCTTCACAGCCCTCAGCACTGTGACCAGCCTGGTCACAGTGTGTGCTGGCTGTATGGGTAGGTGCATGGGGAACAAATGGCCCAGCCTGGCTTTTACCCCTCATTAGCAGGGTGTGTACACAGGTTGGCAGGCTCTGCCTCAACCTCCTGAGGGGGAAGGAGGCTAGCTGTAACTAAATGGAGTAACAGGGTGTCCTAGTGGGACAAAAATTGGATTGCTATTTGCAGAACTGGACAGCTGGCAGCCTGGGTGCATGTTGATTTGCATGAGTTAACATGCACGGAGCTTTTGCCCTTGTGGCTGAAGGAGTTGGCATAGGTTGTTTATTATTTTGTGTGCCTATGGGTGTGTATATGTGTGTGTGTGTGTGTGTGTGTTGATTTAAAAAATGGAGACAAGCCAAATGCAGTGGCTCGTGCCTGTAATCCTAGCACTGTGGGAGGCCAAGGTGGGAGGATTGCTTGAGGCCAGGAGTTTGAGACCAGCCTGAGCAAGAGCAAGACTCCATCTCTGCAAAAAATAGAAAAATTAGCTTGGTATGGTGGCGCACACCTAAAGTCCCAGCTACTTGGGAGGCTGAGGCAAGAGGATCACTTGAGCCCAGGAGTTTGAGGTTTCAGTGAGTTGTGATCGTGCCACTGCCCTCTAGCCTGGGCGGCAGAGTGAGACCTTGTCTCAAAACAAACAAACAAATAATGGACAGAAGATAATTTTTCACGCAGCACTTTATCGAATGGCACCTATATTGGTCTGATAATTTTGCCTATAATTAATGTTACTAGCAAATCTTTGTGTAGTGCTGACTGTATCACAGGGGCTAGAGCACACCCATTGTGCTATAGTCTCTCCTCTCCTGGACTCCATTAGCCCTACACTATTGTCTTTCTTTCCAAGTGGAGTAGACTGCCATTATTTCATCTTCCTAACGTTGGGTTCACACAGGAGCTGCCACCTTTTCCTAGACTTTACCTCCCAGGTCATAGCTATTGGTCCAAGAATGGACACCTTACCAGGTGGCACCAAGCATAGTCCTCTGCCTGTGGCCAGATTTGGTTGGTTCAGGGAATGGCACCTGACCCATGCTGGGCCAATCAGAGCCATTTCCTGAGATACTTGAATTTGAGATCAGAACAACTTTCTCCTTTTGCCTTTCTTCAGCTCCCTGTTTCTTGGGTTTGGTGGTGGAGCTGGGAGACTGTGGTGCTCTTGACAGTCATGTCCTCCCCTGCGTGGGAAGAGCGGGGAGAAGGAAGGCGTGAGCAACGGTAAGCGTCCCAGCCTGGGCCCCAGTTACCTTCCTGTAGCTGTGTGGGTCTTCTAATAAGTTCCCATTTCATCTAAATGGTTTGATTTTTTTTTGTTTCCATCCCTTGCAGCCATAGAAGTCTCTCAGTATCCACCATTTATGCTTGTGTCTGTCTCTCTAACCTCCTAAAGCCACAACTTTTCTAGGCTAAGCAATGGGACCAGTTAAGATACATGCTTATCTTAACCTAGAGCTTTATAATATACAAAGTGCTTTTGCTTATGTCTTATGTTCATATGTAATGCAATTTCAAAAGCAATTCTTTATTTTTTTCACAAAACTTCACAGAACTCTTTCCCCCTCACTGTCTCATTGGTGGCTCAGAGCCCATGGGAAGGCAGAACCACTATATCTCTTTTTATTCTGATTTTGTGCCTGCAGTATTAGGTTCAGAGACTTTGAGTCTCGTTTGGCCAAGGCCACACAGCCAACTAGCGGCAGAACCAGAACTGAATGCAGATCTGATTGCTGGTGTGACCCTCTTTCTAGCTCTTCTCAGCAAACTTCAGGATCCCTGGCTTTGCTCACACTATTTCAGTGAATACCTCTTATTTCTCTATTTGTGCTGTGCTTGACACTTAAAGTATTTCTTTAATAGGATCTTTTCAGATTAAAAATTCTAATATCTTGTCCTCAAATGCTTAATGGTTGGTAAAAGCTCTGCAAGTTTTTTGCTCACGACAAGAGATACTATCTTTTTGGAATTCCTTGCATGGATTTTCCTTCCCACTGACTCTCACCATCTGTTGTCAGTTTGATGCATCAATCAAACTAATGCCCCAGGTGCTCAAGGCAGCATGTGGCAGGCTGCTGTGATCTGGAGTCCTGGGTTTGATTTCAAGCTCCACCGGCTGAGCAGTCTTGGGCAAGACATTCCACTTTTCTGAGCTTCAAACTTCTGTCTGTGAGATGGGGGTGATGGTACATCCTTGCCCGCAGTGAGAACTTCCAACTAGGTTTAAATGTGCTGAGGACTGTGCAAGGGCTCCAGCAGCTGTCCCAACGTCACCCAGGAAGTATAAGGCACTTTGCAGCAGCAGATAATATCTCTATTAAGTGTGTGTATGGGCACGTGCGTGCATGTAAAATCTCTACTCATTTATTTTGATAAATACATATCAAATATACAAATATAGATAAATTACTGAGATTTTAATTTATTTTACATTATTTATTTGCAAAATAATTTTCCTGATAATAATAGACATGCTTAAAATTTTGTTGAAATTTGGGAAATATCGAGTTCAGTGGTGAGATGGCACTGCCCACCAGGGAGCCTTCATATGTCCCTGGAAGGTCTCTTTGTTCCCGTAAGCTGCCTAGCAAATTTCCACAAAGTGTGTGGCTCAAAACAACAGAAATTTATTCTGTCACAGTTCTGGAGACCAAAGAGACAGAAACCAAAGCTCAGCAGGGCCACACTCTGTCCAAAGGCTGTGGGGGAAAGTCCTTCCTGGCCTCATCCGGCTGCTGGGGTGGCTGGAAACCCTCTCCGTCCTCTAGGCTGTGGCAGTGTTTCTCCAGTCTCTCCCTGCATCTGCACGTGGCCTTTGTCCCTGTGTGTCACTGTATTTAGAGCCCACCCTAATATAGTATGCCTTCATCATGACTCGATTACTTCTGCAAAGACACTATTTCCATTCGTAGGTACTGGGGGTTAGTATATCAACATATCCTTTTCGGGGACACAATTCAACTCACAACAGAAGTCTCTCAGGCAGAGAATCTAAAGCTTCTTCATAAGATTCTGGGTGTAAAAAACAGCTAGATTAAGCAGTGGAAACCAACATTAGGGATCCATCTGTAAGAGAATGCCCTTCAGTGTATATTTCAGTGTATATTGCCTTTAAGTGTATATTTCAGAATATCTTACTGTTTGTTTCCATATTTTACACATATTCCCAACAGTACCAATAAAAAGTTTCATTTTACTTGGATCTTTTAATTAAAGGTTTTATATTTATAAAAAAAATTAAAAGTGGGAGTCAGAGTAGGAAAGTGAGAAAGACTATGGGATTGAGAATCCCCCAGACCTATGTGGAATCCCAACTCTAAGTGAAATATTAAATACTTTACCAGTGACCTCAGGTGAATGACTTGTTCGTGGTGAGGGATTGTAGATCAAATGTGAATGAATACAATGCACCCAGCACAGTGCATGGCATGTAACAGCTTTTTAATATACTCAAAAAAATGATAGTATTTTCCATGTCTTTTTATTTTTATTTATTTGTTTATTTCCCATGTCTTTTATTAGCTGAGATTAATTTGTCAGGATCAGTAACCTTTTTAAACCAGACTGCAATTTCCTTTAACGGAGATCTGAGTGAAATTGACACAGAGCCCTGATTCCTGTGCAGTTTCTTGATTTTGAGTTTCCACGGAACTTTTAAGATACTGCAATCTAAGCGGCCTTTTAAGCTACCTTCATCTCTGGCAGAAATTCCTCCCGCTGTTTCAGGTCACTGCGCTGATTTTCCGTGGCCACTGGAAAGGCATTCGCCCTGTTCTGCATATCTTGATTCCCAGAAAGCCTGGCCCTGCCCTGCTCAGTCGCCTGCCTGAGCTTTGCCGTCCCTCCCCTTGCAGGTAGCGAATCCTCTAGACTGCTGAGATTCAGAGACGCCATTTAAGTCAGATTATGTTTTTATCAGTTTTGCTGACTGCACTGAGAATAAAAATCCTACTGATAGGATCTCAAGAGAATGGAATGCTGCCCCAGGGCCCAGCACGCAGAAGGTGGCCTTGACTGCTAGCTGCCTCTACTGTTCATGCCCACCCACAGAGTAAGGTTTGGACCACAGTGTTTAATTCAAAGACTGGAGAGAACCTAAATGTGCTGGCCTTGATTTTGGAAGTTTGCTGCTCCCTAGAAATGGGGCTTGGGAGAAGGGGCTGAGTGTGAAGGGTTTTCCCCACTTTTTAAGCTGCAAAATACAGGGAATGGTCCTTGCTCTTCTTGCTGGTGGGGCTGCTGGAGAGATCAGAGGGATGTCGAGGCACCCTGCAAACGGCGCAGACCTCGGCAACATCAAGCCCAGCCCCTGATGACACAGATGAGAAACCAGAGGCTCAGAGAAGCTGAGGACCCCACCAGGACCTCAACACCATGAGCAGTGAGACCAGATTCCCAAGTCTGAGGTGAGTCGTACCCCTCAGGCCCTGTTGGCTCTGCCCCCAGGGGCTTTGGGCCATGCTGCAGGGTCCCTGTCATACTGCTGAGGTCCCCCCAGGCCAGAGTCCTCCAGGGAGGCCCCTTAGGCAGAGGAAGTCAGCAAACTTTAAATATGTTTTGATTATTTACCTAACCATGGCGTTGGTCTGGGCACCCTCTGTCCCCAGTTGAGAGTGGCTGTGGTTTGCTGCTGTGGCGTGGTCTAAGGAGGGATCAGGAGGAAAATTGTGGTCTTATTAATTCGTACGATCTTGCACCTGACATGTCTGAGCTCACCAGCACATGGTGTCCACAGGGAGAGTGGCAGTTCCTTGTCTAACATTTAACGTGCATGGCAAGAGGCCATTTTGCAGTCTGACTTAGTGCCTGGGCTCTGGAGCCAGACCAGCTCCACGGAACCACGGCTCTGCCATCTCTTAGCTGTGTGCCCTCAATCTCCTCCAGCTTGTACCTCCTCACTTGTAAGATGGGGGAATAAGAGTAAGTAGCTCACAGGATGGATGTACAAACTAGGTGGTGCAGGTGGGTACCCAACAAAAGTGAGCTCTCAGGACCATTCTATGCCATGCCAGCCACTGTGCCCTGGATATAATGCAGAGAGACCTCAAAGACATCACTTGTGGAAAGTGACCCTTCCTGTATGTCTTAGAGCTCATTCCAGCAGGTGTGAGCTCCATGGCAGCATGGGCCTTGCTTCCCTGGTATCCCCCGTACCTGACCCTGGGGAGAAGCTGAATAAACATCTGCCCAGCACCAGGATGAAAGCACACATGGCAGAGAGCGCCTGGGATCTGGGCCTTGGAAGATTACAGCTCATGTCCTTTGTACTCCAGTCTGGAGCTACAAGACCTTGAACATATAACAAAACGTCCCTTACGAAAATGTGGTAAGGAAGGAGGAAAGCAGTGGCTCTTATCTGGGGCTGATTTTGCCTGCCAGGGAACTTTTGGCAATGTCTGGAGACGTTTTTAGCTGTCACACTACAAAGATAAGACTGATATCTAGTGGGTAGGGCCAGGGATCCTACACGCACAGGATGGCCACACAGCCAAGAAGTGATGTCAGCAGTCATCAAATGTCCATAGTGCCAAGGTTGAGAAACCCTAGACTAAAGGAGCACCACGCAAAACCATAAAATCATATATAAATGTTGGCCCTTATTAATAGTATTATAAAGTGAAAGACATGCAGTATTTGATTTTTAAAATGTAGTATTTTCAAGGGTGCCAAGGGTGGCTTTAATGTGATTTTAAATCTGTTTTTGTTTTTTTAAGAGATGACAAGGATAGAAAATGCAGCTCCTTAAACTGCTTTCTCACCAGAAGTTTCTTATTTTTCAAAACCTTGTCAAATGCTATTGAAAAGACCTCTTGGAAAAATCATTCCTGCTCAGATCTTTGGCCACAAATAGGAGGACGGGCCCAACAGCGCATTTCTCAAACTAATGGAGCTCAGCTGCCACGGCCTTCAAAGCCCCAGGTAACCCCGGAAGCAGACACTCCACCTGGCTCGGTGGCCTTTTGCCAGCTGAGACCATTAGCCAGTAACAAACTGCATTTCCAGAAAATTAGGCAGTGCTAATCTTAATTTTGTTCTCTGTTTAGAAATGAGTGTCCAAAGAGGCTAGAGCCCGGGCTCTCCGCCATGCCCACAGCAGCCCGGGCGTGTCTCCGTCCCGGCACACGCTGCACTGTTGGGTGATCGTCCTGAGGACACGGGCCCAGTCCGGGATTACAGCTTGTCAATCAAATGATGGGGTGAAATGTCCTGCCCACGTCCTCTCTGTATCTCTGCTCTCACTCGCCACTTCATGCAGATGGCGGCTTCTTCATCAGGGAGGTTGCAGGGCCCCTCTCTCTGCCCAAGAGCCTTTTCTAGTTCAGGAAGCATCCTTGAGCCCTGCAAGGGGCAGTCAGGGGAGTTAAGGCCCCCGGAGCATCTGTTAGCCAGTTGCAGGGGAGACAGGGTGGGAGGGTTTGCGGACGGGCAGCCCTGTGACCCGGAGCCCATCGGAGGAGCCGTCGGAGCACGCCAGCCTCCCGCACACATCTCGCACTATCAAGTCTCAGAGCGGCTTGCGGGACGTGCTGCAGTGCAGACCCCCAGACCCCCCCTCAGCTTCTGCTTCGGAACGCACGGATCGGGAGCTGCGTTAGCTTCCTGGGGGGGCCGTAGCGAAGCACCACCCAGTGGGTAGCGTAAAACAGCAGAAACGTATTCTCTCGTAGTTCTAGGGGCTAGAGTCTGAAGTCTGGGTGAGGCCGGATTGGTTCCTTCTGAGGGCTCTGGGGGACAATCCGTTCCAGTCCTCCCTCCCGGCCCCCCGGTGGCCAACAGTCCTCCGTGTTCCTCGACTTGTGGCCACATCACGCCAGTCTCTGCCTCTGTCTGCACATGGCCTTCACCCTGTGCCCATGATCTCCTCCTATGAGGACACCAGTCAAGGCAGATTTAGGGCCCCCCTGTCTAGTAGGACTTCTTCTGAACTCACTACATCTGCAACAACCCCATTTCCAAATCAGGTCACATTATGAGTACTGGGGTCAGGACTTCAGCATAACTTTTGGGGGACACAGTGCAACCCACAGCAGGTGCGGCAACTCTAAGTGCTCCCCGGCCCCCAGGCGATTTTGACATGTGCCCGTGGACCATGGCACTCCCATGTGACTCGTCTTTGCAGCCCACGCTGTGCCGAAGAGGCCTGCACTCCCTGCACACGGGCAGGAGTAGTCTGTGCAGGCCTCCAGGTCTGTGCACACCGAAAGGGGGCAGAACTGCCGGAGCGGGGCGTGGTCTGGGTGAGGCGGGACGGGCCGGTGGGCCGGCCCCCACTCACCTCACTGCTGTTGTCGGGAGGGAGGTACTCCATTCTAGCTCGAGTGCCAACACAGCAGGTGCCTCGAAGGAAGAAGGAGGATAAGCGGGGCCCACTTTTTCTTAGTTTAAAGGAAAAACGCTTGGTCTGGGGCAGATTATGCCTTGTGAATCGTCTTCTCCTGGGCAGGTTTACTGCTGAGCAACCGTGGCAGGGAGGGCTGTGGGTGGACGGAACATGGCTCTCGCCTGAGCAGGGGTGGGGTGGGTGTGATGCTCAGGCATCTTGGGGGACACATCAAGCCCTCCCACTTGGACACCTTTAGATGGTGAGTGAGCCTGCACACCCGCTCTGGTGGGCAGCCGAGGGGGCACCGGGTGAGCAGGGCGGTGGGGGATGAAGGAGCAGGAACCGTAGCTCAGGCTGAAGTGGCTGCTCCCCCGTGGCCACGTTCTCTCAGGCCTGGGGCTTCAGCATATGCTGTTCCCTGACTCCGCGCCTGGAACACAAGACTTCCTTGCTCTTTCTCCATTTTGCCGACTCCTATAAATTATGCCAGCCTCATTTACAATCCATGACCACAAACCTCAAAGGGGTCCGTCCATAGCCTAACTGGGCGATCCTACCAGGTTTCCCTCATCAATTCACATTTCCATGTGAGAAAGGAAACATCTAACTGGTCGAAGCTACTGTATAGTTAGGTTTCTGCTAAAAGCAGCCAGACACAACCCCTGAATGACACAAGGAAGTATGTCTCATTCTCATTTTCTTTTGAAAAGAAACAGTTTGGATTCTTTAGATTCCAAACTGAAGCAAGTTCTGGCACACAGCAGACACGAAACGCGACCGCTGTCTGCTCGAGCTGTGCGTGGCTCAGCCTTTCCCAGGCTCACGTCTGCCAGCAGCTGCTCCCAGAGGACCCCGTGGCCCGTGCACAGGCAGATGACGGCAGCCAGAGCCTGCGATCACTGCCGGGCTGTGAGCTGAGGTTCCTGGGTCTGGTTTCTAAGGCTGGGGGAGGGGCCGTGAGCCTGCGAGCAAGGGCAGTGCAGGGAAATGGGATCAGCCCGAGTCTCATGGGCTGCGGTTGCAGAGGCCGGAGCAGGGAGACCAAGGAGATGCGATGCCCAGTGGCCGAGGCTGGCTGCCCAGGCCTGGCGTGAGTCTGGGCTGACCTGGGCACCCGCCAGCCCTCAACTGTAGCCACCCAGGATCCATGACAGGCTGCTGCCTCTTCCGCCTCCCCAGCACCCACTGGGAATGGGGCCCTGCCTTGCCCATGCCCAGCCCATGGTTAGAACCCAAACGCCCCTCCCTGCCCCGCCCTTCACCTCCCTCCAGGCACAGGTATATCAAGCTTCTTCACCAGCTGCAGGGCCCTGGCCTGCCATACTGTCTCCCTCCTCTGTGCATTGTCCCCACTCTGGGAGCAGTATGCTTTTCTCCTACAGGTCCCCCAGGACTAGGCCAGGCATGGAAGCTTCCCTGAGCACTTGGGCTGAGCCAGGTACCTGCTGTGAAAGTCACCTCCCAGGGCTGCCACTGACCATAGCACAAGTCCCCTGTGCTGTTGCCATCTGCTGACAGCCAAACACAGTTGAACATTGGTGGCTGCACAAGGTCCAGCCTGGTATTTATCCACCTGACCCTGCTGGCAGGTGAGAAGCATCTCTGGTTTGTCTCGGCCAGCCCGAGGCCTGGTTCAGGGTGGTCCAATGGGGCTGACCCGCTGCCTCTGCTCGAGCCCCCTGCTCTGACAAATCAGCCATGGCTGATGAGCCCCTGGATATTCAGGTCAGCGGGGACCAGGGCTGTGTCATCTGCTTCCTTGGCTGACCAGCCCTGTGAGGGCTGTCCCGCGGCCCAGGCATACCCCAGCTGAGCACCCCCAGACTCTGCGACGCATTTCCTACCCTGTGCTGCTGCCCAGCCCACTGATCTCAGTCAATAGCCACAGCGGTCATCGTTTCCCTTGCTGAGCACTCCTACCATGCCGGGGCCTGTGCCAACAGCCTCCCTTAATTTTTACAGCCCCACACTGCAAGGAAGCCACTGCCCCTCTGCCTGAGGCGGAGAAGGCTCTGTGGGGTTCAGCACCTTGCCTCAGGTCACTCCAGCAGCGGCAGAGCCAGGGCCTGGCCCCCAGGCAGTGTCGCTCCAGGGCTCCTGGTCTTGAGCGCGGGGAGCTGCCTGTCCACATCGGCATCCCTGTCCCCAGGAGCACCCTGAGGCCCAGGGAGGTGGAGTCCGCGCCATGGGGCAGAGGCGGGATCAGGACGCACCTCTAAGTCCAAGTCCAGGAGCTCCATGCCCTGCAGGACCCTGTGTCCCAGCCCACCAACACGTGCCCCTCCATCACCAGGGCTGGCTTCATCAGAGGGTCGGGGCCCTGGCTTGTTTGGGACGGGCTCTGCCCAGGGGGTGCTGCCTGGAGGACTTACTTCTCTCTGTTGAATACGATGAATTCCTTCCGTACAGTCTCCAAACACTGCTGCAGGTGTCCATTCTGTCAAAGAGCACAGAGATGGGACTAAACGACAGAGCACGGTCTGGAAAGACAGGGCAGCAAAGCAACGGAGGGCGGCAGACTGATCTAGATGGGACCTCGGACACTTGGGACAAGCTAAGTGTCTGGCCTGATTGCCTGGGCGGCTGCATCCAAGGGGAGCCTGGCAGACAAAGATGATTTTCTCAAGTTTAAACCACTAAATCCAACTTAAAAGTCAGGTTAGAATGGAGAATGGGTTGAAAATCATCAGATTGGTGTCCTGACCATTCCTTAGGCTCGATTAAGAGGCACGAGGAGAAATTCATGACCATCATGCCAGCTGCTTGACTTTTAATATATTTTTATAGAGGAAGGGGCTGTCGTGCTGTGTGTCCCCCTAAAAGACATGCTGAGCCCTAACCCATAGTATGCACAAATGTGACCTTTTTGGAAATAGAACCTTTGCAAATAAAATCAAGTTCAGATGAGGACATAGTGAATTAGGGTGGGCCCTAAGTCCAGTGACTGGAGGCCAGGAGAAAGCACAGAGACACAGAGAGAAGAAGGCCATGTGGCAATGGAGAGAGAGACTGGAGTGAGATATTAATAGCTGCAAGCCAAGGATGCCAAGGATGCTGGCCACCCCGGAAGCCAGGACAGCAAGGAGGGCCCCTCCCCTATGGCCTTCCTGGAGCGCATGGCTCTGTCGCTACCTTGATTTCTGACTTCCGGCCTCCAGAATTGTGAAAGAATAAATTTTGGTTGTTCTGAGCTGCCCAGTTTGTGGTGTTTTGTTATGGCAGCCCCAGGAAACCAACACGGAGGTCCCTGAAGGCAAAATGCCCCGAGCCACCAAAGTCACAACACAGCAGAAATATGTTTCCAAAGGGGGCTTCAGGAATACCCTGTGCAGCAGTTGTTCAGTGTCGTTTCTCCTCCTCAGAGCTACATGAGCTCCCTGCCTTAGAAACAGTGCTAATAGGAAGTGTAAGGGTGGGAATGCCCAACCTGAGGCAGCTCTCCCACAGTTTTGTACTGAAAAAGGCTGATTGTTTGATGCTGGCATTTTGTTTAATGCCAAACAAGGTAATTGGAAAGGAGAAGTGAAATGGGCCCTTCTGGTGGCAAAGTGGCCTTGCTCAGTCACTTTTCTGGGAGGGGAACACTCCCTGCTCCAGGGACTGCTCCTGGGAAGAGCTCACCAGAGGACAGCTGTCCTTCCTGCCATCCTTGGACCTGTTCTTTGCCAACCTCTTCTTCTTTTTGTGAAGTGGCTTGGATTCTAGAATCATTTCTTCAAGTTCAAATGTGGGATCACAATTCAATCTCCCTTTCTAAAGGGAAACAGAAAAGAAACCATGGTTTGTCTGTGTCCCACCTAGCAGTGAATTTCCTTTCCATTCATTCATTCAGTCAATCAATCATGCATTCGACAAATGATGATTACTACTGTGGGATACGTCAGTTACATCTTTTCTTTCTGATGATGAAAAGCAACACATTCTCACTGCGTGTACCACCGATACACACGATCCCACCCCCGGGGTGAGCCCACCCTGTTAACCCAAGTCTCCTTTCTGTGCATGCTTTTCACATGAAGTTGAGTTCAGCTTTCCAATCGGAATTTTTTCACTTATTATTTTATTACATACATATTCTTGTGCCATTACTATCTTTTTTGTAAATCATTCTAAATAACTTAAGAAAACCATTTCTGGTCAAAATCTGCCCGACTCCCTGTCCTGGTGCCCTGTTCCAGGAGGTCAGGAGGAATTTTCGTCTCCCTGACTTCCTAGCCTTGGACCCCAGGTCCCTGGGAGGCACTTTCAGTCCTGAGCCCTAGACCTGGTGATGGCCAGGACGCCAGTCCCTGCAATGGCTATGATATCAACAGCTCTGGAGTCGTTCTACTTCTGCTACTTTCTGACCTCGGACAAGTTTCATGACTTTCTTGGGACTCAGTTCGTGATCTGTAAGGTTTGCATAACCTCCTTTACAGGGAATTAATAATATCATATCTACAAAGTACTTCAAGCAGGGCCAGGTGTGAAGCAAGTCCTGTCTGCATGGGTCGTCTCTGTGCCTGTTAGACCAGAGCCTGCTGTGACCGGGCCAAGAAGGGGAGCAGCTGGGTGTGGGCTCAGGGCCAGGCAGCCTCACCCTGTACCCGTGTGACTCTGGGAGAGACACATCCGTGCAACTGACAGGCTCAGCTTCCTCTTCAGTGCACAGTGTAGCAGCCCAGAGGTCGCCAAGGGAAGGATTAGCTGAGATAGTGTCTGCCAAGCGTCTGGAACAGCAGCTGCCTGGCCCGTGGGAGCCTTCAGTAGCTGGCCGTTCCCCGCTGCTCCGCAGTCCCCCCCTCCCGTGGGTTTGCTGGCCTTGAACCCAACTCACAAGGGGGGTCCTGCTGCCTGCAGACGAACTTGCCTTGGCCAGGCTGCCTGACCTGCTTGGTATCAGCAGGTACCCTTGTCACGGCCCGGGGCAGGAGGAAGACGGGCTTTGCAGACAGAAGAGGGGCAGTGCTGCTTTCCCACCGGCCAGCAAGTCACTAAACCTCTATGGGCCTCTATTCCTACAGCTGTAAGAGGAGGGTAATGAGGCTGATGTGAGAAAGTGCTGGAAAAGCCCTCAGCCCAGCCCAGCCACACAGGAGGTGCCCAATAATGTTCCTGTTGTTGTCGCGTCATTTGTGGGTGGATGGAGTGGCGCCCTATGTCCTTTGCACCTTATTTTCTCAGTCCTAGAGGCAGGGCCCCCACCTTTCTGTTGGGACCTGCTGGGATCCCTCCCTGGGTCTCCTGGTGTGATGGCCCTGCCCTCCCGGGCCTGGTGCTGGGCTCCTGGAGACATTTTTGGTTGTCACAACCCAGGCAGCGCCACTGGCAGCTCATGGGCGAAGAGTCGGATGCTGCTGAACGTCCCACAGGGCACAGTCAGCCCCGCCCCAAAGGGCAATCCCTCCCTGAGGGCCGAGCCACAGCCGAGCCTCGCTGCACGTGGCGGTAAGTGCCCTGACAACTGGCACCATGACTGTGTGCTTCACTGCGGGTTCCCTCACGCCCAGCACAGTGCTGGCAGCGGTAGGTGCTCAGCGAACACAGAACGGGTGACAATGGTGACAAGGAAGCCTGTGTTTTACCTGTAACTGACTTTCACTGGCCAGTGAGATCCGGTGGAAAATGGGCCGAGAGGACTGAGACTCTAGGACTGAAGCTGTCTTGCCCTCCAGGGTTGAACCATCGCCCCTGCGGCTGCCCCTGCTGTCCCCAAGGCACACCTGTCCACCCACACACACATGGACACACTCCCACAGACACACATAGGGGCACACACACAGAGACACACGCAGACACACACTCACAGATACACACTGGCACAGACAGCTGCACAAACATACAGGCACACACACAGACACACACAAATGCTCACACAGACACACAGGCACACAGAGACACACAGACACACAGGCACACAGAGACACACAGACACACAGGCACACAGAGACACACAGACACACATGCACACAGAGAGACACACATGCACACAGAGCTCGCAGGTGGCCAGGGAAGCCCACTCGCTCTCACAGTGGGAGGCAGGAAGGTGCCACCTGAGCAGCCCTCTATGCTGAGCCTGCTGGGCACTCATCCCCACAGCCCGTTTCTCGTGACAGTGGGCAGGGTGGCGAGGAGTAGGGGCTGCCTGAGCCCAGAGGCAGCACCACGCTCACGCGGGTGACAAGGAAGGCCTCCCACAGGGCAGAGTCCTTAAGCACAAGCCACTCTGGGCAGGTGGAGGGGCCAGGTGGTGCGGACAGGCATGCCGAGGTCTGGAAGACGGGGCAGCCTGTCTGGGGCCGGCCTGGGAGGGAGGGGAGGCAGCGTGCTGCGGGTGCGCCAGGCACGGCCCCCAAGGACCACCGGGCTGGCTCCCAGGCAGGGGCACGCTGTCTGTGCGATGCTAGACAAGGAAAGCCTGGTGCCAGCCCAGCTTTGCTGTCAGAGCACTCGGCACAGAGCCCTGCCCAGGCCCTGGGGAGACCCGAGCTCGGAAACGTGCGCCCACTGCAGCCGCTCCGTGGAAAGGGAACCGGGAGCCCTGGATTCTGGGGAAACTGATTTGTGGAAATGTTACTTGTGTACCAAAATGAGTGACAGAAAGAAATCTTTAAGGTAATCTGACAGGAAACACCACCCTGGGGTGTCTGAGGCTCCCCGGAAACCAGCCTGGTGGCCCTAACAAGTCTCTTCTGCATTCTGGGCCTGAGTTTCGCCCCTACTCAGATAACAGGGGGTGGAATAGGGAGCAACAAAGACCAGCTTTTGTGGCCTCTTTTAGGCTGGCAGCACCACTGGGCAGGACAACTGTCACACAATCCACTGTCACAGATGGGCCAGGGGAGGCCTGAGCTGCAGGGTGAGCTCTGCAAGGTCACAGAGGTGGCTGGGCTGGAACATCACCCATTTGTCACTATTCCTCTGGTGCTGTCTGCGAACCCTCCAGGAGAGATGCAGCTCGTGGCAGGAAGGGGCCACAGGTGGCTTCTGAGCAGGTCCCAGCTGCCAGCATTCCTCTCCCGGAGGTCAGGAGCCTCCTGTCTGCTCCTGTTCCTGGCCTTTGTAGCTCCTTCTCCACCTCTAGCCAGAGCCTTCCCCCAGCCCCCCGCAAAAATGTGAATCCAACACTTGCACTTCCCTGCCTTGAACACCCCAATTTTCAGGAGACAAAACCTAAATAAGACCTTTACTACGGCCACCGAAGGCTTCCTGGCGTGACATGCACCCCAACCTCATTCCTATTATTTCCCTCTGGTTTATTCCATTCTAGCGGCAAAGCCTCCACGCTGCCTGTGAAGCCCAGGCTTTCTGCTGCCTCCAGGTGTGTGGTCTTGGTGAGCCCTTGGCCTGGGAGGTTCGGCGTCCAGCCCTGCA
Organism: Varecia variegata; assembly: GCA_028533085.1. Lineage (NCBI taxonomy): Eukaryota > Metazoa > Chordata > Mammalia > Primates > Lemuridae > Varecia > Varecia variegata. Next base: position 163,883,245 of record CM052436.1, on the reverse strand, counting down.
CGCCCGGCCCTTCACTTCATGCAGATCTCTGCCAACTCTTCCGAAAAGAGGCCCCTGCCCCCTCACCTCCCACCCCATCTCCCCTTCTGCTGAGCTTGTTCTACAAGCGCCGACTGCCCTGGCTGGGGCGCTTATTGCCTGTCTTCCTCCACGTGGCGAGCAGCTCTCCCCAGTGCCTGGGCCTGTGTGCACAGGAGGCAGGACTCAGTGGAAGACGAGGTTCAGCACCCCAAAGGAACCACCGCAGGAAGAGAAGCTGCACAGCTGGGGCCTTGGCAATCAGGCCCAAGTCCACCCTGACTCCCAGCAAGATGTGAGCCCTTTGGTGCTCAAGTGGCCATGGCCAGCAGAGGGCTCGCTGGCCAGCTGCTGGGGCCATGCTTTGTGCCAAGGTGGGGACCCTGCAGAGGGGTGGCAGGACACCCGCCAGGACCTCCACTCACATTGGGCACAAAGCCGGGCATCAGCCTCTTCTCAAACACAGCATCCCAGTTCATGTCAGCCAAGTAGGGCACACTCTGTACGTCACGGAGGCTGGACAGGCGGCTCTCGGGGTCCTTGGTCAGGAGCTGCAGTCAGAGGACAAACGAGATTCCTTTAACCGGGCATCCTCCAAGGTCATCAGATACTCTGGAGGACGGAGTCTCAGGACATTTAAGGAACCTCTGCTCTTCATGCACCATTAATGTTGCGCCCTGTCTGGGTCGCTGTTGCTAGAAGCACCGTCTGCGCTCATCTCCTTGCAGCCAGGGAGGGACTGAGGGGTCAGCTGTTCTGCAAGGTCGTCCGCAAAAGGACTGTGGAGTGGGACTAGCGGTTCAAGCCCCGTGTTCCTTTCTGGGACTAGAGCCCTGCACCAGGCTGCCTGTCACTGATGTCTGCAAAGGTTTCCGGTTAAAAATGAAAAGAACTGGCCACGTCATCTTAGGACTTCCAACTTGGTAACGGGAGGTATCAAATTATAATAAAATCTATCCCTGGGCAGCTATGAGGTGACCTCTGTGACCTAATGGGGTGGACTCATTTGTAGACAAGGGGACAGTTTTTAGCTTCTCCTCAAATTGAGTTTCTGCTAAAAAGGAGTGATGCAGTATAAAAACAGCCAAAGACTATATTACCTGGCATCCAAACGGGTCCTCCAGCATTTCAAAACACTGTAGTTTATCAGGTGCCGAGAGTATGGGGCTAACAATGAAAGGGTGGAGGCCCGAGCCCTGGGACTGCCACTCAGCACTCGTGTGACCCTGGGTGTGCTGCACGCTCTGCACCGCTGCCTCCTGTGAAAGCAGGAAGAACAGCAGCTCTTCCACTTCCAGCTCAGGGTCAGGACGGGCCCAGTGGGATTGGCAGGGCCTGGCACGTGCTAAGCAAGGGCGCAGGCCGGCTTCCGCAGGTAGAGCTGGAAGTCAGAGCCCACGCCTGGTTCACTCCCAGCTGTTACTGCAGAAATCTTCCAGCTACACCCAGGCAGTGGGCTGGAGTCACACCACACCAGGGACACCTAGTGGGGTCGCACCTGCTGGCTGTGGAGGTCACTCTGTAGGGGCTGCCCCAAGACAGTGGGAGCCAGTCTGAACAGACTCCAATTCAATGCCATATGGGGGTCACTGCGTGGGGCAGCTGTTCTGAAAGCATGCTGATGCCCAGGCCCGGGCCAGATTCTGAGTCACTGGGTGGGCTGGGAGGTGCGAATGTCAGTAGTATGTTAGGCTTACAGATGATTCTAACGAGCAGTCAGGGTTAAGAACCACGGGGGTCTGGGGTGGCGCCTGGAAAGGTGCATTTCTATCAGGTTCCCACGTGGCACTCAGGATGCTGGTCCTTGGCCCACACTCTGAGAACCACCACTTTATTCTGATAGCAACAGTTCCTGCGAGAAGTCAGGAGATGCCCAATATCTCAAAGCTCAGTGGGTTAAAAGACCATTTGTAGCAAAGAGTTTTAAAATCCATATGCATTAAGTGTTTCTATTTATTGGGATCCTGCAGCCGAGTGACAAGAGCCAGGAGGCTTGCTGTCACAGGCTTGGTGGTCTGAGGCTTGCTGATCTGTGTGTACTCCCGAGACAGTCCTCATTCCACAGCAGCAGAGCTCAGCTGACTTTACTACTTCCATCCCTGCTGTGCCACTTGTTTTCTACCCCTTCCTTTGCTGCTATGCCTGCGTCCACACCAGAGGACTGCAGCCCTCAGCGGCAGGCTGGTGGCTCCCACCCCTACCTTCTTCAGCAGGGCCACCATCCCCCTGCACCACGTGGACGAGTAGTGGACGCGCTCCACCTTGAACATGTTGAGGATCTCATCGATGGGCGTGGCCGAGTGGATTTCATACGGCCTCTGCAACCAAAGGACAGCAGCCAGAGTCAGAGAGAGGGCCACCAGGAAGCCACTATCCGCAGGAACTGAGATTGTGTGGTTACAAGGGGCGATTCATTCTTCCCCTTTAGGTAAGAGCGGGTGCTCGTCTTTCGTGGCAGAGCAGGTGGCTCAGACCCACGTGCCCACAGGAACCAGGCCTGTGGGCAGTGCCGGACCCAGCAGTGGGTGCTGCTGCTATGGACACAGGAGGGTGGGTGACTCACCAAGGCCGTAGAGCCGGTAGGAGGCAGAGGCAGGATTCACCCCCAGCAGCCCCACCCCAGAGTCCCTGCTCTGGTCACAGGATGGAGGGTTGACTCTTGCCACCTAACGGGCACCCAGGGACAACTCCAGCCACAGCCCCCCCCTGCTGGGATGCTGGGGGGCCTCAGTCCCACTTTGCCTGTCTTGGCTGAACTGGCTCCTAGAGTGGGCAGGGCCGAGATGGCTGGTGTCTGGGTGTGGCTGGGCTGAGTGAGGAGAGGTCGCAGGGCTTCTCCTGCCGTCCTCACCTGCCATGCCCTCCCTCCAGTGAGGACACGGAAGCTCTACCCTCCCCCAGTTTTTGAACTTGGTAGAGTGTGAAGCCTCCTAACTGTTTTTTCGGCATTGCCAGTGGCGATTTCCTGCTTCTAAGCACTTATCAAGCTCAAAGCCTTTCTTTTTTTCTTTTTTTTTTATTTCAGCATATTATGGGGGTACAAATGTTTAGGTTACAAATATTGCCCTTGCCCTACCCAAGTCAGAGCTTCAAGCGTGTCCATCCCCCAGACGGTGCACACCGCACCCATTATGTGTGTATAAACCCATCCCCCCTCCCCCCTCCCAACTGCCCGACACACGATGACTGTTACTGCCATACGTGCACTTCAGTGTTGATCAGTTAATACCAATTTGATAGTGAGATACGTGATGCTTATTTTTCCGTTCTTGGGATACTTCACTTCGTAGGATGGGTTCCAGCTCCACCCAGGATAATACAAGAGGTGTTTCTTGACTGTGACCCTGGGGAGGGGCTCAGAGAGCGTCTGAGCATCAGCTCTCCCCTCCCTTGCCCACCCCCGCCTCCCACTGAAGAACAGCTCTCTCGGAGCCCCCTCACCCTCCACCTGGCCACCTGGCTTTGTGGTCCGAGATGCTGTCAGGTTTGCAACATGGTCAGATGTCTTGGGGCTAGAAAAGCAGTCATTTCCCCGGCACACGCGGTGCAGCAACTGCACTGGCCCTGGACAGTGCTGAGGAATGGACTCATGATTAATCCATGTGCTCTTGGCTGTCTAGTACGGAATTCCCTCGTCAATACTCAGCAGTAAAACTGTTGCCGTCTGTCTCCTCCACGAAACTGGGCTCCTTGAAGGGGGGATTTTATCACGCTCATCTCTGTGTCCCTAGGCCCTGAGCTGTGTCTGCCATTGAGCAGGGTCCCAGAGCACAGTGACGATGGACGCATCAGTCCATCCACAGGTGTGGATTGGACAGTCAACGTGAGCCAGACACCGTGCTGGGACCCCATGGCATTTAAGGCACTGGTTCCAACCTCATGGAACTTCGGTTCCCACAGGGCTGCTGCGGATAGAGGGTGCCAGTCCGAAGGGGCAAGAGGTCCCGAGCTCTGGGTGGGCCACGGTTCCCCAGGATGAAGGAGCACCGTTAATGTCAGCAAACCAGGCCCCCTGGAGAAGACCTCTGCCCGCACTCTGTGCCTGTGCTGCCTTCTGATGTGCCACCCGGAAAGGGGCCTTTCTCTGACCGGCCGCCTCCTCCCCTATATGTTAATTACATGGGAAACTGTTCATTTCACCCTGTAATACAGGGAACAAAACCAAAACCTCTGGGCTCTCTTGAAGGGCTAATGAACTTGATTCACTAACATTCTTTAAATATTTCTTCCAAAGCTTTTTTCCTCTGGTGCGAAGGGGTACGCTTCCAGGACTGAGCATTCAAACATTTCCAGCTAAAGCTGCTGCATTCGCAGGACCCCTTTGCACTCACCAGTAAGAACGACCAACATTAGGAATGGCTAAGACCCGACCATAAGAGTGCTCCTATGCGACACAAAACTCACAGAATCTGTATGAGCTGGTGACTATTGACACAGGAGACAAAACAGAGGCACAGCACCCTGGAACTAGGCACTGAGGGTAAAGGCCAGTGTGGCTCACCGAGGAGCACCTGTGACCACTCCCGTTACAAGTGGAATTGTGTCCCCAAAATTCATATGCTGAAGTCCTAACCCCCCAGGACCTGACTTGAGATAGGGTGTTCACAGACATAATCAAACCGGCATGAGGTCATTGAAGGAGGCTCAATCCAACCTGACTGGTGTCCTTATAGCCAGGGCAAAGTCTACACGAAGGGGCAGTTAAGGCACAGAGCGGTGCACACACAGCGGGAAGACAGTGTGAAGACACAGGAGGAAGGCGGCCGCCGCAGCCAGGAGGAAGGCCGGGTGCAGATCCCTCGCGCACAGGCTCAGGAGGAACCGACTCTGCCAACTCCTTGATCTCAGACTTCCGGCCTCCAGAGCTGCGGGAGGACACATTTCTCTTGTATGGCCACCGGTGTGTGGAACCGCATGTGGTGAGCAGCCACCCTCGTTGTCCACATGCAGAGCCTGATTGGAGGCGTCTGACGCCTGCTTTCGTCTCTGCAGACGGGGCCGCTGGAGGGCACAGGGCAGACGCCGTCCCTCCTGCGCTGTGCTCGCCACCTTAGAGGAGGCAGCAGCACAGAGTCCAGCTGGAATGGGCGCTGGGCAGGAACCGACAGGAGCACCTGGCACACGTGGCGGAAGGGAGCTCTCTAGAATCTCCACCGGCGTGGGTGGCAGGAGAACCAGGGCTCGGGACCACCGCCTGCAGATGGGCCGGGCCAAGAGCTCGGGTTCTGGACTCTTTAGGATGGCTTCTCCCCACCTTTTTGCCTTTTATATAATAGTAAATGATTCCGCTCACCCTAGGCGCCCCTTCCCGCGGAAACCCGGTTGCTGGAGCTGCAGAGACCCTGGGAGATGATGACTGTCACCTCCTCCCTCAGTCTGAAGGTCAGGAATGGAGGTTTGGGGATGGAAAGAGACTTTCCCAGCGTCCAGAGAGACCCAGGTTCTCATTCCCTGCTCTTCCTGCCACGTCACCAGAGCCTGAGAACCCGAGCACCCAACTAGAGAAGCAGCTGGAAACAAATGTAACGACCTCTCTGATTTACATGTCGTTCTCTATTTCCTTCTTGGTCAGCTCAAGGCACTCATCAGTTCTGCTTTCCCCTCAGACTCCCAGATGCGCTACATGCTCTCTCTAATCTCTGCAATTCTCTCCCTTCCTGAGGGAACCAGACCACTCACAGCAACAACGACAGTCACAGTGGTAACTGTGACCGCAGCACACTGGGCCGACCAGGAGGTGCACTCAGAGACAGTCCGACACGATGACTGAAATGAGCGCACAGCCTCAGGCTCCAGGCTCAGCCCCATCTGTCTGGGCGGTTGCAAAGAAACCCAGGTCCCTTGGCAACATTACTGGCAGGTATTAAGATCAGATTGTGTCTGCTGGTGGTGAAGAATTCTGCTGGTGCTGGTGCTCACTGGGCCCTAGGCTGTGTGGACGCAGAACAGCAGGTGTCTGTGAGGTGACTACGAGTACTGCTGGGGAGAGTGACGGTAGCAGCGGGACACTGGACACACTCACCATGCAGGGCAGGTGCGTCTCCATTCCAGGAAACTCAGTTTACCAAAAAATGCCAGTTTACCAAGAAATAGAGAGAAGACAGAGGAAAAGAATTGCCGCAGACCTGTTATTTTAACTGTTAAAGCTGAGCTGGGCCTTGGAGACTACCTAAGCCAGTGTTTTTTCCCCAAATCTTTTTACTTAAAACCCCAAACATGGAACAGATGAAAGCAAAGAACCATTCCGCAGGCGATTTAAACCTCTAAGGCTTGAAGAAACATTTTTCCCCCTCTGGACCTGTCGAGTCATTTCTGCAGGGGTCTGAAGTCCAGAAACACAGCCTGAAATCACTGAACCTTCGAGAAGTTCCTTCCCCCACCCTTGAATGGAGGCCAAGGACTCTGTTACCTGCGGGGCTCTGACTCCTGGCACAGTGCTTTGTCTGCTTTACTAGGGGACAAGAAGTCAGCACTCACCCCAAGCACCCCTGCCCCGTCTTTGTTAGGCTGACACACCATCCGGTTCTCTTTCTCCAGGCAGAGCCCACCCACCTGCGTACCCCCGGTGGTTCTCAGTGCTGCCCTCCAACCAGGAGCCCCGGACACCTCCCTCTGCTCACTGGCCTCTCTGCACCCTCAAGCTCTCTGTCCACACATCCCCAAAGACAGGCACTGCCGGGGCCAAAGGCCGGGACATGGCTGGTGGGCCTGCCACGAGGGTCAAGTCCTCCGGGCACCACAGAGTGGGCTTTCAGGGCCCCGCTCCTCGTCCACAATGAGACCCCCGTGCAACGCAATGTGCCAACAGCCTTGCACGTGGGGTCTCACTCAGTGGCCTTGCTTACTCTATAGTAGTGGTTCTCAGCCAGGGACAATGTGTCCCCAGGGGGTACCTGGCAGTGTTTGGAGACACGTTTGGTTGTCATAACCGGGTGGAGGTTTCTGCTGGGCATTGGTGGATTGAGGCCAGCGATGCTGCTGGACACCCCACCATGCAGAGGGTCGTCCCACACCACCAAGAATCAATCACCTGGCCCCGAGTGTCCACAGTGCTGAGGTTGAGAAGCCCGGTGCTACGGGCCTGTGCGACTATTCCCACCAGACAGGCTCACCATAGATCATTCAGAGATTGTGCCGAAAAGCCAAGATATGAACCCATACTTATGTCATTCCATAGATCATACATCCACTGTGCTGCCACGTCCCTGCTTAAACACCATGGATGGCACCACACTGCCCACAGAGAACAGCCAAATGCCCCAGCTGGCCTCCGGGTCCTTTACAGACTGTCCCCTGACTACCCTCTGACAGGTGGTTGGGCCAAACTATCTGTAGAAGAGGGCTTAGCCCCCCTTCCTCCTCTGTGCTCACACCGTTCCCTCCGGACACGCGTCTGACCCAGCCGAAATGCCTCCTCCCTCAGAAACTCTCCCTGCTCCCCTACCCCTAAGCCATCAGAACGCTACCTGCATCTACCTGTCTTGTGGCATCAGCGCCCTCTGCATGCCTCCGGTGTGCCCGTGTCCTGGCCGCACTTTCTCACTTAGTCCCACGGTGACCGCAGGTGGGCTAACGCTCCTTCTGCGAACGAGGAAGCCAGTGCTCGGACAAATGCAGCGATTTAGCCCAAATCACAGCACTGAGAAGCGTGGGGAGTGGCGGGGGCCCACTCCCCCGCAGAGCCCGCGAGCCTTCCTTGCTGGAGCAGCAGGGCGCGAGCCGGCTCTGCCCTCGCAGCCAGTCTTGGTGACTGGAGGCGCTGGCTTGGGAAGGACGCAGGCTCACCGGCCCTCCCCAGCAGGGGTCCCAGGGCAGGGGAAGGAAGCTGACCGACCGTTCGTCATCAGTCATGTGCTGGGTGATTTACATCATTGGAATCATTTAATTCTCAAGGCAATCCTGTTGGGTAAATAGAATTATTAATTGTTTTTTTGTTAATGCAAAAGGATCCTGAGCACTGAGTCTGTTTAAAAGCCTCACTTAAGATCCCAGATGGGGCACCTGTGGAGTCAGCGTTTGAGCCTGTGACAGTCCTCTAAGATTCTTTTTCTCTGTTATGAGGAGGCAGCTTTTGGTTGAGTAAGGGGAGAAAATTTCAGCCATTAGAGCTGTCGAAAAATGAAACAGATTCTTTCTGGCAGCAAGGAGCTCCCTGGATCCTGAGCAGAGCCAACGAACAGGTGGGTGACCACCTGTTGGCCTTCCAGGTGGGGTGGGACAATGGCTGGGTGGAGGTGGAGGCTGGGTGTCTCTTCTCTGTGGGAGTTGTCCTCATGGCTGTGCCCATCGTGTTCTCGTTGGAGGGTGTGGTCCAAGTGCCAGGGTGGCTGGTGCACCCGTTCTAAAGGGGACGCTGCTTGGGCCCTTTTCTTTCTCACGGCAGGGCTGCAGGGGGAGAGCTCAGACTCCGGTCTGGGATCAGAGAGAAGCTGGAGTCTGTTCGTGTCCCTTGTCCAGGCTGCAAGCTGCATCCAAACTCACAGGGTCCCAAGCCTGCCAGTGACACTGACTCGGTCCCCCTGCTCTCCCTGCAGAGTGCCTGGCTCCTCATGGGGACAAATGGCTGTTCTCCAGGCCACGTCTAGAGTACTCCTGGGTCTCTGGCCAACAAACCCTATTCATACCTTCGACTTCCCACCACCCATCGCTTCGAAAGCTTCCCAACTCTCAGATCCTAGACCACAGCCTGGGAAACCCCCATTAGGACTTTCTTTCATCTTGCGGAAGGAAGGAGCCCCTGGATGCTGCCAGGGGCGCTGTCACTGGCATGACCGAGGAATTGCAAGCAGGAAAGATGACGCCTAAATTTGCATAGTCCATGGATAAGTGTGAGTGTTCTTCACTATAGCTTTTGACTACATCATTTGTTTCTACTGTGAAAAGTAGAGAATAAACTATTTGTATCGACCTCTTACCCTTTGGGTCAAAGATTAAGCCAGGAAACAATATCCAGGAGAAAGATTTACAGGTGTTCTCTCATTCCATCACATTGTGCCCACGCCCAAGACTCTGACCCCACTATTCACCTCTCCCCGTTCCGTTGAAAGTGGAACCGGATCTTTAAGCAGAAAACTCAGAAGAATTAAAAGTGAAACAGTTTATTTGTGGTGCGGCAGGGCCCACTCCATCCTTGGGGCTCTTTGCCAAACCATCATCTCCGACTGCGTTGACCGTGAGGAATGACGGCCAGTGCTCTCTCTGCTGGCGGCGTCCGGTCACACTAGGGCCCTGCTCGCCACCGTCATTCGTAGGAGTGAGCACGAAAGATGAACAGCCTCTGGCAGACGCCTGTGCACTCGGTTGGCGCAGCGTCACGACCCACATCGCCCTTCCTGAGCATGTACCAAACCCGCCCGGAGGAAACAAGCAAACCCGTGGGACATTTATTCTCTGTATTCAGTGCCTATGAAAGTGAACAAGTTCATATTTTCTTTGCATTCTAAAAACACCACATATAATAACTATGTTTATGATGAATTCAGGAGAAATTATTGAGATCAAGAGCAGAAAATAGTTGCTTGAACTACAGGCCAATAAATCACACCTATTTGCACTCACATAGTGTTTACAATTTACAACTGCTCTCATCTTTCATTCATTGATTCATTCATTCAACACCCGTCATCCCCATGCACGGGGACCCCCACAATGAATAAAGCACTGTGGGCCCTTAAGGCACCTTCTTTGGGCATGAATATGCATGTATGCAAATGACCATGAAACAACAGTGAAATTGCAGGGAGGAGCTTGCTTTCTGCCGGCTCTGTGTTAGGCACTGGAGCTATAAAGACATAAAGTTAACAGTGTCTTCCACAGTGCACTGCCCCAGCTGCGTGTCCTGCCCACTCTGCCCAGCCTGGCACGATTTGAGCCCCCCCGGTGCACGGCCCTTCATGCTCACCGTGCAGGCACACGCCTTACCCAGCCCCGCAGGAGCTCGTAGGCCGTGACACCCAGGGACCACCAGTCGACTGCGTAAGAGTACCCAGGGCCTCCGTCCACGTACACCTGGAACACTTCTGGGGCTGCCAACGACAGGACAGAGAGAACATCACTGTGTGCCACAGCTTATGCAGCCACAACCCCTTAGAGAGGGTCACCAGGATATGAGCCCAGCTTTTATGGACAGTGAGACCTGTGCTTGTTCCACTATGCCACGTGACTCCCGCCTCAGTGAGCCAGGAGCTGAGAAAAAGTTGCCGGCGTCACAGGGAGCACCCACGCGGCCCCCAGGGCAGAGTCCAGACGGTGCCCTCTGGGGGCGGTGGGAAGGGTCTCCTTCGGGACAGTGAGGGAAAGCCCCCTGGGGAGGTGATTTGCAGGAGCACCACGAATCGCAGTCTGCTGCGAGAACGGGTGGGTGCACTCAGAGTGAAGAGGAGGAAGGGAGCCCCCAAGAGGTTGAGAACCTTGATAAATGCCACCCTGCTTGTGGCACCAATACCCAGGCCATGAGTCCCAACAGCCAGGATGCTCAAACTCTTTGAGCCTGGTGCCTGTCGCAGGGACGATCTCATCTTAGCATGGGCGGAGTCTAACATGAAGTACCCAGAGGAGGGAAGTCTGCAGAGGCGGAAAGCAGGCTGGAGGTTGCCAGGGGCCGGGGCTGCGAGGGAGGGAACCCACGTGCTTGTTCATGGCTTTCCTTTGGGGGTGAATGCAACATTCTGGAACCAGGTAGAGGTGTGGTTGCACAACACTGTGAATGTTCTAAATGCTGCTGAATCGTTCCCTTTGAAATGGTTAATTTTGTCTTATGTGAATTTTACCTTAGTAGAAAAAGATGTGAAGGATGGAACCCTGAGGATGGTGGACCCATGTTCTTCAGAGTCCTGCGTTTGTCCCGGGGCCCCTGACCCTGCCCGCTCTCTGAGGGACCGAGCAGTGGGTTAACCTCATGGCCTTGCCCCCACGTCACTAGGCCAGGAGTGCATCATAAGGTCCAACTGTTCACATTGGCTTCCAGAAAATTTTGTGAAATGTTGATTATTTTCTAGCAAATTAGTTTGCAGGCATAATTCCATTTTACAGTTGTCAGAGCAGCCCAACTCTGTCTCGGGAGCCGCAACATGCTGTGATCATAAGCTGTCTCGATTCGATTTCCAAACTGTCATCCACTCAGCGTGAGACGGGGCGGCCGATCGGGCAGGAGAGGGGACACTTGGCTCGGGCTGCTGAGTCCGCAGCTTCACACGTGGATCTGCCCAGGGGCCACGTTCCCGCCAACCTCTAGCGACACTCTCCGCGTGGATCGCATTTCACGCTGCACTTGCACCCCGGGCTCTCCTTTCCTCTTCACAGCAGCCTCTGGGGGGCACGGTGTCGTGTGACACATTTACAGGTGGGGGGGTGTCCAGAGAGGGCCAGCTATGTGAAGGAAGTCACACAGCCAGGAAGTGCAACACTGTGACACACCTTACACAATGGCTGAATTCCTGTTTGAAATAAGGTTTGTATCAACATTGCTTTTAGCATAAAAACATACTTGGCGCCATGCCGGGGCAAGACGCAACTAGGATTTGAGGAACTGTCCCCTAGGGCTTTTGGCCCTTACAAAGGAACTGCCTTGGTATGTCGGGGACCAGGAAGACCGCCAGTGAAGTTGGGGTCACTTGCTGGTAACAGGCCACTTACCTGCTCTTTGCCTCAGTTTTGTAGATTGTGATACAACCCTGGTTTACTTGCAGGGCTGTCAGTGAGGGAACACGTGGCAAGAGCTTCGCAGGCTGCACTGCCACAGCAAGTGCCCGAACATTAGGCCTTGTTAGCAGGAGTCTAGTTGTCCCTCAACCTCCTCTTGCTCTGTCACGCGTAGCCACCCTGCCATCCCCCTAGTCGCCCAAACGAGTAACCTGGGGACCGTCCTCAACTCCATCCTCCTCAGCCTCATGAACTGTCATCTCTGAATGTCATGGGTTTTGTATTTTCAGCATCTTTTTGTCTCCCCCTTCCTATCTGTCCTGGATCAACCTGACTCCGGCGTGGGTGCTCGCACTTGGGCATTAAGCGTCTGGTGAGCACGTTCACCGATTGCCTGGTACGTGCTGGGCGCTGAGCCGGGCTGTTCCCGATCCCACCACCGGGCCCGGAGCTGAGCTTCAACCTACAGGGACTTCCTTCCTTATGCCACAGACTGTGCGCCTGGCCTGCTTCCCTGTCCCCGGGGTTCTGGGAGACAAGTCACGCCGTGTTTGTCCACATGTCCCCACGGTGCGGGACACACCCATGACGGCAGGAGTGGCTGTGTGTGCAGAGGGTTCCCCGTAAATCCTCATCAGGCCGCGCAGTCCAGAGCCCATTTGGAACTCAGGGTAGAAGCAGCAGCTGAGTGACTTGCTGCTCTCCTGGCTTGTGACCGATCAAGTGGCAAATGTCCGCAGTCCTAGTGGAGGTGACATTCCCTCCTCCCCCACCCACTTGGGGCTGACAGAACATAGACAACATTTATGTCGTGGTCCCTACGCCACCACAGTGACGGCTTTGGTGGCTCAGAATTGCAGTGCTTGGACTTGAGAGACCTGCACAGGTTTGGAGCTGGAGCCGCACACCTGATGACGTCCTTTCACACGGGAGGTGAGCAACAGCAGTCGCCATCTGTCAGGGGCTGTGTTAAGGATTCCATGCGGATTTCCTCTTTATCTTCCCAGCCACATACAGAGATAAGTGTTATGACGATGTCCGTTTTTCAGATGAGGAAGCAGAGGCTTTAAGGGGTGTCGGGGGCTGAATCACGAAACCGCATAAAAGATTTGTCTGAGTCTTAAGCCCTGGTGCTGTGAATGGGGCCCTATTTGGAAACGGGTCTTGGCAGATGTAATCAAGTTACGAATCTCAAGATAAAATCATCCTGGATTTGGATTGGGCCCGAAACCCAGTGACTGATGTATTTATAAGAAACAGGAGGAAGACCTGAGGCCAGAGGAGATGCCATGTGCAGGGATGCAGCCACAAGCCAAGGAAGGCCGGGGCTGCCAGAAGCCGGGAGAGGCAGGAGGGATCCCCTCTCACGGCCTTTCGAGGGAGTGTGGCCCCGCCGACACCTCGATATTGGACTTCCAGCCTCCAGAATTGTGAGAAAATGAACTTCTGTCGTTTCAAGCCACCCAGTTTGCAGTAATTTGTTTCGCAGCCACAAGACATGAACACAAGGGCTGAGGAACTCGCCAAGGTCACCCAGCCGGCACCACAGCGCCGGGACTGGCAGCTCAGTTTGCTGACCCCAAGGTCCTTTCTCCTGCACTAGGTGATTGGCACCCTCTGTCCTTCCCTCCCAGGGCCTGGTGCTCAGGCAAGTACACAGAAGGCACTTAATAAATGTTTGTCAATTGGCTCTTTCACCCCGATGCTGTAGGGCTAGGCCAGCTCCTCGGTGTCCGACTCAGAGGAAGAAACAGCTCACGGCCTCTGGGGACGTCAGCACGGCAGCAGTGAGGGCTCCTCAGGATCCCTGTCATCCCCTCCTTGTTAGAGCCGGCTCCCAGGCTCGAGGAGGAAGAGTGGCTTTCCTCGGCCACCCACTTACTGACTCTGGAGTCAAGACTGGAACTCTTGGTCCTGACTCCCAGGTCACAGTGATAGTCACCTTTCAATCCTAGATCATTCTGCTGCCTAACAGCACTGGTACCCACGCTTCCTCTTCTTTGTGCGCACTGCCAGTGTGGCGCCTGTGCTCCGCTCCACGTCCCCTGCGTGGGCTCCCAACCCAGCCTCTAGTCCCAGTGCCTCTTTCTCCAGTCTGTCCTCCTTGCTGAGGGGGGTGTCAGCCTTCCCACACTCGGACTGTGGCATTCCCTGCTACGGACCTTCCCAGCGTGATGGCTGTTTCACACACTGCTCCTTGCAATGCACTGGCCCAGTGCCAGGCTGACGGATGCAGGAGAAGAAGGGATTCGGAGATCCATCAGGCCTGAGGAGTGATGAGGCTAACCACTCTGTTCTTCCCTGCAGGACTTCTCAGAGCCTTTCGTGTGCTAATGCCCTCCTGGGACTCTCCAAGGGGCCTGACTCAGTAGCAGGCATGACTTGGAAATGTATCGACTTGATCCTGAAATCTTTTCTCTGTGTCATTTTTGGTGGAATGCTACAGGGCACCAGGGCTGGGGATCCGTCTGCCTAGAGGGTGAGTCTGAATTCTGCGGCCCAGCTCTCAGGCCCCTCCAGCACCTGCCAGTCGGCCTCCCAAACTGCCCTGTGCCTCTGCATTTGCCCACGGCCACTCCTGGTCCCGCCTGCTCATGCTACGTCTGTGCTGCTCCTGACACGCTCTGTCGCTGTCTCTCTCTCCTCATTCCCCAGGCTGTCTCCCAGAAGATGCAGCTCCAGGTTACCTCCTCCAGGGACCTGCTGTGGGCCATTTACTCCTCAGAATCTCTCTCTGCTGTTATTATTTCCTTACACACCCTCCTCTCCAGGCTAGATTCGGGGTTACCTCTCCACCCACACCCTCTCTTCCTCTCCTGCTGCGGTTTTGCTTATGTGTCTGCCTTTCCTCTCTAGACTCTAAGCACCTCGAGGGAAGGGACTGTCATGTTCTCCCTGGTGCCTCCTGCCTTGCCTAGTACCAAGAAGACCTGTAAGAAAAGTTTGTTGATTGACTAAATGAATGAACGATCATATTAATAATAAAAATAGCAAACATGCATATGGCCCTTGCTGTGTACCAAGCACTGTTCTAAGCTGCTAATAAAAATAGCTAATCCTTAAGAAGAATCTGCTATGTGCCAAGTCTTGTGTTAAGAGCTTAACAGCATTAACTCATCTTCTGAGTTGTGGAATCTGAGCCACCCTCTCCCAATTCTCATCAAGGAAGAGCCCAGTTGCTCTGGGCCAATACCGCTGAGGCCAAGACGGATTCCTGGGGCACAGTGTGATGAAGGCAGCCCCAACAGGAGAGTCCTGGCTTGCTAGGAAAGCAAGTGACAAACCGAGCAGATAATCAGAGTAGACTACGGAGATGTCCAGACAGGTTGTCCAGAGTCCAAGCTCTGGGTGCACCTGCTTGGGCTATGGTTGAATGAAATTCTGCAAGGCCTTCCAGAAAAAAAGAAAACAACTAAAACCTCTTCTAATCCCTGGTGGGGGAACTAACAGCCCTGGATTTATTTTGTCAGCTATTGGAAATGCCACCTGTAACCATCACCATCATGTACACAGCATTTGTGTGGGGCTTCATCGGGCACAAAGATTCCGGCATACGTCACCCCTTCCATCCTTGGAGCACACAGGGCCACAGAGGAAGAGACTGAGGCCCACGGAGGCTACGGGACGCATTCAGGGCCATGAGACAGTGCATGCAAGAGCCTAGACCGGAGCACCTTTCTCATGACTTCATCATTAGAACTGCTCCATTATGATTATGAGCAGCATCCTTATTGGCAACACCAATAGCTACATCATTAATGTGGCCATCTACTGGGCATCAACAATGCGCCAGCAGTTCTTCAGGATTCTCTACATATGTCATTCATTCCTGGGGAAAGCTAGTATTGACGGAGCACTGCCAGACGCCAGGCACTGTGCCGAGTGCCACCTGCACTGCGTGGTTTCAAGGTGAGTGCTATTACTGCCTCCATTTCAGGAGAGGGGCTTGGGGAGAGTACGTGCCATGCCCAGGGTGACACGGCCACCGAGGCTCACAACCTTATTGAAGCCCAGGCCTGCTCCATTCACCAGAGTCAACCAGAGTGACGATCAGAACCTGGCTCTGTCTCCTTTAAAGTCCACACAGTTTCCACCAAATTCTTCTATCTTTATGTATGTGCTGAAAATAAAAATTATATGTTATAATATATATAACACACATAAAATAAACTATGTTTTACATTCTAAAATCTCTCCGTGGTCAATGTGTTAAGTCTACTAATTTAATTGGAAACCAAATCAAGAGTATTTATGAAGATCCAGGAACTTCATGTTTGAGGAAATGAGGGTTTCAACATAACCCAAAAGAAAAAAAAAGTGGGTTCACCATTAACATGCATATAAATGATAAACAAAAATGATTTAAAATCCCGTGGAAACTGGCTCTTGAATCACATTCCCTGACGGTGCCTGTTTTCTTCCCTGCTGCCTGCTGAGGGCTGTCACAGTGCCGGCTGCGTGTTGCCACTCTGGGGGTTCTCGTGGGCCTGTGAACCCACTGGGTGGACACCCGGTGCCACGGAACCCTTGCTGCCCCTGGCGTGGCCCAGTGGCATAGCCAGATCAGCCTTGCCTGGCGCTAGCCATCTCTGCCACAGCTGAGCACTTCTGCCTATGCGGTCTGAAGTGGAAAGTGGGTTTTGATTCCAAAGAGCATCAAGGCATCACACAATTGGCCTTCCAGAAATGCAAGAGCCTGGGCATCACATGAGAGAGATTGCCTTCCTTCCCACCAGAAACGTAAATGTGCTTTTGGTGGGATTTGTCCCCTACACTAACCACACAGAGTTTACTTCCTTATTAGACTAAAAATATGAAAAACATACAATAACCCCCCCAAGTTGCAATTATGAGCTTGCTGCTTTAGCTCCATGACTGTTGCTGAGGTTTTGATAGCTTCAGTGGAGCGCGAAAAGCTATTCAGCATCCAGTCCAGGAGCTGGCAGGCGTCCAGGGTTTGTTTCTACAGGTGAGGGCTCCCTTCTTGGCTGGAACAGAGAATGCCCACATTTCAGCCTGGAGGGAACCTTCAGGGGAAATTCCTTCTTTCCCAAATTTCATAGATAAGGAAGCCAAGTCCTAGTGGAGGGGTTAAATGATGTCTGGCCAGCCGGGACTAGAACGCAGGTCTCCTGCTCACTGATGCTTTCTTCAAGGCAAGACAGGTCTCCAGCTTGCACATCCCCGCCACAGGACGGCCAGAACTGTGCACCTGGACGTCTCTACCTAAAGGTCCCAAGGGCACTACTAAGCCTGTCCAAATCCAACTCTTGCCTTTCAAATGGCCCCTTCTCCTGGGTCCTCAATCGCAGCCAATGGTTTGCTCAGTTGCACAGTTAGAAACCCAGGAGGCATCTTGGACTGTGCGCCTCTTTCAGCCTCTGTTTCTGATCATTCCATTGGTCTCTAAGACTCATCATTTTTCCTTTCCAGAAACTTCCTCTCTGTGCTCTACACTGGTCCTTTTTCATCTCTGTCTGGTCTCGGGCCAGACCCCTCCCCCCACCTGCCTGCCTCCAGCCTGGCTTCTGTGACCCCACCTCCACCTGCCCCGTCGGCCCTTCCTAGGTCAGCCGGATCGATGGAACGTCGACACATAGGGGCGGCGATGCCCGGCCTGCGGCTGAACCCCAACGCCCACGCTTAGTGGCGCAAGGGCTGGGGTGAGCCGCTTAGCCTTTTATTTGTGTCTCAGTTTCCTCATCCATAAAAGGAATAACAATAATTGCTACATAATGTCACTGTGAAGAGAAAATGGAGTTGTGTGTATATTTTTATTGAGTATATAATAAGTGCTCAATAAATGTGGTCTAACATTATCGTTGTTGTGTTACTATTCACATGTTTAAATCACTTGCTTAAAATCATTCCGAGTTTTCCTATTTACTGTAGAATAAAGTTCAAACTCCTTAGCATAAAAACTTCCTAAAAACTCACCCCAATTGCCCTCATAGCCTCATATTAAGCCACGGTCCTCATTGCACTCATGTAACAACTTCAAAGAATAGGACACACTCTATTTTTAATCTTCTATCACTTGCCTAATAACCTTTACCCTGTTTTTCATACTCATGAACTCCTATTCATACTGCAAGACCCAGACCAAATTTCACTCCTCCATGGACTGTTCATCAAGTCCCTTGCTATTCCTCTATTTCCCTCTTTCACCCTGTCCTTGCCAAGCACATCGATCTACACTCTGAATTCTCACCAAACCCTTGCTCATTCCTCCCTTACAGCACTGCTTTAGCATGCTGTATTTTATTAATAATTCATGGTATACATGCCCACCTTCCCCACTGGGTGGTGACTCTCTGCAGGCAGGGACACGACTAAGCCTTGGATCCTCAGGGATTAGCATGGGGCTGGTCTGGAAGTAGGTGCTTATAGTGGCAAAGAAGTTGAAGTCACAGAGTCCTGGCTTCACGTCTCAATGGTTACTCTGCTGGTTATTTGTCATTGGGCAAGCATTTAACCTGTGAGTAAGTCTCATATTCTGTGGAGTAATAATAACTCCTACATCACATATGTGATAACATATGTGTTGTATTTAGTTCAGGGACAGACACAAAGCAAGTTCTCAACAGATGTGCGCTAGTTTTTATGAGATCAATTCCTTATGGAACAGGCAATGACATGCATGCATGAGCGAGAGCCAAGGTCCATGTTGTGCACGGTCCCCAGATGGTTTGAAAGCTCCGTCATAATCCTCGGACGAGGCTGTGGGAAGTGGGGACGAGCAGCAAGCACGTCCAGGCTCTCTGGATCTCTTGGGGGTAATTTATATTTCCTTGGCTCTTGGCCAGATGAACCCTGGTGCCACACATTTCGGTATTGTTTGAGATAACATGAAGCCACCGCATCAGTCTGATATTTTCTAGTTTTGAGGGGATGCTAGTAGCATTAATAGCAATGGAAAACTCATTTCATTACTGTATGTAAGAAACTGCTCAGCTGTTGGCCCTGTCAGGATTTCATAGGCCTGCACCGGAAGAGGGAGAGCAGAGGAAGTTTAACTGGCTACCGAGAAAACAGGGAAGCTCTGATGAGAGCAGAAATAGATCACGAAGCAGTACCAGAAACCTGCTTCATGCTCAATGTGTAGGATTTGACTAGTAAAATTTTTTTTAAAAAGACTTTGCTCAGGTCACACTAGTTTTCCTTTGGTTCTTTCTATGGGCCAAGCTCCGTTTTGCCTCAGGGCCTTGGCAATTGCAGTTCCATCTCCCAGCAATGCTTTTCCTTCCGTTTTTGTTGAGCAATGCCTACTCATCCTTTAGGACCCAGTGGAAAGTTGCCTTTGAACCCTCCAATCTAATTCATCTGCCCCATCATTATCTCTCTTTCCCATCATGATTCTTATAAAGATTTCAAACAATTCTGCTTTATTTAAAATGTAGGAATTGGAGTGTCACACTTAGTCTAGCAATAAGAAAAAGCTAGACAATCTATAAAATCATAACTTTTCTTGAATCTGACTAGCTTGAAATCTAAAGAAAGCCAGGGGCTTTCAAGAATAGATAGGGCTGTGAATATTGGCTTACCTTGGGGATGAAATGGGGAAAAAATAGGTCTGCTATAGAAGATGGTAAGATTTTAGCTAAAATTTGGAATCCCTCAAGAGAATGATACTATATAAATGAACTTTTCTATCAGCATCAGATGCTATTTGGAAGTTCATCCAGGGTTTCCCACAGTGACCATGTAAAATGCACTGATTCTAACTCTGTCTGCTAGTTGGAACATTATTCTCCATGAAAACTTCCAAAAGTCTCTACTAAAAATAGAAAAAAATTAATCAGGCAACTAAAAATAGAAAAAATTAGCCAGGCATGGTGGTGCCTGTGGTCTCAGCTACTCGGGAGGCTGAGGCAGGAGGATCGCTTGAGCCCAGGAGTTTGAGGTTGCTGTGAGCTATGCTGACGCCATGGCACTCTCGCCTGGGCAACAGACTGAGACTCTGTCTCAAAAAAAAAGTCGGATTCAAAAGGCTATATCCCACAGACATGGTGGGAGGGGCAAGATGGCCGACGAGAAAAACTGCCAGCCAGAGTCTCTGCAAGAAAGACAGATGTTTAGAAGAAAGTGAAAAAAAAAAATAAAACAAGCAGACAAACATAGATCAGACGAGGGTCGGAAGGGAGAGTGTCTGAAACTACAGGAGACTCCACATGAAGAAGCTGTGGAGGAGAACTGGGAGGAGAAAGGCCCCCGAGAGGCTTGGAGACCAGGGACAAGGGTAGGTGGAGCAGCTACACTTCCCCTCCCTTGCGTTCTGGACTGCGGGTGGGCTCCTGAGTGGAGAGACCTGCCCACACCAGCCCAGAGATGGCCACCGCCAGTGAGCCATGAGCCTCTTGCGGACAGGGCACCAGGCTCCCAGCTCCCTCAGGGCACCTCCCGGTCCACAGACGCGAGCCGATCGGCAGGCGCCATATTGCTTCATTCTCCCCTCCCCTTTCCCTACTGGCAGCTGCCAAGAGAGCCACCACCCGGAGGCATCTGCAGGGAACAGGACCTCTCCTTTTGGGGACCTACAGCAGACTTAGGGGTGCTCAGATTGTGAGCTCCCTACCCGCCAGCCTTCCCAGGTGCTGCTTGCCTGGTGACTCCAGGAGAGCGGGGCAAATCCCGAGACAGACAGACATCGATCCAGCTTGGGCACCCCGTGGGTGACTTGAGACCAGCACTCCTCTCCCTGGAAGGGTCAGGGATTGATCTCCAGGGCCCAGGGGACAGGCCTGAAGACCAGATCCCGTACACCCAGGCCTCAATCGCATTGGCCTGGGTCACAGAAGGGTTATTTGTGAATGACCCTACTGAGTGTGTGTGCCTTCAGGGGCAGATCAGTGTGCCTGCGGGGCAACCCTCCTCTCACAGGAAGGCCAGCACAGGCTGCGATCCTGGACAGGGAACCTCCTGGCCGGCATGACAGCCAGGGTGGATCCACTGGCTTGAGGTCCTGCCTGCTGACAGAGGCCCCAGAGAAACTGCGGAGTGGGAGAGGGTGGAAAGGAGCAAGGCCTGCTCCAGACTGTAGGTCTCAGACAGCCCCGCCCCCACAAGCAGACTTTCCTGCTGAGAGGGGCCATTCCAGACCCTCCCTGGTAGCTTTGCCCAGAAGCAGAGAACAGATCTTTGACCTCTGCTAACAGCATTTGCAGAGCTTGAGGGCAGGCTCACCCAACCCAGCTCTGCTCAGACTCACTCCCTGACCTGCCCCCACTGAGGTGCAGAATAGGACACACCTGGAAGTCCCGGGGCCCCACCCAC
>CM052436.1:163850342-163861814 GCA_028533085.1 Varecia variegata | reverse complement strand
AAAAACAAAACAACACATACACAGAGACACACAAACACAAACAAAAAGGAATATATTCATACAACAAAGACTAATGTGGTCCTCCCAGCCTGCAGTATTTATTATCTGGCCCTTTATGGAGAAAGTTTGCTGACTTCTTTTTAGGGTAACCCAGCGAACCACATGCAGCAAAATCTGGGCCAGGGAGTTTCTGGAAAGTTCTGTTGTACATCACCATCATAGCAAAGTGCCTCCCAGTTCCAAGTGGTGCTTTTTCAAGGCTGGGGCTTTGATTTCTTCCCCTCTGCATGCCTGTCCCTAGCACAGTGCAACACCGCAGAACAGAGCAAGGAAGGTGAGGGAAGGCCAGCGTCAGCCCTATTGACTTGCTATTCAACATGCACACAGGTGCTGAAGCTCTGTATTAAAAACACAGATTTACAAAGGCGTAGACTTTCACTTGTTCATAATGTCACATCTACTGAGACTGATGATAGCTTTCTTCAAAATAAAGAGCAATTGCTCCTGAGTTTGTCAAATGTTAATACTACCTGAAAACACTATGGTTATTTGTAATAATGCAATGCAATATCTATGGGTTTGAGGATGAAAGAAACACTCATCTAAATATTTAAATTTTTATTTTCATTGTGACTTTTCAAACCCATGAGTGTTGACAAGCATTAAATCAGGGGGCCTCTGTTGCCAAGGTCACTAAACACCCACTGTGAGCAGAGAGAGGTGCTTAGGGGTGATGAACTTGAGAACCTACGGAACTAAAATAAAAGGCAGAAGACCAGAGTCGGGTGTTTGTGGATGAAGTCAGCAGACACTCAGTTCCCGCCCAGGGCAGCTCCCAGCAGGGCTTCTCAAGAGAAGGTGAGGAAAGGGGGAATAACATGTGTCAGGAATGGAAACACAGCAGCACTCATTAAGGCCCCCTTAAGGCATCACTAGGACAGGGATGACGCCCTGCGGGGTGTCGGGGAGAGGGAGGAGGTGGCTGTGGCCCAGGGCACAGACTGAGACAGAACTAGAGCCAACACACAGGCAGGGGGGTGAGGGTGACAGACCTAGGGACGTGTGGTCTGGTGTACTGGGTTGGACACCGTCTTCCCAGAATTCATGTCCACCCAGAACCTCAGAATGAGACCTGACTTGGAAATGTCGCCTTTGCAGATGTAAGTAGTTAAGGATCTAAGTCATCCTGAGTTTAGGCTGGGCCCTGGATCCAGTGACTCAAGTCTTTATGGGAGAAAGGAGACGCGGATTGTGACACACAGACGCGTGAGAGAAGGCACCACGGGAAGACGGAAGCAGAGTGATGCGGCCACAGCCAAGGGATGCCGGGAGCCACCGAGAGCTGGAACAGGCCAGGAACGAGTCTCCCCTGGACCCCCCAGAGGAAGCTCAGCCCTGACTACACTTCCATTTTGGACTTCTGGCCAGAAGAATGAGAGAATAAATTTTGCTGTTTTAAGCCACCAGTTTCATGGTTGTTTGCTGTGGCAGCCACAGGAGGCTAATACGGTAGGCACAGAGGAAGCAGAGCTGGCGGAGGAGGACGGCAAATCCCAGGCATAGCTGAGGTCCCACTGACCACAGCACGGCCGTGGACAAGCCCCTTGTCTGTCCAAGCCTCAGGCTCCACGTCAGAAAGGCCCTTCTCACAGCACCTCGTACCTTGAGAACAGAACGGCGGTGCAGATGTGGCCGGCTTGGTCACTAGACCCCACAGCTCCAAGGAAAGGGGCTGTCCAGCCTGGGAGCCAGACCACCTGGGCGCCAACTCCAGCCCCTCTCCCACCACCTGCACAGTCCCTGTCTGTGCTTGTCTCTCTGCTGTGCAGGTTAAATAGCTGACACATAACACACACTCCTTCTGTGCCAACTCTTAGCCCGCAGCAGAATCTGCACCATTTATGGGATGTCCCCTCTGTGGTCACGTAGTGAACAAGTCAGACCCGCCCAGCCAAATGGAGCCTGCATTCTAGAGGACAGGCTGGCCAGAAAGCACACAAATAAACGGCGTGACAGCAAGTGGGGACAGGTGCTTTGTCAACCGAAGAATGAGGGGGGTTGTATATTTGGAAAGAGAGCTTTCTTTCTCACAGAGGGTTGGTTGCAGCATGCAGGCAGCCATCTCCCAGGCTGGGCAGCACAGCCCGGGCAGAAGCCAAGAGCAAGCACTGCCAGGGGACGGAAAAGGGGACAGGAGTCGGTGCTGAGTGGGTTGGCCGACTATATACATTTACTGAGCTACAGAAGGAGTCATGAGTACTTCTGAAAGGAGAAACATGCAAATGCACAATTGAGCTTCATGTCCCTTCATAGATCGCATGTAGAAAAAATGTTGGCATTAGCGTGATCTGAGGGTGGAGTTTTTGACCGTCTGACATCAAAAGGTGAAGCAGAGGCCGCCCATCAGGAAGGAACACTGGTCAGCTGTGCCAAAACTGCAAAAGGGAGGGGCATTCACAAGGTGGGCTGCGACCGGCCGTAGAGCAAGTCTCCGCAAAGGCCAGCTCGGTGTGGCCCTCAGGGAAGAAGCCCCGTGGCAGGTGGCAAGTGAGGGACATAAAGAGGCGTGTCCGTGAACTCTCAACCTCTCATGGCTGAGATTTCAGTTTTTAAGGTTTCTCTGGGGTCCCCTTGGTCCAAGGAGGGATTTGTTCAGTCAGCTGGGGAGCTTAGGATTTTATTTTTATTTTTCAGTTTGAAGAAAGCAAACCAGGGTCTAGAAAAAGGGGACCTGCATTTGGCAGGTGGTCAGGAAGGTCTCTCAGAACAGGTGACACTAGGTTGACCTCTGAAAGCAAGAAAGAGCCAGCTGTGCACCATCCAGGGAGCAAGTTCTCATTTTGCAGATGAGGAGGAAGAGGCTGAGAGAACAGTGACCTGACCTGGGATGTACTTCTAGCCCACGGAACGTG
Source organism: Varecia variegata (assembly GCA_028533085.1). Taxonomy (NCBI): domain Eukaryota; kingdom Metazoa; phylum Chordata; class Mammalia; order Primates; family Lemuridae; genus Varecia; species Varecia variegata. The sequence continues at coordinate 163,858,902 of CM052436.1, read as the reverse complement.
GCAAAGGAGATGGGCGTCACTCCCTTGATTTGGGTATGTCATATGGCAAGGCTGGTCGGGTGCCGTTCCCACAGCTGTGTTGTTACCTAAGACGCTGTCCCAGCACACTAGAGCAAGAGCCCAAGGTGTGAGTTCTTGTGGCTCCAGGACCGAGGTCCCCGTTTTCTTGCTGCCTGTCTGCTGGGGGTCACTGTCACTCCTGGGGACACCTGCATTTCCCTGCCGTGTGGCCTGCTGACACATGGCAGCTCGCATGTGGCAGAGACTGAGTTCCAATCCCGAGTCTGCCTCTCGCTGGCCGTGTAGAGGTGAGCGCACTGCCCTCTGTGAGCCTCAGTTTCCTCAGCTGTAATCTGGGTAACAGTATCCTCTCCACGTGGCTCAGTGGGAACTGGACTAGATGGTTCTTATGAGAGCACACGATTGCCACCAACAACAGAGGGAGCAAAGACCTTCAGTACCAAGGCTGCATCAGCAGAACAGACACTGGGGAAGGCTGGCCGCGGGCATTTACCGGGTTCGGGGGGTGATTGGGGGGTTCGCCTTGGCAGCTGACCTCAGCTGAGTGGGACTTTGCACCCTCCCAGCAGCAAGCCCAAGTGGGCCAGGTCGAGAAGGAACTGGGTTCTCAGGTTTTGGCCTCTCTCCCACATTGGCACGGATTGTTCTTCTAGAAACTGTGTCATGATGAAGAAACTGTACCCCAACACCACTCTTTAAATATGGCGTCCGTCTCGGCCCCGTCTCCTGCCTTCTGTGGAGGCAGCCCAGGTACGTGCCACAGCCCCCAGCACCATGCCCCACCTCGACAGCAGCGCTGAGACTGTCCCCAGCTGACCCGTGCGGAGCACTTGTGCATGCCAGGTGATGGGACACGTTACGTGGACTTGGCAATGTGCAGTGTGGCGATTCGGTACTGGGTGCCGTGAGAGAAACCTTTTGTGTGTCACTTCACTTGATCCTGACACACTCTTAGAGGCAAGCATTGCTGCTCCTATGCCATTGATGAAGAAAGAACTATTGACAGACGGTCCCCTTGTGATTTGTCACAGGTCAGACGTTAGCAGAGTTAAGACCTAGGCTCAAGTGAGTGTACAGACCAATGTTCTCTGCCTGAGGGTGGGAACTAAAAAAGAAAAAAGAACTAGGGTTCCCAGAATTCTAAAGTAGGCAGTAATAATTTGAGGAACACACAAATATCTAACTTGATTTTTTTTAATTATGTTATTCGCATTTCAGTATACTTTTCATTTATTACAACATCCACATGCAAAGTTACATTCTCTCTCTCTTTTATTTTTAATATGACTCAAGTGGCTTTCCACAGCACAAATCTGACCCTGTCCCTCCCCTACCTACAGCCCCTTAATGGTTTGCTGGTGCCAGGCTCTGGGATTCTATGTCCCAGTATAATCTCAGAAATGAAAAGTGAACACTGAGACATGGTTGTCAACTTTCAAATCTGACAACTAAGGTCATTAAAACTAACTACTAAGCACAGCCATCTTATGCAAATGACAAAAGGGGAAACTGAGGGAGTCATTTCAACCCAGAAGAGTCACAAGGACACAGATTTAGACTGAAGCAGAGTTGACACATGCCCAGGCCTGTCTGTGGACAAGGGTTTAGAAGGCACTGACCCAATGGCCAGGGTCAGGTGTCCTCACGGTGTTTCTTGATCTGGCCAGTTAACCTGGCCCTGTCCCTGTCCCTGCGGCCCAGTCCTAGCAGATCCCTGGTGCTCTGGGACCTCAGGCTCTCCCTAGCCTTCTCCCTCGAGGACAAGCCCTTCACGCGCCGAGACCTGGGCCCCTTCCTGGTACCGTGGCAACGTTGCTTCTCTGGTCACAGCTGCTGTGACTGCCTGCTTTATGAGAGCTGCTTCATGACGACTTCCAAGGTGGCCTCCCCTCTTGTGATCCTTAACTCGATTGTGTCTGCAAAGGCCTTTTTGCCATGAGAGGTGACATAGTTGCAGGTTTTGAGGATTAGGGTGTGGCATCTTTGGAGGGAGCATTACTCATTCCACCACACAGCCCGCGTAGGTGGTGCCACGGACTGAATCGTGTTTCCCTCGGATTCATATGCTGAAGTCCTGCCCCCAGTGTGGCAGAATGTGACCGTATTTGCAGACAGTGTCTTTAAATAGGTGATTAAGGTAAAAATGAGGACAGCAGGGTGGGCTTGAATGCAGTCTAACTGGTGTCCCTGTAAGCAGAGATCAGCACACACAGAGTGGCTGCGTGCAGAGGGACAACCTGACCAACAGGCAGCAAGCCAGAGCACGAGGCCTCCAAGACCAGCCTGCCAGCACCTGCGTCTGGGGTTCCAGCCTCCAGAGCCGGGGGGACATGAATTTCTGTCGGTTAAGTCACCCAGTTTGTGATATTTTGTGTTGTAGCCCTCGCAGACTAACACAGGTAGACAGTATTATACCCCCATTGTGTTGGACAATAAAACCAGGGCTGAGGGGAGTTAAACATTCTCCTGAAGTCACAGAGTCTGTACACAGTGGAGCAGGATACACCAGTTATAGACCCAGGACTTAATCTGAAGGCAGGGAAGCCAGTCTTCAAATGTACGCAGAGTCTACTAAGGCCTCGTATCTAACATAAAACCTCATGTTGCCACTCAAATCATTTTCTTCTTGCTTTATTTTTTGGGAGAGAATGAGCCTTTGGTTAAGCCATGCTTGGAGGTTGTTGGGTTTTCTTTCATTCTGCAAAGAACACACATCGGTGTGGTTGACATTGATTAATTCAGCTCAAAAGCTGTGTCACTCCACGGGGTGGCCTGGATGTCAACTTGGTTACTAAAGCAAGTGCATTCAGCTAATTTTTCCCAAGCATATCTCGGGGAGATTTTGAAGCTTTCAGGATTCACAAACATGTTCAAAGATGCGCTTGGGTCCAATTAATTCCTTCATGGATGGGTGAGCCCAGGCACAATGAGGGGTCATCGTCCCAAGAAGCTCAGGCTCTGCCAGTCCACACGGCCTGCACAGATCCACCCCACTGCTTTCTTTCTTTCTAGCTGCTCTCAGCACACTGAGACGCAGCGGTTGGTCCACCAGACCACGGGATCCTCAAGGCAAGAGTGCTCACCGCAGCACAGGGAAAGCAGCACAGGTGTGTGGGGTAGCAGGACGCTGTCCCACAGGGACTGCAAGGCAGCCTTCGGTGATGGGTGAAGTGCTAAAGCCCTTTGTACGTGAACAGCATTTCAAATCTTTGCTCTGCTACTGAGGGTCTCAGTTTTCCTCATCTGTAAAATGAGGATAAATGAAGTGATGAGTGTGAAGGACTCCCCTATTTCCTAGCATATAATAGATGCTCAGTAAGCGGTGGTCACTTCTCCCACCCCCTGCATCCACTTCCACTTAGCAGGGACTTTAGGAGGAACACGAAGTGGCAGACAGGAAGATGGAGGAGCTGACCCCAAAATGGTTTTGACCATTTCTCACATATGTATAGTCCTGCAGTGCACAAAGCCCCTTCCCATACTGAAATCTATTGAATCCACCTGCCAGCCCTAGGGAACCAGCACTATCTTCTGTTTTGTGGATGAAGAAACTGCAGCCTAGAGAGGCAAAGCGACTTCCCCGTGGTCACAGTTAAAGAGTGGCTGAAGCACGATTTGAGCCCGGTTCCCCTGACGCCACCTGCTCCCTTTCCTTTGCACCCTCTGGGTGCGGCAGAGCCACCTGACCAAGCCGCACGTGCCTGGACTGCACCGTGGCCCTCGCGTCTGTGCAGGTGCAGTTCCCCATTCCTGGGGTGCTCTTCTCTGCCCCCAACCTCCGCCTGGTCCACCCCGCCACACCCATTAGCTCTTGGCTCGGTGTCTGTCCTGAGAGGCCCTGGGTGGGCCAGGTTGCTGTCCGCACCTTCCTCCTCCCCCACTGCACTGGCCCAGCAGTGGCCACGTGAGTGTGTGTGTTGTGTGACCAGGTGACGGACGCCTCTTTCTCAGCAGGCTCTGGGTTCCGTCGAGACGAGGCCCACCCACTCCTCAGCCCTGCTTCAGTATCAAGTACATAGTAGATGTTCCAAAACCACTGGTGGCGTCACTAAATCCATCAACTCGTCACGAGGCCCTGGGGAACGCTGGCCAGAACTCCGCCACATTTGAGTCCCAAGGTCCCGGATAGGCCCAGGCTTACGTACATGGCCACTTAGTGCCAGGTCCCGGCTTGGGGCCCGAGCAGGGGACCCACGCTCTCTGCTAGCACAGTTAATCCTGAGGGCAGCTTCCCCAAGGCCGTGGCCTAGCGCTCACCTGGCTTCGCTCACTCTTGGCAGAGTGCAGATTGCCACGATGATTCGGAGTCATCCGGGCGAGCTCTAAGTGGCCGGGCCTGCGGGTACTGTCACTGCTCGTGAGCTTCCCACTTCTGTGACTGCTCGGACAACACCGCATCCTTAATCCAACTTTCTGAGGAAAACGCTGGAAGGAGTTCAAGTCCACGTCAAGGCCTAACCCTACTCTGTCCACGCGATTCCTGCAGGAATCCACACAGACGGGCAGTGGGGGCCACAGCCACCTGCGGGAACCCGGCGCTCCCCAGACACGGAGACCCATGCTCAGACGGGCCAAGGGACTGCCCTCGACTGGCCTGGCGAGTGGGCGCCTTGCTGGGATTTGCACTGCAGCTTCCCGACGGTCCTGAGCCTCTTGACCCAGGGACTTTATCTGCGCCATGGAGAAGGCATTTGAGAGCCGGAAGAGCCCTAAGGGAGCCCTGCGTCTCTCCTCACTGCACACGGGGTGCTCGGAGGTGTTCGATTACATGGTCAAATTACAAACACGTCCATTCCAAAGCGGGGCTCAGGTCTGAGTTGATCTTACCCCACGTGCTCTTCTGACCCCCAAGAATTGACTGTTCCCTCTCCCACCCCGTTCCTATGGCCACCTCCCTCTGGCCCCCATGCACCACCCTGCGCGGGCTCTGGATCTGCACCTGGGGGGCTCCTCCAGGCCTTGGCTCACGTGTGGACGCCTGCCCCTGCCAGCAAGTTCCTGGCCCTGAGGACGCAGCGGGGAGCCGGCCGACCTGGGGGGGCTTCCCCGGCAGCCCACAGCGCAGAGCTCCCTCTAGCTGGGAGGGTGGCCAGCCGGAGACAGAGCTGCTTGACACATTCCATGAGGGAACAGAGGGGTGACAGAGGGTGCCACATGGGAGAGATGGCTGGGAAGGGTCCCAGAGGACGGACCGAGGCAGGGGCTGTGGGCTGGGTGGGGAGGAGGGCACCGGGCCCATGGGGGTGCAGCAAGGGGGTGCAGGAACTGCACACCTTCGCTCTGAGTGCCACGGAATGTGCTTGAGAACTCCGAGGAGGTAAAGGACACCACCTGATCGCACAGCCCTGGTGAGTGCAGTCATTTTTATTTTAGGAGGTGAGACCTGAACCTAAGCATGTTCACTGACTTCCCAGGACAAGCCTGGCTCTGGCCAAACGCCCTCCTCTGACGGACCCACCCATGCTCACAGGAGTGAGGGGCCCAGACCCCCAGCAGAGTGCAGCCCGCCCTCCCTCCCCACTGGCAGTCTCAGCGCCGCCACCTGCCTTGGGACAGGGGACGGGTCTCACGCTGCCCTTTGTCCCAGTTACACCGGGCACAGGCTCCGTAACAAGCCTCGCCTGGCTCGTCCCCTGCCCGGCACCCAGCCCTCCAGCGGTCCCCTCTGGAACTCATGCCCAGCGCCGGCCGCCCTGTGCCGGGCACCCCTCCCCTCCTTGTCCTAATCCAAACCTGGTTGCCCTCCGAGCACAGTTTCCCCATTGCCCCTCGGCCCAGCCTGGAGGAGGGAAGGGTCCCCTGTTCCTCAGTGCCCCATCCTGCCTTCCATCCAAACCCTGCCACCTGGGGACACCAGGCCCCTATGTCACGTGGTCTCCTTCCCTGCAGTCTCCTGTAGACAGGTAGGACAGTCCCACCAGGCCTCAAGGGGAGAATTTAGCTCCTGGCCACCATGAAGACCTTGGCTATCACTATACCGCAGGACTGGGCACCCGGCCCTGGGGCGCGTGGCTCCTCCTCCCCCCGGGTCTCCCCCACACCCTCTCACTCCCTGCCACAGCTGGCCCTTCCGGCCCCACACACTGCCCACTCTGGAACCACCCACAGCTCCCTCTGCTTTCTGACCCTGCAGGTCTCCAGCCCCGCTGGCACCATGATCCAACCACCCTCGTCCGCCTCCTGGCTGTCCCTTCGGCCCTCGTCCAACTCGCCCTCCGGAGCGTCCCATGGGCCTCGCGCTCCCGTACCCTCAGCTCCCTGCCCGTCTGCCCCGACGACCAGGGCTGGAGAAGGGACGGCAAGCGGTCAACGGGCTTCCCTCCAGATCCCCACACGGCTCCCGCATGCTGCCCCGCGCCACACTCTCCTGGCCGTTCACTCCTGCTCTCTGGCGATGTTCTCCTTCTCTCTCCGCAACCCACAAGGTCTCGGTGTCTCCGTTTGTTCCTCTCTTACCCACACCCACATCCACCCCTGCAGCAAATCACGTTTCCTCTACTGCAGAGCATGCCCGCCTCTGCTGTCCCTGTGTCTGCCCTTTGCTCTCACGCTTGTCCCCTCCGTCCACGCACCCTTCTTGTGCCTCTTCTGTGCAGTAAGACTCACCCTTGCAGAGGCCTCCTGGGCCCGGACGAGCTGGCCTGCCCCCACCCCGCCCTCTGCCTGGCCGCGTTGGCCCCTCACGGCCTCCACCTTGCTGTGCCTGCCTGGAAGGCCACTCCCCAGGTGTGCCTGGGACTGCCAGGGCTGCACCCAGCTCCCCGCCTTTGTTCCTCTCTCCCCTCAGCCCCAGCGGACGCTTTGCTTGCTGACTTGTTCCTGTTCTCTCTGCCCATTAGGATGCAAACCCATGGCAGCAGGGACTTCCCTCCACCTGCTGCGTCACCACGACCTGCAACAGCATCTGCCACAAAAGCACACTTAGTAGACAGCTGTGTGGATAGCTGAGCGGACGAGTCAGACTCAGCTTTGAGGCCCCGAGACTCAGGCGCGGCCTGTCTCCGCCAATGCCGCTGCTTCTGCGTTTTCGCAGTTGGTCCACGTCTAGCAGCTTCAGAAACAAGGCCCTTACTGCCCGTGCAGTGCCCTGGCAGTCACAGCCCCTGACTTGTGGCAGGGCCTGGTGCCTGCATTTCCCACCAGCCCTGGTGGGATTCTGATGCCTCCTGGGGGCTGAGGGCCTGCTGTGCTTGTGGAGCAGAAGAGAGCCCCGAGTTTTCTCACTGCAGGAGCCGGGGGCCCTGGGCCCGCTCAGGGAGGAGTTTTTGGGAATTTTTAGTCCGCAACCCCTGGCGTGTGGTGTAGCCTCATTAAAATACCAGCTCCAGTGGTGGGCTCTGATTCCTCCGGGAACCAGCGGGAAAGACCACGCGACAGCCGTGAGTCCCACGGGCTCCCCTTGGAGCCTGGTGCCACCAGTGTGACGGGCCCGTGGGGGAGGGGATCACCTGGACTCACAGCGTGAGTACGTGTGTGAGGGGTGGCAGGGCAGGGACAGCTCAGCTGGGAAGGAAATAAGCACCCCCGACAGGCATGTGTGTGCACACGCACAGACACGCAGACACAAGGACACAGACACAGACACACAGACACACGCACACAGATACACACATAGACACACATAGACACAAGGACACAGACACACGCACACAGATACACGCACATAGACACACACATAGACACGCACAGACAGACACAGACACACATAGACACGCACACAGATACACACATATACACGCACAGACACAAGGACACAGACATATGCACACAGATACACACACATAGACACACACATAGACACGCACAGACAGACATGCAGACACAAGGACACAGACACAGACACACAAACACACACACAGACACACACAGACACGCACAGACACAGACACACAGACACAAAGACACAGACACACAGACACACACACAGATACACACATAGACACGCACAGACACAGACACACAGACACGCACACAGATACACACATAGACACGCACAGACACTCAGACACACACACACAGACACAGACACACACACACATACACGTACACAGACACAGGCACACACAGACACGCACACAGACACACATACACAGAAACACAGAAACACACACGGCTGACGGCAGGGCCCCGGGAGGCACAACGGAAGGATTTCCTCTCCCTGTTTTTGCTAGGAATGTGGGCGCCTGGGTTTGATAGCATAGTCCATGTGAAAATATTACAGAGAATTAGTATTTTAAGAGCTGCTATTTTTAGGGCAAATCTCTCTGTGAGTGTCATCCGAGGGGGCATGCTGCCAAAATTTGTAAGAGTCACAAAGTCTGAGACTGTCAGCACTGGAAGGGAACTTTATCTGAAACGAACTAGCCTTGGGTCGCGAACGTCTCGGAGCTTCAGTTTCCCCATGGTAATGTGGGATAATCACCATGTTCCCCTCCAAGGGTGGTCGTGAGAATTCAGTGCAATGATGCATACATAAGGATCAGCCCAGACTTGGCATGGGGTGAGGGCTTAATTAATACACCAACCGCTTAAAAATGCA
>CM052436.1:163800605-163850242 GCA_028533085.1 Varecia variegata | reverse complement strand
GATGCTTCACTTAATAGAATGGGTTCCAACTCTATCCAGGAGAACCAAAGAGGTGTCGTATCAGCGTTATTTCTTATAGCTGAGTAATATTTCTAAATAAGAAAACCTCGCCTGGGAGAAGGGCACTGCCAGGCCCTGCGGAAAGCAGCAGAGCTGAGGCCAGCATGGAAAGCGGGGGTCTTTTGACCGCAAGCTATTGGGAATTTTGCTTCTTAGGAAGACCACAGAGGGGGACCGGGGCACCCTTCTTGCCACCCAGGCGGAGGAGGACACAGGTGGGAGGGAAGGTGCCCAGGAGGCAGGAACGGGATGGTTCTGCAGCTGACGCTGTGGCCATGTCGTCCGGCACCGCTCACAGCACTGCACGTGTGTTATTTCATTGCATTCTCATGACAGCTATGTGTGGAGGGTATTATCATTCCCATTTTACAGATAACGACTCTTATGCCCAAAGAGCTGGAGTGACTTTTCCAGGGTCACCCAGTGGGATGGTTAATTTTATGTGCCAACTTGACTGGGCCATAGAACCCAGCTGTTTGGTCAAACATTATTCTGGATGTTTCAGAAGTGGGAGTATTTTGGGATGGGTTTAACATTTAAGTCAGCAGGCTTTGAGTAGAGCCAATTGTTTTCCACCATGTCCACTCAGCTGAAGGCCTTAGGAGAAGAAAGACAGGCCTCCTCTGGCCATCAGCCAGCAGATGGCCTTTGAACTTGACCTGCAGCATTGGCTCTTCCCTGGGTCTCCAGCCCGCAGATTTTGGACTTGTACTTCCACAATCCCATAATTCAATTCCTTAAAATTCTCCCTCTCTGTCTTCCTCTCTCTCATGCACACACACCCTGTTGGTTCTGTTTCCCTGGAGAATCCTGACTACTCCACCCAACTGGTGAGTGCTGGAGGAGCCAGGGTTAGAGACCAGGCACCCCTTCCAGAACCCTGCCCATCACCTCGTTAGCAACATCCCACAGACATGGGGTGGCAGCCAGGTGTGGGCAGGCATGGGCACAGCCACTTTCAGACAAATAATCTTATTGCAAACAGTCCACGGGCTATTTCCTGAAATCCACGCCTCTGGACAGGGCAGGTAAGAGGTACACAGAGTCCTGTACAGGATGGCAGGAGGGGCGTAGAGGACAAAGGTGGCCCGTCCCTCACATGTACCGGCCACACTTTCCCTGCCACACTGCGCAGGCTGTGGCACACACGTGATTTCATTTAATCTAAAGCCCCCTGGGGGTGTGGGGACCATCATGGTGCTTGAGCTACAGACGAGAAGGCTGCCGCTGTCTTGGGGCACACGTGGCTGGGGACACCACAGGCACCTGCTCCTCCAGCAGCACCAGAGAGCCCCACGCTCAGCCGGGCTCTGCCACTCACTAGCAATGCAGCCTGGTGACCAAACTCCCTAAGCCCGGCTTCCTCGCCTGTCAAATGGGGACAGCAGTTCTTCCTACTGCTGGGATAGACGTACGGATGCTTCAGGTAAAGGACCTGAGCCATCAGCACAGTTCCTAGTGGCATCTTGGGAAGTCACCTATTCCTTCTATTCACTCAGCAGCGTCCTCAGAGCTTACTGCATGCCGGGCGCTGCTCTGTTCGCAGAACGGAGTGGACGGAACCCACGGACGTTCTCACGCTCGTGGCGATTACGTGCCAGTAGAGAAAGGCAGGAATGACAAGAAAACAAACGATCCACATGGTCATTCAAGATGTGTCCTGGGTGACAGGACAGAGAGCTGGGAGCAGTGGGCGGGGCTCCTGGAGACTATGAAGATGATGATGATGAGGATGACAAGGATGATGACGACGATGAGGATGGTGATGACAATGACGGTGACAATGACACCAATGATGACTATGATGAGCTTTGGGACCTTCAGCAGGCTTCTGGAGACGACGATGAGAAGGAGGACAGGATGAGGATGATAACATCACCCACGCCGACACCCTGTTGGGCCATGAGCGGCTCCCTAACTTTTCTGAGTCTCTCTTTCTTCCCCACACCGCGAGGGTGCTAAGCTCCACCTCGCCGGTCGCCGTAAGGAGTGCATGATTGGGGGTGACAGTGGGGTTAGCTACATGATTGGTGGGGTCCTGTGCAAAAAGAACGTGTGGGGCCCCTTGTTCAGACCTTTTTAAGAATGCCAAGATGGCAAGAGCAGAGCAGTCAACCAAGTGCCAGCCCTCTGTGTGCAGGGTCCTGTGCCCCTGGCCACCCTGGAAAGGGCACCCGCACGTCGTAGGTGCTGGTCCCAGGAGGGGGAATTGCTCTCCCTGCTTTGCACACAATAAAGAGCTTAGGGAGAAGTCACTGGTTTAAGGTGACACTGCTGAGGGGCTAGGACAGGATTCTTGCCCAAACGACTTGATGAAATATCTGTTCACAAAATTAGATACAGCATCAGTAAAATTCCTGTACCTCTTCAGAGCGACACTCTTCTATTTCATAGTAAATTTCAAGGGCAGAAGCTTGGGCTTTTGCACCCCCTTGGGTAGCACTGGAGAGGTTCAGGAGGGGCCAGGAAGAGAGGGCCTGGGCTGGACGCATCGGGGCTGCATGGCCACAGGGCTGGGCTGCTCGGACGCGGCCTGTTCCCTTTGCTTGTTTCTCTGCTCAGTGAGGAGATCATGGAAAAGCTCACTGCCAGCTGAGGACAGGTCAGGTCAGGAGTGGCTTCACCAGAATAATAAACATATTCAAATTATCCCTGAGAAGCAAGCACTGGGCGTGGCAGACACTACATCCAGGCAGCCTCTGGGTTTCGTTGTGTCCTGTCTCCGGTGATGGTGGCTCCAGCTGTGACCCTGGCAGCAGTAATACCGTCAGCCCTGGAGCTGCTCTGAACTGTTCCCGGCGTTGAAGTCACCCCCACGCTGACCCTAAAGTGTCGTCCCACGCACAAGGGGGAGAGCACTGCCATAACCAACACCACAGACTGGGGGCTTAACACACTTTCATCTCTCACAGTTCTGGAGGCCAAAGTCCAAGATCAAGGTGTCAGCAGGGTTGGTTTCCCCTGAGGCTTCTCTCCTTGGCTTGCAGACGGCCTCCTTCTCCCCTGTCCTCACGTGGTCACCCCTCTGTGGGTGTCTGCGTCCTAATCTCCTCTTCTTATAAGGACACCAGTCAGATTGGATCAGGGCCACCCTAATGACCTCAGTTTAACTTCATCACCTCTGCAAAGCCCTGTCCCCATGTACAGTCACATTCTGAGGTGCTGGGGGCTTCGACATATAAATTTTGGGGAGCACAATTCAGCATGTAACACTGTCTAATGGGGTTGTGTGGAAAGACTCCAACCCTCTAGACCTCGGGGTGCCAGAGCTGGGGTGCTGCTGCCTCTGGACAAGTTACAGGGGGCAGAACAGGGAGCCCAGGAAGAGCCGGTTCCCTGAAGTCAAAGGAGAGAGCTGCAGTCAGCACAGAAATGAGGACATGAGGATGTGGGCTGAGGACTGGGTACCAGGGGCCTGCTGAAAGTCCTGGGAGGAAAGGGACCAGGGAGGGCAGCAGGGGCTGCGCAGAGGCCAGTGCCACGCATTTTGGAGGCCTGGGTTCGAATCCAGCCCTGCCCATGATCTCCTAAGGAATACAGTAGGCACTCAATCATAGTTACTACCAACCTCATCATCACCACTGGCTGGCAAAGGCAGGGAAGAGGGAGCCTGGGTTGGGGTTGAATTCTGGGATCTCTTTCCTTCCCTGGGTGGTCCCGCCCCCCTGACCGGTGTCAACCCCTGGAGTCTCCTCGAGAGCTGCCCAGTGGCTTGACCCCGGCCCAGCTCGTCCTTGGCCGTCTCCTCAGGTCTCAGGGCAGCAGGGAAGACCTTTTGCAGACGAGGCCTCTCTTGCCAAGCGATGGCAGCCATGTGCCAGGGTGCCAGCCAGGGGTGCAAGAGGCAGCAGTGACTCTGGGCCCACGGGAAGGGGCTCCATGAAACACTCCCTGTCACGACCCCGTCTGCTGGGCCAGGGTTTCTCACCAACTGCTGGTGTGCTGGTGAACAGGCAGGGCCCAGGGCTCCAAGCCAGACACAGGACCTCAGAATCTCTGGGAACTTGGCTGCTGGTCTGTCTTGTTGAAACAAGCTTCCGAGTGACTGATCTGCGGCCTCAAGTTCGAGAGCCATTGAGGCGGCCTCTGGTCTCGTCCCCACCCATCGAGTCCCTCCTCTCCAAAGTCTGTCTCTCACAAAGTGGCCGCCATCACCCATGGGTGCCACTGGACAGGACACTGATGGGCACTCAGGCAGATGGGGAGACAGCTACTCCTTTTCCAGTTCTTTTTTTTTTTTTTTTTAGACACAGTCTCACTCTGTTGCCCGGGCTAGAGTGCCGTGGCATCAAGCCTAGCTCACAGCAACCTCAAACTCCTGGGCTCAGGCAATCCTCCTGCCTCAGCCTCCCAAGTAGCTGGGACTACAGGCATGCGTCACCATGCCTGGCTAATTTTTTCTATGTATATTTTTAGCTGTCCATATAATTTCCTTCTATTTTTAGTAGAGACGGGGTCTTGCTCTTGCTCAGGCTGGTCCAGTTCTTTTTAATTTCCCTCATTACAGCAAGAAGCACGTTTTTTTGACTTGTTATGTCTTTAACATCTCTGTAACATTTGCTAATTCCTGCCCCCTCTTTTAATACAAAGAGAAAATAGGACTGAGCTCATACCCTTGGTAGGCACCCAGTCTAACCAGGATTTGCTATTTCTATTTTGTTTTTATTTATTTTTCTTTATGGTTACCTTCTATGTAAAGCAAGCAATACTGTTTTGCCATTTAAGATACTGATATAAAGTCCTCCTTTAAAAATAAATGTATTAAGTGAAAGAAAAAGAATTAACCAAAGATAATAATAATAATAAGGAGGCCTTCCTAGGTGGTGTGATGGGACAAATATCACTATTATGAAGGCATTTCCTGGATCTGAAGCCAGGAACCATTCCTCTAAGTCACCGGTCAGCTTCGAACGCAGGGTGAGAAGCTAACCCTTGTAAAGGTAAGTCCTTAATGTTTGACCCTTTTTGTTGCTATTTTTAATTTGAGCCTCTTTGCTATGCCTAAATTTAAAAACGTGAATTTTTAGCAGTGAAGTTTTAGGCATTGGGCTAGATATGTTTGAATTTGAGGGTATTTCTAGATGGGTCACGCCACCTCATATAAAAGCCCAATGACCCCCTAGAATCAAGACTCATTTGGCCATAGACAGAGCATCTGAGTCCTCTGGAAGCACAGGGGCTGCAGAGGCCTTTCTTAGCTGGGAGGGCCAGGGTGGGGGGGGATGTCCTGGAGCTCAGAACCAGCTGGAAGCAGGGAGGAGCCGGGGCCTGGGCTGCAGGGACCATCCGGTGGAACAGCAGGTGGGTGTGGTGGGGGGTGACAGGGGGCAGGCCCAGAGAGGGGGGCAGGAAGAATTGGCCCAGGAGTCCAGGCTTTTCCTTGAGACCTAAGACGCCCCCCACTGGAGACTTTCTAACCAGGTGGTGAGTGGTGCATTTAGCATTTGAAAAGGGCCCCTGGGCCCCTGTGGAGGATGGGGCTGGGGGGAGGGTAGGGAGACCTCAGGAGGGGCCCTAAGCTGGGAGAGAAGTAAGCACAGAGGGAATGGGGGTGAGAACAGACAAGCGGGGTGGGTGAGGAGTGGGGTGGGGGTGGAAAGGGTGGGGGATGCCGAATCTGACCAGCAACCAGAAAAGGGGCGTCACAGCCTGGGGGCTCTGCTTCCTTCAGGCTCATTTCCGTCAGCCTGACACTGACAAATGGCCCTGTTGGTGACGGTTCCCAGGGATCCCTGTGCCCTTATGGAGGAGCGAGGAGGAAATACTCTCTAAGTGTCAGCCTTTCTAGGACAAGGCGGGTCCCTGGCTTGGGGATGTGATGATTCGTTTTATGTGTCCACTGGGCTAAGCCACTGCGCCCCAGTATGTGGTCAGACGTCATCCTGGATGTTTCTGCAAGGGTGTTTTGAATGCGATTACCATCTACGCTGGTGGACTTTGAGTGAGGCAGGTTGTCTTCATGCTGTGGTGGGCCTCATCCAATCAGTCAAAGGTCTGAACAGAAGGAAAGCCTGACCTCCCCTAGCAGGAGGGAATTTTGCCAGCTGATTCTGCTTCTCTGGAGAGCACTGGGTGGTACAGTTTGAATGTTTTGGCCCCTATCCCTCCCAAAACTCATGTTAAAATTTAATTGCCATGGTAACAGTATTAAGAGGCGGGACCTTTAAGAGGTGATTAGGCCATGAGCGCTCTGCCCTCATGAATGGGTCGTTGCCATTGTCATGGAGTGAGTTCCCCAGGCAAGGAGATCAGCCCCCCTCTCTCTGTCTCTCTCGAGCCCTCTCTTTATGAGGCAGCAGGAAGGCCCTTGGCAGGTTCCAGCCCCTCGATCTCGAACTTCCCAGCCTCCAGAACTGTGAGCCAAGGCACTCCTGTTCCCCACAGATGAGCCGGCTGTGGGTTGGGTCGCGGTGGTGTAGGGGGACGAAGGCACCGACACACAGAGATGTGAGTGGAGCTGGGATGCACCTTGGCCTGAGGGACCTGGGGCTGCTGGCGGATTGGGGGACTCCTGGGTGTCTGGCGTGAGTGTCCGCCACCGCCCTCCACCTTCCGGCAGCTCCTGCTCCGCCCGCTGTGCCCGGTGTGCCGGCCATTCCTCCCGCCCTCCGTCTGTTCTTTTCCTCGGGTCCCCAAGTGTGGGGATTCGTGCCAAGGCTGGGCCCGCCCTCCACTTTCCTTCTTTCTACCTGACTGCCTTCGAACTGGAACATCGGCTTTTTCCTGCCTCCAGACTGAAACGTCGCTCCCCCTGTGTCTGGAGCCTGCCTGCCGCCATACAGAGCCAAACCACTGGGGCTGATGCTGGCTCAGGCTGCGGTCTCAGGACTTGCCGGTGTCCACAGCACCCGAGCCCGTTCCTCGTGATGATGGTTCTCTCTGCACGAGCATCCTGCTGGCTGGGGCAAGCTGCAGCCACGAGTGCTCAGAAGCTTGAGCATCTTTTTACTCCTCTGCTTTCTGGGTGACTCCTACTTGGGGTCAAACCACAGTGTCCAAGTTTTCTCCCCTGCAGGAAGCTTCTCCTGGTTTTACCAGCTAACCTCACAGCAGTTCAACCATGTCTTCCACCTGCTGTGAAGCAATGCTTGGCACATAGCTGGTCTCAGCCGATCTCTGTCGACCACAGACGAATGGAAAGAGGATGTGCCGTCCGGGCGTGGCCCTGTGCTGTACGGCTACTCACCTGTGCTGAACCCAGCCTCAGCCTTTGTCGGGCTCAGGGCAGGAAACTCAGCTTTCATGCTCCGTAGCATGAAATCCCTTGCACAAGTTAGTCTGAATTCAAGAAAGAAATACAGATGTGTGGCAGAGAGGAATGGCTGGGAACATTAGTCTGACAGAACCCCCTTCTCCTGTGGAGACCGTGAGCATAAATCGTGCAGTTGCAGTTGTGATTGTAATGACAGAGATGAGTGGAAATGTTAAGTCCACTGGTCCTGAAAAGATGGGAGCGGAGTTGTCATCTTCTTCTTTTTAAACATTTTGAAATTTTTGGTCTAGGATAGGATGAAATATTAGATTACTGGCACTTTCCTTAATAGGATGGCAACAGCGAATAAATCAGGTGATGTCTCAAATATAAACGTGTGCTAAGGGGAGTGAGACATAGGAGTCGTGAGCTACCTGAGCCCTCAGGGCTCCTGCAGAAAGAATGCCAGCCACATGGTGGTGTCATCCGTAAATTCAGCCATAAATCCATCCAACAGCACAGCAGGACGGAAGTGGCAGGAGACGAGGGAGTACCAAGCCGTGGCATGACTGAAAAAGTGCTGCTCCTACCTCACGCATGGGTCAGAAATTCACCAGAATCTGTGCCTGACCCACTGTTTCCACATGTCCCACTCTGTTGCTGGTTGCGCATGTTCCCAATCCTTTGTCTTTATTTTCTCAAACGTAAGCCCTTCTGCCCACTGGTGTGCACCTCTCTTTCATGGGGTGGGCCAGCTGGTGGCGACTTTCGTAGGGTTTTCCTCTTCCATACCATCCTCTGTGTCTGCTTGCCTGTCTGCAGAAGACATTCTGGCCTGTTTCCAGGGCTGGAGAGAAGTGGCTTGTGCCCAGGAGGACACCTCTGTGGTCATCTGTGTGTGCTCTGCACAGAGGTGTTTTCATCTTCACGGGGCATTGCCGTGGGACACCGGGGACACGGATCCTCCCTGCCCCAAGTGCCGTAGACCAGAACCTTGCGAAGGTCACATGAGGTGATGTGTTTGAAAACATTTATATCCACTCTATTCCAAATGGTTTGTAAAGTGGTTTATACTACACATACATTAATCCTTGCATTGTATAGTAAATAACAATGATGATGATGTGAAGGAAATGGAATACAAGTCCTATCCAAACTGTACCACTAGCTTATACAGTACTTTTGTATGGATTGGAAAAAGTCTCCTCTCTTGACAGAGGTCAGCAAACTATGTTCTGGAGCTCAGATCTTGTTTTTGTAAATAAAGTTTTATTAGAATGCTGTCTCTCTCATTCGCTGAGGCATTGTTTATTATGTCCGCTTTCAAGCTGCAGTGGCAGAGCTGAGTAATTGCAACTCAGTCCCTGTGATCCCCAAGCCTGAAATATTTACTCTCTGGCCCTTTAGGTCAAATGTGCGCATAGCGTGCAGACCAAGCCAGGGGTTGTTTCAGCCTCACCTGTCCCTTGCAGCTGGCCGGGTCTCGTGCTATCTTCCCAATAGCCTGTGCGGCATGGAAGTCAACAATCAGGCTCAAGAGTGACAAGACTCTCTCCTTGATGGAACTTCAGCAGGCTCCCGAGCCCTCTTTTGGACTAGATCTCTCTTTTGAGCCCTGTTTTCAGTCTGCCAAACCCAGTTTTATCAAGACGCCTGCTAAGTCGGTGTAGCGAGAACCCCCCACCTTTGATATGTGATTGTCCCTGCTGTCAGATCACATTCCTCCTCCCCTACCTCTGATGTCTCGATCCTGGGCCTGTTTTTAGCAGGAATCCTGGCGAGTCATGTTTGTAAGAACCCCCTACCCTTGATGTCTTTTCTCAGTCGTTTTCTGTCCACCCACCCTCCTTCTGCTCATTGGACGTAAACCCCCAGATGTCTTCGCTGTTTCCAAGTTCAGCCCGATCTCTCTCCACTATTGTGACACCATCACTATAGTCCTGAATAAAGTCTCCCTCACCATTTTAACAGTGTCAGAATAATTGTTTTTAACAAGAGGTGAAAACCTTGCCTGAGGTCCCATGGCCAGGACGTGGCAGTGAAGTCCAGAGACTTAGCTCTGTCACCTGCCTCTCTGGGAGAAATTCAAGCTCAGAAGCTCCTTTGACATGCTGGACTTGCTTGAATAAAAGATTGTTCCTCACCACCGACGTGTAAGCAAACCTGTGGTGCACTGTCTTCATCACCATTGTCACCCAGTGTTGTTTATTAGTCACTTCAGGATTTAACCCTCTCCCAAGAGTTTCCAGCGAGTATGTTCACTTATTTGTCCATCATTCACAAATGCAGTGCACCGCCACCGTGGTGGGTACAGAGGGAGCCAGTGAGAACGCCGCGGCGAACAAGAAGACATCTGCAAGGACCTTTCAGCCTGTGGACTGCTGAATACGATTCCCTGCCCCAGCATCTGGCACTACAAGGATGCATGAGTTTCCTGTGCAGCATATGAAACCACCTGGCTGGTTTCACCGTGTCCTTAGGCAAGGGGACACCAGCTGTGAGTTTTGGGAGTGCTTTCCTGAGGAAAAGAACTAAAGGAGGGTCCGCTCTGGAATTCCCATGTCAGGGAGTCCCTGCCAGACCTCCTAAGAACTCAGTCATGGCTTATGAGAGACAAGGCCATTGGCCACCAAGACTGCCTGGGTTTACCTCCTGTTTGACCTTGGGCACAGTGCTATGCCTCTCTGTGCCTGCGTGTCCCCATTCATAATTGGGAATCATGTCATGCCTAGGGCATGAGGTGACTGCGGGGAGCAGTGAGTTACTGAATGCAGAGCCCCTGGAGGCAGACCTAGCAAATGCTGAGCCGCCGTTATTAGGACGCCTCCAAGCAGAGGGCACTGATGGCCCGTCAGCCAAGAGCGAAAGGACTAACATGGAAAGTTGCATAAGTTTCTCTCTCCTGTTGACTCAACACATCAAAGAAGCAAAAACCTAGAAGAGGGAGGAATTGGGGATGGGTATCACAGAGGCAGAGCTGCCCTCCACACTCACATTTCAAGGTGAGAGAGGGAGGGAAAGGAAGTGGCAGCAGTGAAGCCCCCTCTCCACCTCAGGTTCCTGAAGCCATACCTGGACCATGACGGGGGAGGGCAGAGGTCAGAATCTTATGTGATACATTGGGCTTGTAATTATCAAAGTTTCCTGGGATTGATGGAATCTACCCACAATGGGATCTGCTATTCAATAGAGAAAGGACACTCACCATGGCACAAATGGGCAAGGATGAAAGAAAAACAAAAACTATTTTATTTAAATAGTCCAACAGCAGAGATCTATAACAAACTGGCTATGCTCACATTTTTCTTTTTCAAAGTTGACCTGTACTCAGCCAAGCTTAGCAGCCCATGTGTGGCTCCACTATGTTTGCACCAACAAGCCAGGGGGAGCCTCAGCGTGGAGGCAGCAGATGCTGCTGGCCCCCAGCCCAGTTCTCTGTCCCCTGAGCCTGTGCTCTGGCCAGCATCCGACTCAGTGATCCCCCAGCCTCCACTGAAATGGGATCAGCGAAAGGACACCGACTACAGCCTCTTGAGGCTGTTGGCCACAGGGTTGGACAGCTCCAAATGCTTCTTTACACGATACAGAGTCCAACCAGCCCCCAGCACATTCACCCTTTTGTTCCAGTGTTGCCCTCTGGGACCACGCATATATGAGGCCTGTCGGAAAGTATCCGGCCATGTAACCATTCTTGTTACTGTAATATTAACAACGGCTTGATACGCTCCAGACAGGCCTTGTAAGCTTCTTTCCTCTTCCATTGCACACAGACAAGAGCAAACTCAAAGTCTTATAAAAAGCCCCCCGTGTTACCTTTCTAGTTTAGCTTAGTTGTGGGGGAGGCTGGGGGAGGGGATGTGAGTTATTTCCAGGAGATAAGGGTGTTTTTCTTTTTTTCTTCTGAAATCAAAATCTCAACGTGGAGAAGGGAAAGTGCGGGACACCAGAGTCGGCAAATATGAGTTCCAACTCCGCCACCAGGCACTATCCCCATAATCTTCCTCCAGCTACTTAACCTCTCTGGGCCTCCACGCTCACAGCTGCAAACAGACAGGTGGTTGTGAGGGTTAAGTGAGGTGGCGCAGGTAACGCACCTCGTGGAGCCCTGTGATGAGTTAGGCACGCAATAGGAGGCAGCTGTCATCGGGGCCACTATTGATACTCTTTACTCAGATTCACTTTCCCAACTTGATGCTCAAGGAATTCGGCATCAACTTCAACAAAGACAAGGTCAGGATTTGGACCCAAGTCCGAAATGCCAATTGCTTCCACTCAATACAAAGTATTACAAAGAGGCCACCAAGAAGCCAAGTATATGCACTGCCATTTGAGTCACCAGTTGGGCCAGGTGACTGGGCCACTCCTGCCTCTTGTCTCCCATGGTGGGACGGCTGTGCACGTTTTCTCTGCACACGTGTTGCGCCGGCAACCCCCAAGCACCCAGCTGCTCCTAGTCACCTTGCTCCCTGTCCACCGTTAGCCAGGGTGGGGCGCGTCCTCACCTTTGCTTTAAGATGAAGACGGTGACCGTCCAAGAGATTAATAGGCTTGTTCTTGTGACTCAGAGATAAGTGGCGGAACCAAGCTCCAAACTCAGTTTTACTTAATATTTCACTCTGTTTTAATTTATCTGACTTGTTGAACATTTGGGGAAGGTAAGAGGAGGGCGGGGGTCAAATGGACCTGTGACGGAACATTCCAGAATCCAGCTCGCCTGTCCTTTCTCTGCGACGCCGGCGGCAGATCTGAGGCTGCCATCCCCAGGCCCAGTGTTAGGGATGGAGGCTCGGGGGACTGAAGCTGCTTTCCCCAGAGAGCACAGCCAGGAGGTAGAAGGTCAGGGACGCCATCTCCGGAGCCGGACCCTCTGGTCACCGACTCTCACTCTCTCTTTCCAGGACGGGTCGGTCCAGGGAACACAGGCTCCGGGAGAGCTTCCCTCACGCAGAAATGGCGGGTGCGGTCTGCGCAAGCGCGAGTCGCTCGTCGCGCTCTGGGCACATCCGGGCACCCCGCTGGGGCGGAGCGGGCTCAGGCGGAGCGGGCTCAGGCGCTGGACTCAGGCTTCTCTCGCCCTCGCGGTGGCAGATCCCGCGCCTGCCTCGCGCCCGCTTCCTCCTCCCTCGCGACTCTCTCTTGAAAATGAGTGATACCGACATGGAAGGCGGGCTCCCAGGTTAACTGCTCAATACTGCGCAGGAAAATGTGTGTGAAAATGTTCAGAATGCCGCCTGCTTCCGCCCTCCATTGAGTTCTCTGTTTTTATGCAATGGGTGAGGTTGAAGGTTTTCAAATGTGAGTTTCTTTTCCAGCCCAGCCTCTAGTTTCACTGCTAGGAAACAGTGTTACTTGATAGGCAGTTTTTAAAGAATGCAGGGTGAATGGTGAGGACATTTAAGGAATTCCAAGAGAAGGATGAAAATAGGTTGTATTTAGAGTTTCATTTAGAGAAATCTTAGAGGTTCTTATTGCTCAATTCACTCACTTCCTCTGGATATATCTAGAAGCTACTTTGTGCCAGGCACCGTGTTAAGCACCGAAGAGAGCAAGATGCATAGAACAGCTTAAACACATAAACCCAGGGCCCAGTGGAGGAAGCAGACATGTACATAAGTCATTGCTGGTACAGAAATATGCAAAAGCTCAGTGCAAACACAGAAGAGGGAGGATATCAAATATTGTTAGGAGAATGTGGGAAGGCTCCCAGGGGAGATAAGTTTTTTTTTTTTTTCCCAGCAAGAGTTGCTAGAAGTGGGATGTTCAGGCCGAGAGACCACTGTGAACGCTCAAAGGCCCCCAGGTTTACGTGTGGGTAGTGGCTGGAGTGGCATGTTTTTTTACTTAGTATGGTTTCCTGCCCTCTTCTTCCTGTTCCTTCGGGGGACCCCTTCCCCATTGAATATGGCTGCCCCTGGGGCTCAGCCTACCAAAGGGAGGGTACATGGTTCAAAGTGGCTAAAATATAATATTCCATCCCTTTGGCTGCAGAGATGTGCAAAGCAAGATCTCTCCCTCTCTCTCAACAGGGCCACGGCATTTGGACTTTGTCCTGAGGGTAATGAAGAGTAAGTGAATTCTTTTTAAGAAGCAAAGTGACGTGGTTTGATTTTGTTTCAGAAAGACATCTCCAGCAGGAGATGGGTCAGTATACCTCTTATCCATTAGTTTATGTAAATATTGACAGAGCCTCAACTTAGTGGAGATAGAGGGGAAGGATGCATATTTTGAAACTGCTAATTTCATCTGAAAATACCATGAGGCAGTTTTCCTCCTTAATAACTCAGTTTATTTAATTAGCAATGAAAATTGAATTCTTCTGTGGTAAATAATGGGTAAAACACTTCAAAGGAACATCTCTCACACAGCAAACCCCCATCAGTAACAGAACATGTGTCACAATTAATAAGCACATCAATTAATAAAAGAGACAAAGAAGTAGTCATGGTAGGGAGGCTTGTGCATGGTATCCTCTACTGGAATTCTCGGCTGGCTAGAGCAGCACTGCTCCGGCTGATTTCACTCTTCCTAGCCCCGGCCTGGAAGTCACTATCTCTTGGCCTAAAAGCCTCAGCCTTTCACAATCCTGATAATTTCTAAAAGGAGCAGTGCCAGGCTTGGCAAGTGAGCCAAGGCCATGGACCTGGCACCAAGTCCAGAGTCTGCCCTTAATGTCCAAAATCTGCCTGGAACCCACAGGAGACACATCCGCAAGGCCACTGAGTCTGAGTCGCACACCAGTGGCAGGACCTGGTGCCAACCCTGGCTAACTCTGTGCCCTTGGCAAGCCAGTCTTTGGACCGCTGCTTTCTCCATCTATGAAATAAGTGGAATCATAAAACATAGCCCAAGCTAAGGAAGAGTTGCATAAATGAGACAAAATGATGCAAGACCCTTGAAAGTTAAAATTCAAACTATCAAAACATCTGTATAAAAGATGTATACTCTTATTATGGCCATTCCATGCCCGTCCTTCAAACATTTCTGATAGGTACTGTGTTGCACATCAGGGATATGTCAGTGATGAGAAAATGGTTCTGAGCTTTTGGGGACAGAAACCTAGTGGGAGAGATGTGTTAACTGAAGACCACAGGAATGTAGTTGCTGTGGTTGTGGAAGTCTGTACTAGGCACTTTGGCAGAGAGGGCAAAACAGCAAGGTATCCAACATGCTTCCCTCTGAAGTCATAGCAGCTGCAGGGAGGGGACAATACTTGAGTCGGGAGTGACATCATGACAACAGTGCTTTAAAGGAATCGCCCAGGTGGTGTGGAGGCCGGATTGTTGGAAGCCTAAAGTACAACATTAGTCTAACCGGGGACAAGAAGGCGATGCCCGTCCTGTGCCTGACAGTGATGCACCTATTTCCTGCCCTTCTCTCTATCCAGAGAACAGCACTCCGCAGCACCCTGTCTTCCAGTTTCCAGCTGCATTTGCTTTACGGGAGGCACAGGTGGAAGACTGGCTAGAGGGAGCTGGGCTGCCAGGGCATCCCCTCCTTCTTTGGAGAGTGTCTCCGGCAGGGCTGCCCCTCCTCCACCGCTGTTATCCCAGCTTTTACCACACAGCCTCTGCCTCTGTGGAGCTGCCCAGCACTCACTGAGCAGGTCCTCTGCGGGCGTAGGTTCCATTGCAGGGGCCTTGCTGCAGGGTCACACCGCTCCTCCGCTCTCCAGCTCTGGGCTAGGTAGCAGCTTCCTGCCGTCACTAATCTCTGGGTTGCCCCACCCTCCCCTTGTTTGCTCAACACAGAAAAATGCACCTGTGTCATGAATTCCCTGGACAATGTCCCCCTGTTTGAAAGACGCAGGGTGGTTTCTGTCTTCTGCCTGCATCCTGAGTGAGAGATGGTGATGGATTGAGGCCCAGGATGAACCTGAGTGGATGCAGAATGAGAGAGAGCAAGAATTGGGGAAACTAACAGTTTGCAAAGAGATCACGAGTGCATAAAGACCGAAATGTATCCATTCAACACCTGGGACTTAGTTGACTAGATACGATTTGTGCCTTCATACCTGCACTTCTAAACTCAAGGCACGAAATACAAGGAAATTTCTTCTTTCAGCACCAAGGAGAGTTCCTCCCCTATAATAAACAATTTTTATTGCTTAACAAAAACAACCTCACACAGTGTTCTACACGTCTTGATGATGATGTGGTCTCTCACACATTAAGGAAAGCTGTTTACTACAGCAGAGAGAAATCTGGCTTCTGCATCAAAACATTTATAATCTGAATTCCCTTTCATAGTGGTGAAAAAAAGGAAGCAATCTCAATTGGTGAGTGCCAAAGGTTAATTCTAATGGTTAGCATCCTCCAAATTGCAAGGCTTATTTTGACTTTTCATTTTATATAGGTATCACATGACATTAACATTTGCAGGCGTCTTTTAATGGGCTGTGCTGACCCAACACTCTCCCCTCTTAGAACCCTGCTGGGTGTGGAGGCTGGACATCTGTCTCCAGAGCACGCCAGTGCATCCCATGGCCTAAGTAATAAAGTCTGAACTCTTTAGTTTGGCAGTTTAAGGTCTTCATTATAGAATTCTAACCCAGATAGTTCTTCAAAACATTTAGGGGGCCTGGCATCTGGCTCACGCCTGTAACCCCAACACTCTGGGAGGCCGAGGCAGGAGAGGTGAGAGGACCATGTGAAGCCAGGAGCTCGAGATCAGCCTGGACAATATAGCAAGACCCTGTCTGTACAAAATTTTTTTAAAAAAAATTAAAAATAGAATCACTGTATGATCCAGCAATTCCACTTCTGAGTATATACTCAAAATAGTTAAAAGCAGGGTCTCGAAGAGATATTTGTACACCCAAGTTTATAACAATATTATTCACGATGGCCAAAAGGTGGAAGCAACCACAATATCCATCAGCATTTAAATGGATAAATAAAATGTGGTATATCCTGACAGTGGAATGTTATTCAGCCTTAAAAAGGAAGGAAATTCTGACACATGCTGCAACATGGATGAACCTTGAGGACATTATGTTAAGCCAGTCACAAAAAGACAAATATACTATAATTCCACTTATATGGAGTACCCAGCATAGTCAAATCCACGGGACCAGAGGGTAGAATGTGGCTGCCAGGGTGAATGAGGAGCTGTGGCTTAGCGGGTACAGGATTCCAGTTTTACAAGATGAATAGTTCTGGAGATGAGATGCAGAGCATTGTGAATGCACTTAACACTCAACTACTGCATGCTTAAACTTGTAAAGATGGTCAGTTTTATGTTTGGTACATTTTCCCACAGTTACAAAACTGTCCAAATTCTAGCCCAGCTTTCCAACTTCATTCTCTACCCAGCTACAAACCCATCACACATATCCTGGGCCTCTTGCATCAGAAATGCCCCCGCCCCATACCAACTCCAGGTGTCAGAAAATAGCTAGCCCCTCCCAGCAGGGCACACACCCAGCCAGCTCCACAGAGGGTTGCTCAGTCTCCCCTGGCAGCACCCCCCCCCCGGCATGTCCACAGTGACACTGCCCCTGACACAGGGCCTTGGCCCTCAGGGCACTCAGTGCTCTCTTCCTGGTTGTAGCATGCAAGCATATCTGATCTTTTCCCCACTGGGTGTGGAGTGCTTTGAAGGTTGGCATGGTTCTGCCCCACTTCTGTCATCCCATAATGTCGTGTTTGATCTGGCATCTCACAATGGAATTTTTCAAATAGACAGGTGTTAACTTTGAGTCTTTCTTCCCAGGCAACTGAACTGCAGTTGGTTTGGCCAAAAGAGCTATGGGGGCAGGATAGCTGAGCTTCCAAGTGAATGTTCCTCTGATCTTTGGCAAGAGCTTTGCCTTCCCTTCACCTGCAGGGATGTAGGCTCCTGCCTACAGTCCATCCTCCACTGCAGTCAGAATGACCGTGTGAGAAGCAGCCAGTGTGCACCTCTGTTGAAAGCATAGATCGAATCATGTCACTCCTTTGCTGAAAACCCCGCGCTAGCTTCCCACTCTCTCAGGACAAAAGCAGAGGCTGATAGACTCCTATTACCCCGTGTCTCACCTCTCCCCCGGCCAGGCCTGCTGCCACCCTCCCATGGTCCATGCTGCTCCTAGCTGTTCCGGAGACACACCAAGCATACTCCCATCTCGGAACCTCCATGCCTCTGCCTGGAAACGTTGCCCCAGGTGGCCACATCTTGTCCCCCCACTTTCCCCAGCGCCCTGCTCACACATCCCTGTATCACAGAGGTCTTTCTTTGCTCTAAGTAAAACAGCAACAAGCCAGACACCTGCCTGTGGTCCTCCTGTGTTGCTGCAGCATTTCCCAGCCCTCGTCACTGCCTGGCGTATCATACATGCGGCCTTTTGTTGTCTGCCACCCACCACTAGAGCATATGTACTGACAAGGTAGAAACTGATCAGTCCTTCACTGCTGCAGCCGTAGCCTGGCATGATGCAGACACCTGGTAAGTCACTACTGTGTGGATGGACAGACGGATGGTGAGTGGACGGATGCATGAATGCCTCGGCTTTCCCAGGACTTGCACAGGCTGTGAGGTCAGCACAAGAAAGACAATGTCAAGTCCCATGGTTAGTAGCACCAACCTGCAAATATGGATATCTACAGCATCTTCCTGTTTTATATCCTCATCTCAACCCGCATCTGACTTTAAGGAATTATTTCAACAGTCCTTGCGGCAGTTGTTACAACATAAAGACCACATTTAATGACCTTGCTCTCAAGACCCTGCACAGGAAGACCTGAAGTAAGCCCCTGCAGCACCTTTGCCGGTCAGTGGATTTGCCAACCCCTTCCTTGTGTTAATTCCTTCTGGAAAAATGCTCTTCACCATTCTCACCTGCCCAAATCCTCTTCGGACTTCAGAGCTCAGCTCCTCTGTGGGCCCAGGCAGAGCAGAAAACACATATGGCATCTCACTTCTTGGAACTCTCAGGGCACTTTGTCCCTACTGATCTCTGTTATAATTCACATTGCTCCTAGCCCTGGGTTTTCCTCACTTTCGAAAAGGTGGGGTGCTGAGCTGGATTGCAGTAAAATCTAGACACGTGCAACTGTGTGCATGTGTGTGCATGTGTGTGTGTCCTGGCACATGGAGCCCAAATACAGTAATTAGTAATTATTAGTAACAGTGGCCTCCTCCCACAAGGATCAAGGCTTCTCAAAGGTAGAGTTTTTTTGTCCTAATGTCTTTGCCTTAAAGCCCAAGCTTTGAAACTTCCCTGTGATTGTGTATTGAGTGACTGAATTAATGAATGAAAGATTCCACTTGGGGACGGGAGTCACAGATGCAGGGAGAGCACGGGAGTCTGGCTTTAATCTTGGTGTGCTCACCGCATGCTGACATTTCCAGAAATGCTGACCCGATTTCCTGCCACCATATTCATCATCTTGCTTTTGAACATCTTCTGTAAAATAGTTTCTCATTCGTTAGATCCTTCTGGAGATTTGTTTTCTGCTTTCTTATTCTGCTCTTTGATTTTATTCCAGTTTCTTTGACGTTGAGACCTAGGTCCCTATTTCAAAATTTATTACCTAATGTGAACACTCTCTACCCAGTTGTGGGTGCAATTTATACCCGGGAGATGGAACAATCCCTTTAAGGAATAAATTGGATTCTCTCGTATCTCACTTTTCTACCGTCACAAAGCCATAAATTATCCAGATGCTAGCCTGCACAGAACAAAGCTCTGAGCCTGGAAATAACAAAGTTACCCCTCAAATTGAATTGGAATCTTCATCCGAAATGACTTCTGTGTGTCTTCAAATATTTTCCATCAGAATATTCCTTTCTAGTTGATGGGACCCCCTTCCACAGGGTAATGACAAAGGACTGCATAGTCTGGTGAGAATTAGCAATGGATTTTGGTACAGTGGAGGCAGGAGGGTGTTGGGGAAATATCCAGGATACAAAAATAGGTTACACCACTTTTATCCTCTATTTATCAATCATTGTTACTTTATTACTAATCTTATTGAGGGCTTAGTATGTGCTAGGCAAAACAGTGCTGTGAGTTCTACATGGATCATTCCATTCCATGCTCCTATCGCCCATTTCAGAGATGACAAAAACTGAGGCACGATAAGATTAACTTTCCTGAGCTTCCATAGCTGGCGTAAGTGGTGGCGCCAACACTGCAACCAGGTTGTCCAAGCTAAAGCTCCCACGAGATAAGCACCTTCTCTTCAGGGAGAAAGGTAATCGTGCTTTGATTTTCTTCATTAAAGGGATGACAGGCTCATTAAAGGAAATTTAAAAATAGAACAAAGAAGAAAAGGGACATTACATGGAATTTCCCTGCAGCATTGGGAAACTGCTTCTCCATCTTTTTCATTTGATAAGAAGACATTTCCTGGCACAGTCACACAATTTTATAAGCTATGATTTTCTCTCAAGATTGTAAAAATAACGCTTTTCAATATTGCAGGATTTTCAGAGTAAGCATTATATATGGATGTACCATAGTCTCTTAAAAGGATGTATACGGTTTACTAAGCCAATTCCTTTCCTTTAGGTTATTTCAAAATTATTGATTATCGTAAATAACCCTATGGTAAATAACTCCATGCTGGCGACTTTGCATGCAGGCTTTGCCTGGAGCGAATGCTTGAAGCCCAGGAAATCGAAAGGAGCCTTTAGACTGGAGCCTTGCAATACGTTCCAGGAAGTGAAATTAGTGGCCAAAGTGTATGAATATTTAAATAGTACATGATTCTTATCTCCAAATGTCTTTCCAAAAGGGTTGTAACAATTTCTACTGCCACTAGCAAATACACATTCGGACTGCCCACAGAACATTTTTCTAGACTGCTTTGTCTTAGGAAATGTCCCCTTCCCCCAAAAGACAGGCTCCAATCTGCATGTCATTGCCTTCCGAAAGCCTGGTTGATCCTTAATGCCAAATTATATCCTTGCTTCTTTGTGTCACATATTAGCACTTTGGGCACACGCTGACGCAGCACCTCCCAAACCAGCTGAGATTGTCCTCACACACCTGTCTTTCTAGGCCAGCTGTGAGCACTGTGGCAGACACACAGTAGGTGCTCAATGCATATGTATGGGGTGTCTGGGTTTTGAAGAAAGGGACCGTGTCTGTATGTATCATGGTTTCTATTGCACTGTCTGGCACACAGTAGGTGCTGATTAAATACTGACTGACTGAATGAATGTGAACCCACCATTTGGTTCACTTCAGAGCTTGCCAGGGTAGAAATAATTCACTGCTTGGGCAAATCCTTTTGATTTCTTGGGCCTCAAGCATTCATTCAAGGTATATATACATTTATTAAACACCTGTTGTGTGCCAGGACCTGTAATAGGTAACTAGGAAATAGAGATAACCCTGAAAGCATCTTCTGAAGGAGCCTGTAGTCCGTGTACGTGATAGGCCATGGGGGGAGCTCTCACTAAGGCAAGAGTGGGGCTCACATGGGTGTTCCAAGGAGGGGACCACCCAGCTCTCCTTGGAGCAGTCAGCGAGTCCTCACCAAGTGGCCGTCCTGGAGCTGGAACGTGACTGCAGTGGGTTGAATTGCATCCCCCCAAATCTATGTCCAAGTCCTAATCCTGGCATCTGTGAATATGACCTTATTTGGACACAGGGTATTTGAATATGTGATTAAATTAAGTATCTTGAAATGAGATCATCCTGGATTTAGGGTAGACCCTAAATCCAATAGCTGGCGTGGTTACAAGGCAAAGAGACATTTGAGATGGAAGACAGGGCGGGCAGGTGCACGTGAAGGTGGAGAGAGGGATTGGAATGCCAGGAACCACCAGGAGAAGCTGCCAGAAGGCAGGGAAGGAGTCTCCTCTGGGGCCTTCAGAGAGAAGGTGGCCCTGCTGACACCTCAACTTCAGACTCCTGAGCCGCGGGCCTGGGAGAGGATGAGCTTCTCCTGCTTTGAGCCATCAGGTTGACGGCAATTTGTGGCAGTAGCCACAGAAAACTGATGTGATGGTGTAGAGAAGCCAACGTCAGTTCCCGACAGCCTTCCTTTCCTCCCTGCTCCTCAGACCTCTACTCTGAGAGGCCACGTTCCAGGGCATGGCCTGGGGCCCCTTTCTGCACGGGCCGGGTCCCTGTGTAGGGGAGGGAGCACACAGGTGTGGGTCTCTCTCACCCGTCTCTCCCTTCCTTGCAGTCAGAGGTAAAGCAACCTCCTCCCTGATTGGTTTCTCTCACGGTGCAGCCCTGTTCAGGGCTGTGGCTGACCCTGGCACGGCCAGGGTGTGCGTCTGCTCAGTCTTTGCCAAGGGCTGACCGTTCCCATGGCCTGCCTCCCCCGGGGGCATCCTCGGGGGCACTGAGGGGTGAGATGCATGGCCCGAGCCTCTGGTCTGGAGGTGCAGAGTCCTAGCCAGGGGGGCAGCATGAGGCTCCCTGTCCTCCAGCTCTGCTCCTAGAAATGCCTTTATGGAGGTTTGGGGCCCACGCCCAGCTATAAATACCCTGGGACCGGGGTGTCTGTAGGGGTTTCTCTCAGGGAGCTGGGAGGTGGCGTGTGGTCAGGTATCGTGTCCCCCTTAAAGCAGTGACTCTCTGCCAGAGGTGACATTGCTCTCCAGGGCCCATTTGGTGATGTCTGGAGACATTTTTGATTGTCACCACTTGGGGGAAGGGGTGGGAGTTCTTTGGGCGTCAACACAGATGGAGCTCAACCTCCTACAGCACCACAGGTCAGCTCAGCCCCCATGACAAGGAATTATCTGGTCCAAAATGTGAGTGGCGTTGAGGTTGAGGGGCTCTGCTGATGCCTTCAGGACCCCGCTGTGGGTGCTGACAGATGGGAACAGCTAACCAGGCAGGGAGGCAGCACAGCATTCCCTAGAGGCCACCGTGCGGAGGAAGAGCAGAGCGGGAGGGCAGCACAGCGTGGAGGGAAAGCAGCGGGTCCGCGGCAGTGGAGCCAGACGAGGCGCAGCTGGCACGTGAGGTCCTCGGATGCTATGACAATGACAGCAGGGACCACTGCCACAGAGACTCACGTGCATTGAGCACCTGCTGAGTTTAACCCTGCAGCGCACATCATTCCAGTTTGTTCCCGCCACATCCCTGCAAGGTACAGTATTAGTTTCCTGTTGCTGCTGTAACACATTACTACAAGCTCAGTGGATTAAAATAACAAAATTTATTACCCTGCGGTTCTAGAGGTCTGAAGTCCAATATGGAAAGCCAAGGTGGTGGCAGGGCCCGTTCCTTCGGGGGCTCTCGGGAAGACTGTGTCCCAGCTTTTCCAGGCTCTCGAGGCTCCTGTCTGTCAGCTCACAACCCCGACTGCTGTCCTCAGAGCCAGCAGTGGCAGGGCAAGGGTTGAGTCCTTCTCACATTGCATCACTGTGACCCCTTGTCTGCCTCCTTCTATTTGGATAATTTGGGGTAATCTCCCTGTCTCAAGGGTAGCAGGGGAACAACCTTAATTCCATCTGTACCCAAATGCCCCTTTGCCACATAACGTAGCACAGTCCCAGCTCCCAGGGATCCGGATGTGGAAATCTAGGGGGCACTATTTTTCTGTTCACCATGGGTACCATTTTTATCTACAGAAAATAAACCAGAGCTTCGGAGAGAATAGATGATGTGCCTGAACTCGCAGCAAGGGAGCTAGGCTGTCTGCAGCCAAATCCAGGAGCCACGCTGCCCTTGGCTGAATCCAGGCTCTTGCCCACAGAGCCTCCCAGCTCTCCAGGACAGACGAGCTGTACGTGGTTAGCACTTTCTACAGGGCCTCAGATTTCATCCCACTCAATCTCCCAACAACTCTGTGGGGGGGGGGGGGTGATTGCTTCTCCTTGTTAATAGAGCAGCAAAATTGAGTCCGAGCAGTGACGGACTGATCCAGGGTCTCTGGGCTGGAACGCAATGTTAAAGCTCGCTGCACTGCTCCCTGCAGCCGTGAGTGGCGAGGCCAGGATCCTGTCCTGCTGCCAGTTACAGAATCTGGGTCTTGTCCTCTCCACAGTCTCGCTCCCTGTATCCCACCACTTTTGGGGGCTGGGTCAGAGGTTCGGGTTTGTTTGCTTACCAACTCTGCTGCTCAACAGAAGGAACCCAGACTGGGACCCAGAGAGGGCAGGATACTGCCCAAGATCCAACTGAAATCTGGAATCTTCCATTTTTTCACTTACACTACATGAGTGATGAACCTTTGCTAAGAGGACATGGGACTGGCAGCCTGAGCACATCGGCCTCTTGGTGTAGTCCCTGTCCCCACAGCTGGGACACACCTGACTCCCCAGGAAGGTGGTATTGGCGAGTGGGAACCATTGGCCCCGCCTCATTCTGCAGTCGGTTTTCTGGGAAAGACACACAGAGAATTTTGCCAAATTATTAAGAATCAAGATAGTTTGTCTTTCCAGAATTCAGGGGTACAAAAAGGAGGGAGTGGGTCTACACACAAAAATGACAACCACACACACACAAGCATCCCACATAAGGACACAAATGCCATTCTCATCAGTCCACACAACCTCAGCTGGAGACTGGCACTGTTTCCACAAGATAACAAGCACTTCACCTGGGAACGTGAAGAGCTTCAGGGAGGGAGGAGATTGAATAGTGTCTCAAACAATATTTAGGAATATATTTAACTAAGGAGGTGAAAGACCTCTACAGGCAGAACTACAAAACACTGAGGAAGGAAATAGCAGAGGATGTGAACAGGTGGAAACCATACCACGCATCCTATAAAAAAGACATCTGCACTCAAATGTTTACAGCAGCATACATAATTCACAATTGCAAAGATGTGGAATCAACCCAAGTGCCCATCAATATATAAGTGGATTAATAAAATGGTATATGTATACCATGGAGTTCTACTCAGCCACAAAAACAATGGTGATCTAGCACCTCTTGTATTATCCTGGATAGAGCTGGAGCCCATTCTACTGAGTGAAGTATCACAAAAATGGAAAAACAAGCACCACATGTGCTCACCATCAAATTGGTATTAACTGATCAACACTTAAGTGCACATATAGTAGTAACATTCACTGGGTGTCGGGCATGTCGGGGAGGGGGCAGGAGGGGATGGGTATATACACACCTACTGGGTGCAGTGCGCACCGTCTGGGGGATGGACATGCTTGAAGCTCTGACTTGGGTGGAGCAAAGGCAATATATGTAACTTAAACCTTTGTACCCCCGTAATATGCTGAAATAAAAAAATATTTTTATTTGCGTGCACAAGAAAAAACAAAAGAATTTCACTTTTGCATGAGAGTGATCGTGTGATTTTTCCTTCATGAAAGCTGGGGTAGTAGACAGATTCTACGGGTAACTGTTGTTAGAGAACTTGACCCCATGGCCTATGGTATAGTGACAGTGGGAGCTGGGCCCTCAAGCTGGGTGACCGGTGGTAGCCACTTCCTGTTTGTTCTTGCGCGAGTTATTCGCCCTCCATGAGACCCAGTGTCCTCACCTGTAAAATGGGGCTAATAACTAGGTGAAGTCACACCCACAAAACCTGACACAGAGCCTGGTGCGTGCAAAACGCTTAGCAAATGCTGGCTGCTGTGATGGTCCGGATCTCACAAACATTTTGATTTGTTTTCTAATTTCCTGCCACCCGTTTCAAGTAGGGTGACTGCCCTACTCTGTCTAAACGCCAACTGCACATAAATATGAACAGAGCCTGGGTCCACGTCCTGCCCTGGCAGGACTCCTCTTCTCACCTTATTCCCACCGAAAGATAGAAAATGCTTTTACAGTGTTCTTTATTTACCATTTTATGTGTTAACATTTTAAAATTAAATTGTCTGTGGGGAATTTAAAGAGAAAGTTTGAAGCATTTGCTTTAAATCTATGAAAATGTTCAAAAATCTGGGAGAATTGTCACTTACTTTTCACTTACACTTTTTTGAATCTTTCGAACTTTATAACATGTACACATATTGTCTATTTAAAAATAAGATCTGAGCTTAAACCCAGTTACACTGTCATAGCAAAAATTTTTTAATTTTCTTACTGAATTTAATAAAGTGATAAAAAGATAAGATTAATAAAAATTAGCATTTGTGTACTTACCTTTCAGACAATTTTGTAGAGAAATGGGAATTGTCTTTGAAAGATTGCATAGATAATGCTGGTTTAACTAAATAAAAGTGCTTGCCAGTATTTCAGGATTAGTCTGGTATTACTCCTAATGATTAAGAGAAAAAAAAAAGATTTTTGAAAAAAGTTACCCGCCACAAAAAAGGGAAGAAAACCCAGGTAAGATTCATAATTCGCTTTAATGATAAAGAAAGATACACAAATATTTGACTCGTTAAGCAGATATTTTCCCAGGGCTGAATACTCTCAATAAACAACTCCGAGGCAAAGCTTTTCCTACACGTGGTGGCAAGATTCATGCACTGGAAAAGAAGATTGTGAATGTGATGGAACAAGGAGGTCATTGGCACGGAGACTGTTAGTCAACCTGCCTGTGATGCAAATTCAGAGTCAAGAGCAAAAGTCAATGAACCACAGGTCATTGAGATGCACCAGAAGACACCACTCAAGGAGTTTTGGGCGTCTTCAGACCACAGTTTGATGTGGGTAAATCCACTGGTGAAAATTTACACCAAAGCAGCCTGAAAATGTTGCACCAACCCAACTTTGATTAGCATGTAGATCCCTGCTCTGATCAAAACAGTGAACGAATGATTGCTGTGTATAACTTCATATTTATGTGACTCTGGATTGCATTTTAAAAAGACAGAGAGAGGGGAGAATTACCAGAGCCTTGCACCTCACGTGGGGTGAATTCTCTTCAAATCAGCACATATTCCCCAAATTGACAGGTGCAATGCAACAGCGCTTGCCTGTTGACCAAGGAGACTCTGAGCAGCCTTCCTTGTTCATCTTCTTTATTTCCTGGTGACTGGTAGTTTAAGGCATTACCTTAGGTAGTAAAAGAACCCCGCCTACCTAATGGAGTGGCATGCAAAACTTGGAGAAATTTTTAACATCAAACATAAGACTTCAGAGGAATTTCCTGCTTGTGATCTGCTACTTTGGGCCCTCCCACGAACTGTTGAGGAGGTGGCTCCTCAGATACCAAGGAATATTTGGGCAGAAAAGTTATAGGAAGTAGTGCAGGATATGGATTTTTGACTTATGGAATGTGAGTGTGTATCTTCAACTAATTTCAAGTAAGGCCTGGCCTTTCTGTCTTTCTTCATTACTTCTTCACTGATTCAACAAACGGGTTACGGAGCACTTCCTATGTGCCAGGCGCTGTCAGGTGCTGAAGACATGAAGATGAGCAAGACAGAGACGGTGCTGCCCTCAGGGAACTGACAGATGAGGCAGGCTCACTCTCCAGCTGCCTAGAAACAAGCTAGCGAATACATCATCACCAGCTGGGATCACATGCCAGGAAGGCAGTGGAGGGCTTTGGAGAGAATGGGGCTGAGGAATGAAGTGGGAACCCAGCTTCGACAAAATGTGGCCAGGGACAGCCTTGAAGAAGTGGAGTCCTTGTCCCTGTTTTGGCTCTATGAATTAACCAGATGTGACTTTGGACGGGACACAACCTTAGTTTTTCTTTTGCAATTGGGAAGGCAGCAAGGTGTAGTAGAAAAAGCATTAGACTACAAGTCAGACTCCAGGTTAGAGCCCCAGCTCCACTGCTTAGTAGCTGTGTGACCCTGGGTTAGAGGATCCCCCCCAGAAATGTCAGTTGCCTCCTCCACACCACTGGAACAGGGCCTTCCTCAGGGGGCTGTGAGCAGTTGATGAGATCCATATGTGCTTGTCGGGATGTTAATATATGCATGTGGACATTCTGTAAACAGTTCAATGCAGCTGGAACAATAAGGGAGCTGTGTGCTCAGTGGCCATCAGCCTGGGATCCCGGGTCCGAATGCCTTGCTTTGCCGCCAGGGTTCCGTGACCTGCCAGCTGTGTGTCCTGGGGCATATCACCCAATCTCTCTACAACACTGGGCTTCATTATAACACCTAGATCACTTTATTGCTGTGAGGATTAAGTGAAATACTTTGGTGTGTGCATGTGTGTATGCATCATATGTGCATCTATAAATAATACATGTACATGGATACACCATATGTAAATACACACATATGTATATGGTTTAAAGTAGTGTCAATACATACAAGTCTAACAACCTTGATTAGTTGTTGTTATTATTCATTTAATTTTGTATAACCCATCCCTTGTGGAAACCTAGTTCAGTAATCCTGCCCTGGATGAAGAACCCTCCTGGGAAGCACTTCCAGGGCCTCCAGAAAGATCATTTTCTATGACAAACTGGACCATGTCACTCCCAAGTTTCAACCCATCAGTACGGGAGAACGCAGAGGGCTGGTTAGGATGCGCTCCCTCCCACCCTCGCAACCCAGTCTTCACCCACGCAGGCCTCTCCGGGTCAGGTGCTTCTGCCCAGTGCCTTCCGCACGCCTCTACTCCAGCAAATGCCCATTTGTCCTGCAAACCACAGACCAACCGTGCCATGCCAGCTCCATGCCCTTGCTCAGCCCCCACCTCGGGCTGGGCTGGGTGCTCCTCCCTAAGCTCCTGCAGGCTGCTTTGTGGCACTCTGTCACAGTCCTCATCCTGGGGTGCAATCCCTTGGTCCCTAGAATGGGTGCCTTTCCACCTGGAAAGCTGCTCAGATGCAGGGCAGAATCTTATGCATGATTTTCCTCCCAGGGGCTGGTCCACTGCTTGGCCCAGACGGTTGTTGACGGAATAAAGGGCCAATTCAAATGCTATGAGATGCAAGCCTTCTAATTGCTTTAAAACAATTTTTTTCGGACCCACTATCAAACTCACCAGGTTATACTCTAAAATAAAATACCTTTTATTTTCTAGAGATCTATAACACCATCCTTGAAGGATAGAGATTTGTCACCACTGAGTATATAGGAAAGATTGACCATCTGATTTCAAAGTCAGCTTCCCCAGGCAAAGTAAGAGCCAGGCATCTAAAAGAAGATGTTTATGAGCATCTTCTCATGAAATTTGCGAAACAGCCCAGTGAAATAGGTGTCATCAGGCCCATTTTTCAGATTAGGAAACTGAGGTGCAGAAAGTCAAGTAGATGGAGTTAAGTAATTTGCCTAAGTCCGCCAACGGGGAAGGCAAATATCCTTGGCAGTCGACCCAGGCTTGCACTTGTGGACTAATTCTCCCTCTTCCAAGTGTGGCTACTTTGAAACAAGCAACATTCATCTTCAGTATAAAATATGGCATTGAAAGTTTCTGGTACATAAGCCATGGGGATGTATAAATCCAGCTGTTGTATTAATGCAAAATTGTACACCATCACCGTATGTCCTTACACATAGCTGTGTACGGACACACTTTCAAACCTGCACACATATACACATTGAAAAGGGGATTTATGATCCATATGGAAGGGGAAAAAGTCTGATTCAAATCTCTGCCAATTCTGTAATTTTAGAATTGGTAGGTAGCCTAACTGTAGCATCCAGGGCTCTCCAGAGAAACAGAAGCATTGGGATACATAGAGATATGTAACAGAGACTTATTACGGCAGCTGGCTCATGTGGCTGCGGAGTCTGAGAAGTTCCACGATCCCCCAGCAGCGAGCTGGAGAGCAGGACAGCCAGTGGTGTCGTCAGTTTGAGTCTGAAGGCCTGAGAACCGGGGGGCTGTGGGCTAAGTCCTGGTGTGGGTCTAAAAGCCCAAGAACCAGGAACAACGACATCTGAGCGTGGGGGAAGACGGATGTCTCAGCTTGAGCAGAAAGAGTGAATTCTCCCTTCCTCACCTCGTCATTCTGCTCAGGCCCTCGACAGGCTGGACGAGCCTGAGCTCGTGGACCATGGGGGACACGGTCTGCTCTGCTCAGTGCAGCTACCCGAACGCTGGTCTCTCCTGGAACCACCCTCAGCAGACACACCTGGCAACGACGTTTCACTAGCTACCGGGGCATCCCTTTGCCCGGTCAGGTTGACACATAAAAGGAACTGTCATACATTTACTTAGTGCACTTTAAAAACATTTCCCTAAATTGCTGGATAGCTCCTTTTCTCTGAGGTAGACGTGCAGTCCACGAGCAGATGACCTCCACCAGAGAAGTATCTTTGAGAGAGTGACTTAAAAACCTTTACTGAAATCTAGTGAAATTGTTCCAGCCAGCCATGCTGTAATCCAGCAGCTCAATTTCTGCCGTGTCTATTCCTGGCTCAGCTGAGAAAGCCGTCATCTGCCCCACCAACGTCCCCGCGACAGCATCTAGGGAGTCTGGGCAAATGGATCATCTGTTGCACACTTGTGCAGGAGGGCTACAGCAAGTCATGAACGGCACGAGTGTCACCAACGGGTGAAGAAACCCCTTTCCGCACCTTCGGAGAAGCCCCGCCAGTCAGCCGGGGCGCGCCCTCCCCGTGCCCGGCCTTCCCTACCAAACGCAGCACGGAGCTCGCGGAACCGGGCGCCTGCGTTCAAAGCCAGTGAGTGGCTGAGGGGGTAACAGTTGGACACACACTGAACCATCCTTTTACTACTGTTCTCCTCCTCCTCCCTCGTCACCACATTGTGCTTGTTATTTGTGTAAAAGTTATACATGAAAATAGTCAATGAGCTAAACAGTTGTGCAAGTTTTGTTGCAACAATCCTGCTCCCTTTCTCCCCTACTTATCCTCCATCCACTCTCCTCCTTCAGGTTACAATTTTGGCATCTCACCCCTCATCTCTGAATGGTAGATCTCCATGACTCTTTCAGTTTTTAATTCCAGGCTCTCTGTGCCGGCTTCCTGCTATGGAAGACGAGGGTCTAGCAGTCTTTCCTCTCCCAGGCGCCGGGAGACGCACTCCTCCCTCCCACTCCCCATTTTCCCAATGGGTCCTACTGGCTTTTTGATTTGATCACTTTGCAGGGTTTAGGTGGTTATAACGAGGTATTACACAGAGAGATGACCCACACAGTGAGCCTTACTATGCACAGAAGATGTCCTGTACATTTTACTCCCCAGAATTAATGTCTTTTCTATTGAGTTTTTTTTTTCTGAACTCATTAATTCAACT
The DNA here is from genome assembly GCA_028533085.1 of Varecia variegata. NCBI lineage: Eukaryota > Metazoa > Chordata > Mammalia > Primates > Lemuridae > Varecia > Varecia variegata. The sequence continues at coordinate 163,820,012 of CM052436.1, read as the reverse complement.
TCAGAGGCTTTACCAACTAAATAAATCTTCTCTCCAGGCAGCCAGATGCATCGGGAATTCTATCAGTTCACTCTTCCTAAGGAGGTATCTCCCAGGGTCCTCTGACCCACTGCAAACAGAACTGGGCATGGTCTACACTGGGGGACAACTGACATCCCTTCAGCATCAGCCTGCAGATTTCCTGGGCCTGTCCACTTTATGGGAGCTCCAGCTTCCTGCATTCCATTTCTTTCTCCTCCTTGACTTATTCCTTCATTTCCCTTCCATCTCATTTTCCTAATACTTGAGAAAAGATATATGGGAGGTACATTTTTTGAGCCCTGGAACTTGCAGAAATGTACACTCTCACACTTGATTGATTAGCATGTCTGCACTGCCTTCTAGCATTTGAGAAATTCAAAACTATTCTGATTCTTCAGCCTATATGACCTGTTGCTCTTCTCTGAAAGCTCATCAGATCTAAAATTTGTTTTGGTCTGTGTCTATTTCCAGTAATTGCTCTGCACTCTTGGTAGGTTTCAGTCTGTAAACTTACAGATTTCAGGTCTGTGAGATTTTCTTTAATTATTTCATCGATGATTTCTTCCTCCATGTTTTCTCTCTCCTCTTTCTGATGTTGAAATCTCTGGACTGGCCCTCTAATTTTCTTACCTTTTTTCTCATATTTTCCTTTTGTCTTTTTACTCTACTTTGTAAGAGAGTATAAAGACCCTGTCCTCCAGCATATCTTTTGAGATTTTTATTTCTGCTTTTATACCTTTAATTTATAGAGCTCCATTGTTTGTTCTCTGAATTTTAAAAAACGCTATTTCTTGTTTTACAGTTACAAAAGTCTTCTTATCTGTCTGAAAATACTGATCATAGTTATTTTGATGTTTTCAGAGTCTCTGTTTATTCCAAACACCATTTTTTTCCATTTGATTGTTTAGATCTTGATGTTCGTGTTTGATTTCCCAGGATGTCTGATAATCTGATGTTGGTAACTTGACTGAGAGCTAACAATGAATGATGCTTGTTGACTATGAACTACACTCTAGTGTGTCCTGGGAAACCTCTGATGTCACAATCTCCACAATCTCTTTTCTCTTGGCTCAGTCACAACACCACTGAAATCACTTGAGTGTCCTGCCTGGAGGGTGAAAACACCAAGGCACCATTGTCTGATCCCAGCCGGGGTGGGAGGGTGCTATTTCAGCATTCGGTATGTGTACGTTTAGATAATCTTGCCATTTTTGGTGCAGTGTCCCAATGCAAGCAGGCTTGATGTTCTTCAGCCCAGACACTCTCTCTTTTACCCTCCTTAGGGGACTAACCCTCAGTCTTTCTGGGTGAGGAAGGGGCAGCCCTCTAGTTCTGCAGAGTGGGTAAATGGCTCTGGGGTTCTTAAGAAGTTTTCAACCACTTCACTGTAATTTAGCCTCTTTTTTCACCACCCTCCCCCCATTCCGTAGATACCAGGTGCTGCCAGCTCCTGAGCCTTTGGGGGATTCTTTAGCATCTATCAGTTCTTAACTCTCCCCAGTGGCCACTTAAGACTCAGTGTCTGGTATCCTAAGCTGTTAACTCTACACCTTCTTTCCAACTCCCTCAATGTTTTGCTGTAGTCTCTATTCAGTTTTCCTTGTCCTCATACATTTATCATTTTCCAGACACTCCTTCCTGTCATTAAACAGAGTTTTAGAAGGGAGAAAATGTAGATGTGTGTTTGTGTGCACGTGCACGCTTAACCTGTCATCTTAGAAGTTCAAGTCCTGGTCTTTTCCAAATCTTCCAAAAGTATTTAAGTTAGAAGATCAGCCAAGCACAGTGCAAGGCCATAGGTGAACAAATCTGGTGCCCTCACACCAGCTGCCTCTGCGGGGGTCAGACTGTTAGTGATGCCAGCACTTTCTAAAGCCTCTCGTTGGGCTCCTGCTTCTGTTACACACTCACTCTGCTCACCGTGTGGGACGTGGTGCTGCTGTGCACAGGAAGGGGAGAAGAAGGTCCCTGGGGAGGCAGCAGAGACTCAGCACTTCTACACAAAGCCGAGAGCCAGCACAGAGGCTTCCCAAAAGAAAAAAGTCTTCCACAAGTCACAGAAATGAGAAGATTTTCTGCTCTATGTTATCCCATGCACTGCCACTTCTAAACAATATCAGGGACAAAACACTCTCCCACTGCTGCAGACTGCTCCTGACACCCTACCCCATGTACACCACTATCCTAGGCATCCCACCAGCACCCAGTTACCTGTGGATGATGTGGTACCTCTGCAGATACTCCAGGGCCAGTGCCAGCTCGCAGATGTAGAGCTTCACAGCCCCTTCTGTGAAATGCACGTTCTGTTGCAGGTGGTAGCGCAGGTCCCCCCCAAGGAGCAGGTCCACCACCATGAACATGTCCTCCTCGTCCTGGAAGGAGTACCTACAGGCACAGAGAGACAGCAAAGGTTAGGGACAGACATCCTCAAGACCAATGCCCCTATTTTACAGAAGAGCAAACTGAGACTTGGAGAGAGGCGCTGATGTTGCCTGAGTCATGGTGATATGAGAGTGGGGGGAAGGGGCAAGAGGCTTTCAACTTCAAGGCTTCCCTCATACTGTTGGGGTTTCCTGATTCCCTGCACAGCAAAGGCAAGCAGGAGTACCCAGCCTCACTTCCCAGGTGCTGGCAGACAGATGAAACTTTAACCAGTACTGGACTCTGACATGTTACTTCAACCGTTTCTAGCAGATGCTTTTATTAGACGTTGTCAGGATTTGTAGGAGCTGATCTCCAGAGATTCATCCCCCTCCCCCAAACTCCCTTGGTTTCCTGTCTGTGCATGCTGTTCTGCACATAGGACTTGTTTCTGGGATCCTTGAATGCAGTAATGTTCTGAGACATCCAAATCCAGGTCTTAAGGGAAGCAGTAGTCTATAATTTTTGCCTCTTGGAACTTGGCCAGATTCCAAGCCACACGGAGAGGCCATAAGAAAGAAAACCAGGGCTCTCTGATCAACAGCCCGTGCCACGCAACGTGTGACAGCTAGCACCAGCGGCCAGCCATGAGAGTGAGCCTTCTTGGGCGTTTGGATCTTCCACTGCAGCCCGGGATACCACGTGGAGCAGAAGAATTGCCCAGCTGAGCAGCCCAGTTACCATACAGAACATGACATGATATTAATAAAATGGTGAGTTTTTTAAGCCACTAAATTTTAGGGTGGTGTTTTATTTTGTTTCCAAAGCAATATAAAACATACAGTATTGAATTCATTTCTTAAAAATGCATTTGTGCTTCCTAAAGACTGAAGAGAATCTCATATAGAATCTCAGAATGTTGTTCATCAGTTGTAGAATAATGTCACATTATCAAATGTTGTCAAGCTCCTTACAGATTCATGGAACGTAGTAGCAAAATCTTGTAATCACAGAATTTCAGAACGTGATTGTGGAAGCTTAGACCTGTGTCTTAGATCCTTGCATGTTGGACCTGGATCAGCCTATTCCTCTCACTTGACAGAACATGAAACTGAGGCCCCGAGGGAAGAAGGGACTCGGTGGGTCAGTGTCAGGGCAGGGCAAGAACCCAGATCCTGGACTCTCACTCCCTCCCATGCCCTGACGACCACACACCGCTGGGATGTTGCTGTAATGCACATGCTGTGTTTCTGCAATCAGGGCGTGCTGCCCGGGAGGGAGCCTCATGCACAATTTGGTCCCAGGAGAGGTGACAGAATCACGTGCTTACAGGATGGGAAACTCCAGCCCCATATGACAGAGACTGGGACCCAGGAGAGAGTAAATGGCTGGCCAGAACTTGCAGCCCTCCTGTGTATCTTACCCACTGCTTATAATTGTTCAGAATTGAGGCAAGGAACAGGGGAGCCTTTTATTATGACCCTAGAATCATGAATTTACCAGACAATTATAGAACACCCCTCTTGTGACAGGCATCGGGCTGTGCGCTGGGGACACGGGGACAAAGAAACTGTCCTCACCCTGAAGGAGCACACCGGTTCCTAGGGGACCCAAGCTGACAGTCACAGACAACACAGGGGCTGATGCTCTAGGAGTCTTTCTGGGTGCAGCGGGTGTGGGGAGGGTGGAAGTCAGGGCTCCAGCAGGTGGGAGTGGGTGGGAAGAACTGGGACAGTCTTTGTGGATGAGGGGTTTCCTGGGTCAGGAACACACAGCGGGGCTGTGACTCAGATGGGGACAGCATGGCCCAAGGCTGGCTCAGGGCCCCTGGGGGTCCACTTTGGAAGTCACCATACTGATGTGGCCGGGCAAGAGCAAAGTAGGATACAGTCCTGGCCCTTCATGGGAAAGAGGGACAGGAACACGCTGCAGGATAGAATGATGGGTCTCCTGCTAGAGACATACAGCAAGTGCTGCAAGAGCAGAGGAGATGGACTAAAGCTGCATTTCCCAGGCACCTCCAGACCGAGGGGCCTCGTTCCTTCCAAAGCGAAGCCACCAGGAGTACCCAGGGGTGGCCCATGGCCTCATTTGCTGCCCAGACTTCCCCAATATTTCCAAGTAATGGGGTAAAGGGAATCATTTGCAGAAATTTTAGTGAGAAAATTTTTGCCCAGAAATCTTTATTTTTTTAATTCTATTCTATTATGTTAAGACTTTTGAAATATACAGAAAAATATGCTCTAATTTCTATTCTGTTCCATTGATCTCTTTGCCTGTCACTAAGCTAACATTAATTCACTCAGCAAACACTTACTGAGTGCCTCCAGGTGCTGTGCTTGGCCCACGGGGCAGGAGCAACCGTGGAGGCCAGGCCCTTCCTTTTATGGGCCCTAGATTCTCATGGAGGACAAAAGCTGGGGAGACACGAAGCCACGAGGAGGAGACTGGCTGGGGAGGTAGGGCTAATGTAGGACGGTGCCCTGGGAGCCCCTCTGAGCAGAGGTCACTTGCGCTGAGCCAGTCGCAGGAAGACGGGGCTGGAGGAGGCAGTGTGGAGAGAACATCCTTTGCGAGTGCAAGGCTCTAAGACAGGACAAAGTTGGGAGAGGCTGACAGTGCGGCCAGAGCAGAGCCGGTGAAACCACCAAGGCCTGAGCTGGGGCCCCTGCAGCCCGGGGAGGAGACTGGATTCTGTTTCCAGGAGGATGGAAAGTCAGCTGAGAGTTAGGCTAGGCACTGAGCTGGCTACTTCCTCTTTATGAAGATCTCTCTGGATACAGCGTGGAAAATGGGTCTGAGAAGGACTCTGGGCTCAAAGCCAGCGGGATTCCCTGGAGGGCTGGATGTGGGGGCTGAGGCGACATGGACGTCCCTCTGGCACTGGGAGTCCCCGGCTCTGTGGGAGCCTCAGGGCCAGCACTTCCTGTTCCCCATCTCCAGTGCCTTAGCCATGGCCCACCCCAGGGTGTGACCCAGGCCAGCTTTGTCCCCGCTTGTCGCTTGTCCCAGGCTCACTTTAGAGCTTGCTTGGCCAGAAGGAGGTGGGCGGGGGCTTGCTCGGTGGCCCAGGGACCTCTGGAGCGCACCGGCTCCACCTTAGATCTGTTTCAGGGAAAGTGTAATCTCAGTCTGACATGTGATCTCTGCCCCAGTTGCGCACTGCAGGGACAGCTACGGGGCAACAAAAAGGTTAAAAAACAAAGCTTCCTTGGGAGGTACTGACCTTTTTCACAGGCGATTGTTTCCAGTTGGCCGGTCTGGTTAGCATGTCTGGTTCTTGGAATTGTTATAATTGTTGGAATTGTATTCAATTTACAGATTAATTTAAAGCGAATTAACATTTTTATAATGTTGGACATTTTCAACCATGAACATGGAATATCTATTTATTCTGATCTTCTTTTATGATTACCAATACAGTTTTACAATTCTTTGCTTCACAGCCCAGCATATATGTGTTTTTATTCCAAGATTTTGAAAGTAGTTTTTATTGCTATTGTAAATACAATCCTTTTCGAGAAAGTTTACTGACCGGTCCTCAGGGAGTGAAGAGCGCTCTGCAATTGCACACGTTCACCTCGTACGTGGAAGCCTGGCTGGTCTCTCAGTCACCAGTTCTAATGCTTTTCTCACTGATGTGCCGGGGTTTGCTTATTACATGACAATTTCTGTATCTTCTACAAAAAAAAAGTGCTATCTTTTAAATACTCCAATCCTTATCCTCTTATTTTTTTGTCTTGTTTTACTTCACTGTCTGGGGTCTCCAGTGAAAGGCTGACCAGGAAGGGTGATGGTGGCATTTCTACCTTGTACTGAACTTTAGTGTTTCCCCATTAAGTAAGTTGTTTGCTGCCTTTGAAGGAGATCATTTATCCTATTAAGAAAGTTGCTTTCTGATTTGCTGAGAACTTTTATCATGAGCAGGTGTAGAGGTTTTTTCTTTAATGTTAAACTGTTTTTGCATTTCTAGACTGAACCCTACTTATTGATAAACACACACATGCACACACACATAGACCCGTATATTTTACTGGACTCAAGGTGCCAATATTTTGTTTAGGATTTTTGCATCTGCTGTTCTGAGTAACACCAGCCCTTACAGTCCTGCCTGCCGTGGTCCTGACCCAGGTTGGTATTATGTGGTACTGGCCTGGTCGGATGAAGTGGTTAGCTGTTCCTCTCTGGTCTGTACGTGGGGAGGGTTTACAGGGGCGTGGCTTGAAGAAAGGCCCTCCAATCCTTACTCGTGATCCATGCGGGATTCTCCTTCCTCACTTGGTGTGTTCCTGTTGGTGCCATCAGATGATTCATGTGCTTCACCCTCGACCAAAAGATGAGCAAATAGATACCCCAGGCTGGCCAGGAAGTACAGGCAGACCTCACTGCATCGTGCCTCACAGATGTCGTGTGTTTTGCAAATTGGAGGTTTATGACAACACTGCGTCAAGCAAGTCTCCCAGCGCCGTTTCTCCAACCGCGTGTGCTCACTTTGTGTCTCTGTGTCACATTTTGGTAGTTCTCCCCATATTTAAAACTTTTTCATTGTTATTATATCTGTTATGGTGGTCTGTGATCACTAATATTTGATGTTGTTATACAATAGTAATTGTTGAGACACCACGAACCACACCCATGTAAGACGGCAAACTCAACGGATATATGTTGTGCGCTTTCTGACTGCTCCACGGATCGGTCATTCCCCATCTCTCTTACTTTTCTGGGACCTCCCTATTCTCTGAGACACAACAATATTGAATTAATAACCCTACAGTGGCCTTTAAGTGTTCAAGTAAAAGAAAGAGTCACACCTTTCTCACTGTAAATCAAAAGCTAGAAATGATTAAGCTTAGTGAGGAAGGCATATCGAAACTTGAGACAAGCTAAAAGTTAGGCCTCTTCACCAAACAGCCAAGTTTTCAATGCAAAGGAAGAGTTCTTAAAGGAAATTGAAAGTGCTACTCCAGTGAACAAACAAATGATAAGAAAGTAGAGCACCTTATTGCTGACATGGAGAAAGTTGGAGTGATCAGGATAGACCATCAAATCAGCCCCAACATTCCCTTAAGGCAGAGTCTAATTCAGAGCAGGCCCCAACTCTCTTCAATTCTGTGCAGGCTGAGAGAGGTGAGGAAGCTGCAGAAGAGAAGTTGGAAGCCAGCAGAGGTTGTTTTATGAGGTTGAAGAAAAGAAGCCTTCCCTATAACATAAAAGTGCAAGGCGAAGCAGCAAGTGCTGATGGAGAAGCCGCAGCAAGTTATCTAGAAGATCCAGCTGAGATCATTGGTGAAGGTGGCTACACTAAACAACAATTTTTCAATGGAGATAAATAACTTTATATAGGAAGAAGATGCCACCGAGGCCTTTCATAGCGAGAGAGGAGAAGTCAGTGCCTGGCTTCACAGCTTCAAAGAGCAGGCTGACTCTCTTGTTAGGCAATAATGCAGCTGGTGACTTTAAGTTGAAGCCAGTGCTCATTTATCATTCCAAAAATCCTAGGGCTCCTAAGAATTACGCTAAAGCTACTCTGCCTGTGCTCTCTAAATGGAACATCAAAGCCTGGATTATAAAACATCTGTTTACAGCATGCTTTGCTGAATATTTTAAGCCCACTGTTGATACCTACTGTTCAGAAAAAAAGATCTCTTTCAAAAGATTACTGCTTATTGACAATACACCCAGTCATACAAGAGCTCTGATGGAGATGTACAAGATTAATGTTAACACAATGCCCATGAATTAAGGAGTAGTATCAACTTTCAAGTCTTACTTTTTAAGAAATAAATCTTGTAAGGCTATAGCTTCCATAGTCTATGGAAATCCTATGATGGATCTTGGACAAATAAATTGAAAATCTGGAAAGGGATTTACCACTCTAGATTCTATTAAGAACATTCCTGATTCATGGGAGGTCAAAAGACCAACATTAACAGGGGTTTGGAAGAAGTTGATTCCAACCCTCATGGGTGACTTTGGGAGGCGTAAGACTTCAGTGCAGGAGGTCACTGCAGATGTGGTGGAAGCAGTGTGAGAACTAGAATCAGAAGTGGAGCCTGAAGATGTGACTGAATTGCTGCATCTCATGATAAAACTTTCACTGATCAGGAGTTGCTCCTTATGGATGAGCCAAGAAAGTTGTTTCTTGAGACAGAATCTACTCCTGGCAAACAAAGTATTTAGGATATGACATAAACTTAGTTGGTAAAGCAACAGCAGGGCTTGAGAGGATTAACTTCAGTTTTGAAAGCGTTTCTGTGGGGAAAATGTTTATCAAACAGCATTGCATGCCACAGAGAAATCTTTTGTGAAAGGAAGAGTCCACCAAAGTGGCAAATATATTTTTTGTCCAATTATAAGAAGTTGCCACAGCCACCCCAACCCTCAGCAACCACCACCCTGATCAGTCAGCACCAGCAACATCGAGGGAAGACCCTCCACCGGCAAAAAGGTTATGACTTGCTGAAGGCTCAGATAAGTGTTGGTATTTTTTAGCAATAAAGTATTTTTAAATTAAGGTATATACATTGTTTTTAGACATAATGCTATTGTACACTTAACAGACTACAGTATAGTGTAAATATAACCTTTATAATATATGCACTGAGAAACCAAAAAATTTGTGTGACTTGCTTTATTGTGACATTAGCTTTATTGTGGTGGCCTACAACCAAACCTGCACGATTTCCCAGGTATTCTTGTACACATAATGACTTTTGGTCACTGGTGTTCGTTCAGGGATGACCATGTGCTCCATCAGGACTATTTGAAGTGCCCCCTGGGATTGGAACATAGATGATGAAAGAAAAAACCTCTTCTCTGGCTTTCTAGGCTAGAGGCTATGACTAAGAGACAGCCCAAGGCCCCAGTGCCCCAAATCTGAATAAGACCTATCTGTAGAGTGAAGTTGCAGACAGGCAGGCTGGCCTGAGAGATAAATACAGAGAGAGGTGCTGCTGGGGGTGCTGGTCCAACCTGGCCAGAAGGAAGAGCCATCCCCGGACTTCATATGTGTTCATACATGGGCGATGACTGTGGTTTTGACTTAGCTGCTTTACATTGTGTTTCTATGACTTGGAACTGAAAGAGTTGTCTGATACATCTTTTCATGTATCTGTTACTGAATAAAAGGGTTAGATGTCCAAAAAGAAAGCACAGGAATCAAATATAATATGCCTCCTACAGATGCTCAATTTGTATTCTAAAAGTTGATGGACTATTGAAACATTACATTAATAACCAGTGAGTTCTGCACTCTCAATTCACAGCTAAACTGTCAAAGGGTATCTCATTCAATATTCTGTCAGAATTCTTTGGAGGAATAACATGAATTTTCAGAGGGAAACTTGGATACTGGAATGAATTCTAAAAAGGAAAACCCAAATGCAAAGAGAATACTTTACACAGTAATTCAGATTGGACTTTTCTTGCTGCAGATCCATGGACCCTACATTCCCAAGGAGACTCAACGTTATTACTGGAGAACAGAGAATGACCTTTCGTTTATCTCTCTGCAGTTTTGTGCTATTCCACAGCTTTATACTATTGTCCCTTTGGTGTCTTCTTGTCCTAGAATTATAATTGCTTTCTCATAATAGTGCTGCACATTGTCATGGAAATGATGGAGATGACACAGAAGGAGCTGAGGCTCTACCGCAGCAACCCCGATGGAGGGAGAAATCTGGATAATTGGGCTCCTTGCAAGAGCAAAGGCTGCTGTGAGCTGCGAATATGTAAATCGTGATGAATGCAAAGTCCATGTTTGTTTTTTTAAGATTTATTAATTTCCTACTTTGTTCCAAAAAGGATTCCAGTGGCTTACAAAATTCATATAGCATAATAAAATTAAAAATAAGTAAACCAAAGACCAAGTCAAAGGGTAAAAAAGAAATCCAGGAAAATGGAAGTAGGCAAAAATACCCCAGTGACTGCCCACAGACCCTGTATGCTTGCCTGCAACGGGCCATCGGTGTGTCTTGAGCCTCTGGCACCCAGAGTGCGAAGAGAAACACGGTCAGCTTCATGGTTCAGCGTCATGAAATCAAATCAATTGTTTAGGAAAAGCATGATTTTTCCCCAGGTACTGAAACCAGAGGGAAATTCCTCCTCCAGGTTCTTAGGATGATGGTGCGCTGTAATGTGGTGAACAGCACACCTGCACAGAATAACTCTAAAACAGTACCAAGTTTGAGCAGGGGGTTTTGTGTGATGTCTCTCAAGGTAGACTGAAGGCATTAAAAGTCCAATTCTGTAAAAGTGCTGCTAGATGGGGCAAAAGCAATGAGGTCTGTGTGTGCTGTGCTGCTCATGGCTTAGCTTTCTCAATCCGGGGTAGATTTAGCACACGGTGGATGCCCCTCAGGGGCTGCCTCACCAAGACAAGCACGTGAGCACACCAGCAGACACGCAGTGGCTTCAGCCGTGCGCTCGGGCCTGGCTAGGAGCCAGTGACCTAGTGGGAGACTAGGTAGACTGCTCACCTGGGTTTGGGATATTCACAAGGGAGCCTGGGTTTGGATGGCGTGTGCCACGGCACATCGCTGCACGTACCCATGCGCCCTCTCACGCTCTACACGATCACTCGCGACAGTCCGCAGTCCTGGAGCACCACCTCGCTTCCCTGGTCTGTCACTTACTTCTTGGCTCAGAGCAGGGTTCCCAACTGGGAGCAATTTTGTTCCCCAGAGGACATTGGACGATAGTGGGACAATTTTGGTCGTCACAACTGGGAGGGGTGCTGCTGTCATCTAGTGAGTAGGGGTCAGGGATGCTGCTAAACATCCTACAACACAGGACAGCCCCACCGCAAAGAATTATCCAGCCCCAATACCCACAGTGCCAAGGCTGAGAAACCTTCTTTAGGAAGACTTCCCTAATCCTGGAAGACTGAGCTGGGTGACCCACCGGTCCCCTCTGATGATAACAGTTAGCACCGACATGGTGCGTATTCCGGGCCAGGCACCGTTCTAAGTACTTTACTTGTATGATCTCATTTAATGCTCCCAACAACCCTTGAAGGTAGGTATTACTATGCATCTTTAACAGCTTAGGACCTCGAGATTCAGAGAGATTAAGTTACATATCCAGGATGACACAGCTAGGAAATGGCAGAGCTGGGAGTTGAACCAAGACAGCCCATCTCCAGAACCCAGAATCTGTGCTCGGTGCCCTGGTCACAGCTTCCTCACAGCATCCTGAGCCTCTCTCTCCTGGTCTCTTCTCCTCACCGGCTAGTGGGCTCTGAGCACAGGGACCTGGCCTTTCCAGCAGTGTCCCTCTGCATTGAGCATGTCACCAGGAGCATCGCACACACAAGCACCCAAAGCAGTCATGCTCTGTGTGGCACACCAGCCGGCCACTCGCGCTCACAATGGTGGGGCGCGGTGCAGAGGAGAAGGTGAGTGGAGAGCCAGTGGGGAAGGAGGGTCCTGGGCTCCACGTGCTATTTCAGTCGCTGCCTACAGGAAGCTCCTCTTTCTCTGGCCTCCTCTTGTAACATAGTCCAGGAACTCCCCTGCGCCTAAGAATGACTCCCTGGCGTCTCCACAGCCCCTTCCTGCCCCCAGGGAGCAGAGGGGCCCTATCTGACCCGCAAGTCCAGGAGGGGTGGCTGCGCTCCCCTCCCCCCACTTCGGGACCCCCGCAGCTGCCCGCCATCTGCTCCCTGCCGCTGCCAGCACCTGGCCGGTGGAGTGGGGGCCTGTGGGTGAATACCACTTCCATTTCGGGCTGAAGTGTCAGCAAGCCCTTTGGGACACCGACTGGGCTCACCAGTGGACTGTGTCAGCAATGAGGCGGATACTTCCACCTCCATTTGCGAGACTCCTATCTCTCAATCATGATCATTCCAAACTCTAGAAGGAAGAGGGGTTCTCTTCATAGACCCCCTGATCATCCCTCACACTTATCCCATTTAACCACATGAGCATCATCACCCTCCATTGCCCAACAGAGGAAACCAAGGCCAAGAGAGGTTGACTGGTCCAAGGTCACCAGGTCAGGTTTCTTCTTGGAAGTCGCACTCTGTGTGCAATCACCGGCCTTGGAAGCTTGCACACCAAAGGTCAGCCTGCACACCAAGGGTCAGCCTGCACACCAAAGGTCAGCCTGCACACCAAGGGTCAGCCTGCACACCAAGGGTCAGCCTGCACACCAAAGGTCAGCCTGCACACCAAGGGTCAGCCTGCTACCTGCACAGGAAACACCTGAGCACACACGGGAGGGCTGCACGTCGTCAGGGGAAGGCAGAGTCAGAGCACGCTGGTCCGGCTCCCCGCTACTGGGTCAGTGACTGCACCACCAGCCCCCCTGCCTGGCCCGGCCGACAGCAGGCCCTCAACAAACTGTGCTGTTGCCAGTGTAGGGGAGGCGTGGAAAGGAAAAGGCAGCTTCTGTGGGAAACTCTAAACCTTTCTCAGTCTTCCAGCAGCATATTGCCACTGGAATCACTTGAAACTGCTTTCTCCACCTTTTCCTCCTGATGCAAAAGTCACTGAGGGCCCAGAGACTAGACTGTGGGATTCGGGAAGCTCCGGCAGCTGGGACAAGCTACGTGTCTCCGACACCCATCTCCGGTGGCTTCACTGTGGCCCCTGCAGGGGCAGAGAGCTGCATGTCTCCTCCAAGGGGTACAGGACGGAGAGGAGGGCTCGCCCCCATGCTCACCTCCAGTAACTCCCAGAGATCTCACACCGGCCAGAGAAGGGCTACGAACAGCCCGAACACCGCGGAAATCCCACGGTGGCATGCCGGGCTGGGCTTTCTGTCCGCGCTCGCCCTACAAGTGAAAGGAGCTTGTCGAACCTGCATTGTGCTTGACCCATGTGTCTTTAATAACATTCACAACAATAAGCTTTTTTTTTTTATAAATTTGACTTGAGCCACAAGGGTCTACACACAATGTTCGTCACACCAGACTGATTCTCACCCCTGCCTCCTTCCCAGGAAGCCGAATGGAGCTGGCTAGCTTCCGTCTACCTCCTGGAGGCCAAAGTGACAGGGACAGACTCTCAAATGCTACCCAGAGCTCCCAGATCAAGGCAGGTCAGGGGTGAGGCAAGGCGAGCGGCAAGTCCGCGCCCCAGCACCGCAGCACGGCGGCTTGCGGACCGCGAAGCGCCGTCTATCTGCAGAAATGCGGACTGCGGCTCTTGTGGCTTAATGATTTTATTTATTTTAATTTATATCCTTCATGCTTCTAAAGAATTTGCGGTGGCTGACGGAGGACAAGTAAGACTGCTCGAGGAGACAGGAATAACATGGAACAAAGGGCGGGCAGACAGGCCGTCAGGGACAAACAGGGTGTGAGCAGGAACCGGCAGCTCCAGCTCCTGAGCAGCGCAAAGACAGCAGGGGCCACGCGGAACGGACAGCCCCGCTCTCCGTCTGAGTAAGTGAGAAGCAGCCAAACTGCTCCCCTGGGGCCGAATGCTGAGAGAAGCCTGTACCTCGCATTCTTTTACTAGGGGCGTGGGATGTGAGGACAGGAAGGGAAGAATATGGCTCACGCATGCTGAGAGCCGCCCATGCAGCAGGCATGCTCCTCAGTGCCCGCAGAGCGAGGCTCTGAGCAAGGCTCCTGCCTGGGTGAGCTCACTGCATTGGAGACCTCGTTTAATCTTTCAACACTTTGAGGCAGGCATTATCATGTCCATTTTGTAGGGGACAGTGCTGAGGTTCAGAGAACTTTCTCCTTGACCCTTCCTTCCCTTCAGCCGCAAGGGCCACACCCTCCCGAGCCCAGGGAGAGGTGCTTCTGGCTGCTCTCCTTCATGTAGGACACAGGCGTCTTCCGCTGGGCCTCACCAACTTGCTCCTGCTAAACAGCCATTCTGTTTGAAGACACTAACCAAGAGCCTATTTCCCATTATTTTAAATGAGAAAAACTACCCATCAACTCAAGTTTCTCGACCAATTTCTTAAAGTACAGTGTAAACACAATAAGATAGGCAAGAGATCCACATGTTAATATGCACAATGCCTTAGACATTCTGTCCTCATGACCAAACACTAACTAATGCTAACAGTGCTTTTGTTTGTGCAGTAACATGGTCCTTCTTCCCCTCAGCAGTGTCTACGATTCCCACCCCCTTTGGCAACAGACACTTCGAGTGATTTTTCAAACTGACTACACTTGGTTCTGACATTTCCCTAGTTATATTTGACATGTAACTTGAGACTTACTGTGATATCACCTTGTTAAAAATGTTGTTTTAAGCTTTAGGTCTGTAAATATAGTTTTTTTTCCCATATAAACAGACAGCTGACAAAGTACTGATAGATGCACATAGGGTCAAGCCATGTGACATTGACAATTTCACCCAGCTTTATTTAACTATGGAAGTGACAGTGTCATATGGCTCAAACTAACACAGTCCACGAAGGTTTGGTAATAAGACTCAAGAGGACATTGGACCAGGAAAATGTTAATTCAGGAGGCATTCTGTAGGGTGAGCATGGCTGAGTGTGTGTGAGCACCTATGTGCCAGGTGCCACTGTGGGCGGGAAGCATCCACCAGTCACATGTGGCCCCTGTGCAAGGTACTGACCGTACTCCAGGAGGGGAGGGAGAGGGACCTCCCAAAACAAAGGGGAGGGAAACTGAAGGAGCAAGAGCCATCTGGTGGAGTGGAAACTCGAATTGGCTCACTCAAAGTCTGTTCCACCCTCCTGCTAGGGTGACTTCCTGCAACTGCAAAGGCTGAGAAGCTTGTTCCCCAGACTCCCTTGCAGCTAGCGCTCCTGCATGCTGTAGCTTCCTCCATGGCATGCATGCACTTGAGACTCAG
Source organism: Varecia variegata (assembly GCA_028533085.1). Taxonomy (NCBI): domain Eukaryota; kingdom Metazoa; phylum Chordata; class Mammalia; order Primates; family Lemuridae; genus Varecia; species Varecia variegata. The sequence goes on along the minus strand of CM052436.1, from coordinate 163,804,845 downwards.
GTACATGAGGACACTGGCAAATTTAAGGTCTCATTCTGGGAAGCAGCTTCCCAACTGAAGCAGAAGCAGCCACCCCCACTGGTCTCTCCCTATGGCTTTGGGCAGAGCTCTTAGGTTCATCCCAGGCTCTGTTCCTCCGTTCTCCAAGGATTCTGATAACGCATTTAATGCCCTGTAACAGATCCCTTTCTTCTGAACTAACTAGAGTGTGTTCTCTTCCCTGAAGCTGAGCCCTGGCTGATACACCAAGCCCAGAGCACAGAGAAGGGAGAACTAAGGAACAGCATCATGCAGGCTCAGAGGAGAGGCGAGCACGGGTTCACGCTCAGGCAGCTGGGGTGAGGGTGGGAGTGGGGTAAGAGGGCAGGGAGGAGAAGACCCCCACCAAGGACTTTGTAAGCCACCATAAAAAGTTTGGACTTTGTCCTCACACAAGGGGGAGCTACTGAGGAGTCTGAAACAGGAAACAGTCTGGTCAGATTGGGTTTTGGAATAGCTGCTCTGTTGGCCAGGTAGCCCAAATTTGGAGGACCTTTGTTTCAAGCAGGGGAGCAGCGAAGGCACCACTGCCGTCACTGATAAGCAGTGACAAACCCTAAAACAAAGCCCTACCGAAGTGCACAGGCTTCAGAGGCAGACTCCTAGGTCCTGGGTCCCAGTGTCCTGGTCAATAATACCATGATTATGGTGGTGTTTACCTCCTAGGCTTGCAAGAATTTAATGGCTTAGTCAGAGTACAGGGCTCAGAACAGAGACTGGCACATAATAAGTGCTTAAAAATTATCTGCGATTTGCAATATCATCGAGAGCCGTCCCATGACTGTCCTGCCTCCCCCTTCTCCTGGATGAGCCCTCTGCTCTGGTCTCCTGAAGGCCCTGGGGTTTGTCGAACGTGCTGAGTTCTCTCTCGTGCCGCTGGACCTTTCTTCATGCTAGTCCTGTATCTGAAAGTAGCCGCGCTGGGATTCTGCACCTAGTCCACGCACCATTCAAGTCACTCCAGAGACTTCCCAATACATCAGAAGTCAAGTCGGGATCCCTTAACCTGGCCCACAAAGCCCGGCAGGGTCTGGCCTCAGGGCTTTCCGACCTCGTTTTATCTGCTCCTGACTTTGCTTCCTCTATTTTTGTGTGTGTGTGGCTTTTATTTTTCTTCTGTTCTAGTCTTGGGATCTTCGTACTTGCTGGTCTCTTTGTCCGCGATTCTCACCCTCCTCCATCTTCCCGTCTCGCCCTCTCCTCCGTGGCGGCCTCCGCTCCTAGGACGCCCCGGACACGCCCCGCTGCTCGCGTGTTCTCTGAAGCAGCGCCCCTTCCGCCAGCGCTTCCTCCCTCGGCCATTTGGAACTTTTCTTTATAACGATTATCCCTGTGTGAAATACTCCAACTCACCCATTTGATTGTGCGCGGTCTGCCCCTGCCCCACACGCACGCGCACGCGCACGCACACGCACGCGCACGCACACGCACACGCACGCACACGCACGCACACGCACACGCACGCACACGCACACGCACGCACACGCACGTAAGCCCCCGAGAGCCGAGACTCGATCTCCACCAGTGGTTCTCAAACTTGTGCGTACGTGGGAAGCTTCTGGGGGGCTCATAAAAACACCAATTGCTGCCCTCCCCAGGAGTTTCTGACTCAGTAGTTCTGGGATAAGACCTCGAACGTGGCATTTCTGACAGGTCTCCAGGAAATGCCGATGCCGCTGGCGGCGGGCGTCACCGCGAGAGGTGCTCGTCCACCGTCTTCAAGGTTCTATCCTCAGCACTTGGATGACGGCACGGTAGGTCATCAACCGATTTTTAAGTCAATTTTTAAGTCTTAACTCTTTGTTATCTTTTAGGGCCCAAATCAAGTATCGCCTTCTCCAAGAAGCCTCCCTGACTGGAACAGGAGGTCATTGCAGATGGCGCCCATCTGACACCTCTGGAATGTTCCAGCGTCCACTCAGGCCTGGTCCGGGGCAGGAATGTTCACTGAGTGTTGTTTCAGTAGATGGGCCTGATGTCATCTTTAACTATTTTTTCAAGTTTTGTATATATTTTTTCATTTTTAATTATATATGCAAGAATACAGAAAGTAGCAAAATTGACACACATATATTCTCCATCAAAATTAAACAGACATTGCATTTTGCTCCACTGACATCAGCCCTCTTATGCTCATTTTCCCCACAATGGGTAGACTTAGCCAAGGGGATTCCTCTTCGTTCAGGTCTGACACAGCCTACACGCAACTGTAGTGGCCAGGGTCCTAGATTCAGAGTTCACCAACCTATTATGTCACCTGGGCCCGGGGGTGCATGTTCACTCTCTGCGTCAGGGTTGAGTGTTGGTTGCCCACAGAGCCAGAGTCTGTGACGCGGAGGTTCGGGCCCAGGGACCAACGATACAGCTGCAGCTCAGGAACCTCCACCAATAGAGCTTAGTAGCAACGTGGGCCTCAGGAGATGAGGCATCATGTTGTAATGACTCTAGACCCTGGGATGGTGTGGCTTAGCAGTACCTGAGACTCCGTGAAGCCAGGTGCAGCAGCAGTACTATCCCAGAATGGCAAAGCACAGCTTTCATTTGCCCCCTGGGAGGTGGGGGAGGAAACAGTACAGTGATTACTCCACTGTCTAGAGAGAAGAGTGTTTTAGCAGCTTGGATTCTAGGGGTATAGTCCAGCTCCAGGAAAGCAGGGTACTGGAGATGTCTGGCCTGTAGGGCAGGTATCTCCGCTCAGGCACTGTTCTCTTTTCCTAGGACATAGGTTACTACCTCAGTTCAGCCTGGGACACACAGCTGCTCACCTCAGCCAAGGTGCCAACTCCCCGGGGGGTAATGTGCCACTCAGCTCAGGTCTGGGGGATATGACTGTTCTGGACATCCAAGGCACCATTTCTCTTGCACGCAGGGCACTGCCTCAGTTTAGGTACCCAAATGACTTATTTGAGTGGCCAACGTACTATTTTCCCAGGAGGCAGGGCACTGCTTCAGCTCTGGCCTGAGGGAGCGGAGAGAGAGGTAGGTAGGTGGAGAAGCTCCACCTCTACTTCTCTCCACAGGGAAGGGTTTTTCAGCTGCTCACAGCTCAGCTTGGAAATGTTGGGCCACTGGGCTGGGGTGGTATAGTGGTGGCTTGGCCTCAAGGAGCCATGGCTGTAGTTCCGGTTCCAAGATGGCATGGCACAGTAGCCATGGAGACCACAGGACATGGGCACAGTGTTAGCTCCTTCTCTGGGAGCAACACAGCTGTGTGGACTCCATAAAGCTTTCTTGGCTGGGTTTACTGCCTATGAGGACTGCAGAGGGCCCCACTGGTGACGTCTGTATGTGTCCAAAGTGTTGAGGGAGGTTGCTGGGACCCTATTGCTCACCTCTTCCCCTCAGGAAGAAGTTCCTCCTGATTCCCAGAGGACCCCAGTAGTTGGGGGGGGGCGGTGAGGGCCCAGCATTTCCTTCTTTCTTCTACGTGGCCACCCTGAGTCTCTGATTTTACCAGTGTTTCTCTGAATCCCCTGATGTATGCTGGTGCTCTCCCTCAGTTACGTTCATTAAAACGCAGCTGTCTGTTCATTGTCCTGGCTATCTTTGTGAGGGAGACGAGTGCTGGGGACTTCTAGTCAGCTATCTTGCTGATGTCACTCTCTGTTCGTCTTTTTTTAGCTCTTTGAGATAAGAACTAAATGATTAATTAGAGACCTTTCCTTTTTTTCCAATGAAAGCATTTAGTGCTATAAATTTCCCTCTCATCTCTGTTTTCGCTGCATCCTACAATTATGATATGTTCTATTTTCATTTTTATTTCCTTACATGTATTTTTTAATTTCTTTTGAGACTTCTTTTCTGACACATGGATTATTAAGAAGTTTGTTTAATTTCCAAGGATTTAGATATTTTCCTGTTGTCTTTCTGGTATTGATTTCAAGTTTGAGTCATTATAATCAGAACACATACTCTATTATGATTTCAGTTTTTTAAAAAATTTTTCAATGTTTGTTGATGACCCAGGAATTGGTATATCTTTATGAATGTTCCATGGACACATGAAAAGTATGTATATTCTGCTGTTATTAGGTAAAGTGTTCTATAAATTTCAATTAGGTTCTGTTGGTTGAGGACATTGTTCAGTTCTCTTATGTTTTTACTGACATTTGGTTTAGAAGTTTTATCCATTGCTAAGAGTTGGTGTTAAAGTCTCCAATTATAATTGTGGATTTTTCTATTTCTCTTTTCAGAACTATCA